>JAVJGI010000060.1:63053366-63176180 GCA_035590275.1 Ibycter americanus | reverse complement strand
GCCAAGAGGAACGGGGCCAGGCTCTTTTCAGTAGTGCCCAACGACAGGACAAGGGGCAATGGGCACAAGCTGCAGCACAGGGAGCTCCATCTGAATATGAGGGAGAACTTCTTTACTGTGAGGGTGACAGAGCAGGGGAACAGGCTGCCCAGAGAGGCTGTGGGATCTCCTGCTCTGGGGACATTCAAGACCCGCCTGGACGTGACTCTGTGCAGGCTGCTCTGGGAGAACCTGCTTTAGCAGGGGGCTGGACTGGGTGATCTCCAGAGGCCCCTTCCGACCCCGAACATTCCATGACTCTGTGAATATAAATTTTCAAGCATTAATTACACAGATGCACCCACTGTTCTGGGGGCACAGGGACTCCTATGTGAGTTATCTGCTGTTTAATAGTAACTAAGGCCTTCCCTTAGGAAGGCACTGAAAGGTGTATCTGTCTCCTACCTGGCTGTTTCATGCCATTACATATGTAGGAATACTGTATCTTTGAGACTTCTGCACCCTGTTTAACACAGCCAACAGAAATGGGGATAGAATCAAATCAGAAATATGTATTCCTGGGCTGCATGGGCTTTTTTTTTTGGCTTTTTTTTTTTTTTTTTTCACTTAGGCAACCAAAACAGGCTACAAAGACACTTAAAAGCCTCAGAAGGATCACATTGCTTCAGGGTCTCAGAAGCTCTGTCCTGTCCCTAGCAAAGCTATAAGCAGTTATTACTTTTCCAGAAGCCACTTGAGATCTCTGATCACCTCTGTTCACTCTACCCTGAACTATTTCCCATTCAGTTATCTCCTGTTTGGGATGACACCAGAACTGCACACAGTATCCAGGACCTGGAGAAACCCTGTGACAAAGACCTTACATCTTTCTTTCTCCATTCCTACCGCAATAACTCCCAATGTTTAATTTGCTTAATTTGACCTGTATGAACATTAAGCAGACATTTGGATGGGATTCTCTCTCACATACATCTCTAAACCCAAGAGCACAGGGCACTTTCCTGCTCCAGCCTTACTGGGGACTGCTCTTACACTTCCCTTCAGGCATCTCTTCTCTGCACTAAATACTCTCAATTCATATATCCTAGACTCTGCTGTCATCATGGCCTAACTCAGTCCATGACTCCCATGTGCTGGTGGAGAATCAGTTTTGATAGGATCTAGTTTAATGATTCTTTCCCACCACAGAATAAAGCTGCAAAAGATGAGGAGCAACTCTGAGGATGTAATGAAAGGTAACCATCACCACTCGTGATTGCCTAAGGTGTGAGTGGGTGGTCACACGGGCAAGGATTCCTCAGGAGCCCTTGCATCCCACAGTGGGCTCTCATAAGTGACAATGGTGATTACCATCTGTTTCTCTACAAATTCCTCTTGCTTTTTCCTCCTCCACCTGCTGTACAAATTAACCTCCTGTGCACAGTCATTCCCCAGGCTTGCTTTTACATGTCTGTATTGAATCCTCACTCTGTGGACACCCAAAATATCATCTGAAACATGTAGCATTTGAAATGGGCCAGTGTTTGACAGCGTTCCCTATGACAGCAGGCTCCTGGTAGGAAGAACAATCCCCCCTTTGTCTCCTCCCAGTCCCTTTCCCTTCAAATCCAGGGGGCAAAGGCAGATCCTCTCTCTAGCTCGCTGCATAATTCAGTGAAAACTTCAACCTATTCACTAGGAAATGACCTCTCTGAGTAGCATAAGATGCCATGCTGGTCCAGTCCAAACCATCAATTGCAGGCTGGTAGAGAACCGAAAGATTTACAGAGAACTAAGATCTCATCTGTTGTTTTCTCTCCATATGACCATTCCCTTCTTGCATGGTTGACATAAACGATTGCCAACAATATTTACTGAAGATTTTCCATCCACTGCCCTCACTAGCAACCAATGCGCTTGTTGGAGAAAGACCCATTCAGGGGGTTGTTAATAGGAACTGGTGGCTGGAGAAGGATATCAAGGTCTGAGCTTCTGTTCACCTGCATGCCTGGCAAGTACAAGCCACAGACTGAACAAGGGGGTTCTTGGTAGAACTGCTGGACCCCTGTGGAGTCCTGATGAGAAACCCAGTGGGCAGGTTGGTTCAGACCTTGAAATAGGAGCATCCTGAAGACAGAACGAAAGAGCAAGCAAGGATTGCCTGCTTTGCGATTGTCCCTGGTCATCCTGCCATGGAGATTTGACAAAGATCTTTGCTTGTTTCTGCAAAGTCAAAAAAGGTACTGTGGTCCCAGCATCCATTATTTTTTGCACAAATAGATTAACAGGTACTTGCTATCCCTATGGGTGTGTAGCATCCATAAGAATGGAGGTGAGCTACCAGTCTCCACCTCTCCCAAACCACATACACTACCTATTAGCTCCCTCCACACCTCCTCTGTGAGTGGCTGAGATATTCAGCATCACCATTTGCCTCTAGAATAACACTTTTGTAAGAGCTGGCAGAAATATTTGCCATCAACAATGTCAATTTTTTATCTGTATGTTCCCCAAAAGCCTCTGAAAGTCAACCAATCCAGCTAATTTTTGTCACTAGAGCTTCCAAGACTGTTCTATGCTCAAGCAGAACATAGACTTTTCTCTTTTGCTACTGTTGTAAATCGAGGTGGATGAAACTTTCCTCCCCAGAAGCAGATAAATTTCAAAGATAGTGTCTAAGAGCTTGTGAAGGCCTGGAGAAGGAAAGATGTGTTAACATTGCACACTTGGATTTCTATGGTTGTGAGATGCAGCTCCGGTGTAGTCATTAGAAAGGAGCAATATTGCAGCTCACAGTATCATCCAGCTGCATCAAGACTGAAAATGTACTTACAAAGTCTCCAGACATTGCAACTGCCACAGCTTGGATTGAAGCTGAACACAGATGGATTGAAAAACCCAGCATTGCAACATTTAATGTATTTTTCCAGTGCAAGAAGATAAACACAAAGTAAGGCTACAGCCGTGATTGAGGTCTATGATTGCATAGCATCCGACTCAGTTCACCTAACAATTACAGCAATCCAGAGCCTTGCATCTTCTGCGTCAGTGCCTTCTTATGTTTTGATAGCAGATTGGAGGCAGAGCAGCGCAGATCAGAACAATCGACACCAACAGTCAAGTGCTTGACTGATAAGAAAATCACTTAGGATGTCACTACAGAAAAAAATGACTTCTGTGTTTAAGAAGCACTTCCCCAGTGTGGGTGTGTACAGAAGAAATAAAGTGAACACTGCTTGCTGAGTGGAGACTATTGTCTCGGTAATTTTCATCCTTCACAATTACCCAAAACTTTGCACCTGTAGGGTGCTGGTCCCAGCAGTCTTGAACATATGGGAATTTTTGCTAAATGCTGCTTTGAAGTCATGCAGAGGGCTTGTTTTACCATGTTCAGAGGTAGAGGATAAGTAGCAGGAGCCCACAGACCTGTATTTTCATCCGGTCTTTGACAGGGCCTTGCTGTGATGCTTTAAGCAAAGCACATGGTTATACAGTGCCTCAGTTTCCTTTCTGCAGGACAGAAATGAGAGACGAGATTGGCATTTGCAGGAATATGGCAACGTGTTCACAAAGAACCATGGATAACAAGTTCCCTTCTTTTACAACTCTCAGCTCAGCAGCCTAAATATACAACATGCTGCTTCACACATCACGGCACCATTCCCTCCCTTTTTATCTAGGAGACTGCATTCAGGATCATCTTTCAGTCCAACCTGCAGGTTACATCCAGAGGCACGCCCTGAATGAAGGAACCGCTGTTGGGAGACTTTTGTGTTTGAGTACAGTCTTTCAATGTAATTTTTGGCTGGACTGTTACAAAAAGATCAATGTGGAAAAAGAGTACATTGGAAAAAGAAAGTAGACACAATAAGCCAAGCATAGCCCTTCACTGCAGCGGGTGGAAGACCAGTCTGAGGTGCTTAGGCTGGAAAGCTGACACTGTGGGTGCTGGTCCCTGGTACTCCAACACACATGACTGTTCAGAATTGGTGTGATCATGTCTCCCTCTAGAGACTGCCTCTACAACCTCCAGCAGTTAGGATTTGCATTCTCCTAATGCTCAAACAGTTCAAAGAGCAGGGATTGGGCTTTGTATCCAGCAGGCTGGAGGTCATGTCCCTGCAGATATATTCCCGTGAACCATGTTAGCCCTGCCCTGCCCGATGCTGCAGCAGTGATAGACACCACTGGAGGTATATCACAGGCACATAAACAGCACGCGCATCCCAGTGACAGGCAGAAGACTAGCAATTTGGAGCTCTCCAGAGGAAGGAGAAGCAATCATTGCCAGGAGAGTAAGCAGGAGGCTGAATTGCATGGCCAGTTCACCCAGCTATGCTTGCTAGACTGGTTTCAACCAGTGGGATAGAGAAACATGCACCTGTACTTAAAATGACAGTGAATCTGGAGTTGGATCTAGCTTGCAGGATTTGGTTTCCCCCTGCCCAAGTGACTGAACACTTTGTTGGAAGGTATTCATGGCGGGGGTGGGGGGGGGACGGGACGGACACGACACGGGACAGCTCAGAGCCTGAGCAGGTGACACAGCAAAGGGGGAAAGCTGGAAGCACAGATGTTAGTTTAGGGGAAACAGAGGAACCATCAGGAACCAAGTCCAAGCCTGCAAAGCTTTGTGGGCTCTAATGCCACCTGACTGCCCTGAGATACACATATGGGACAAAACTACAGAACTAGACCTATTGGAAATACATGCCTTTCTGGGGATGTTCTAGGACAACTCCAATAGATGTTTGTATTTGGCCAGTTGAACTGCACCCTCTCCATCTGCTGGTTTACAGGAGACTGAGTAGAAGCAGCCAGACCGACCAGGGGTAAGAGGTGATTTAAGTAGTCCTTCATGCCTTGAATGGAGATGCTATGCAATTATCTGATGCCTACATCCATACTCAGAATGCAACTCGTCTCACCTACCTTTAGGCATGTAAAGTCTGTATCCAGTCTTAGAGGGCATCCCCAGTGTTCAACAAGGAGGGAGAGTTTAACCTCACTCTATTGACTGGTTTAGATAATTCATCCTTCAGGTGGTTTCTACTAGTCAAAGGAACCCCCAGGGGGTTGAGTCTGATGGAGGAGCATCAATGTGCTCACTGTTCATGATGTCAAAATGAAGGTGATGTACTATCAGAAGTTGTCAATGCATTTCCCACAATGTGGTTTTCCATCAGCAAACATCAATTCACAAGAGTCAAAAGTTCACGTGACACCAAAGGGGTTTTGATGAACATGATATTAAAATGGTTTCTCAGATCCTGTCTGGGACAGAGGGGCACAAGATGTTGTAGATTAAGACATTTACGTTTAGGTGTTGACGTCCAGAGAAATTAGAGGATGAATCAATTGCCTAAACATGTGTCTGGTGCCATCTGAGATGTGCTGAGATGTTTGATATGGACACAGCAGTCACATCAAGGTCTTGGAGAGACACCTCCTTCTATAGCAGTGTTTGGAGACGAGCTGAGGGCCTTAGGGCACCTCCAATGTTGCTGGATACTTATGTTTAACCAAGTGAGTTCTGTCTAAGATGTCTACATCTGGACTTGAGTCTATCCAGGATGTCAGGATAACTGATCCCACTGTGGGAATCCACAGATACTCCTATGGTTGTGACAATCTGAATTCAAAGCTGGAACCTGATGGTGAAGCTGCTTCTGCTCCAAGGATGCTGACTTGCGCCCTCTGAATGAGTAATCACCTGTTTGCACAAAACAAGACTTCTCCACAACCAAGAGGAGATGACAAGTGGAGGTAGGAAGCTGTTCTGATGCTGTGAGGGATCCACGTTTGGGTCCTTCCTGGGCCAAGACAGCCTGGACTGCAGCTTTCTCACATCCCAGGTGAGTTCTTTGATGCCTAGGGTAGAAAACATTTCCTTTATCTTGCATACCTCTCTGGGGAGCATTTCAAAGGCTTTGTTTTCATCCTAATGCAGAATAAAAAATTGTTTTATGTTTGCATTATTTTCTCGCAGAGATGAATTCTTGATGTCTGCTCTGCTTGATGTTCAAGATCTTTCCTAGTACCTGTGTTTTTAGCAAGAGGATTAATCTTACATGGACCAGGAGGACTAAAGGAGGAGAACAAGCTGTGTCAGAGCACTGGGAAATTGAGAAGAAAACTGGAAATCATCTCCACTTCTAAAAGGAGCAAGCAAGATCCCAGGCTGGGGAGATAGGATACAAGGTGAAAGTCTTTCTGAGATCCTCCGAGCTGCACATAGTAGTTTAATCAGAGGATTAAAGCCAGCAGGAGGGTGACGATCTCCCCACCTCCCGCCCAATGCACCTCTGCAAATTAGCACAGGGACAATAAACCAGGCACTGCACCTGCTCCTTCCCTCTCTTCTCTGAGGGCAGCAGAGCTGGATACATGAACCTGCAGCTAGGGGAAGTCTCTGCCACTGACTCCATGAAAGACCTTAGGCCAGCTGTTTCCCCATCCCAGATTTCATCTGAACTGCCTGCAAGGTGTCCTTGCCATTAATGGCTGGCTGTGCTGTTAGGCACTTTGAGATGAAGTCACTTCCAGCATTCAAAGTAACATCCCCAGCATGATCCAGACAGAGAGGGAGACAGCGAGGGCAGCACAGGTCAGAAAGGGCATGCTACCTTGCACCTCCGAGACCTCTAAAGCATCGCTACCCAGAGAATGGGGCCAGCCACGGCTGCAGATGAAATGAGAGAGGGAGGCTTCACAGAGAGGCATTCCTGCTTTAAACGCTTCTAAAGTTCCTCCCCAAACAAGGATTAAAACGAGAAAAATAACAAGGCAGAAAGAAAGTGTAGACGGGGAAGGAACTGCGGCAAGAAGCCTGAAAAATACACTATAAAGAAGCCGAGAGCAGCATTGCCCAGGTATAGCTGTCTGAGCTGGCGTTAGTGCTTTGGGGTACTTGGGATATCTTCCTCCCACACTGCAAACCAGCATGCACATATATAAACATCCATCCCTATAAGCAGTGATAGTATTTTGTAATTAAAGGTGCCCCACAGCAAGTCTGTGCTCAACAGAATAATACTATAATCTTTACAAATCCCTTTGCTTCCTTGAAAAGATGCAGCTAAGTCAAAGACAGAGGCATAGGAAAAAATAATAGCACCAAAGGCACTCAGGATGCAATAAAACAGAGGATTAGATCTACATTACTTTCATTACATTATATTGTATTTTTATTATTAGGTCCACAGTTATCATTTAATCTTATAGCTGCTGTGTCTGATAGAGTGGAACAAAAACAAATGGAATTCATCCCACACACACACACCAAGGGATTGGAGATTAAGGAAAGATTAACATCACGTGTAAATGAATGAAAAATGTAAATTGCATAAAAAAAAAAAAAAAAAGGAAAGAAAAGGAGGTGTGTTGGGGCTGGGGAACACTGGGAAAGCCACCCTGATGTAAGGCTAACTCTCCTTTATGTCTGCCCATTTTCATATGGTAGGAAGGGAGAACCAGGGACCTCATTTTCCCCTTTGCATTTAGGACTGATGCTCCGAACTGAAGGTAAAAATCTCACTTGCACTGAGGATCCCCTTGTGATGGAAACCACCTGCTCTGCAGAGCAGTTTTCCAGGGGGTACAAAACAGGACTCGAAGTACCACACAGCTCTTGGCACCCAGTGCTGATGCTGATACCAGTGGTGTGGGGAAACCTGGGTTCAGCTCTCTTCTCCCTTGTCTGGCTCAGAGTGGGATGAATCAGCCCTCTTTCTTAGCCTGGGAGGCTTAAATCTCTTTTCTTCCTACCTTGCCCCTGCCTCGGTGCAGAAGAGGCACAGCAGCCAGCAAGATCTTTACAAGAGCAATGACCAGGCAGCAGTTCAGCTGGTCCACCATCCTCCTCCAAGAGCACACTGTGCACAAGACTTGGCTCCCACAGACTGGCCAATATTCATGCCTTTGCAGGATTAATTTCGGGAGGAGAGAAATGGCTGACTCAAGCCAGGTATTTCTTGACTGCAATCCTATTTACCGAGAGCATTCACAAAGGATTTACAAACCTAAAGGGGGATTTATAGGGAATTTAGGCACCTAACTCTAAAACAGCGATCCTGAAAATCCCCACTCATCCATCACCTAATCCTAGAGGTTCCTGAGCTACACGGGTACTACTTTTTTCCCCTTAAAGCTCTGCCAATAGACATGTACAGAAGATCCTTGGTCATGGCAAAGCTGAGCAGCTCCTAACCAGAAATCCCTATGCTCTTTAGATTATCTACCCTGAGCGTCCCTTTATACATCAGCAGTCCCGAGAGACCCTGAGGCACTCCGCCTTCAGTGACAGAACTGTTGTGGGTTTATTTTAAAATAAATGCGGCTGCTCCTTCTTTCCTCCATCTATACAATAACTCGGGGTAGTTTCTTGTGCTGAGGACATCCAAAGCATGGTTCCCCCTCCACCTGAATCACATTCTTGTCTCCTGGTGCACATAAAGCGTGTAAATGAAGATGACTTTCCTCCTGCCTCAGCCTGAGTACCCCCAAGCTGATGTTTGTGATAGCTTAAGGTGTCATTTTAGGATGTGACAGAGGTGGACATGAATATTTTCAGGCAAATTAGAACACGAACCTTGTCTTTTGAGTATCACAGGAAAATCATCTGAGTACTGAAGGAAAGAGATAAAAGTCCTGCAGCCCATCCCAGGCTCACTGCTGGGCAGGTCTGCCGCTCATACTAGGAACCAGGGAGAAGGGAGCAGGTGGTGGGGAGAGGGGGAAAGAAGATACCCCTGGAGGGACCCAAGAGTGCAAAGGAAGAAACCTCACCATGGACATCACACTCCTGCCCGGGAATGTGCCTACTCAGGATGGTGATGCTCGTCATAACCCTCTCCCTGACTGTGCCCAAAGAGACCAAAGCTGTCAACCCTGGGATGCAGAAGGACACTGGTAGTCTGAGCAATACAACAGAGAAAGTGGGACATATCAGGTATATTGTGTTATAAATTATATAATTTGGGTTATTAGTGTGGTCAAGTATCAGTTAGGCTTACAAATAAACATTATTTTTTGCTCCATATATGTAGTCTGTTCCTTTCAGCCCATAACAAGATTATTATTGTAATTGTTCTTCTGCTGAAGTTATGATGTTTGTTCAAGCATTTCAAACTCAGAAAGAAGATCTGATCTGCAGTCACCCAGGGCTTCTGAGCTCCAGATGGATGGGAGTTCAGGGGCACCTCTGTCCTCAACATTTCCTTTTGATTAATACCTATGAGTATTTATCAAGGTGCTCACCTTCATATCTGCCCAAGAACTATGGCTGGGGTTCATCTAAGTCAATATATATATTTGGAAAGGAGACATCTACATCTCAGTCACCCTCAGATGCCTTCACAGTCCTGGAGAAAAAGAAAAGGAGTTTTCAGGGAGCAGTTTATCTGTCTCAAAGGTAGATGTGCCAAATAGATGTGTCTTTCTCCCTTTGTGCTATAGGAGAAGCAAGGGTGACTCACTCAGATGCACGCCTACAGCACAGACATCTGAATTCAAGTGCTTCTTCTGCCTTCTGTATTCCACTCCTGCATCCTACTAGCAAGGTCCTGCAAGAGTCAGCACCTCTGGGTCTAGAGCCCCTCTTGCATGTAATCTTGCATACAAAGTATGTAGAAGCACCAGGAACTTTTCGCTCAGAGACTATTCCCCATCCTTCACTTGCTACATGTCTAGTGGCCAGCGATCTCTGTCCCTCTGTTCAGCCCCAGGTCAGGATCCTGTCTGCTTCACCCGCTCGCTGTTAGATTTCACCTGCTCAGCCACATGGCCCTCTGAAGACAGGACTTGTCTCACCTTCTGTTGTCCAAAAGTTAATATAAACTAACCTTACAGGACAAAGTCGACTGAAAACAAAACTTCCATATTCATGCCACTATAAAGTGTGAGGAATAAACTACTGTATGTGTCTGCTTTGACTGCAGAAGTAGCTGAGAAAAATGGGTATTCAATTCCCAGACAGCTAAATCAAAAAGACGGCATGTGTTCTCTGCCTGAGCCTCAGTCCACACAGCCTACTTGCTGGTTGGGCCATTACTTTAGGTAGTGGATTCTGTTGCTTCCAGTTATTGCACCATAAAATGGTTTAATTGTTCTTTTCACCTCGTTTGAAATTAGGGTGATGATCATTCCTTATATGTGCCTACAAATGTCTCTCTCACAGACCTGCCTGGTGTTGGCCACCGACTCTTTTCAGAGTAGCAGCGGTGTAGCAGACTCCAGCTGTTCATGCCTGGAAGCACAACCTGATTGAGTTTTGCAGTTTTATAGAGGTTTCTCTGTTCATGGCCAAGGGGTTCCTCTCCGCCCTTCTCACCTTAGGTTGCCTTTCAGCACATTGAAATCTATGCTTCCCAGAGCAATACATCTGCTGCGTGCTTCCACTTTCTCTGTAGCTAATGCATCTGAACTACATCTGGAGTCACCTTGACAGCAAGATCCTGATTTATCTTTAAATGGCACCTTTTCTTTTCCCCTTCCATTAGTTGTGCAATGCTTTATATTACCCATACACATGGCAACTGTCCTGTGCACAGTCTTATAATCAGCAAGGACAGAGCAAAGGAAATGAATTTGCAAAGAAGTGGGCGGTTAATGTCACTGTTATTCCTGCAGCTAAATTATTCTGGTGGGTCATAGGATTACCATGGGGCAAGGGAAAGAGTGCCAGAAGATCCTAAATGTTCATACCAGGCACGATCTGTTCCTTCCTTGTGATCTGGTGATCTATCATTTTTCTATTAAATACAAAACCCCAACCCTCAATCCGTCAGACATCCAGTGAGGAAGCCAAAAATAATTTCCGCCAGTTTGTATGGCCAGACACATTTCATGAATAAAGGAAAGCTTTAAGTGACCAGACAGAGAGCAGCTTACAACCAGAAAATCAGTCATGTCTCCTATTTTGTTCTGTGATTATTTATTATCTGTCTTTCAGCAGTGCCCAAGGTTGCATGCAGGATCAGAATTCCATCAGGCTCATTGGAGCACACCCAAATACTAAGATGTGTTCACTAACATGGCAAATGTTGTCATCTAACTTATAAAATAACTAGCAGGGAACAAAAAGCATGAGGGAAGGACAACATTCTGTCAGGCAAGGTGGCACAGTTTCTTCAATTCTTCAGCAAGCTGAGAACTAGAAAACTGGGGAGTGATCAGCCACTGCATGGGGTAAGGAAGAATGTAAGCTCACTTAAAGATATATAAAAGTTCGCTGATGATCTGGTCAAAACCTCACTGAAATCAGCAAGAGCCTTTCGACTGGTTTCTTTCCCCTGAAGGACAGTGCTGCAAAGAAAAGACTGCAAGTTTCAACTACAGAGAGCTGCAAATCACAGGGCATCAAAGTTTGAAAACCCTCTGAATGTACCTCCCTCCAGCAATCACTTATCTGCTAGCTTTTGTACTGGAGGGAAGTATCAGTTACCTGAGGTTCTGTTTGCAAACACATTTCTCTGAGTGACATTACTGAGACATGCATGAATATAAAAGCAGCAGCCCAGAACTGCACTGATGGGTATTGCTTACTGGTGAATGCAAATGCCTGCAGAGCAAGAGGATGTCTGCAGTGCTTCCCTGAGGTCAGAAGGAGCTGTGAGCTGCTTCAGGTGGGGTAGGATGGGGCAGCTTGCTGTTACTGAAGCAGGCAGATGCCATCCAGCTTCCCTTTCCCCCACCTCATCCTCCCAGCCCTGCAGTCCCACTCACAGCCTTCCAGCGACCCTTGCTTTTGCCCAAGCTGAGCTGATACAGCTCAGTTAGCCAGACAGAAGAGGTTTGCATGTGTGAACCTCTGTGGTTCTTGGTTAGACTTTTGCCATTGTAAGGAACTACACCAGCATGGCAACAGTCAGGTGAGGTCAAGATTCAGCAGCAGTATTTTTCATCCAGCTGTTATTTTGGGATGCTAGCACATCATCTTTAATGACTGCAGCCCAGCAAACACTGCTGTCAGTAGCAGCAGGCCCTCAACCTTGCACTGACCTGACACTTCAGGGTCTCAGGACATCTCTGTGCTGGCCGTGCCCTGAGCTGGGTGTCCCTGGGACCACACGTGTCCCACGGCCAAGGGGCTGGTGCCCCACCTGCCTGAGCTCAGCGCTGGGGACACCCGGCATGGCCAAGGGCTGCCGCCCCGGGCAGGCGCTGCCCAGCAAACACCAGCCCTTTGTGTGCCCGGGCTGGGCGCTGGGCAGCTCTGCCGCTGGTGCTGGGCACCAAGGAGAAGGGAGCGGGCGGTGGGGTGTCCACATAGCCCCGAGGGCACCCGAGAGTGAGGAGGAAGAAACCCCACCATGGGCATCACACTCCTGCCAGGGAAGGGCTCAGGGTGGTAATGGCAACCCCCATGTTCCTCCTGAGGGACACTGGTGTCTTCAGCTGTGGGCCTGGAGAGATGCTGGTAGGGTGAGCATCACACCCAGGAAAAGTAAGATACTAAGGAAGTTTTTTTCCTTTTTCTTTATTCTTTTTTTTTCCCTCTTTTTCTTTCCTGTATAGCATTTTTAACTATTAATGAGGATTTTCTGTACTAATTTGGACCATGACTGTATGTAACTGTAACTGGACTAATACTTTGGACTATTATTAGATTGTTAAAACATTAATCAGGCAAGCTATTTTTGCTCATAACAAGATTTTAAAAGGAAATGGAAGGAACAATTTCGTGCACTCAGAACGGCAGTGAAGAGCTCAGAGGCTCAAGATGGTGAAGGACAATGGATAGATGCAGCAAAGGGAACCAGGGCCCAAGGAACTTCAGGGCCAAGGAGAACTTCTCACAGGAGCTTACCATAAAGTAGTAGAGCTGTGAAGACCTGGCCATGAACTCTGGTTTGCACTCAGCCACGCAGATTTCCACGAATCCAGCATGCTGGCTGGGCTTGGCCTCCCCCATCTCACATACTATCCTGTGGAGAAAATATGAACCAGAAGTAAAGTTTGAGAGATGGTTTGGTGGTCTGGATAAGATGGAACTGGAGCAAACAGCCCACAGTGCTGGGGAATGGACTGTAGGCTTAACCCATCCTCTTCTTTCCAACTCAGGATCCAAACTGTGGACTAAGTTATTCTTTAAAGAGAGGTGGCTTTTGGCTGTTGGCACTTGGTGGGCATATGCTTAGCTGATGTAAATCAACATAGCTTCACTTAAATATACAGACAAATTCTGGGCTGACATCTGACCCCAGGGGTCACTCTGTCCTCCAGCCTTGCCTGGTGGACAGCTTTGGAGCTGTAATGCTTAATGGTCATTTCTGCACACCCTTGTGGTGGCTGTTATGTGAAAAATAGAAGATAACTTCAGGGCATTTGCCATGAGGATTATCTAAATATAAACTCCAAATACAGTAATAAAAGGATTATTAGCTCCTGAGCTGTAAGTGAGGCATGGCATCTCCCATCACCCAAGGCTGGATGGAATGGACTCAGAAGACCCTACACATAGCAATGACTGTTATTAGGTGTGCTGTGGCCCACTGTTTGCCACACACCCAACTTACTGCTCTGCTGGGATGTACCCTTCCACAAGCGGTTTGCACTCCACTCCAGCCACTTTGACATGAGAAGCAATATCTCTGAACTCCAGCCCCAGATTCTCCCCTCGGATGGTCACTTTGGTCCCTCCTTCGCGAGGACCTGTCACTGGATTGATCTGGAGAAACAAGGTAAGAAAAAGGAGAATAATCAAACCACTAATTTAAAGACATCCGCATCCTCTCAGGTGAAAGAACAGGCAACATCAGGTCTCTTTGTGACAACTAGAGACATTTATGAATGCTGAATAACTGAGGGAACAAGCCTACTCCAGATACATCACTTGGTCCAGCTCCCCTGAAAATATATATATCACACATGCCCCAGCCTCAGAGTATACATAATTCTGCCCCAGATCTCATTTACTCCCCTTTAACTACTTGCAAAATATCCAGAGATGAGTAGGAGATGTTTTCTAGGTAGGAGCAGGGGTTTCTGGTGTTGCAGCTGAGCTCTGCACTTTCTAGACATGTGCCACGGAAAGGCCAGAGAGGGGTACGGTAGAAAGTAATGGGAGAAAAAATGAGAAAAGGACGCAAAAGGCTTCAGCCAGTCACATTAAATCCTGATTTCCCAGCCCAATGCACATGGAGTTTTGATCTGTTCTGGAGGTAGGCACTGGTCATGCATCACAAACTCAGCTGAAAACATCCACCTGAAAAAACCAGCTGAGACACAACAGAAACAGCTTGTCAGATTTGGTATGGAGTAGGCGAATGGTGACCGAGACAGCAGCAGCAATTGCTGTGTGCCAGCACATATTTCTGAAAGAGCTCCAGCTGCCTTCACGGGAGAGCTGAGGGCAGGCATGGGAGCATGGACAGCTTATTTGTGGGGTGGGAGGCCCCTGAGCATGAGACGAGTGGCTATCCCAGCCATCCTAGTGACTGGTGGCATGATGTTTCCATCCCAGTCTGGACCTTCACCAGACCCTAGCACGGCTAGGTTCTCTGTGTCTTGCTCAGCAGTGGCTGTGTTGGGCAGCAGAGCCAAAGCACCACCCAAACCCCAAAGCTCACCTCTCCCTCCCATTGCCGAGCCTCACTGGGCACCCACAGCTGCCTACCTCTGTGCAATATTTCTGGCCCGTGCAAAGGAACTATATAGATGGGAAAGCATTCTGCATCACATCCATCACCCTTGTTCAGAGCCAGGTGGAAATTAGCATTGGAGTTGTCTCCTCAACATTGAAACAACACAGAAATTATGGGGCTGGCCCTTAATTATCTCAGTTCTGCCCTTCCAATTACTCACCATGCCCAAATGTTTTGCCATACAACTGGCTAGCTGAAAGGGGCTCCAAACATTGCTTTCAAAAGGTATTCCCTGCTGCCCATTCAGGATGCCATGATGCCATCTGTCAGCGTTGGCAAGGCTCTCTCTGCAGTGAGGAAGGGGGAATTCCCTGTCTGAGGTCCGTACCCGCTGGCCGATGGCTCTGCCAACTGGGAATCGAAAGCTGGCAGCTAGAGCCTTGCGTGGCAGTCGGACTGGCAGGGAAAGTCGAGGCACTAGCATGAGCAGGGCTGCTCTTGACCGCTTCCTAGTGCTGAGTCTGGCACCAGGGTTAGACTAGTTTCCACCCAGAAGCCAGTTTTTAGAAAGTCCATCTTTAATAGAAGGAGACAGACCCCAGCACCTTTAGGGGATATTTTATTATAGGATTTTTAATTTTAGGTGCCGTGAATCACCTCCTGAACGTGTCTTTGCTCTGACTATACAGGGAACCAACACAGGTTAACAAATTAAAAACCCAGGTGATCACAGACGAGTGCTTGGATCCCTGGGTTGTGTAGTGTAGACACAACCTCTGCAGCACAAGATCCCTGCAGTGGCCCAGTCTCAGGTCCAAAAAACAAACAAATACCACTTGAGCCAACAGAATCAGAACCATGGCAGGCTTATTCTGACTCCAAAAGCCAACAAGATACCTACATTCTAAAAAGAAAATAGCACAACATTCATAAATCTGACAAGTGAAATGATTATTTGGGTTGGCTGGAGATTTGACCTTTGGATGGTCTGTGGTGATGAGATTGACAGACAACTAGAAAATTGATAAAAAGAGAAAGAGAGAGGCATTTGTGGCTATTTTCCAGGAAATGAGGAAGGTATCTTAAAAAATGAGAATGAAAATGAAATTTCTGTTTCAGGAAAAACTAATACTGATTGTCTCAGTTGGAGACTCAACGTTGAAAACTCAAACTATTTTCCAGAAATGGTAGTTCCAAAATATTTTTATTCTGAGTCATTAATAAATATCTATTCAAGCAAAGTTTTCTGTTTGAAATACATATTTTGCTGATACTAGTTAATCCTTTCCTGATAAAAACACTATATGAATGATGCTGGAAGGCCAGAATATATCGCCATACCAAATGCAATCTAATGTGTACTCAAAATGAAAAGAAGAAAGATAAACTAAAATTCCCTTATTTTATTTCCTAATGCATTAGACACACTTTGTAAGAGAACTGAGTTCCCCATGGTGTAATTTGGTCTGTTTTGTGGTATTAAACTTGCCATCAAATGAATTTTATTTGTTCTAGTAAGGTAGGTGTCTAGTAAGCTAGGTCTGTGGTTAATTAGGGCTCACCTATGCTTGAAAGAGCTTGCTAGCACAGGCAGTACATCTCATAGCAGGTCAAAAGAATACTTTTTTTTTGCAAATGACTGATGTCATTACCCTGAATAAAAGAAGGTGTAGTGGTGAAAAGGAACATCTTGCTAGAAAAGTCCTTTACTTCAGTACTAGGGGTGAGTTTGAGGCAAAAGTTTCACTGCAGAAGTCACAAAACCCTCAGTGTTAACATTATCAACCTCCTTCCAGCTCTGTCTCAAGCGTGAGATGTGTAAGAATTCTTGCTATGACTCAAAAAGCATCGATAAGAAACTTCCTGGCGTGAAGGCAGCACAGCACCTCCAATCACATCCCTGTGCGATTTTGATTTGTAAAGGCCAGCTTTAAAACCCACTTATTTCCCTAAAACAGGAGTGCCTGGCATTCTCCCAGGAGCACGTGGGAGAGTTTTTGACCCCAAGTCTTTGCACTCCCATAGGTGCATACAAGAAGAAGGTGCTACCACGTTGTTTCCGCAGCGAGAGAGAAGACGACTGTTTCTATTACAGGTGCAAAAATGTGGAATGAGACTTGTCAGTTTTGGAGCGGAAAATGCAGGCAGGGAAACAAAAGCTGCCGGGAAGCCTCAGCTTTCTCTTGAAGACCCAGAGCTGCAGCACTGCATCACAATTTACACCCTCCACTCACACCAGCCTAACGCTGCAGCTTGTCACTCTTACAGGAGGCTTTGTGGCTCAGCGGGTCTGTAAGTCCCTTAATTTCACTGAGTGGCAATATAAATGCAAGAGCTAGTACATAAGCACAGGTTATGGGAAGCTCTGTGCGGGGTATGTGTGTGTGCCTGTGCAAGTGTGAGTACATGTGTTGTTTCTCCTCCTTCGGCTCCACAGACACTGCCCTGGCTCCTCGCCAGAATATGCGTGCTCTTACCAACCGCCCCAGACCTACCATTAGCTGCAATATATATCCAGTCACTTGAGATTACTTTCATGCTAATGGCTCAGAAAAAGACTTTCCAAGAGCTACTTATGATTGCACCAGACAGCTGGAATATTTCATGAGCAAATATTGCAATGATCTGTTCGAGCTTTGGGAGCTGTTGGAGGAAATGCCAGCAGAACTAGAAGTATGGCCCCTCTGGAGCTGTAGGGTGAAGAATGAGTGCTTTGCACCTCGTAAAGAGACTGTAGCTGCAGGGTTGGGGTCAAAGCATGGCAGAAAAATGTGGATGGACCTTCAGAACATCATACTACTGTGAGGTCAGGTCCTTGTGTATTGGACTTCTGCTTTAGTTGGTCATTCGTCAGCTTCCCAATATCAAATTCTACGAATCTGTGCAAAATTTATGAATCTTTCTTAAAGTTTGAGAATCTGAAAAGATTCAGAAAAGGTTTCCTCCACCTCCCAATAATTTTCAAGGCCTCAAAGCCGAACTTTCTGATGTAGTTGCTCACTCTGGCTGTCTGGTTTTGGTTTCACAGCTTCGAGTTGTCCAGGTGGGCTTAAAATTACCAGCCCCAGATAAATCCAAGTGCAGTGGAGACCTCCACCTTAGAAACATCAGAATAAGGCTGGCACTCCAGCAGTCCAGCTGAGTGAGTGCCTTGGGGACTGATGAATGACACAAAGGTGGATTGAAACACAGTAAGAGGAGTTCCTTTCAGTGGTAACTGGAAAAGCAGATTCTACCCAGCCTTTGCTTTCACAAAACTTTCATGCATGGACATTGGTTTAGGGCTCGTCCATAACTCCCACGCTTTTTGATTCTTAACGAAATACAGTTGAAAAAGCCTTTCTTGCTTTCTAGGAAAATAACCTAAATAATTATTGCTATTAATCCACAACAGCGGAAGCTGGATTTTCCTCCTTTGCATTTCCCCTTATCTTCATCTCATATTCCTCCTTACTTTTCTGATTTGCAAAATAAGGTCCCAGCCACCTTGAAAGGGTGCTCATGTTAACTGAGGCATGGTGACTGAGAAACACCTCCTTAAGGCAGGAGGCAGTTGGAGCCCTCATTTTCAAGGCTTAGATCCATCCTGCTGCCAGTCCTGTGACCTGAAAATGGTGCCCATCATTATGACAAAGGTGTCCTAAGACAGCAGACAAAAGTCCCTTTAGACTGCAGGCCTGATTTGCCTACCTTGCCTTCTCTCCTTTCCTCTGCTTGCTCTCTCTCCAGTCTTTCTATTCTCTTATCTCACCTTTGTACCTTTCCCCCAGCTCTTCCTTTGGTCCAGTCAGCACAATCAATAAGAAACCTTTTAAAGAACGCTGGTTTCCTGCAGGTCCTTCCCCCCAGCCTTGCCCTCATTCTCTCTTTATCACTTTACAGGACAGTTCCAAACTTCATTTAGTCCAGGCTTGATCCTGCCTTCTCCTTGAGCCTTCAAAGGGGGAACACTGACGACTGTACAGGGCTTTGTTTGCTCTGTGGGGATTTCTTTCAACATGCAAAGTCAGCCAGGCAAACAGAAGACTGTTACTCTGCTGAAGCCAGTGGAGTCTTGTTTTTTTCTGGACATTGACCCTGTCCATGTCACGCTGCCAGGAAGCATGAACTACAACCCGCCCTGTTTCTTGATCTCCTGTCAGCAAAGCTCAAACCACTCTGGGATCACTCAACATCTCCTTCTCAGCTAGGCTGGCCAGAGAGGCTCTTTCAAGAGGCAGTTGAGCTCCTTTGATTACCCTCACACTGCCCATTTGAGATGTCCCAGAGCATCCTGTCTCATATTTAGCTGTTCCACTAGAAGACCAAGGTCTCCTGAAGGCTTCATGTCACATCTACCAGCCCTGTGTGTGCAGGTCAAATGCTATGGGGTTCCTCAGATTGCACCAGCAGACTGCACTTGTGCGACTGATTCACATCCACATGGACTATGGTGGGAACTCTGACACCCTGCTCACTCCTGTGATGTAGACACCTGAAGTTGTGTGCCTACCTTTGAAGGCCACCATGGCTTCCCATCACCAAGGGTGCCTGGGGCTCTGCCTGATCCAGCAGAACTCAGCCATAACCTTCCCCTCACCAACCCAAAGACAAATCAGGAAAATAAAGCTGGGAAAGGGTACAACAGGGAATACCCCAGCTTCTGGCAGATCCATGACTTACATCCGTGATCTTGGGGTTGGTGCATTTGCCCTTGGTGCTGGACAACTCCAGCCACTGGCTGTCCTGGGCTGGGCAGTGCTGCTTCAGTGTGCACTGGTTTTGCCCCTCGCACCAGCCGCACTCGAAGTCCGGGTCAGCTTTCAGGCAGAGTCCACAGCTGTCCCTCATGGCCCCGCACTTGTACAGGTGAACTGCAGGGACAGGAAAACAGAGAGGACCTCAGAGATGCAGACAGCATGGGAGAGTGGTGGGATGTTAGGGCAGAATGAGGAGTGAGGGAGGGGAAGGTGTTCTGGGCTGCTCATCCCAGTGGCAGGATGGAAACCCTCCAGGGGGGTGAATAATGGGGGGGCTGGGGGTGGGGTGGGGAAGTGTTTACATCCTTCTTGAAATAAATTGCACTTGTCAGAGTTCAAACCCCTTGAAAGATATTTTTGGAAGCTGACAGCAGACGGAAGGATGCTGCGCTCAGTAAGGTGAGGGGTTACAAGCAGGCGGTTGCGGGGAGAGGTGCTTGGGCAGTGACTCAGTCTCAGTCCTTTCCTTTTTCAGAGACTGTCTGAATGTCATACAGTGCCACCTATAACCAGTCTCAGCCTCAGCACTTCATCCTAAAACGATTTTCAGGACCTGCTCTACCCACAGCTTAAACCTGGGGATTTTTCTGGTGTGAAACTACCTAGAACTGGGTGTCAAGGTGATGCCACTCAGGTTACTCAGGTTTCCCCCTTAACAGAAATCCTAAGAAATAATAGTAAATCCACAATGGTTCACTATGAGGCTGAATCCAGGGATTCACAATCAGCCTTTCCTCCTCTTTCTGCCCAGAAAGTCAGTCTGCTTTACCCTTTGAAGTACTAAGTTGAACCTCCTCTAATAAAGAGAGCAATGATTAATGCTTAGCTCCGTCTTGGGCTGCTAAGTGATTAGAAGCAGGCAAAGCTTTTTTTCCAAATAAAGCCTAAAAACATTGCAGTCCTCCTACAAAATAAGATCATGTTATTTGTCCTTATTATACAGATGTGTAAACTGAGGCCTGGGTTGCACAGGGAGGAGGCTGGTAGCAAAATTCTCCTCCCTGAAGGTGAAGATGACAGACTTGAGGCTTTCAGACTTGCTTTTTCCTGTATTTGTGGGTATGTTGGTGAATTTCTTTATAAGATGGGCGATCTTGCCTTTGTGCTACTGTTTCGCTGTGTCAGTAGGTGACTAAAGTCTTGTTTGTGGTTATTACTATACACAGTCCTAAAGCCCAAAGGCTTTGGATATGTGTGCTGAACAGCTCTGGCTGGCTCTTCATACTTGCACCCCAGAAGTCAGCAAGTATTGACCAATGCAAGGAAAAGCCCAGAAACTTATTATTTCTCCACGTTAGGTGCAAGACAACAGCTGTCAATGACTGTGCTACAGGTTTCCTGGGATACAGTCCTTTCCTTAATTTTCTGTTAGATTTCCTCAGATCTGCTGAGTTGCTGTGCTTGCAATGCTGTCAGTGAGTACCTCTGCAGCCATGTGATGCCAGCTATGAAAGCAGTGGCATCTTGGTTGTGTACCCCAGTGCCACTGCACTTAGAAAGGCACTGGGTCTAATCCTGCCTCTGTCTCTCCCTCTCAGTTCTCCAGAGAAGAAAGTCTGCTTGTTTGCAGCACTGTGCAAAGCCCTGCCTGGGTTTTCTCTTTGCCTGTAGCCACTACATTTATGCTAGTAAATTAAGCTGTGTCCTTGGGAGCGTGTGGTATGCCTCCATGTGGTGTATCCCTGTGCATATTCCTAAGCTCTCCTCCTGACCTGAAACATGACGGTGTCATCCAAACTACTCATTTGAGATAGCCACCAGCCAGTGCCACTAGGTTTTTCCTAGTCATTACTTACAACCTTTAGGGCTTAAATAATACAAGAACTTGTAAGGGACTGTGCTAAAGACTAAGCACCACAGATGTTTCTTGAGTTCATCCCCTGGTCTGGTTTACGCTACCAGCATAGACATGCCTAAAGACAATCATCATGATTATGAAACTAATTTTACCCCTACTTCACCCAGGACAGCTCAGTACTGCCCAAAAAAGGGTTCACGTGCATGGTGTAGACCATGTTGTATCAGCAACGCTTGGGCTATACATAATGGTAACAGAAAACTAAGCAGGACTGGGGCAAGTGCCCAAACCCCGACCTCCAACCCACGCTGTTAAAGACTAGCACAGCCCATGGCACTGTTTGGGCCCATGAAAATTAGCACTGTCCTGGCAATGCCTTGGCACAGCTTGGAGAGCAGGAGAGAGGACAGATAGCTTCAGCATGAGGAAAGGTTGGCAGTGTGAACGTGGGCTGTGCCATGCTGCTGGATGCCAGGGCTAGACAAGTGTCTCCAGCCTGTGGTGTTGGCTGAGTGGATTTAACCTTCAAGAGCCCATGGTTTTGGGGAGGACCATGCAGGACCTTTTGCATTCAGACTGGCTATTCGAAACCACTGGCTATTTGAGCCAGCAGAGAAAGACATCACAGAGGTAGGTGCAGGAGGGGAAGGACAGGAAAGGGTCACGCCGTGGGGAGAAGAGATGCCTTCTCTATTGCTTTCCAGCTTCAATGTGGCATTGGTGGAAACCTCGCCCATCACCCCTCAGCATGAGGCGGTGTGTGAAATGGTGTGAGAGGAGCGTGGGAGCACCTGATGGGGAGAGGTGGAATGAGAGAAGGTGTGGAATGTGTCCAAGAAAAGAGAAGGTAAAGCGAGGGAGAGAGAAACTCCTGAGAGGTGGTGATGTGAAAAGGACAGAGTCTGCAGGTCTGAGCTGTACAGGCAAAGAAGCCGAGAGGCGAGGATGCCTGGGGGAAAGTCTTCAGGTTGCCTGAGGGTGATGGACAAGAAGGAAGAAGATGTGAACGGACTGTCCATCTCCAGCAAAAACGCCTGCCTCAGGGTTGCGGCTGGATGTGCAATATCCCTCTGTGAGGGGCACATCAATCCTGTGCTGTCGGTGGTAATTAAACGGAGCCAGGGTCTGGGCAGGAGGTGGTTTTCGGTTCTTTGCTATTATCATTTTATTTTGTTCACAATTTTCCCACTGGGGAACTACAGCCTTTCTCCTCCCCCTCTCCCTTCCCCTGTTCATTACTACGTTGCCTCTGCACAGACAGTGCCCGATCTCCTGGTATGTTAACTTGAAGAGCATCACTGCAGGAGAAATAAAGAGGGGGAGAAAGCTGGAGAAGGAGGGGCATAAAAACAGAACACAAAAATGTGGGGAGAAGCAGGAGGCAAAGATGATGAAGGAACAGGGAAAGCAACACAAGTGGGAGGGAGAGTCATATTTCTCCAGTGCAAAGAGAGAAGTGTGTGTGTGTGTGTGTGTGTGTAACACAAAGCACACAAAAAATTGGTAATTTGCAGAGTGCAGAGAACAAGTAAGCACCAGACAGCATGGGGAGATGGTGCCGCCTTTGTTAAGTGCAGGGAGCGATGCGGCCCGTTGCTAAGGTTACCGCTTCCAAGGACAAGTTGAAATAATTCTTTACCTTTGTTCTGTGCTGGGTTGTCAATGTTGAAATTCCCATTCCAGACGACCGTCAGCTCCACCGGCAGGCTGTTAATCTCCATCCCTTCATACGAATACTAGAAATGGGAGAGGAAAAACAACAAAAAAATCCCAAACCCAGACTTACATGGTGCCCAGAGGTGGGGAGGGGATGGGAGAAGGCAAGAGGTAGTGCTGCAAGTTGTGAACAAGAGAAATGGAGCTGTCAGCTACCTCCCTAATCACCATTACCTGCCAGAACACCGTGGGATGCTCTCAGAGTTGTGGCTCTCCAGAGAGCAAGCCATGCCCCTCTCAATAGCCTACTTAGCTGTTACATGAATGTTCCATGATTTCAGTCTATTTGCATGTGATGGGGTTTATCTTTGAAATCCACCTTCTAGGTGTTGAGCACAGCTCTGAAACATATTTGGCCAACTCTTGGGTGCACTTCTAAGGTGTACAGTATGCATTGTGTGTCTACCATCCGTATGTACCTCTACTGAGTATTCTGATGCTGAGCGTATATGTAAGGTTATCTGCATTAGTGATATTTTGAAGAACTCTTGGAAGCTGAGTGAGGTCTCAGAAAGCAGGGAACAGTCATATCATGGAAATATCTTTAAAAAGGGGAAAATGGAGGTTCTGTGTAATTATAGACCTGTCAGCCTAACTTGACTTCCCAGAAAGAAAGTACATCAAATTATTAAACAATCAATTTATAAGCACCTGCAAGATGATAAGGTGATAAAAATCAGCCAGCATAGATTTGTCAAGAACAAATTGTGTCAACCCAATCTAATTTCCTTTTTTGACAGGCTTAATGGCTTTGTGGATAAAGGAGAGGCAGCAGATGTGATTTATCTTGATTTCAGTAGAGTATTTGCTACTGTCCTATAGGAGATTCCCATAAACAAACTAGGGAAATATGATCTAAAAGAAGCCACCATAAGGTATATGCAAAAGCTGCCAAAAAAAAACCCCAAAACCAAAAAAAAAAAGCAACAAAAAAAGAAGTCAAATAATGCAATGTCAGGCTGGGAGGGTGTTTCAAACTGAGTATTGTCCTGGGTCTGGCACTATCCAGTATTTTTACTACTGACTTGGATGATAGACTACAGATTTCATGAATGACACTGTTTTGGAAGATGGTGCAAGAACATTCTAAAGCAGGGTTAAGAATTCAAAACAAACTTGACAAATTGTAGAACCGAGCCAAAATCAACAAAGTGAAATTCAATACAGGCAAGTACTGACTGTTCTTCAGTAGGAGAAATCAATGCAAACAAATACGAAGTTGGAGTGACTGGCCAGTGCTGCAGGAAAGGGTCTGGGGACTACTGAAGATCACAAACAGATTGTGAAACAACAATGCCATATTGCTGCCAAAATCCAAGCAAATCTCAGTTGGGGATGTCCTAGATAGAGTTTGTTACATACGTAAGCCCCAGGAGGCAATTATTTTTCCCTACTCAGAACCAGAAAGGCTTCAGCTGGTGTAAGGGGTATCCAGTTTCCAGCAAATATGTATTAGGAAAGCCAGAGAAATCTTCTGAGACAGTTGGACAGACTTAAACAAACACTTGTCAGGCACAGTCAAGGTACACAGAGCTGGCCTTAACAAAGGAAATGGCAGCTGATCTCTGGAGGCCCTTTCAACTTGGACAGCTCTCTGACACATGGTGCTTAGTGTGTTTTTTCAGCTAGATTCTGGTTTATCGCAAACCAGTTCACACAGGGTTCACCCAGTTGTCCGTCAGATCCCATTGCCCACCTCCATCAACAGCTTCCATCCAACACTTCACCAAAAGGCAAAAAGCCTCGTAACGGGAGATGGTTGCTTAAAGGGTAGAATGGGAACAAGGCAAGAAGGTGAGAGACAATACATGCCTGCTACTATTACTGACCACAGTGCACATCAGGATTTACCCTCCTGAGATCAGAAATCTCCCACTGCACTGGGATCTATAGCAGGACAACCTCCCACTTCTAAAGAAAAAATTGTTTTCCCCACTACAAGGCTAAATGTAACTCAGTAAGCGGTCTGGTTTGGTTGGGCATGTCTTAGAGACCACTAAAGTGTTCCCCATCACTTAAAGTCTCAGCATGGTTTTCCACAGAGATGCCAAAGCTCTGAGCCTTTAGAGGTAGAATTTTCCGTAACTGTTAATTGCCATATAATTGCAGAGTAAATCGTATATGGTGATTTCTGTCCATTACAGCAGAGTGAGTGCTAGTTGCACGGTAATTTCTCTTTGGACAAACTAAACACAATTAGGCACTAATCTGCAAGGCCCTGTGATTACAATCTAGTTGTAGGGTATTTATGGGTATAAGCTTTGTGGTTACCATGGAAGTAAAGAGCAGCTGCAGGTTAGCAGAGTCCTTTGCAATAGGGCTGTAGCCACCAGTCTTATCCAGTATTAGCATTTTTATGACACTTCTTGGTGACACTGCCAGCAAGATGCAAGATGATGCAGAGCCGCTTGGACTCACAACACTAGCTTTTCACAGCTTTTTGGAGCTATGAGCAAGGATGGGGAGACATGAGTGGGAAGGAGAATGCCTGAAAAGTAGAGAATAATTAATCTTCTGCCACTCAAGAGCTTTCCAAATGCCTGCTTTGCACAGCACTTTGCAAATGCTGATTGGGAATGGGAAAGAGCATATATACAGAACCACTGGTCACCCTTAAGTCAGACGCTGAGTCTGTGGGTGCCTGAGAAAGCGCTGCTTTCTGCCTCAGCAGAGCCTTATGTGAGCGTGTTGGGATTAGCCGTTAGCAAAGCCTAGACAGGGCTGCCAAGGGACAGGCAGTTGCAGTCCCCCAGAGCCTTTCATCCCATTGAGGATCCAAGCGCCAGCAGCAAGAGCCCAGCTGGGATTTTAGATCTTATCTGTCTGCAGCACCAGGGGCAAACACATATTAGACTTGTTAACTCAGCAGACTTGATCCAGAACTGGAAATGGATGCAAGGGAATAAACAATGGGATCCCCATGGAAGAGCTCCAAGGATGAGCCAGCTGGGGGCTGGAACGAGGATGCTTGCGCTGCCATGCCTGGCCTGCTCAGACAGCTCGTGGGCTGCACGGCAGCGAAACGGAGCAATTTGTAATGTAACAGTGAGTAAATGCTCTGTCCTCTTCAGACCACAGGAGCTGCTAACTCGTTGTGACCCCTGTTCAGAGCCCACTGAACTTAATAGGAGTCTGAAAAGGATTTGCTCAGCTGTAACAATAAGATGGAAATATGTTTCAGAGAAGAAAAAAGGGATAGTGTATCGATCTCCAGGACAGCAGAGCTTCCTGGATACTCTTGATAAGAGCATTCATACTATTAGGGCTTGTATATATACATTGCCTTGTACAACTTTCTCCAGCACAGGCAAAACTGCTCAAAAGACATAAATCTGACCCCTGAGTCTGCCAAATCTGGATTCCCACCATGCAAATCAAATCAAAGCAGAAAATTACAGGCAATTTAGAGGCCCAAACTGAGAAAGAGAGGCTGCCTTTCCGGAAAGGCAGACTGGCTCCCATCAGGAAATGCCAAAGAGCTGCTAGAAGGAGCTGTTGTAATTCACGTGAACAACACAGCGTGTTTTGAACTCCCAAGTACCAGTTCTTTGTCTCTTAAACTCTTTGCTAGAATCAGATACTCCTGCAACACAGGCTGAGCCCATCACATCACTTGGCCATTTTGCTGTGGTGGTAGCGGTTTAACGTATTACTTGCAAGCTACTGTAAACATTGACTGTCTCACGGAAGCTCATGATCCTTGGACTGAGAGGATCGCTGCAAAATCACAGCTACCAGTTCTACAACAGCTATGGAAACGTTAGCCGCCTTCACAGAAAAATACTTTGCCTTTCAGCAATCTGCAAATTTCTGTCTCTTTGGGGCATCTGGTTACTACAGGCACCCTACATTAGAGGAACTCCGCTTCACAGACCTCTGTGAATGTGCGGTTTGTGCAAATCCATAGCCATGCTTGACCTCTTGCTGCATCCTGCTGCAATGCTGTATCACTGGGTAAAGCTCTTTGGTAGTTTGGCTTGGGCACACTTAGGACAATAAACCAAGAGCGGTTACATGATGTTTCCCTTTTGTACCTTAAGCACACCCAATAGTAGGCGAACATCTGCAGACAAACAGCATTTTAGCAGTATTTCAGTGTTAGTCTGTTTTCCCTGACACCAATTTTGTGATTAGAGGACGGACCTGGGAACTGATTCCTGTGCCTGGCTCTGCCACCAACTCTTTGCATGATCCTGTGCAAATCATTTGATCCCTCTTTGCATCAATTTTCCAGCCATAAACTATAGGCAGAAAACTTCTTGCCCAGAGTCATCCCGTCTCTTTGGACTTTTTGTTTCCCAGAGCTAGGACTGAATTTTTATGTCTGGGTATCACCCAGGACAATAGAGCCCACATCATGACTGGGGTTTCTCTGTGCTATTTGAATGTAGATAAACCATAATGATGCATCATAACAAATGAGAAGTGGATGTACAACTAACAGCTCTGTGTTTGTCTTCCTTTGGCCACTCATAAGCATGTTTTCCCGCAAGTTCTGTGAATAGCTCCTGATTTTTTCGCAGCTGTGTTTCTTTGTTGGGTTTTCCTAGCACTCTCCCCGCTGTGTAAGCCACACCACAAAGTCAAATGCCACTGAGATCTTCCGCTCAAGTGCAATGATGTGACAAATACAACATATTGCTTTTCTTATTCCTAGGTTACACAGCACTTTCAGCTATACTGTCTCGGGTCTCATGACACACAGACCTGTGAAGGACTTGAGGCAAATTATCAGCAGGGATTTTGCGGCTAGAAATCAGTGTCTGCTGCCTCTGTGTGCCAAGGTTTGGCAATGGGCAGGCTCACACCGAGCAAGAATGTGGGCTTCGTCATTGAAGCAGGTAATGGCAATGGTCATGGTATGGTCAGCTGAGTCATCTCTCACCCATCTCTCTGTTCTTCATGCTGAAGGCTGCTAATATTGGGATGATTGCAAGTGCTGGGGCTCCCACTGTTTCCCACTTGGGAGATTGCTCTCTGCCCTGGTAGATCTAGCAATTTCAGCCATTCCTGCTGATGTTTTTACTTATTTATTTATATGCCTCTTTGGCTGTCCTTCTTTTCATTTCCTCCCATCACTCTGTGTCCAGACTGTCGGCAGAGCTATCATAAGTGCAATAAGGAATGGCAGTAGGGTCTCTCTGAGTGATAATTGCATGCCTTGGGTGGTGTGATAGAGGACAAAGCCCAGAGCTGAGAGTCTCAAACCACTTGACAAGAACAATAATTGTCCCGAAGCATGCTGCCTGCAGTGACTTATTGCTGTTATCAAATGAAATATCTCCAGGAAAGACAGGGGGAGAGACAGACCTGGCTACTGATGGGACCGAGCACCTAGGCACCTTCAGTGTTGGATATGACATTACTGACACACTGTCAGATAAGCTGGTCCCACCTGGGTGTTCTTATAGCATCCTTTAACTGAAGTTGGAGACATTTGGAAATGTGCCTGCTTAAAATGGTTCTGGTCCCTGGTTTAAATCTTGAAGGGCCAGGCAGTGGAGAGCAAGAGTTAAGGTTTTTTCCTGCATTCACACAGGATAGTATCAGGAAAAAATCCTGCATTTTGCAGAAGTTATTATGCAAGAGCTGAATTTGAGCTCATCGATGCCTAGTGTGTGATGGGAGGGGTTAGATCTTGAGGCTTATGAAGGAAAACAAGCCAAGAATGATTGCTTAGTCTAGCATGCACCACCAACAGAAAGATCTGCTGGCAGGATAGCATCCCTTCAGGGACACACCATTACAACACATCCTCCCACCCTCCTTTGGACCTTCTCCAAGCCTGCAATGCAGGTGCTACATTCAGTGTCTCATCCAGCAACTCTGCTGAGTAAAAAGCTCTGTCGAAGGGGGCTGATTCAATTTGCAAACAAGCTCATATGGCTGTTTCTAAAGCCAGGTGACCCTCGGAGCACAGGCTCATTGTATTGCAGTGGCTCCAGACAGAATGCTAATTCCGGCCAGGAAGGAAATAATCATGATGGAGACATATCTACAGCACTCCTTCCCCATTGTCTGTGTCCTCTGCCACCTGCTCAAGCAGAGCTGGGGCTTCTCTGTTCCCTTTTTGTATCTGTGTGAATGTTTCTTTCTTTTGTCTGGCTCTCCCTTCCACATCTCTTTCTCCCAGTGTCTGGCAAATTCAGAGCAACAATGAAATAACATTTCGCAGGAAAAAAAGAGAAAAAAAAGAAAAAGGAACTCAAATCAGAGTCAAAGTGCCTTCAAAAGAAAAGAGAAGACAAGGGAAGAAAAGAGAAGGAAAGAGAAGGGAAAACAGAGAGGGGGAGAAGGGAGGGAAAGGGAGAGAGGAAGCAGAAAACAGGATAGAAGAGAGTTGCATTTATTCCAAAATAAGCCTCTCTCCCTGGAGAAAAGCGAGGTTCACCTGAGCCAGCACCAAACATAGGATGAACGTCCTGCAAACATCACACAGCAGCAGGGTCATGGAGTGCCTTGGCATTAGCCTGAGACTCAGCCCTGCCACTCTGTGCAGCTCAGGAGTGGCCTTCAGTGCTCCAGCTTATGAAAACAAACATTAAAATCACAACAGTGCTGTCACAACACTCAGGCATCCCATGATCAAATGCGTCTGGGATGAATCATCAAAACCCACTTCTCTGGTCCTAGGCACTAGCAGCTTCTCGGGGCATGCAGGTAGTATGGGAATAGTAACCACTACCTCTCAAAAGCAGGCTCATTTATTAGACGCCACAACTCGCATGCTGACAGGAACCCTCCAGGACTACAGAGGCAGTCAGTCCCCTGCTCAGCCCAACTCTGCTTAAAATCATCCTGAGGTAATTAATGCTGATGCCTATATGTGCCAGAGAATTCATGACTCTGAAGGGTGGTTGCTGTCTTCCCTGTTGAGACTCTTTGGACAGATACATAGACTCTGCCCAGGTCCACACTCTTTTAGCCACAGACTTTCACCATTGTAAATGAATTTTTTTTATAATTTTTTTAAAGTGTAGTGCCTTCTTAACTTCTCGAGCCACCCATTTCTGTGAAACTTCAAACCTGGATGTTCACAGGCTGCTAACCAGTAATGAAAGTCAAGGAGAGGGACGGGGGCAAAGAAACAAACACAAGAATGTCATTGGGAAGTTACTTGTTTGCCACAGATCGCAAAATGTGTGAACTGCCTATAACCTTCAGCACGCTGCTTAATGCAGCAGAATATGTTGTGACAGATTTTAACAAGCGCTGCCCGGCATGGAGTGGCAGATCTGCAGTGAAGTGGCTAAATCCTGTAATTAGCTCTTTCACTGATAAATCATCTCATAGTAGCAACAATGAGAATGACTCAAATGCACACCTTGGAGACACGAGTCTCGTGGAGAAACTTCAGGAGAAGCGGAGACCACCATTGCACCTATGCACAGCTCCTGGCAGATGCCCCCAAAACTGGCATTGCTGCAGTGACAGCCCCGTTGTGACTCAGACAGGCTCCCTGGGAGTTACTGGTCCTGCACTGCAGACGGGGAAGTGGAGGTGGGCCGAGGCAAAGAGACTAACCAAAGGTCACACAGTGAATCAGTGGCTGGAGGAAGGTTTGACTCAAGCCTTCAGCATCTCACCCTTCTTTTGGCCCATTACATGCTGGCATCTGTCAGACCATTTATATGGGGTTTTATATGTCCCATCACCGAAATGCCACATAATAACCTTAACTCTCAGTGTTGACATGAACGCCTGTCCCTTTTGAATGCACACAAGGATGTGGCAATGTGAGGGTATGGGCAGGTTAAGCTGGTAATAATGCCTATAGGTCATGGCTAAGGTGCTCCAGCACAGGTAAATGCTGGGATCCAAGAACAGAAGCAACTACTGTGTGGTGACACCAGCCAGCCTAAAGAGCAAAAATGGCAGTTTGCAAGCTACCAACCAGCCTGTCCTTAACTGTGACTGGAATCAGGTAGGCAATAAAGTAAAAAAGGCTGCAACACAACCCCAGATCCCATTGGGACAATGCTTTAGGCACTCCTGGTCCTTCTTGGCCCCTGCACCTCTCCCAAGCACACAGGGTTGGCTCACCGAAGTGTTCTGGCACTGCACGCTGGAGCTGTTGAACCTCAAGGCAGGCACCCGCTGCTCGTTGCCCTGGATGTTCAAGATGCACTCGTAACCCCGCTGGCCCGACTGTGGCTGGGGCAGGTTCTTGGCCTTCAGCGTGATCGGCTTGATCACTTCCACTGGCACCAGGATCTTCTCTGCCTGCAGCAGCTGGGGACAGTCCTAAGGAGAGTGAAGACAACATGCTAAGTCAGCACATGTGTTTCCCAGCTGCAGGTGGAGTCCTCTGATGCTTCTCAACCTTCTCACTTCACGCTTCACTTCGATTACAAAGCCTTTGCATCTCCCTGGGCCTCGACATATTACAAGGGTTTTTCAAGGAGCATTACTGGGAAGGCTCAGATAAACAGGTGAGGAAGGATTTCTTTTTTAGACCATCCTTTCCTATTTCCCTTGTTTGCACTACAGAATTTCAACCTTCAGCATCCAAGCAAGTTACCTCCGGTGCTTTTTAATACCTGCTCTGTTAATCAGGTACTGGGAAAGGAATCGTGTTGCCTCCAGGGACTTAGCCCAGCCGCAATGCCATGACATAAGTAGTGAATAAAGCAAAAATTTGAGCATAATTCCTAGCCTCCTCAACAGCCAACACATCATTATACAAATGGCACAGCTCCAGCCAGCTCCAGCAAGTATGTTGTAAGCTACAGACTCTGGGCTGCTAAAAACAGTTTGTTTTGGCTTAGGAGGGGGCAGAATATTTATTACAGATGGATCCAGCTCCCAAGAAAAAACTGTTGCACAATGTGTAGAGATCTCTTGGAAAGGCTTGCCACCATTTCACAAAAGGAGGAATGCTAAGTGGATATTGCTAATCCAGTGCCTCTTGGTGGATCCCTCACACAGGTAGAGGTCTGGGCACCCAAAGCTGCAATGCAGGAGGCTGTATTCAAACTCTCATTAATTTGCACAGCTTTAGTTAGAGTAGCAAAGCGCTGCTTCTTCATAGTACTGTTAGACAACTGCAAGCTGTCAAATTCATGTATTCTAGGAAGCTCTCAGCTCTTTAGGAAATGACTGCAGCATTTGCCTGGCTAATCCAAGGCAGTTTGATATAAAATGGGATCCCTTTAAAAAACCACTGCAACAGGCTACAAAACATAAGCATGACATATGTACAGACCACACTGTCTTGATCACTTGTGAGTGCCTGGCTGTCCCCTCTTTTAAGTCTTTTCAGCTCCTAAATGCCATGAGAAAGCCTGTCCCCCCTTTTTCTTCTCCGAGTTGTGTTTAGCACACTGCCTGCTCTCTGCAGAGCACCAAGGTATTGTGATGGTGCACCCACCCTGTCCAGTCCAGAGAGCAACACCATTTCAGTCTGCCCTGCCCAACGTTAAGGCCACGTCCAGCCAGTGCAAGCAGAGACAGGGAACTTACATAAAGAGGTGTAAACTTAATCTGTAGGTGTGGGCAAGGGACAGCAGGGGGAAAATGACTAATCCAGGGCTGAAAAGTAGTGAAAGGGATTGAAAGGCTCAAAAGTGGAATTTATGGCTTATGAGAGCCTGGGAGCTTGTTAGAGCAGATGGCAGAAGCATCTTACTGAAGCAAATAGCTTAGGAAGATAAAGAAATGGATTAGACGTGTAACATCTGCAGTTACACCAACCAGGAATAGAATTACAAGAGCCATCAATCATCACACTCTGGGTGTGAGCTGATCCATGGCCTGAGGCAGGAAAAAAAACCAGTAACGACCCAGCATGTTGCTGCAGTGAAGTCCAGAAGCCTTTCTCAGCCCCCCAAAAGGGTCTGTCTGTCCTAGTGGGGATGCCAGACTGAAAAGTCCTTTGGGGCAATGTGATTTCTCATCGGCACTTATAGGGTGATGCTAATAGCGTAAGTATTCAACAGCTGCTGATAGACTTCAGCTGGACTTGCCCAGACTAGCACCCGAACCAGGACAGCCAAGCACACTGTCACTGGAGCTGGAGGGAGGTGAACTATCTCAGGTTTGGTGGCCATTTGCCTGGGCTAATCCATCACAAGGCCTAGTTTAATATGTGCTACCAAGAACTGAGGCTCAATAAGCCATCACGTTAACTTGATGGGATGGTGTAAGGATTGGAGGTGGCAAGCCCAGTGGTACTGCATTGCAGTGTTGAGATTTACCGCTGTGATGCTCTGCAGTCTTGGGGATCCTGCTGCTGAGCAGCACTTCAACAAGCAGACATGGGTGAGGAGGCTCCAGGAAGCCAAGTATATGGGTGATGGAAGTTGCCTTATGACCCATCGTGCACAAGACACAGCCAGTGTGGAAAGAGGCTGTATCTGACCCCCAGGAGTGCTTGAGGAGGTACACCCTGTGCCAACACTCCCTGCTCTTGCTGTTGTCCTGTCCTGTGATTAAATGTCCCTAGGGAACTACTAATATTTAAACAGAATCATTAAAGTGTCACAGAAGTGTTTGTCCTGACAAACGGGCAATGCTTGGCAGTCTAGAAAGTCTTTCCAACCCTGGGTTCAGTGTTCCTACCCTATCAAGGCACACAAGCCTTAAGGTTAGCTGTAGGGTTAAGTAGCTACTCAGCATGAGAAAGTGAGGCATAATCTAACCCTGGGTGAATTAGACCTATGAGAACCCAGAGGGCAGGGGAAGAAGGTGTTCTAGGCTGTGTTAAAACAAGAGTGAGAGTTTTCAGTTCTGATCACACAAGCAGATACCATGTGCAAATACCGTTTGGGACAGTATGGCTTCAGCACCCCCTGGCACTTCCCTTTCACTTGCCCAACACGTCCTGGGGCCTCTGAATCAGCTCCCTCTCTTTCTCCTGGCATAAGAAAAGACCTTGGCAACATCATCTATATTGTTTTTCTCCCCAGCTATAGGAGTTGAGGGAGAGATGCATTGGCAGAGTGAATCAGTGGGACAGGAGGATGGGAAAGCCCTATCTGTCGCTGAGCAGCCATTTCCCAGGAGTGGGCATTTTGCTTGATGTCTGTCAAATAGAAAAGCCTCTGAAGGGAGCTGGAGGATGGGGGTGGGAGATAGTCCACCATGTTACCTGCAGGCCAATCCCAGCTCTTCAGACTGGTCTTTCTTGTCTAGCTTTATCCTGTCCCCCTCCACCACTGGTGCTGTAACCTTTCCGATAACACTTGTTTCAAGTTCATTAACAAGCAGTGATTGCGGCAGCCCCAAAACAGGATTCGTTTGCATATAAAAAGCTTTGCAGTGCTGTGAGGAAGTTCATTATAGATAATTGAAGAGGCAAGCGCCATAAAGAGGAAATCCTCCCAATGTGGCTTTATCTGATTGACCTAATGTTCTTTCTAATTGAAACGGGGGGTGGGGGGGGGATGGGGGGAAGGCAATTTCATTGTGTAATGTACTGCATAAAACCTCAGAGCTTGGACTAGGCTCTGGGTTCGAATTCAAATGTAGTATTCATTTTGCAGCCTGTGTCAAGCTTTGGATGCCTGGTCAGGTTTGTGGTTTTGAGATCAAAACATCAACCTGCTGAGAGCAGACCCTGCAGCAGGACCAAAGCAGAAGGGTCCTTAAAAAAGAGTTATCCTTGGCATTTTCCAGTGGAGACATTTTCCCTTCACACTTCCTCTGCAATGGACACCACCTAGGTTAGAAAAGCACAGTTTTCACATGATGTAGGGGAAATAAAAACATCCACTGCCAACAACTATACCAAGAAAAGTCACAGTCCCATCCCTTTTGTCTTTGGTATAAAATAAATTCAGCCTTTCCCCCGACTCTAAGGGGAGCTGGTTCAGATTCCAGAGGAGCTAAAATCCAGTTCAACCTGTACCAGGGCAACACATTTGAAAGCGGACTGTTGTTGATTCATTTTCTGTGTGTAGCTTCATTCACTTCCTTAAATGCTTTCGAATGAGTCAGTCTCCTTAAAATAATATCCTCCACCCTTGCCAATTACTCGTATCAGCAGCGATGCACACCTCAAATCACCAAATTTTGCCAGTTATCAAGTCAGAGAGCTTTTGCAGTGAAAATGCTGCCTGAAATGCGCTGTACTCATTGGGTCGATGGTAGTTTAATTTTCTTTATTTATAACTCCTCATAGAATGCCTGAAAATGTGTTTTTCTGTAGCTTGCAGGAATAATGAAGTCTCAGAAATATGAGAACCCTTTCTCTCCTTTTCTCTCACATATGTGTTATGGCCCTCATCACAGTTATACCTGAGTGAGTCCCCAGTGAGAACCATCATGAGTATTTTGCTAAAGAGGACAATGAAACCACTCTGAAGTTATGTGGTCTTAGCCCTGAACTGATTAGTTTGGTACCTTTATGGTGCTTCATACGTATATAGTTATCATTTCATGGAGATTTCACCATGCTGTTTTCTAGTATAAGCTGAAGATTGACCAGATACTCTGAGTTATCATCCTCTCCTAGTGATGAAGCATGTAGGGATCTTTCACAGTCTTGTGATATTGCATGGATTTTCTTCTACCCTTATTTTGTACAGTTTCACTCTCTATTGCTATTTATAGCCAGGATCATGAGCCCAAGTCTCATCAAAGTGTTTTCCATTTTGCAAAAGAAAATGGGTGTGATCTACTGTGAATGGTAGGCATCCCACCGGGGAACAGGTGAAACATCCGCGAAGGTTTAATACAACGACCCATCAACCTATCAAACGTCTCAACCTTATATTGGTGTCCCAGTTCATTTGTCTTCCCCGGTGCATCTCTCATCATCCAGAGCATTCAGGTAAGGGAGTCTTTCCTACTTTTCCTTTGTACTGCTCCCTCGTGATCCCTGGTAGCATTAACCGGATCTCTGCTTTCTACAGAACGAAACTAGAGCTCAGCTATGGCTGACTGCACTGTAGGAATCTTTGGCAAGATAAACTCAACTCTTGGCAGTGAGTTTTCACCCTTCCTTTTCCAAAAGAGTAGGAGTCATCTCCATTCAGGACCAGACATAGCCATCACCACCAATTCCTCCACTGCTCATCTCAAACCATCCAGTTCCCCTTTTCTCCTGTCATCAAAATCCATTTCTTCATCCTCATTCAGTTTTTCTAGAAGACTTTCTTTTCAATATCTTTCATTCAGCATCCATCTTTGTGCCTTTTCTAAGCCATCTTGTCTGGAAGGAACATGACCACAAAGTGAATCTGCATGGGAACCATAACTTACTCACTCAAGCCCTTCAGGATCCCACAAGAAATGATACTCAGATTGTTATTTACTCACATATTATGTATATACAATACATCTTTTGTTCGTCTGCTCTGCTGAGCTGCAATGTACCGCTTTGCCTGTGTCCTCTATGGCTTTCTCACCCTCCCACTCTGTGCTGTAATCAAGTCAAAAGGGCAAGATTTGAGAGGCAGGGATTGAGTATAAAGATATCCAGACCACAGCATCTGGATGTTCTGTAAGTGAGATTAGATTAAAACACATTAAACCCAAAACAGAACAGAGAAAGAGAAAGAAAGGGAAGAGAGGGGAAAAAGGATCAAGGCAAACAAACAAGCAACAAACCACAGGTATTTGTTTTCCCATTGATTCTAGAAGAATCAAATTTCACCTGGATAAAAAGCAGCAAAACAGCAAGTTGGCAGATGAGAGGCAGCATGGACTGCCTGGAATATGTCGCCTGAACTTCTTTCTCACACCCTAGCATGGTCACCCCAGGTCAGGGTTGTGACACCACCTGAGCAAAATCAGAGGCTTGTTTAGCAGCTACCCTGTACTGCTGCAAACAGAGAGCTTCAGGCTCCAGGGCTGACAAGCTGGTTTCTTCGATGAATCATTTTTAAACTCTTGCACAACTTCCCAGCCCGAGGATAAACTGAAGAACGAAACCGCAAGGAGCTCGGCATTCCCAGTGTGAGAAGGGAAGGGGTGAGTTACAGTCCGCGTTGTGTTTACATTATTACACCACTAATTCTTAGCATCATAAAAAATTATATTCAAAATTTACACGAACAGTGCCGGAGAATGTTATTAGGTTATAAAGTGGAATCAGGTCAATGCTTTGTAGGCAGGATTCCAAGCTCCATAAATTTCTGGATATACTTCCCCCAAATTTACATCGGCACCAGCAGCAATCAAACCAGCTACAAAAAAGCTCACCCGGTCAAAGAATTTTTTAATGCACCATATATTTTATCTGCACTTCCTAAGTTTACAATGTTGTTAGTTTGATTGATGTTGTGCTTATTTATTGCCACAGCAAAAGTAATAATACATGAAGAAAATGCTCAGAACTTTAAAGGCAGCTGATGAGGAGAAAGCAACAGGATTTATGGGAAGTGTAAACATCTGCAGAGACAACAGAGGAATAATTGAGTCCTTGCAATGCTGTCACTTCTGGTGGCTCCTTTCTAGTTAAGAGTCTTCGATGCACTCAGGAGCAAACACCAGCTCTCTTTTGTCAGATTCTGCATGTGGTACTGGTGCCTGGGAAAAGACGGTTGGCCTGGAGGTTGGTGCTCAGTCTATGGAAGAGATTTGGCCCTGCTTAAGCTTTGTGCACTCTAGTAGCTGCATACTTCAGCGGTGGCTTGCACAGATTAGTGTACAGATATCACTGCTGGAGGAAGGGAACCCAACAGATCAATATCAGACCACTAGCTCAGCTGCCATAGGCTCTTGGGTCCCTGGCTTCGGTGTTGTGAAGGCTAAAGAGCGATAAGCGATGCTGATCACCCGAGAGTGGATACTGGAAAAGCTGAAGCTAAATGAAGATAACTAACCTCCTCTCACATGGCTCACTGCTGAATCCTGTTGATTGGGAGCAAAGTGACTCCCCCAAGGCCATGCAGGCATTGCTGGGAGATGACCCAGGTCTGTTGAGAGCTTGATCTCGCCTAGGACTATTCTGCCTCTGAAGTCAGTCCACATATCTCTGCTGATCAACATTAATGATTTTACTCTCCTTTAATTCTTTATTAATAGAGTCTTTCTCAGCTGGTCCATTATTTCACAAGGATCAAGGTCAGGCTGCCATAATTATCCAAGCACCACATTTATCCTTCTTAAATAGAGACACAATGCTAGCTTTCTTTCAGCCCTTTGCTGCTTTGACACACTCGCAGAAGGCAAAGTAATGATCCAGAGAGCAGGAGCCTTCTGGTCACTCGATGAGGGGAGTGGACTAGTGACAAAAATAGTAGATGATTGTGTCATTAGGCACATTTGCTCAAAGGAGAGGGTCTACGGGAGGCATGCAAGCAGTCTCAGTTCAGGTGTTTCCTGCCTGGTTTTGAAATCATAAAAGTATGTGCATTGAGGAAGGTGGTGTACACACAAGACACAAGATAACCGTGTAAGTACTCGCGCAAAGTCTGTAATGTGTTAAAGGAAAACCCTGGTTAAGTAAGACAGCCCTTCAGAATAACACACATAGTAAAACTGGATTGTGCAAAGCCATGGAAAGCACAGAGCAGAGCACAGGCAGCTTATAAAGCAGTAATGAATTCATTCTCTAATTATTACTAGATAAATCTGCATCCTTCTGCTTAGCCAAGCTTCTGGCCTTCTGTAAGGACGTCTATCTGAAGTTCCAAGACCTGATGTCTATCAAAGCACTGTACATGCATGGCACCCCAGCAGCCCAGTGAGGCTGCAGATTTTGAGCACTGCAGTAATACCCGTTACTGCTCATCCCTGTAGGTGCCAAGGACATTGACATGTCACTCCTCCACAAAGCTATGTTTCCAGTACAGCTGTGCCAACAAGTGGGTTTTGCATGCCTAAGGGACATTCTCCAAGGCTCCCTCAGAACTGACAGGGACTCCCATGACAACATTCTCACATGGGGATATCTGGTGTCTAACAAGGGTTGAGCCCAAGCTGTGGCGCTTTCCTCCTAAGAGGACCAAAAGTCTATTTGTCGTCTAAAGCTTCCCACTTTTACAAAGTTAGTAGGAACTTGGTGTCTTTGAGAGATCCAGACTTTGGCCCAACTAGGCCAAGAATGGCCAATCAGTTCAGAAGTCAATAGAGGAGACAGAGTAACAGATGGACCGGAGGTTGCACACACAGGCGACGTTGATGCAAACCCGCTTCCTTCGGAAACCAGGACAGAAGCCCAGAGAGTCATATTACTTTGGCTTCCACAGTGGGAAGGTCAGGACCATGCTATCATGGCTTTTGTCAGCCTCCCCCTCACCAAGATCCATGACAGCATGTGATAACATCCAAGCCAAAGCAAATGGACTCATGCTCAAAGACAAGGCAGAGAGGGAGGGTCTGGGCTCAGCCTCCTGGAGATGTCCCAAGCAGGGCAGGAGATAAATTCCAGCCTCACCTCTTATCTGTAGCTTCAACATCCTGAGGATGTTTCTCCTTGGACATGATCCAAAAGCTCACATGTCCCAAAACAGTGACTGCAGCTGATGCTACAACGAAGCAAAGCAAAATTCTCCTGCTTTAGAGCCAGGCCATCACCCTGGGCTAAGTCTGAATGGGGAGCTGTCTTTCCTGCCTCAAACTGCAGGGTGCCATACAGATCCTTGCAGTCCTAACAGATGTCCAGATAGCTAGAAAATCCTGTAGCCACTTGAGGCATTACAATGGCATTGCACTGAGCTGGGCTATCAAAACCACATAAGCTCTTCGCAATGTTATTTCAAGGGTGCTGTGTTGGCAGGTACAGATGAACATTACCCTGTTGCATTCTGAGATCACTCTGTCCTGTGGGATAAATAATCTTGCATTACAAAGATGAGCAGTCCAACTGTCATGAGTAACATTTAGCAAGGACACGGTACTGAGTGTCAGATGTTCCTTACAGCTCCATGCAAACTAACCTCCCTGAGTTGTTCCTAGGAAGTACATGAACAAGTTCTTGATAATATTGGCTGGATAAACTAAGCTCTAAGAAAACAAGATGTGTATTAAGGTAGGATGAATGACTCACAGGGAGGTCTTTTTCCATCAGTTCTCTGTTCCTGTTGTGATTTGGTTGGAGGCCTCAACAAGGAGAGACGTGGTGGAGCTGTCCTGCGCCAGGACAGATTTCCTGCAGATTCACATCACAATAATCAGAAATCCTGCTAAAAGTTACTGCAGAAATTGAGCAAGTCACCCGCCTTTTCCCCTGCCAGCTGAACGAATGCAGGGCAGAAAGGCTCAGAGATGAAAAAAGGTACTTCAAAATAACTGAAGAAACCACTCTGCACACAGGCTTTCCATCTTTTTCTTCACCTTAGTGCAAGTCAGTATGACTTGCAGATAACAGCAAATTACCTAATTTGTTTGTACATGCACAAAGACTTCTTATGAACCGTCCCCTCTGCAAGATCACAGCTCCGGGTACTACGTACTGTACAAGCACCTATTAACAGAAAGTGCTTACCTGACTCAGGAGAGGGTGTGAGAGAAACAGGGGCACAGAAAGGTGAACGTGTCCGAGCCAACTGAGAGCCAGGAATAAAACTCTCATCTGCTGAAATACAACCCATGGCCTCATACACTACCTGATACTGCGTCTGAGCAGTATCTTCATGCTCTAACAGGACTCCATGAGCAAGGGGAAAGCTTTCTGTCTGGTCTCCAGCTTCTGTCTTTAATTTCCTCTTCTGAAGCACCCCCCTCTGAAGAGGGTGTGCCCACTACATGATAGATCCCCATTTCTGGGAAAGGGCTGTAATGGTGGATGAGGGCTGAAATGCCACAGCCTGAAATGCCAAACCACCAGGAGCCCCAGGGCATGGCTGGATCCAAACCGTCAGCTACAGCCTCCTCCCAGATTACCCTGCATCCCCCTGGACAGGATGCTGACAAGACTGAACTCCATCACATGTGCTTGGAAACACTTCTAGGAGCTAAACAGACGATAAACACCAAACCCCCCATGCTGCTTAAGAGCAGGTGCCACGAAATGCATGCATCACTATGCCAGATCCCATCAGCATGGGGTGAATGCTGCTGCCTGCAGCAGCTGCTTGTCTAGAGCTGCTCTTGATCCCGTGGCCTCTCCTGCCGGTCCCTCTGCCTGCTCACATCACTTGAAGGCAGCAGGTTCCCTGCAGTTGCCATAGAAACTATACCTCACACCCTCCCCTTAATGATAGACAGGTGCCAGGATAAGTGAGCGGATAATCGACAGGCGGGAAAGGATTCAGCACTCTGATATTGGCCTTGCTGCAACTCATTAGAGTCCCTGAGAAATGAGAGATACATTAATTTGAGCAGAGACGGGTTTTCTCTCCTCCCTGTGCTGCTGATGCTTCCAGCAGCCGCCTCTCTGGCCCAGTTAAGAAAGGCTGGAAACAGTAGTGGGAGGGAAACCGAGCAGTTGCCACAGCAACAGCTGAAGATGCATCACCAGAAGATTTGCTGATGCGAGGGAGCGAGGAGTTGGCCATGCTCACCTGATGGCCCAGCAGGTCATCTGCCCCCTGCCTAGTGCACTCACCCAGGCATTTCCACCGGGGTGCATTTTGGGAGGAGGTGGGGCACCACGCCCTCCCTCTGCACCTTGCAAAGAACGCAAACCATGACATCTGGAGGCCTGAAAACCTGCCTCCTTTTTGAGAACTTGGGGTCAAGCCCTCCTTGAGCCAGGCTGAGATGCACTGGCAGGGTGGGGAAGGGCACTGCTGAGTTTACTACACAGTCCACCACAATGAGGAGATGTGGGCATTGCCACATCGAATAGAACAGAATTAGCATTAGAACAGAACGGAGTGGAACAGAACAGAACAGAATAGAATAGAATACGACAGGATAATTTTCAGTTGGAAGGGACCTACTACAATCATCTAGTCCAACTGCCCAACCACTTTGGGGCTGACCAAAAGTTAAAGCATGTTAAAGGCATTGTCCAAATGCCTCTTAGATGCCTGCCAGTTCAGGTTGAGCTGTCATTATGACTCCCTGCCTTCTTTCTTCCCCTTCTTTCTTTCCCATTTCCCCAAAACCCCACCCCCAAGAAGGACAGGCAGCCGGTCAGAGATAAATCAGTGCACTCCACTGCAGAGGCCACCAGTACAGCTCTTCGTTTGGCACAAGGAACGAGCAAGTGCTGGGCAAAGCAGCACTCCGCTCCTCAGCAGCTGCTCACCAGCATGCGGCTCACACAGCTTTCTATCGCTTTTGACAAATTAATATTTGAAGCAGTTGTTTCTTTTATGTGGGCTTTACTGTCATTAGCACGTAAAACTCGACATAAAACACTTTGGTGCGAGATCTTTTCTTCTGTTCTCTTTTTAGGCAGCAGATGAAAATCCTTTTAATAAAAAGCTTGTTTGGGGGAGGAAGAAAAACACACGCACACACAAATCGGCTGAACAGGGAAAGATGAAAACCTCCTTCAAGGTAATTAAATGATTATGTATCTTTTAAACCCAGCGGATAATAGATTTGTTATCTAGGCTTGCTTCTGCCTTAGCCATTTTTACCCCCCCTCTTTCCCCCACACAAAGCTAAAATCCTAGCAAGGCCCAGAACAAGATCATGTTCATCTTTGAGAAGAAGGCACAAAAGATGACTTAATCCTTTATCCCATCAACTCAAGTAGGCTACCCCAGCTTACCCATCCTTGTACAGATGTCTGTGAAACACTGGCTTGAAAACTACCTCCCTGGGTCAGAGCAGGTCTGTACGAAGACAAGATAGATGATGCAATCAGGTGTATTAAGTGATAGATATCAGGAGAGACAGGTGCTGTTTCTGTAGCTTCTGTCACACCGGAGACCCTCAGATCAATTGTTTTACTCCTCCGTGCCTCAGTTTCCCTCCACTACTTGTTGACTCTCTTGTCCATTTGCAGAAGAAAATGACTGAGCTGTTTTACTTGGTGACTGTGTCAAGCGAGGTTGATTTCACAGTGTGTTAGTCTGCAACGCAATGGTTTGTGGTGCAAAACTAAGCCTGCACTGTGACTTTAGCTACAGTCAGCAACAAATGTCAAAAGCAGAGACAGGACAGCCAAGAAAAAAACCAGAAACTTGGCCTGCTCCACTCTATCTTTGAGACTAACGATCTCCACTTTTGCCATTTCCCTTTGGGAAATATAACAACAAGAAACCACTTCAGTATTAAAATGTCTTTTCTTTCTTATTCTTTCCCTTCCTGCTCTCAATAGCAATAACATCCCCTCCCCTTTACAAAGCAAGAAGTCACTCAGTATATTTCAAGCTAGTGGACTTGGCTTTTCAAAACCCACTGTAAAGGGAAATTATATGCCAAGGTGAGGTATTTCTGTCGCAAATCATCCAGAGAGATCGTCAACCCTAGTTGATTGAGTTCAGTGCCATAATCATAAATACTATTGCTTTATGATCATGTTGGAGTTCTTCACCAGGAGCAAACATGGGCTTTCCCAAGGCTCCCAGTCTAGTTGATTCAGCTTTATTATGGGCAGATCTGATTCACCAAGCACCTGACAAGTGACAGGTAAGAAAGTCATGGCTCTTTGTTGATATCGAGAGATGTGTCTTTTCTGTGCTTTCTCCATCTCTGGTTTAGTTTTGCCAGGCAGTGCTGGGAGAGCTGCCCTGTCCCAGCCTGGGGCTGGCTGATTGCAGCTACCCACCATGCAATGCAAAAGGCACACCTTGGATGGCAGATCACAGGCTATAGAGATAGAAACAACATTTTGCCTTCTGGACAACAGGGGTCATGGTCTAAGCTTTTCTGCTGTCCCACTGGATCAGTCTCAAATTCATCCTGCACTCTGCATTTAGCAGCAACTCATACTATACGGAGGGGGGGAAGCAAAAAACCCCCAAATCCTCTCAGAAAACATGAAGACAACCTGAAAGAAAGGCAGGCTGAGCCCATGGGAATCCAGAAACTTGTGAGATATGCTAAGGAAGTGATGGAGTCAGAAGTACGGAAGGGTACAAGCCTCCCTTCAAAGTTCTCCAGGCTGGTCCAGAGGGATGGGTACCAGCCCAATCGGTCCATTTGCAGCCCAGGCCATCTGGAGAGTGGGAAGCCTCTTCCCACATGATGGAAAGATGCTGTACAGGCAAAAAGAGGAAAAAAAATGACCTGGAGGTGGGTGTATCAGAAAGAGAAGGTGAAGGCCATAGTGAAGGGGAGGGGAGCAGGCTTGGCATGCCAGCAATGATGATTACAGAGGGAAGGAGTTTCTGGCACCAATCCATATGACAGAGTAACATCAATATTTGTTTGCTTGGCAAGGAGTCTCTTGGTGCAATCAGACCATATGATCCTGGAAACCGGCCATGCTAATCTGCTCAGCAGACACATGGAAGGACTGCAAATAGCATGGTCCAACCACCCCATGCTGGTAGTACAGTTTCCCATGAGTACCTCCTCAAGACTTACTTATTTAGCAGGTATTCATGCCTTGATGGTAGCAAACACTGCCCCCTCCTCGTCTTCCAATGGTCCAAGTGTTTGTAGAGGAAAGGATCAAAAGGAGCGTTACAGATGGAGATGAAAGGCCAGGAAAAACAGGCCCACTCAAGGTGATGGTGCATTTTGAGCACTACTGAAGATGGGATTGGGAAGTCTGGAAATGGACCTCGGTCCTGTCAGCCTTGTGAGTCATGTCATCAGGAAGTGGGTGGAGGTCTGGATGGGCAATGAGAAGCCAGGCTTGGCTTCAACATACCAAATGGTTTCTATTGTTCAAAGAACCCATTTGACTCAGCAAATAGTCATTGGTAAAGGAGAGAAGAGGAAAGAATTAAAGGTGAAAGTAAAAAATAGTAAAAATTTCAGTGAGAGGGATGAGTCAGTGAGGAGATGGTTTCTCAAGAGGAGCATAGGAGATATAGGCAGCATTTGTTCCAAGTGTCATTTGACAAAGCCTTTCTGGCCACAACGCGAATGTAAATCTGTGTTTGTCAGAATGCACTTATGATGCCGTCCTTCTCCAGCCCGAGTGTCCTTGAGGGCCACAAACGTACCAATGGCAATGAGAAGGACCCTGAAGCTACAGGGCATTTCTCACATTACCAGGCAGAAAGCTATCTCTGAAAGTTTTGGGGTTTGCAAGGCCATTATCCTTGCAGATACTATCCAGTTTTTCCAGTGCTGAGAAGTGTTTCTTCTGCACAGCACACAGCAAAACCAGCTCCTGAGCCGAGCAGCTGACTGGCAAATGTTGTGTCCTTTGGGAAAAAGATTTATGCCCAGAGATGGTTTTACTGCAGAAGCCAACAGGGCTGCAGCCCTCATTAGGAATGGTCAATGTAACATAAATGTGTCGCATGATGCTATCATTGCCTTGCAGATCAATAGTCGTCTTCTAAGGTCGGGTTTGTGCCTCTCCCTGCTGCCATGCAAATTGCACAGAGCAGCTTTGCAAGATCAGAGAGGAGCATTTGAAGCTCAGCAGGAAATCCTCTGTTAGAGGGGACAGAAGAGAGAAAGAGCAATCTCTGCTGACAGACAAAGCCCTCCAGACTGGAGCTGTCTTCTAGTCTGAAGAGGATACCTTTCAGAAACAAAACGAGTGAGAGGTGACAAAGCAGCGATGGAAAAGGTGTGTTAAAACAGGCAGGTCTGCAGAGGATGACTCCACTGTCTTGTCCCCAGTTCTGGAGAGTAAGACCTTGGAGGAGATAGTAAAGACCAGGGGCTGTGCCATCCCCAGTCCTTTCCCTAAGGAACCGGGATGACGCAGAGCTTCTCATGATCTCCTTTCCAATGGGAGTGAGTGTCAGAGATACCAAGGATGTGATGGGAGTTGAGGAAGGAGGAGATGCACTAAGATCTGTAGGCATTTCACTTTGGGCAGGGGGCTGGAAGAGAGAAGAGGAGGTAACTGGGAAGGTGGGTCCTGTGCTTGGTACATGAGACACACCAGAGGAGATAAATGGTGGTGGTATTGCACAGCAGGAAGCTGAGACAAAGCATCCCAAGGAATTCCACCTGAGCAAGAGGTTGAGGTCCCTCCAGTTCCTGAAGTGGAAGGCACAGAGACCTGCAGCCAGCAGGACTGGCCAGGTCTGCCAAGGCTCCAAGTGAGGGAATAGGGCCTGCCTGGTTGGGGCAGTCTACCAGAAGGGCTGACCCTGGGCTGCCTTCCTTCACCACTTCATCACTGAGCAGAAGGTGTCCAGCCCTCCAGTTCCTCAGCAAGTTTTCCAGCAGGTTTACAGCAAATTCTGAAGCCTGATAGATGAAGAACTGGCAACCTCCCTGCTCATGCATATTTATGACTTGTCCCAATGCCACATCAGTTCAGGATGTCTGCTCCAGGACACCTCAACCAGCACATATGTGACATCTCAACCAGCACATGAGGAAGGGGTGGGAGGGAATGGGGGATGCCATATGAGTGTGAAGACACTACATGTGTCATTTGGTCCAGCAAACTGGCTTGTCTGGGCCATGGGCTGGGGGTAGGTGGGGGACCACGTTGGAGACACTAGACCCAAAAGGCAGCACAGGGAGGGGATTTCATCTTCTGAATGCGACACACGTTGCTGGAGTCTTCAGCAGCTGTCTCTGTGCCCTGTGGTTCAGCAGATATCAGATCTCTTAATGGGTACTGGTCCCTTGGGCCAGGCAAACAACGAGCCATTTCAGGTCATTTACCAGACAGGCCAGGATGCTTTCAGACTGCTCCTGACCAGGAAGTAATTAAGTAGCTTCCTATTTGTATTCTCCCGAGCTCCACTTGTCTGCAAGTGCTCGTTAGTTACAATACAAGCCAGACAGCATTTGCAGCGCAGCAGCCAGCTCTGTATTAAGCCCCAAGGCCCAGTTCAGCTCAGCAACTGGCAATGAGGCATCCCCCAGCCTCATCTGGAGGCAGTTGGAATCACTGGCCATTAGGCACCAAACCGATGAAGCCACAGAGGTGCTCGAAGCCCAGCTGAAATCCACTGACACTGTGGACATAATCCTTCCCGTATCTCAGCATCTCAGGGTATCTGCTTCATAACAACCCCCTCGCCTGGAGGAGATGCATGCCCAGTGTTTCCCATCCCTCCCAGTCCCTTCCAGTTGCCAAGACTTTCTGAGGTGACACACTGCTTGTAGTGTATCGGAGGGAGAGGGCAGCTCTCTGGGTATCTGGTAGAACAGAGAGGAGAGGAGCTATCTGCAGAGGAAAAGGTGAGGGTCTCCTGGCAAGTGAGAAGTAGAGGGAGAGCGGGGGACGGGAGGTGGAGAAGGCATCCTGGACCATTGGTCTGACCCCGGCCAAAAGGCTGACATCAGCCCTGAGCAGCCCATGTACACGACACGTGCCCTGTGCCCCTGCCTACCTCTGGCAGCTTGACGCGTCCCTCCTGGAAGGAGCAGGAACTGGGGTCATGAGTGCAGACATGGCGGTACTTGCACCAGTGACACCGGTAAGGGCTCTCCACGCATGACAGACACCTGGAAATAGAGAGAAAGAGTAGTCATTTGGCCAGCAGGGTCCTGTCAGCCAACAGGACACACCTTAAGGCTGAGAGTGTTTCTCAGAGGAAAATGTAGCTTGGTAAACATTGCTCTTGCCACCACTAGCAGAAGGCCATAGGCTTTGAACTTGTCCAACACCATCAGGTTGGTGCTGGACTTGCATGCCCTGATCTGCTTGTCACTGTGATCACAGGTGTCTCATATGAATTAGATAATTTAGATTGCATTCATATCATTGTAACTATAATAATAATAAATATAAGTATTTTGGTTGCCCTGTTACAACTTCTAACCAGACTGTCACCATGTTCTCAGCTTCATAGGTAAGAGGCATTCCCCTCTTTGCCTGAAACAAAAAATACAAGATCAGTGGATGGATGGACATTGCTACAGCCTTGCTGCCTCTACACTGAACTGCACCAGCGCCCTGGGAGCTGCAAACGCATTACGAGAAGGTGGTTGAGGGAGGAATTGGCAGGAGGAGTGATGCCCATGGAGGCATCCGTGCCTCCCTGCTGCCATGCCACGGTCCCTGTGCACCAACAGTCCCATCTGGCTAATCCTCCCACTCTCACACATGATACAGAGGCCAGACACAAACTGGGAAGCACCAAAGTCAGAAAGCCATGGATGAAGCAGGGGATTTCCTCCCCTCGGTGTCTCACAGGCTTATTAGTGTGAGTTCTGCCTAGGATGATGAGGCTGGTGCAAATATATTAACTGTATTCTTCTTTTCTTCACCTCAGCAGAGGAGGAAACACTATTGTATTGCCAGCTGCCTGGGAAGCAATGGGCATATTTAGGACATTGCCTGTTCAGGCTGTGGGAAAGAGCCATTCCTTCCATTCTACAAAGTTTTGCTCTCCTACGCCCCACAGACTCTGGAGAGTAAGAGCCACAAATACCTCTCCTGGCTCTGTTACAGCACTGACTTATATCTACATTATACTTTTTTCTTTTTAATTTTATAAGATGTCTGCTCATCAGCTCCCAAACTGAGCCATAACAAGCTCCCTACGCAAAACAAGCACTGGATGGTAGTGACTCTGGTCACTCACACTGTTGGAGACCTTCATGCAGCTGCAGGCTCTGAAGTACCTGGAGGGAATTTGGGGAGGGGGAGTTTTCCTGGCCCTTATGAGCCACTGGGTTTTTAATGGGCAGGAGTGAAAAAATTGCCTGTGGTAGAGCTTGGCTGAACCCAACAGGCAGACGCAAACCCTCTCCCCTGTCTCTGTGAAATCTCGCTCAACTCCGATCCACTCTCAGCTTTGGTACAGCAAGCTATTCTTCAAATTGGTAACAAGTGCTTGCTCCGATACATCAAATTAAAAATGGATAGTGTATTATAGTTTGTCAAGTAAGAAACCAAAACATGCCATAAATATTTAACACCACCATCTCTCCTGCTCTCCCCCCCAACACTTGCTTTCTGACACTGTTTGTCAAAGCAGCAGGAACACAGAAATAGGATTTGCCTTTCCTTGTGAATTGCTGAGCCGCAGTAATTATCTGCTTTTGGCACTTCTGATGGCTCAGTAGTAGGGACAGAGCCGCTCAGCCTGGCTCAAGGGTGGATCAACCTGCTGGAAGAGCATCTTTCTGCAGGAAAGCTGCAGACCCACTCTGATGGGGCAGCTACTGAACAGCCCTGGGTGCCAGCTAAACCCCAGAAGAGTGGGGTGCAGGGCAGGAAAGGGGCTCACAGGATAGAAGTGATGGTCTTGAGGGAATCAGCTGGATATTCCCAGCTCAATTCACATCATGCAGGAACCAGAAACTCCTCTTTCCAGATCTGAGCGCCCAAGCCCATGCTAACCACCTGGGACAGGCTCCTACTGATGGGACTGAGAGGATGGATGAGGATTGGAAGTGCATATGTATGGGCAGGATCCAACCATCCACAAAAACCTGCTTATTAGGAACATGAGGGGATCATTTGCTGAGGTCATGACTCACTTTTGATTCAGTTTTGTGGCAAACCCACTACTGTGATGCTCCTCTGCCTGAGGGACACGAGTATGTAGAACTCCTCAAGAGAATGCCTTCCTGCAAAGGAGGCTTGTCAGCAGAACAAATGGTCACTATACTGCTCCTGGTCTTCTCAGGAGGGACTCCACCATGCTGACTATCACACAAGTGATCCTGACCCCTGGTCACCTCCACACCTAACCAGTTTCCTGAGGGACACCTGCCCCAGTCAGCAGTGGGTTCTGTGGCAGATCCAGAGGTGGAATGGAAAGCAAGTATCAAAAGAAATGAACATACGAGTTGTGGACGCTGCAGTTGTAGAAGACGAAGCTGGTGCTGGCAAAGGTCATACCCGTTTCCTTGGACTTGAGCTGAAGCTGGACTATGTGATGGTCTCCTGGGGAAAAAATAGACATATCAATGTGTGACTTCTTGTTAGCCTAGTTAAGCCCTGTTGGCTATGCCATCAGTCTGAACCTGAAGCTGTCACACAGTACCTTAGCTAGTCTATCTTCAATAGATGTAGAAAGTGCAATAAAATTCTACTGGAGCACATCCCCCTTCTTATGGTACTGAGGTGACGGAGTATGTCTTCACCACTGGAAATTATTGTGCCTGGGAACAGAGCTTGGCCTGTATGATGACAACGGGTCTAGACTATACCTCAGTAATTTAAAAAATAGAGTGACTGAAGTCATCAAATAGGAAAGCTAAGCTCAAAGAAAGGATGCAGATGTCTGGAATTAGGAGGCCATTAAAATGGAGTACTGTTCTTCAAGTTCTTCCTTGCTGCTGGTTCATTTGATGCCCCCAGAAGGAAAGGGCCCACAGAAGATTTGACTGCTAGCCCCAGACATTGGTGGCCTGTGCATACACTGCCTGAAGGATAAACATACCTGTTTTCGTACAGGGATAAAGAAAGATTCTTTCTCCTCACCATCACTATTTAAGATCTTCAAACAGGGCCCAATATTCAGGACAACTATTCCTGAAAAAGGCCACCTCCAAATCCTGCCCCCAAAAGAGGGGTTATATCTTGAGAAAGCAGGACGAAGGAATGAGTGAGGATAAATGCCATAACAGTGAGGATGGGGTCGGGGCTCCCTACCTGCAGCCTGGGAAATGCTGATGAACAGGAAGGTTCCCATGCAAACAGTTCCTCCAGGTTCACTCATCCCATTCACCCCAAGGTCCATTCACCCCAGCCTTTGGCTACAAAGAACCCATCTCGGTGTGAGAGACATCCACAAGCCTTCCTTCCAGAAGGATCCATCCATTTCCATAGCAGACCCACCTGCAGCAAAGCCTGCACCTCAGTTCCCTACACATCATCTCCTCATTCCCTTTCCCACTGCTCCCATGCTGGGCAGTCAACTATCACCTCTTCCCACAATGCCAAAAGCCCTATTCAGAGCCCATCAGCTGCGGGTAATGAGTGGGTGCAGTAATTGCAGTAATTTGGTGGGGAAGGGACCATGTTTAATTCAAGACTGAAACCTGGCTGGTCCTTTCACCTCTATTATTTCCCTCCTCACCTGAAAGATTCATTAATCAATCAGGCCAAAGCAAACTTGACAACTCATCGCAGCGTGCACCCGCGTGCACGCTCCCCCACCTACAGGCGCGCACACACACACACCACGCACTTCACTAAACATGTTTTGCTGCCAGTGCTCGACTTCGCTGCCCATCTGCTGCCGCCGGCGGCTTTGACAGCTCTGTTAACTGCTTCGTATTTAACAACTTTGCCAGCGTCTTGCATATATTTTAAAACAGGATGTGAGGATTGGATGGCCCCAGGGATCAGACGCGCTACAGAGCCGCACATCCTTTGATTCAAATCCAGCTTCTGGCACTGTGCGTGGAGGACTTGGTCTTTGCAGAGGTGTGGAGCACCAGCTGCTGAAGTTGATACAAGCCGCAGGTGCCCAGCTCCTCTGAAAACCAACCTTCACATAAATCTCTCCCTTTTGTCCTGCCTCCAGCTTCCACTGCTATTTTTGTTTGCTGCTTGATTAGAGCCTGGTCTGGGACAGATGTCCATAGCAAGGAAATAGTTTCTGGCATCTCTTTTGATAGGCAAACATGACTGATAAATCAGTGGGACCTGAAAATGGTAACAGCCCTCCAGGGGCTTGGTTTGGGACCGCAGTGGAGAGCACATGCAGCTGTGTGCAGCTTAGGGAGAGCGGAGACAATGGTGACAGTGCGTGTCATTTCATTTTCTGTGGCCTGAGGATCCTCAGAAACAAACTTTATGGTGAATTTTCACAAGAAACCAACGACAAAAATGGCAGCATCCTCTCTGTGTCTCTTGCGGTGATTGATAGGGTCAAAGGTTTTATAGCAAGTCCCTGCAAAGAGCCACAGGAGCTCTTGAAAGTACCTAGAAAAGTTGTCAGACAAGGGAAACAAAAAAGGGCAATAAGCTGGAGGGGGGTGGGGGTGGGGTGCGGGCATCATTCTTGGAGACAAGGTATTCTTCTGTGCTGGACCATTCTGAGAGAGGGAACCAGTAGCAAACCTGAAACAGCTGAAGGCAGTAAAGGATGGGGACAGAGACAAGGGACTGGTCGTATAGATCTAAATCTGGGAGGAGCAGAATGAAATTACAGCCAGGATCGTTCAGATCTGCAGGACTTCATGGCCACTGCACGGGATGGGATGTGTTGAGAGCACATCCAGTCTCATTCCCTGCATTGTATAACACCAGCCTGGGCAAAAGGTGCACGAATATCCCACATCCATCTCTTGTCGTTGCCAGATATATGCAACTGCCACTCGGTGGCAGTCTGAAAGCACATAGTATCACACATATAAACACCTTAATGCAGGTACTGGTATTGCGGCTCAGTGCTCGCACATGTGTGCACACAGAAACACACACACATTCAGACATCCCATGCTACAAAGTGCTGCTGTGCAGCTCTACCAGCGAGCACCGGCACAGCATCCTACCTACTCCCTGTGCTTTGCATACACTGTTCTCAGGTTCCCATGAGCCAAATCCCACTTTGGGAGAAAGCAGGAGAGACAGAGGGGTGTGTGGTGAGGAAGGGAAGGAGAAGAGGTGCAGACGGAGGAGCTGGGGGATACCCACCGTTCTCTGTGATGATCTGGGGCACCTCTTTGGCAGCTGGCGAGATGCATTGGATCTGACTGCCCACCACCAAGCCATCCATCTCTGAAAGGTCCTCGAAGGTGCAATTGACTCCTGCTGACAGCTCGGGGACATTGTAGGTCTCCAAGACCAGCTGCAAGCAAAGATGGAGGGAAGAAAGAAGAAATAGAAGAAGGAAGAAAAAAGAGAGAATACTAAGCCAAAAAACAGAGCTGGGCCAGCAGGAGAGAATTACACTGGAGAGGTTGGACAAAGAGCCTCTTGCTAGAGAGAGCATCCTCCTTCAACAGAAAGCAGCGATTCAGGAGAGGGATGTGTGTGCGGAGGGGGAAGGGAATGAGATGCTGATGCCGACACAAGTGGTACGTGGCTATGCAGGGACAACGGCACTGCATCCCAGTGCCGGCTGGGTCAGTGGAGGGGAGGGAGTGCTCACTATCTGTCATGCAAGTGTAAGGTTAGGCAGGGAGTCTTTGGAGCCAGCCGTGAAGACCAGGGCTTTGGTGGCCCCCAAGGCACGCGGTTTCTGAGGAAGGTGACTACTACTCACAAGAGGCACTCTGCAGACTACAGAGAAACTGTAGCGCTCCAGTCTAACTCTCTACGGCCTGCTCTCCTAGCATCAGCAGATGGGGGAGCGCTCTGTCACCAAGTTCCTGTGTAAGGAGAGTCTAGTTACAGCCTTCAGTCCACCACAAAAAACCGCTGTCTCTAGAGGCACATCAAACTTCTCTTGCCCATCCCACCAAAGAAGCCATTGGCTCTGGGGACATTCTACATTAGGGCTCCATACGTTAAAAAAAGCTATGAAGGAGGAATTGCCCATGTTTTTGGATTTCACAGCACCCACTGGCATTGCTCTATTATTGCTTATGGTCATAAGAAAAAGGGATCACACGGCTGGTTTCCACCATGTTCATTCTCTGGAGAAGGCCCTCATGCTTCCAGCTTCCCAGACCAGCTAAGGTCCTGCACCACAGCTCTCCATCACTGAGGATCCTGCCTAACCCACCAGATCACATCTGAACAAAGACAGGCTTCCCAGGATACTTCTATCACCTTCTGCTGACCTAGTAGTTAGTAAAAATTTAGCAGTTTTGTGACCAAACACTACAGCCAACCACTTGACGCAGGCACAAATGCAGATGGTCTCCAGACTTGCCTCCTCTGTGAGCTAGCTGAGGCCCCCTCTGAGGTGACAGTCACTGAAGGGAGACACAAACTCATGCTGAAGTGTTGTTGCTACCAGCACAAAGAACAGAGGAGGTCAGTCCAGGTGACAAAGCAGGAGAGGATGGTAACATAACATAATGCTTACTGCTCCCCCCGCACTGTGTTTTCCTCACTTAGCTTGCAGCTATCTCTTCACACTAGGCACCATCAAGGAGAAAGGCTGAGCAGACAGACCTTAGCTCTGACTGACATAAAGCTGTTTTGAGAGTATGTTCATTTTTGGGCAATGAGAATCACAAAGGGAAAGGTGATTTCTTTTGTTTTGGATGGGGAGTAGGAAAAAGCTTAGGTGATTTGGATGGATTTAGCACTCAGGCTAAATCCATTCTCCCTGCTCATTAATACCCTGCTCACAATGGAGAAGGGGAAACTATTCTGCCTAAAAAATCTCTCTCTGAGCATGGATGATGCAGAATGAAGGTGCGCCATGCAGAAGATGACACCAGTGGATAGAACAGTAGTGCTTGGCCACAAATGTCATGAGCCAGTGCACCCTCTGAACAGACAAAAAGTCCTACATCCCACATGCCTGCTCTGGAGCTGCTATAATGAGGAAAGAATGGAACCTTCCCCCAGCACGTATCTCTTCCCAGAGATCGCAGAGCAGCAGCCCTGGACTGAAACAGACTCAGATACAATTTTCCAAGTCCCTGTTAGTGCCCAAGATTTAAAAGATTGGCTGGCCACACAGATACCTTCTCTGCCTCTGTAGGCAAGAACTCAGTATCATTGACCCTTTGCTAGAGCCCAGCTGACACTCATTAAAGACACCACCAGCCATTCTTTCATTGGTGGTCTCCCCCTGGTTTGCCAAGAGACTATCTGTGGTGACCGTGGATGACCTAGGTCACCAGTCTATCTGGGACTGGGTTAAGACTCCCATCTAAATGTTGATGCAAATTATTGGGCAACAGTCAGATAGTGGCAACTTCGATCCAGCAGCTCTGGGTTGTCTTGCCCTGGAAGTAACCTGGAGGGAAAGGTCTTTTATTCTGTTATCATTTTCAATCGCCCTGAGCCAGCTAGTCCCCCAGGATTTATTCCAACATGAAAGAATTCAACGACTACTGAGAGAATAAGAAAAAGAAACCTTGAACTCCCAGAAGAACAAAGGATTTAAGATGTCTCAGATCAGTTTTGTCTGAAGCTTAGGAAAGTAAAGTCACAGCAAAGTTAAGAGGCTGAAACAAAGCACCAATGATTGGACATGCAGGCTTTGGAAGGCTGATCTCATTAGCACTGAAGAAACCCTAGTACCCCAAAACCTGTCACCTGGAAGACGTCTGGCAGCTCCACCTTGAGCAGTTCCATTTAGACCTTTCAGGGTACGGGGCTAGTAAACAACTCATCCAGAGATGGAGCTTTATGGGCCTGGGTTATCAACTTAATTCCAACCCAAACTAGTACGGCCAAAAAGACAGAGCTCTAGTAGCCTGAATGTAAAGGTTCTCTGGCTCCTTCTCAGAGCGTGCTGGGATCTCACCACATAAGGTACTGTGGTCATGGGTCAGGAGGGAAACCACAAGCGGGTTAGATCTTCAACAGAGATTTCTTGCCTCAAGCCCAGAAAATGATCAGGATCATCTACTGCTCTGCCAGCGTTCACTGTGTGGCTTTGTTGGCTGCTGACTTGAGCAGTTGGAGGCCATAAAGGTTAAACCTTGTGCTGAGGAAGGTCACAAGAGATAGCATGAACCTCGGAAGCCTTAGGTTCCTCTGCATAGCATCCTGTCTCTCTGCTCTGAATACTTAGGGCTGGAGCTGGGGCAGGGTGGAGGTTTTGGTGGCTGAAGAAAGAAACATTTCCACCCAAGATGCTGGAAACTTGGAGCTTACTGAAACAACTCATGGTATCTGTCACCTGTCCTCCTTCTAGAAGGTAATTTCTAGCCATGATAATGGTGTCCTTTGCCTAAAGTCTATGCCCAGCCATAAACGAACCCCTCTCCCAGGGAAGCAAACAACTACACTGGGTGCACACAACATTTGCATGGCACAGAGTCCCTTCAGATCTGCCCTCAGCTACTCACAGAAAATAGGGAAGCCTCTTTCTACACTTCTAGACAGGGAATAACCAAGGCCAAAATGTGTTCCAATGGCAAGTCTTTCACTGTGCCAGGAAAGTTGTTGGGGAAGTAAATGGACTCTGGAGAACCTCTTGCATCAAGCTGCCAGTCCTTCCCACTCATGCTGAATCCAGGTTGTACATACCTGGAGCTGTCAGACTGCATGGGCAGATTAAATCTGAGGGGGGGCAAGGATTAACGTTCCTCACCAATACGTTGTACTGGGAGACGGAGATGTTGTTGGGATGCACGGTAAGCCGGACGCACTGCTTCATCTCCGAGGCGAATCTCCGAGGCTCACTGGAGCGCTCACACCGCTCCTTCCTCGTGCACCTGAGCAAATGGGAACAGAGAGGGACAGAGTTAATACAAAGCCAGTGTGGAAGGATGAGGACAACCCTGAGACATGGGAGGAGCAACCATTCTGAATGGAAAGTCAACACTGTACCCTTTGGGGCTGCACTAGCTGGGAAAACCACAGAGCTCCGTGCCCTGGAGTGCTCTGACTTGAGTGCTAGCAGCCACGGGATTCCTCAGGAGGCTGGAGAGTTGCAAGGACACCATGAAAGGAGAAAGGGTGGTGGGTGAAAGCCCTATGCCTTGGGCAGAATGCACAGCTGTAGAGATGCTCTGTCTCTCTACCCACATAGCAGGGACAGCGTAAGCTTCCCTTGAGCAAACCCACAGCCCTGAAAACCGTCCTGTCCAAGGGCAGCGGGACATCTTAGGCAGGGATGTCCCTTTAGAGTAGCTGTGCGTAGCCCATGCTCTTTGGCCCTGCTGAGAAGACTGCACATATGTGGTACTTCTGGGCTGCTGATACCTCTCTGCTGGGAAGAGGCAGCCTTCCAATCTGTTGCTCAGCAGCGGCTAAGTTGCCCCTGGCAGATTAAGGAATTTTGGGCATCTGGTTTGAAAGTGCCTGACTGGAGGTGCCCAGGGTTGAATCTTTAAAATTCTGGTGTTGTCAATTAAAGACCGTCCAGTGAAAGTGGTGGGTGCACAGCACCTGGGCTGCACAAGCCCACGAAGCTTACACCATGCGCTAACTGTTGTCAGTGCTTTCAGCACTGTCACTGTCTCTCGCCTTATCTGCCCGGTGTAAACGCAAGCCAGCAATGTGCGTTGGTAGCAGTGTGCCCTGTTTCAATCCCGATTTGCATCTGCTTAGCATAAAACACATCTGTATTTTACTCCACATGCACTGCCGAGTCCATCGCTTCAAGGAAGATGTCTGCCTAGAAATCCACAGGGTTAATACAAAAGGACAGCTTCAACTGCATGCCAATTACCTTTTGCCATTAAGCTAATGTTATGGACTTGCACAGGGTGTCTTCAATGGATTTTGTTATTAGCAGTGCTATTACCCCCCATTAAAATCAGCTATAAAGACTAAGTGCGGATGTTAAATTATTCACCCACTCCCAGACTTCACAGTCTTAGTTGTGAGAGCACGTGGGGGCTACTAGAGGCTCGGCTCCAAGATCACCCCTCAACATCCTTGCTCCCTGGAGCAGAGATCGCACCTATATACATGGGGATTTGCTGATGGGGTTCTATGGCAAAACATGCAAAAGCAACCCTATATAGCCTGGATGCTACAAAGCTTGGGAGCTAGCCTAAAACTTTAGGGCTTGGCTTGTCTCTAGAAGTTGATGCTAGATAAAATGAACAACCCAATTTAAAACTCCTATTTCTCCATCTTTCTGGTAAAGGAAAGTTTTGTGTTTCCAGTGGCGGAAGTCATAAAGAGAGATCTGTACCATTCTCAGCATGCTCTCTGTTTACTTTGCAGATTTGAGAAAACAAAAGCAGCATTGCAGCTCCCACTCTCTGTTCCCTAGGAGCCTTCACTTCATCCCATTAGGTCTCGTTTAGCGCTGCCGCATGCTAGATCAGGAATTTTAAATGTGCAGTCTCCAGAGGGCTGGATGGATAGCCGACTAAGTACTCCCAAAACTTTAAGTCCCCTATCACAGAACGAAAGCCACGGCAAAAAGCTGACCTGAGATTTTTATAAGCACTTCTATAAAACAAATAGACACAGCAATCCCATCAAAGCTCTGCAGGGCATGGGAACTCCTCTCCTGAGCATAGCTTGGAAAGAAACCCTTTTGGGCTTGGTGTCAAAACACAAGCGCCCAAACTCCTCAAGATATCCTGCTACCTCCCATTTATTTCCTTCAGCTGCAGCACAACAGAAATGTCTGGATTTTCTAAAATTAAATGGGCAGATACCCAGGCTCTGTGCAAGTGTAACAGTGCAGTAGGTTGCAAACACATCCAGCACGTTTGCACAGGAGGACAACACATGGGTATAGGTTAAGCATCTAGGAATGTGGTTTGTATTCCCAGTCCCACCACTGAGCAGGAATATAATAATCAGCATCTTATCTTGCTTTTCATTGGTTATATACTTATAAGACATGTAACTCTTCAGACCAAAAATTCACTCTATATTACACTGATGTCTTGCAGCCTTGGTATCTGTTGTGAGTTGCCATCCAAAGAGTGAAATGATGAAAAATCAAACCAAACTGAGCCTGGTCTTAATATAATGTTAAGGTTGAAGTGTCAGGCTCTCAGAAATTAGGTACCGCCAGACTGAAAGTAGCTTCTACACTCCTGTGTCTGCTTCCTGCACTAGCACACTGTAAGCCAGACTTTAATTACAGGATCTCACATTATTATTCCTTTTTTCCACAGGTGACCTCAGTGCTGCCACTTCCTGACTTTTGACTTTGACTGTCTGGCTTTTTCAATGCAATTTCTCAATTAAAGCAAAGAGGAGGGGGGACCAAAACACTCAACTCTGCCTGGTGCTTGAGTCTGATGATGGGGGAGCTCTGCCAAGATGAACCAAACCAGCTCGGCTCTGGCTCACCAGTGGGGACCAGGCTCTTGAGCCAGTATCGCAGACTGGTTCCTTGAGCTAGCAACACAATTCATCCCAGGTAACTGATCACAGCTGCTGTATAAATCAAGACTAAATGGATGGAGCACCTGCCAGTAGGTTTTGCAGGTTTGTCCACAGAGAAAGGAGTGATGGGGGCTCTTCTCCAGAGCCCTCTACCCATGTTTTCCCCATCTCCTCTTCCTTGACCACCTTATCTATCCTGAGCTGGAGCATCCTTTGGGTTTACACACCACACTCTCCCAGGTGTCTGCTCAGCACCTGCAACTGTGGGTCTTCAGAGGCAAAATGTGGTGGATTTTCAGGGGAGCAGAAAGAGGTACCTACCTGTCATAAAACAACCTCCCTCCAGTCCTCCTCCGCACTGCCAAAAATGTTCTGCCCTCTCCCAAGAGAGGAGGGGAAACAGCAGAGAAAATTGTTTCAGCATGTGCAAAGTATTGCCCTCCAGCAGCAGTCTCTCAAATCCCTGAATGGTGTTGGCTGAAACACAGAAAGAAACGTGGCAAAGCACCCAGCCACTGAAGGCAGCTGTCCAGAGGGGACATTGCAGCCCAAGAAGTAAGTTCAGCAAATTGTAAATAAAGGCAAATGGGACTTTTAGTAAATAAGCACTTCCAGACACAAGTGCCTGCCTTAGAAAAGTGGTCACCTGGAAGGCAGCTGCCTGCACTCGGCAGCTGGACTGTGAAAGGGATAATGAAATATCCCAACCCCAGCTAATCATTTCTGTTGTCTCTGTTGAGAGTCAGCATGTACTTTGGGCCCTGGGAGATTGCTGTGACTCTGCTGTGCTCTCATCTGGTGCGTCTATTACGGCTTATGCAGAAAAAATACCTTGTGCTGCCAATAACTATTTGGCTTTAATAAAATATCAGTAACTCTAACACGCTGGGTCTGTCAATATGCTGAGATCGCTTTCCCCTGCTATATAACCTAATTCAATGCTATTCATGCTATAATTAGCTGATGTGTAACTCCCACCCAGTGGCATCACATTACACTTAAGATACCTAAAAGAGCATATTCCATTCCTGAACTTATTTGCATAAGATTATGGTGTAGACACAGCACTTCTCTGCATGTCTTAGTAACACCTGCTATTTCATTATCAGCTGCATCTTTAACAATTGCAAGTGTCCTGCTTCTGTCCAAACCATTAGTGCAAACACTAAAAAACTGGTCCTACTGCTGAACCATGAGGAATATTATTTCCTCCTCATCTCCCATTAAGAATAAATACCGCTAATGCTAACCCTCTGTTCACCATCCACTAACCAATTATTTCAATAATGTTAAATTAATACTTTGCGCTTCTACAGCATCTCTCATCTGAGGATCTCAAAGGGCTTTGCCTGGAGCTAATTAAACTTCGCGATACCTCTGTGAGGTTGGAAGATTTCCACGCAGAGGCAGGAAAGTGAGGCAAAGACGCATGTGTGTCAAAGAGCAGAGCAAAGCCCAGGTCACCTGAGGATGAGACGAAAGTCCTGGTTTGGGACCCAAGAGATCATGGTTAAATCCCAGGTCTGCCACCTGGAACCTAAAGCAACCTGCTGAGGCCACATTCTGTGAACACAGGCTGCAGAGGGGTAAGGTGCTATCCTGCCTTTGCACCAAGGTGCTGAGGGCTCTTCTGCCTTGCTAGGGCTTGGTTTGACCAAGCCCAGACCCACTCCACCACCCCCAGGGTCTGTCCCTAAACATCCAATGTTAGGAGGGTTAATTTGAAGCCCAGAAGTCTTTGGAGAGGCTGAGCACAGACCCAAAAGCTCTGCGCACCTGGATAGACCAGGTTTAAGAAGGGTCAGGTGGGGTACTCCTCCACCTGCAAGCTCTTTGTTTTCCTTATGCACAGCGGGGAAAACAGATCATGCTGTGGCAGGGTCGCCAGCCTGACAGAGGGCATGTGTGGCACGCACATGCCTTCACTTGCCTTTGCCTCTCAGTGAAGACACATCTCCACAATCCTGTTGTAGAAAAAGCACAAAGCAAAACTCCCTACACACACACAGAACACCAACACACCCCCCACACCCCACCCCCAGACCAAAATACATGACCTCTGTTTTTCATCCTGACCTCTTTTTGGCTCTATCTTTGTTTTTCCCTGCTCAGCATAGTGGGGTCTTGATCCTTGCTGCACCCTCACCACACAGTCCTGCAGACCCTCATGCCCATCCTATCGGTTTAGCCTGAAGAGTCGACCTTATATTTCTCTGGAGCATTGTACCTCCCCTTCCTGCCACCTTGGGGTTGTGTCTTTGCCATCCAGACCTCACAGGATCTGGACTAATGGTTGTAAAGAGACTGTGATCACCACATCTGTAGAGGATGGAGCTTGATTCAGGAGGCTGAAGATGGAAGGAAGGTCTTTTCTGACCATGTAGAAGCTATGAATGGGGAGAAAACTGGGGAAAAGATGCTGTTTGCAGAAGGAAGGGAGCAGGGGAGTTGCAATGCCAAGAAGTGCTAACTGAGGCCATCCCTCAAGAGAGCAGTGGAGTGGGACAAATGCCTCCAAGGTGGGTATTTCTCTGCCCCTTCTTCTTCTTGTCCATCTCTCCATCCCACCACTGCTTGAAATGCCCGAGTGTGCTTTGGGTGACTCCTGATTTCTCGGCAAAGGGAAATGAGAGGAAGGTGCTGGTGTGCTCTCCCCTCCCAAGCAGGGCGCTCACAGGTTGGCAGAGCTGCTGCAGAGGCTCTTAGGACCTGAGCCAGAGCACCCCTACAGCTCTGCAGCTCCCATTTCTTGCACCAGGATGGAGACAGGTGCTGCACAGAGAGCTTTACAGACCAAGACCTCTAACCTTCTCTCTGGCCGTTCATTAGGGGTAAATGACACCACAGTCCCATGAGCTGTGGGCTTTTCCCTTAGTCATACCTGCCAGCAAGCCAGCTCTTAATGTCACTTGTGATAGCAAATTATGCGTTCAAAAAGCGCTAGTGGCCCTTGTGCGTGGCCTTTCCAGTGGTAATTATTTTATAAGACATGCGAAACCCTGGTAAGATCATGCAGTGAGTTTCTCTTATCATTTGGGCTTGCAGGGTTCCAGGCGCTCAGCTGCTCCACAGACCCATGCCATGGCCTGGGGCCACGAGGCTTCCAGGAGAGATGGAAAGTTGTTCTGCTAATTCACACCATTAGTCAGATCTGGTGGTCGCTGCTGAAAACCAAACTAACTGGCACCATGGACAGACGAAATAGACAGAGACAGATAGTCCTGGGAGGAGAAAGTTTAAGGAGGAAGTTTCTGTAAGTCTCTTTTTTTTTTTTTTTTCCCCCATGGAGATGGAAATAACGCAGTCAGAAAACCAGCATGTAGTCCTGACTGAACCTTTCTTGTTCATATCCATAGCTGTTGAAAAAGAAGAATCTGAACTTTGTTTTTCTTTTCTTTTTTTTTTTTTTGTAATTTTCCCAGAAGCAGACTAAAACATCCAACTTTTCTAATATGAGATTAAAAAAAATGTCAGTTTTCTGGCAATGGAAAAGGTCTTATCTGCAATTTTGTCAATAAAAAACAATTTTCAAGACAAAAGAGTGGTGATTGGATCTGATCAGAAATTGCTACTCAGAACGGGGAAGGGGGGGTGTGGGTTACACAAATGGCAATTAGCACATTATACAACTTTTTTTATTCAAGGAAAGTAATCTTGCCATTCAAAAAACTGAATTCCCAGAAATAAAATCCGAACAAATTAATCCTTTTCGGAGAAGCCTCACCATTTGATGCACAGCAGTTTTCTTTTGACTGCTTTTGCATTGTGAGACTCAATCTGGCCACTGAGGCGGGCTTGTAGGGAAGAAGAGGGACATGAGGTGCCTGTATTTGATGCCAAGGGTCGGGGGTAGTAGCGTGAGAGACAGCTCAATGGTTTGGGTCAGCTCAGCAAACTGAAATGACACCCTTCCACTACCTCCAAACAGGTAATTTGCAGTCATCGCTGTTTTGCAAAAGGTTTTGACATTTCAGTTTTCCTTTTTGATTCCAAAGGGTGACATTTCCCGCAGGGGACAAATTCACTCACCCTTTGACAGAATAATTCCAGCCACCATTTCCTTACAATTTCCCTCTGTGCTGGTAAACTCGAGGTGGCAGGTGGGAACCGGTGCACACCCCATTCACACCAGCAAGGACAGGTCACCAGGGCAGGATGGGACATTTTGATGGGACACAGGCTTCATGTTGGCATCTCCATTTACCTCCCCAACCTGTTCATTGCTAGGCATTTTGTTGTGGCGTAGGGTCACTAGCACTGGGGTCCTCAGCTTGTGCAAGACACAGATGTTGCCCCATCCCACTCTTCACCTCTTCTCAGTTCTGTGTTTTCAGCTTGGCAAAAGTTACCATCTTTTTCTCACGTCTCTAGCTCTTCGCCTTAATTTCCCCCTGCCTTCTCTCTTCTCAGGTTATGAGTCTGCCTCCCTGACTTTTATCACCAGGGTTGTCATGTGTCTCCTAGTCTCCTCATGTCCAACCAAGAGAAAATAGGATATAGGAAAAGAAAACATGGGGTTAGGTGGAGTGGGGATGGGGAAAGGGGAGGAAGCTGGTGACAAAGGGACCAGAAGCCGGCTTGCATATCCCAGACTCTCTGTGAGAACAGAGATGTGCAGGGCTGCTGTGAACACCCACATAGACCGAGCTACAAGCACTCGTACGCCTTTCCGTGCTTCACAGTCTGACCTTTCTGCCACCTCCAGTGGTCTCCTTGCCCAGGCATGTTGGATCAATACATCCAAGGAGAAAATTCAGGATGAGGGTAGACAAGATGAAGGGAAACTTTCAGGGAAATCTTATTTAGGTCTCTTCTTATTGAAGACCTTGAGAAGTCCAGATGGTCCCAGCCATACTGGAGCAAGACAGGGCAAGAGACAATGACTTTCCATTTCTTCCATCCCTTTGCCTCTAAGGGGAAAGCTGAGATTTCCCAGCCCAGCCAGAGTCCACAGCAAGGCAGGCTGCACCTGCAGGTAGCTGGCAAGGGTCAAAGTGAAGAGACTTCCCCGTCCCCAGCTCATCACAGACCAACAAATTGGGAATCTGAAATTTAGTGCGGGGTGCAGGTATGGTCTGGCAGCAGCGCTCCTTGCCCCTGAGGGGAAGGGTGATTTCTTCTAAAAAGAAATAACGGAAAGGATGGCTGTTCCTCAAAGTCTTTGGTCTTATACGTTATATACACTAGTATTTGTGTTCTGGGCAAAGCTGGAGGAGGCGACAGAGCCTGGGAGGTGAGAGCGAGACTTCTGGTATCACTGCATCACTTGGGTTTCCCTCTGTCTGTGCAAAGCCAGGCAGCTTCTGGCAGAGGTTCACATTCCCCAAACCAGCGCCGGCTGATGTCCTACTAGTCTCCCCAGCCCACCTTCCCAGCATCACCCAAGAGTCCCTGTCCCTGCTCTGCTCCAGTCCTTGCTCAGAGGTCACACACAGGGGGATGTCTACTCGAGGACCAGCCAAGCAGGTCGGCGATGCCTTTTGCAAGGTGGTCAGCAGAGGGAGCTCAATGGAAGCCAAGTGCAAACCCTGGCAATGGCATTTTCAGCCAGGGCTGGGGACAGGAGACGGGGAAAGGGACTGCAGGACACAGAGGTGCGTGGCTCGGGAGATTCGAGTTATCTGGTTGTGATGGTCTGAATCAGGCTCATTAGTCTGGTCCCTCTTTCAGGATGAGATGCAGTATGACAGCCTCTTTTTTTATTGGAGAAAAGTTTTTGATTTCCCAGTCGGAAAGAAGGATGAGACGGGAACAGAGCAATTAAAGGAATCTGGGGATGTCATAGGAGGTTTGTTTTAGGCAAAGACTGACCAGCGTGTAGAGCCAGATTTGTGTCTCCTAAGACGGTTTTATCACAAGGGGGGGAGCAAGTCTGGGGAAGGAGGGAGCAGCTGAAATTTGCCTTTCCCTCTGCTGGAGCCAAAGCAATTTTCTGGCTGGAGTTAGAAAAAGGAAGGAGATTCAGTCCCACTTGCATGTAAAGTTTAAGGTCAGTTTTACCAATGTTTTGACATTTCCAGGTTCCCTCGGGGTCCTAAGGATAGGAATGCCATAAATGTCGAGACACAGACATAATTGACCTTAAACTTTATGTGGTGATGTCGTGAATAGCCATCCCTCCCTGTCTACTCTTTCTGGCCTCCAAGTTGCCTTCCACCCCTGCCAGAGGATAGATGAAATTTAGCTTTACCTGGCATGAAGGAGTTAAATCTTATCCACTGCCCTGGATACTCCATTTGGAACAGAAAGGCAGGAGGTACTACAGGGAAAGGACAAATTTGAGCTGAGATCATGCACAGGATCATTCCTGGGAAGCCTGTCCTGGCAGTGAGAGGAGAGGAAGCTTTCTCAGCAAATTAATATACATCCGAAGAAGGAGTTGGACCTTTGTTTTCATCTTTGGCTCCAAAGGACAAACAGGTGCTTCTCCCTGAAAAAACTGCTCTTTGGGCAAAGAGGAGGAAAAGGCCATTGAGGTGGCCTGGGGAAGTCAAAGCAGTGCGGGTTTTTAACTGGTATTTGGGCACCCAGAGGTCTGTGGATTCTTTCAAAGAGGTATGGAAAAGGTAACTCAAGAAAGCTGAAATTCCCTCTTTGGAGCTTTGCAACTCTCCAGGGCAATTTTTCAGGGACCGTGAGTCACAAAAAGTTTCAGATCACTAACCAAAGCTCCCCCCCAACCCTGCCCTTTTCAGTGTCCAGCAAGGAATGTCCTGGGTGAAAGACCAGAAGTCCCCTCCATCCTTGGGCTGCAGTTCAGGAAGGAATCGCTGCCCTGCCAAAGCTGCCTCTTCCCCGCATGTCTCCTGCCCGCCGCCACCAACCCTGTCACTTCGCCAAATAGAGTGAGGATGCTAATTGCTCTGCCTGCTAATCTATTCTAATGCATGGTAATAGAAGCCGAGTTTCTGCCCTGATAACTCTCCCGGCTTATGCTGCAGAACGGCAATCCCACCGCCCGCCCGTTATCTCTGTCCCCAGGTGGGTTCCTCCCTCTATCACAGCTATTGAATAAGCCCACCCCCGGAGCCCCGCGGGGTGCGGGTGCAAGGGATTTACTTCTCCATCTCCTGCCCTACAAAGCCAGGCACTCCATAAACAGCATCCCCCCTCCCTGCTTTGGGGGATTTCATGTCCTTTCTCCTTCCCCTCACCCCCCTCCCCAAGTTTCCAGAGCTGCAGATTGTCTTGTCCCTGCTAATCTTGCCTGGGGGGGTCTGGGTTGGTCCATCAAATGCAACCTGCTTTTCAGCCCCAGCCTATGAACAAAGGTTCAGAGGTGGCCCAAGGACCACACCAGTTCACGCACCACTGGGGCGCAGCCACGGACAAGCGATTTGTGTGTACATGTGTCTGCCTCTGTAGGCAGATCCCTGATGAGTATTTTGATGGCTCATTCAAGCCTGAGATGAACAGCAGCATTTCACATGCAAATCCCTGGAAACATGGAGCCTTTGTCCAATGAAGAATTGGAAATTGTTTGCTGGCACAGGGGGAGGAGAGTGTGGAAATGAGGGAAGGGGTCTGTGGAAGGTGATGTTGAAATGCACTCCTCAGCTGTTACTGCTCAGCATTACAGAAAAACTCTGTTTCTCCTGTGACAGCTGTCATGTTCAGAGAGACCTCAAAAAGCCCCAACAAGCTCCGCAGCATCAGTCAACGGCCGGGATTGAACAGCTTTGGGCTGGGGACTTGGCTCCAGGTGGGTCCCAGCCTCAGACTGCCAGTGGTGGTGGCATTTCAGCCTGGGCAACTCTACTTTCATTGTCTTCAGTTTCCAGCGAGACCTGTGCCATGAAGTTAGGCTGCCCTGATGAGCCCTGGCATTTGTTAATGCCCACCTAACACCAAAAACTCAGTTGAAGCAGTGACTAGCAGCAAATGTGCTGGGAACACACAGGTCCCTGGAAAAACACTATTCTCCGCTGTAGAAGCAGTCTGAAGAAAGCCAACACACGTTTGACATCTGGGAGGATGGCTATCGCCTGCCTTCATCCACTGACCCTTTCCCACTTCCTGCAAGCGTCAAAGACACAAGGAAAGGACATTTCTGAAGCTGCAGGGTCTCTGCTACTCTGTCCCTTAAATCAAAGCCCTCTGACTCCTTTTGCTGCTGAACAAACCAGGCACAACACAAGCCTGGAAGCTGAAGGCAGGAGGAGAATCTCAGCACATAATCAGAAGCAGCAGGCAGAGCTTAAGCCAAAGGCACGCGTGTGAACTGCAGTCAGTCCAGAGCACTGAGGTGGTCCACAAGAAAGAAATCACAGGAATCTGCCCAGAACCATCTTTGCCATCTGCCCATAAAAGACTGGGCTTCAAACGAAGATGGAAAAAAACCCTGAAGATTCAGCTGAAGGCTACCTGAGTAATACAAGCTTCTGTCTCTGAGGAGGCAGTAAAATAACTTTCCCAGCGCTGAATTCACTTACAGTCATTTTAAAGAAAATTAAAAAAGAAGAAAGCGAGAGAAAGGGAACAAGGTTGCTAGATAAGGCAAGTAATTAATGAACAAAATTACTTTTCCCAGAGAGCATCCTATCATGGTGCTTCCTATTCATGCTAATAATATTTGTGAGTGTCTTCCCCAGAACCTGGGTAGATAACACCTACGCTCTCCCGCGCTCCTACATGCTCTCCTCTGCAAGGGCTGATGCAAATAATTTGTTCAAAGGGGGCTGAAGTTCTTTGTTCATGGCCTGATTCAGATGCCTCGGAACATCATCCCTGAATTCTTTGTGGGAGCTTCTCTCGAGTAACTCCAGAAAAATGTATTTCGTCTTTTCCTTATCACTATGGTCCAAGTGCCAAATATCTGTTGGTGAAGATGGTGGGAGGTGCCCAGGCCATAAAATTTGGAGTGCATTGCTCAGAGATCGGGGGTAATCCAAACCAGAGGTCCTGAGGCTTCCTCATGAATCACCACCGAGACTGCAGTGAGACCTAGAAGTCCTGTGAAATGGGTGGGAGGGTTTGTTGCCACTTCAGCCTTGCCTCTTAGAGGACAAACAGGGCAGGAAAACTGCAAATGAGAAGCACAGCATCTGTGTTCAAGGAGGTTTTCAGGGAGGCTTGGGGAGCCACGGGAAGTACACTGTAAGGGGTACCCCACTTACACAGATACTGAATCACTGCCAGACTCAGCCAGCATGTAATTTAATTGCTCTTTTGCTGTTAGCATCTGCTGTCCTGACTTGGGGAAGCATAGCAAGAAGAGAGAAAACATTTCCACAGGGTAGACTGACTGGGCTTGAACACTGTTTATTGACCCCCACGCACCTCTAGAAACCCCCTGCCCCGAGCAGTTTTACCCAGAAAAGTACAGGGTGTAGGGGACCCCTCAGAGTTTCTCAGACCAGGCTGTCCCTTCCCACTGCTCCTTTTTGACCTTCATCATCCTTTGTCACGTCACTCTTCGGCTCCTTGCCTTTCCTCCGCCCTCTGCCCATGTGCATCCATCCATCTGCCCATGTCGCCCGGCAGCAGAGCCAACAGTGACGTGTGCTGTAGCTCTAGTATTTGCTGCTGGCAGAGACAGTTTCTCCCTCCGGGTCCAACCTTTCCCCATGCTCTGCAGCAGTACAATTAGCAGCCGGAAAATCCACGGGACAGCATAGAGGGAATTACATCGAGTCCCTGTTACCATGCAGACCTGAAAATGGAGGTCTCTGGCCGTCCTGTGACTCTGGTCGGAGAGGAGAGGCATTCTGTGCAGAGTTAAGCCTCAGTGGGGAAAAATCAGCCAAAGAACCTTTTAGGCCAGGCTTGGTTTTCTTTATGAAATGTGAAATCACTGTGATGGGATTTGCTCCTGAAAAACAGGCACCCATGCAGTTCACGAACGCCAACCACACCCGGAGCTCCCAATCCATCTCTTGGGCATTCGTCTCTTTGGAGCAAGGAAAAAGCATGAGCTGAAGTGGATGCACAGACTTCAACAGGTGAACTGTCTCAGAGGTCATAAATCAAGGAGAAAATGCGTTTACATGGTAGTTTTCAGACCCGCACATGACTGATGCACAGGCTTTTAGTCAGAACTAGGGTTTCCCGACTACCTAAGTCAGCATTTCACCCCAATTCTGACACAAAAAAACAATAGAAAGCCTACTCAAAGTATACCTCATCCTGACTGACACAGCTCAGCTCCTTCACGCTGTGAACTAGGAAAGGGAATTTGGGGAACAGAGGAACAAGAGGAAAAGTAGAGCAGGAAGGATTTAAATCTTAGTCTCACTGCCCTTCTCTGCCCAAGCCTGCTCCAGCCAAACAGTCAGAGAACCAGCTCTGCTGCCCTCTTCCTAAGAATCTTCTCTCTGCTAAACACTTCAAGGTACATCAGGCAGTCTGAGCTCCCTCTGCTGTGGTTGCCTACCCAGCAAGGAGAGCAAGCTGGCTCTGCAGAGATGTTTGGAGATGAACAGGGGTCCATCCAGAGCTAACCCATAAGAATTAAAAGGGCCTTTAGAACACCCTAGAAATGATCCTTGCTTCATCCCTCTGCTGCTTTAACCATTCAGCCAAAAGGAGGTCCCCAGGCAGCATTTTCCTAAAACACGAGGAGCTGCTGGTCTGGTCTGGCACACCCCACCGAGCCTGCCCCTCGCACCGGGAGGCACAGGAAAGCACTCCCTGACCCGAAGCTTTGCTAGGGATCTCAGCTAATACTCCAGCTGCAAGGAAAAGGCTGTCGGCATGTGATGTATGAATTTCCCCTCATCCATGCATGGCTGGAAGGGATGGATTAAACGCTGAAAAATTGCTGTGGTGCTGTGAATGACCTCCGGCAGGCTGGGTTGTCAGATGCGTGGCAATAGAGCCATTTATTATACATTCCAGGTGTCCATCTCCCCCACATATTTTCTTAGTTTCTTTCCCTTTAAAAGCACATAGTTTCTGGGAGAAAACTTGCACGGTGCTCCTCTCTGGGCAATTCCGAGACTACCGGGTGAGCAGGATAACCAGGTTGCACTGGTGGATCTGATGGGATCCGCTATGGGAAGATGTTATTTCTTCTGGCTGTGACAGTGCACAGCAATGGTACAACATATGCTGTGAAGTGATAATGTGGATCCAGTGTGGGCAGGTGGTGGGAAGGGGCTGGGGATGCTGAAGGAAGGATGCTGATGTTGAATCCAAGTGCAGTTTTGTGATGTTGTCTCTCATGCACAATCCGCCTGTATGAGACATCTTCTCCCAACATGGTAATTTGTGATGGACAAGGGTGCAACTATGCCCTCAAAAAGCAAGAGAGTCCTGCTAGACTTGAAGTCCTTCAATATCAACCCTATAACATCCAACCTGGAATCTGGATTCAAACCATCCATCTTATGGGTTGGTAACAGAACTCTGGTTTTTAGTTTCATCTGGAAGGGAGACAATAGTCTGGCACTGTTCACTGACAGAAAGACCAGGCAGCAGAAACAGAGCCTGCCCATGGTGTGTTTGTGCTCTCAGTTGGGTTATAAATTAGAGGGAGGGCTCTTTCAGACAACCTGGTTGGAGGTAGAGTCAGGTCAGTGCTCTGCATGTAGGGAGGTGGTGGCATGGAAAGGTCTACGTTATGTGCTTACGTTGTGAAGGTAAAGGGCAGATTTGGCAATTGGCTGAAGTGCATTAAGCACCACTTCAATAATCCTGCTCCAACCTGCACAACTTGCTGAGGGAAAGCAGAAGTCAGGACATCAGCTGGTGGGACAGGCTGTAGCGTGCTCATCTTCACTCATCCCTGACCCACTGAGACAGCAAAAATCTTCAGCACTCAGACACAGGGTGGACCCAGGCTCCCCTTGTGCGGAGAGCTGCCAGGCTCAGGGTGCCTCTGCTCCTGATGGTGAGGACATCTTGGCGTTGGAGGAGGCTTGGACCAGCATTTATCTCATACTGCAGATGTGTCCTCAGGAGTGTGGGTGTGTTGGCAGATCCAGGAGACAAAGGGTACTTGGTGCAGGCTCTGACCCACCCCTTTCCCTGCCGTGGCTGCCCCTGCAGCCTGGGGTGTTAAGCATCATTTGAATCCAGTGCAGCGTATGAGGTGAAGGTGTTATTATTCAAGCCACTGGTTCCAATGAGATTATCCAGTCTAATGGAGCAGCTTGCATGGACCTCCTCTAAGCCTGAATTTTCACTGTCAGAGAATCCCCAGCCAAGTGGAAAATTAGAAGGAGAAGGGAAGAGGGGGTTGTGGAGGGGAGAGGGGAGGGGTTGATTAAGTTCTCTAGAAATTAATTCATAACTAAAGAAATGGAAATAATAACTCCCCAAGCCAATGGACAATCCCCAGCAAACACATTTCAATTTGGAAGCCAGCTTTGCTGCCATTGCATCGTTTGCTTTCTGGCTCACACTGCTTCATTGATTTAATTTTCCACCAAAGGTGTTGACTTTGTCCTCGGATTGTGGCTCCTGCTTTCTCCCTGCCAAGGCTCGAGCGGTTCAGAGCCCCCTCGCTACCCCTGGCCACCCAACCTGCAGTGCCCAGTGTTGGGCAGGTCCAGTGGAGAGCACTTGCTGGAAAGGAGGGTAGAGCTGGAGCAACGCACTGGGGAAAAAGATAGGAGGAAATGAAGAGGGGAAAAAGGAAGGAAAGGAAGGAAGGACCTCAGGTTTTAGTCGTCTTCAGTTACTTGGGTTTTTTCCCCCACGGGAAATGGGGGGATCTCAGTACTGAACAGGTTTAGAAGCTTGTGCAAAGCACACATGCATGCTCAGTGGAGTTCACAGTCAACACCAGCCTGTTCCACCCTAATAGCAAAATGTACATGTCTCTTCAGTATATTGTGATCCCACACGCTGTCCAAGGGCGAAACAGGACTTGGTCAAAGCCTCTAGACTGTCAAAGCTGCAACAAGCAGCTTGTTGGGTGAAGCAGCTTCTAAACACAGTTGGATATTCAGTTTAGAGACAGCAGGGCTCACCCCCATGGCATTATTTAAAGGCGGTGCCACATGTAGCAGCTTTGTCTCCAGTTGTGAGAGGTACCATAGTATAGGCTTGTAAATAGTGTCCTATAGCCTGACTCTCGACAGACCATTTGCTCAGCCATCAAAAGTCAGACCTGTTGCCCAACAACTGCGTGGCCCTGGGAAATGGCAAAATAGCAATGCAGAGGTTTTGGCCCTGAGATACCAGGACCATGGGTTCAACTGAATACCAGTTAGTGAACAAAGAGGTTGGGACATGCAGGCTGAATTGTAGCAGTGGATCTCCAGCAGCGAGGGGTTCCTGAGCACAGAGCTCTGCTCAGCTGCTTGGCAGGCTTTGCACACACATGCACACACAGCCGCCCTGAAATGGCCTTGAAATGGGGCTGGAAAGAGTTAACAATTGTTTACCTGATTCCCCAGTGCAGCTCGGTAAAATGTTACTGCTTCCCAGAGGCACAAAATATAATTTTGCCTTAAAGGTTAATAGTATTCTACTCACTCAGGAAAGAAATGAGTGCTTGAAAAGCTCTTTCATTAGGATCCCAGCCTGCTGCACTTCAAGTGGTACCCAGGGCTCTGACCACCAAGGGGAGCTGGCCTCTCCCAGCCAAAACCTGCTCTCCCTTTCCTCCTGCCTCCACAGCCAGCATCAGCAGCTCTGTTTGCAAGAAAGATCTCTTCCCAGGGATTTGGAAGTTTCTAGCATTTAGAATTTAAATTAAAGTTCCTACTCATGACCTTGGGCAAGAGTGAGTTCCTTACTCATGAAATACAAGTGATATTTCCCTGTGCTTTGTGGGGATTTATTATCCTTACTAACAATAAATGCACCAAAGCAGAGAAAAAAACACCCAGTCCTTGCAGCTGGGAAAAAACTGTGAATCCTCAGCAATCCCAGGCTGCTCTGGAAGAACTGCCCTGAGCAAGCCCAGTCCTCGCTGAGTTGCTGACCCTCTCCAAGCACACCCTCAGCAGCATTTGGGGGTACAGTGCCCTGCTGCAGACAGGAGGATGCACCCACAGGTGCCAGGCGGTTGGTGACTGGGAAGATGCTTCAATGAGGAAGCTGTGACCTTTATGTGCTTTAAGCCTCTCCCAGAAGAGGATTCTTGAAAACAAGGCTGCTCCTAGTTAATGTGTAAATAGCCAGGTGCTATGATCCACTTGCTTTCTGCAACTACACTGACTTTAGCTCAGCTCTAGTCTGCCTGATTAGAGAGTGCCTGATCAGGCAGACACTGTCTAGGTCCTCCTGGGGTGTGAGTGGCGTCTCACTATAGTCTGTGAAACCTATTTCAGGATGGGTTGTTCTTCTCTCTGGCTGAATCAGATTGCGCTTGCTCACATTCAGCCCTCCCAGGCTGCCTTTGCATGTGAACCGAGGCCAACACTCGGATGCTGAGAGATGATAGACAGGCTCTTGGTGGGTTTCTTTTCAGTCTTTCTTCTACAGACTGGCAGGTCAGCCGTGGGGACATCGGGCTGACCCGAGCGGATTCGAGATTGTGTTTAATTGCCAGTGTGTGAGTCTGCAGCACACACAAGACTCAGAGGCATTCTGCTTCAGTCTTGCTTCTGGTCTCTGCTGCACACTGTCTCCTAAAGCCCTGGCCTGGGCTTCGCATCACCCATGAAACAGGCTGACAGTTGCCCTTTGCCCAGTTGTTAGCAACAGACATAAAGGCAGAAGAGCCACTGAGACAAATATAAAATACAGGGCTCTTCTCCAAGTCCCATGTCTTATAGACTGACGCAGGATGCAATGCCAGCATGGTATCTCCTGAGCCTCCCAGCAGATCCATCACCTCCCCCAGCAGCTCAGGAGAGGATGTGAGCCACAAAAGGCAGCAGAAAGCTAATCCGTTTGCTATATAAACCAGCCAATAATATGCAGGACATATCCTATTAACCACCACACATCCAGACAATTACTCTGACTGATTCCAATCAGGTTTTACACTGCGCTTTATCCATCAGCACAAAGCTTCACTGCCTGTTAATATCATGGCGCAAACCATTCTTAATGGAGGCTGCCAAACAGTATAGCGTCAGCATTAGCAGTCACAAGAATTGATGAAGTAAATGCAGCATTAGGATGGCTGGGGTTTTGCAATCTTTGAATGGAAAGTGCAATAAAAAATCTATTAGAGCATCCACACAACAGCAAGTTCACCAATAACTCTCCCTTGTGTTCTGAATAAATTTCTAATCCGATGGAAAGGACTTGCAGAGATAACTTGAGATGTATGTCTTCTGCAACCAGGATTATTGTGCATTCATTGTACTATTGTGATGGATGAATGGATGGATGGATGGGTGGATGGATGGATGGATGGACGGACGGATGGACAGATAGACAGACAGACAGAAGATCTGGTTCATTCCCTGCCTGCCTTTTAGATGGAACTGGGAACCTTTTCCCCCTCGCAACTCAAGCAGAAAGGCTGTCACCTCTGTGGTTGCTCTTTTTAACGTGTTTTCAGTTAGCATAGTGACCAAAAAAGGAGCCTTCTGAGTGTAAGAAGCAGAGGTCTCCAAGAAATTTAGAGACATTAACCAACTATTAACTTCTCAAGATGGGGATGAAAATTATTTTTGCCTCTTTTCCCTGCCCTGATGCAAAAAAGTCACTTGTGCAGCAGAAAATAAGGGTGCACAAGGAGGATGCTGTGAGCCAGAAGCAGCAAGAACTACTGAACTAAGAACAGCCATAAAGAGGCTATGACCCCAGATACACCACAGGTACATGAAGGAAAGAGAGATCGGTATGGAGAAGAAATCATCCACAGAGCTCCTATTTCTGTCAAAGCGTGGGGATATGAGTTTACATAGCACTGGAATATAGTTATTGTGTGAGGTGTGTGGATCTATACACACACACAATGTATACACAGATACCTAGCTAGCTATCTAGAGAGAAGAGAATAAACCTGCAACCCCTAGCACTGAAACAAGCCCCCACTGAAGAGGGAGAGAAAGGAAGGGCCCCATGGGGGACTCTTCAGGCTGATAGTAACTGGGACCTTCCTCCAGAGGGAAAAGATGGATGAGCTGGTCCAGCGACCACAGCTGAAGACACCAGAGCCCTTCCAACCCCAATGAACACAGCCACTACCTCTCCCCACGAAACCAGCAAATTAGTGACACAATAGGTCCAGCCCAAAAGTTTTGCCTGTGACAGCTCCACCACCATGGGCACCCCTTACTTATTTAACCAGAAAAGCTGAAATTGGGACATACATCCCAAGTCACTCCCTCTGCTCTGTATATGTTTTTCAAGCATCTTCTACAGGCTGTTTTCCAGTCCTCTCTGACATGCCTTATTGATGTGTTTCTGCCTTTTCTATTAGGAAGAGTACTCCACAAGCAGATGAATCTCCATGTCAGGGATTTCCCTGATGGCTGTCTCAGGTGACAGGTTATTGCCAGTTCGCTTCCAATGAGCCACACTGCAGAATCCCTGTTCCAGACTGATCCTCCCTCCACTAACCTGTTAATTACTTTGCCTGTAGTATGTGGATTCAGCTACTTTGGCCATAACAATGACATGTTCTGCATGCACAGCCTGCTATTAAATAGGACTTGATTCAGATTCATGGGCAAATGGCTAGTAGCTGGGGAGTTGTTCTTGCTCATCCCATGGCTGAATGGGTGCCAGCACGGACTGACATCTTGCTACCACTACATCATCTGTATTTTCTGTTCACCAGAACCACAAATTACCAGCATTACTGTAAACTAGACCTTGATCTCCAGTGGATACTTGCAATCACCTTTAGAAACGCTCTTCCCCCAGCATCAACTTCCTGATTACTTTTTTCCCTGACTTGATCAGTTTTCCCTGTTTTTTTCCTTTCTTTCCCAGCAGGAAAAAACCCCCACACTTCCAAAGTGCTATCAATAGAGTGCATGCAAAATACCTTTGATCAAAGCCCTGGGTTATTTTATCAGATGTTGAGGAGAAAAAGGAATGGCAAACAGCCCAGAGCACTGATTGGAAAACCTGGTTCAGCTTATTAATTTGAACACCTGGCATTGGCTGTGTTGTGCAACAAGGTCCATATTATGGATTCCAAATAATTAGAAGAAGGTCACAGGCAGGTACAGACCTTGTGCCTTCATTGAAGCAGCCATCTCTGGCACACCGGGTAAGGGATGCTGACCTCAGAGATATGTGGAGGACTCACTTCTAGTCAATGATTCAATATCTAATTAAAGTATGTGCAGCACCCATGTAGTGATTTGTTGGTGTTGCTCTAAAGAAGCATCAGTTGGACCAGCACTTTGTGAGAAAGCAAATCCCTATTCCCACACAGTAATATCCTACTCTCTGGTCTGCAAACAGCCCCTGAAATAGAAATTTTATTTCTTGTGTTTCTCTAATAACCTTGAACTGTTCCTTCTGATTTCATGGGTATACTGAAGTTTAAAGGAAAGAATTAGGGATTTCTGTCCATGGCCTTGTAAAGGAGGAAATGGATGAACTCAAAAGGTCACCCAGGCACAAGGAGCCCTAGTTCCTTCCCTTGGCACAAGACTCATGCTGCCAAATGCAGAGCAGGAATCAGTACATCAGGTGAGTGATAGTGCCAGTTTGCAATGACACATACATGGAACTGGGGGAAGAAAGCGGAAAGAGAGTCAGAGAGCTTCAAAGATATTTAAAAAATTTACTCCTTTGGAGCAATAATCGTAGTGCATCTTGAGAAACATGCTCCAGCTAGGGAGTTTTTATTGTATCACAGGATGAAAGTCTGTGCTACCAGTTACAGGGACTGTAGAGTGCTGGGTGGTGCAGGCAGCTGGTGCCTATTTCTATCCTGCTGCCAGGTTGTTGGGTTTTTTCTCCCAGCTTTCCTCCATCCCTTCAGACAGAACTCAATCTCAGTTTGTGTTTACTTCATGGATTTCTTTCCTTACTTTCACACTGAAATCATTAGCAATTATCACATGCAAAGAAAGGGGATCCTCAGTACCAAGAAGTCAATGTCTGGAGGTAGCTGTGAAACAGGAGCCAGCGGCAGCAGCAGTCAGTCAGATCCCTCTTTGGCACAAGAAACTTACCTTGTTGAAATAACTCTTTCTCTAGTCTGACCAGAATGGATGCCCACCAGCTCAACCAATCTATCTATCCCAGAGCTCACAATGGGCACAGCTCTCACATGACAAGGGGAATTGCGTTAACAACCACATTCAGGTATTTCTCAAATCTAGGAGGAAATAAGTCTCAGATCCAAAAGGATCCATTCAGTAATTCCCTGAAGCGTGCGTGTAGCTCGGGGATTTCTCCACCCTCCTACCTCTCACGGTCTTGTCACCATGACTGGCAGGTTGGAATTTAGATCAGCTTGTGGCTGGGACATTGACATACCTCATGCTGGAATCGTTTAGATGAGCAGATAAAGTTGTCATTCAAAATCCATCCTTAAAGCATCACCCGTGACACATGCAGAGGAAATCCATAAATCTAGCTTATGTCCTCCCCTCTGGCTGAAGTAAAACTTTTGAGTCACCATTTTTCAGAATGTAGAACCTGAGATCTACAGGAGAAACATCACTGACCCATCATGCCACAGTGGCAGAGTTTTAAATGGAAGCCAGGAATCCTGATGCCTGATCCCCAGGGAAAACATCACTTCATAGTAGACTCACCATGACAACACTGATACAAACTTCATCAACTGCAATCAAAGGCAAGAAAACAAAGGAAAAGACAGAGGGAGACAGCAAAAATGACTGACTTGAGATGAGCTGCGCACACATTTTAATGGGTATTTGGATTCCCCGCTGCTGCTACTGAAAGACTTCTGCAACGATCTTGGCTTCCCCTTCATGCAGTTACTGATCTAATCAAACACAATCCAGCCTGGCGCTGGACAGCTGTCTGACACAAGCTGCAGCTGGTGAGAGGGATGGAGCTTCTGAGCAGGACCACGGGGTGGCTGAAGAGAAGAGAAGCCCCTGCTCCAGGCAGCGTGGGACAATTGCCAAACGTTGTCTTGCTCCAACACCATGCCAAAGAGCCAAACCAGCCAACCATGCCAACATCAGAGCCAAAGCCAGCTCCGGGGCATGCTGGGCAGGGTGAAGGGCAGTCTAGCAACTACATGTCTGCAAAGGGCTTCCAGGCACATCCTGGCTGGATGGGCATGGCAGATACTCATCACACTCTACATCAACTGCACTGTGATTACTCCGTGTCGTGCTAGTAAAGCCAGAGATCAGGGGACCTTTATTTAAGAGATTTGCAAACTGGTGCTTGAGAGGCACTTGAAAATGCAGAAACACAGAAATGGCTGTAACAGCTCAGCCCAAATACCCAAATAGCCATTCATTCTGTCTCTGGCCCCAATAGCACACAATTGGGTGGAAAAAATAGTAAAAGAAGGGTTATAGAGTGAAACTCCTGGTTTAAACTCCCAGCTTCCAGCAAGCAATGACATGTGGACTGCCTGATCTGGAGCCTGCAGTGATGTCATTGTATCGAACAGCTCTCAACAGATCTTTCTTTCATTAATTTGTCTAATTGCTTTCCAGACAGTTGTATTTCTGGCCTCTGTAATGTGCTTCACAATGTTGCACAGATAAATGATACGTTATATGAAAATGTCCTTTCTTCTGTTTGTTTTAATATTCCACTTGCTAATCTCATATAAAGTTCCCCAGATCTTGTGTTATGAGAAATGGTGAGCAATCATCCCCTATTCACTTTCTTCATTACACTCATGATTGTCTGGATATATTACAGCCCTCTCAGTCATCTCTCTTTTAAGATGAAAATTGCCAAGTCATACAATCTCTCCCCGTATAAAGGTTGTTAGAAGCCCGTGGTCCTGCTTCCCACATTTCCCACCACCTTCCTGGTGGACTATATTCATTTTGACTCTACATGATCAAAAGTACCCAGTGTGCGCAGCATGGGAGAGCACCACAGATCGCCATGTAATAATACTCTCTGTTATGCTCTCCCATTCATTTCCAAAAGATGCCTTGCATTGTATTTATTGTTTGAGGTTTGTGGAGAGCTAGCCAGGCTGACTTTACCACCACCTTCACTGCAGTTGGCCCGAACACCTCGAGGTACAGCCGTCTGCTGCCTCTCTTGGTTAACCCTGCACGCATCAGCCCCGAGCTACACTTGCCACTTTATTCCCCTGACAGTCCATTTTGTATACTCCTACAACTCCTTGCAGACTTTTTTACTTTTGACAACCCTGAAAAACTCTCTATCACCAGTTACCTTTTCTGCTTCACTCTTTACCCATTTTTAGCTCATTTATAAATACAGCAAACACCCTCAGCAGAGATCCCCATGGGACCCCCTGGGTAGTCCCTCCCTCCATTGTAACCCTTCATTCCTGATCTTTACTTCCCATCTTTGAACTGGTTACTAATCTACCAGAAGACTCTTCTTCCTGTCCCATGACAGCATAGTTTAAATTCTTTGCTATGGAAAAAGTAAAAAACTCCTCTGTGTTAACCACATCATCCATATCACATGGACTTTGATTTATTTAAAGAACAATAATTGACTTGTGACACCCACCCCCCTCCCCCAGCATGTCATATGCTTTTTTTGAGTCTGTTCTTAATCATGGTTCAACCAAATTGACAAGTAAAAAAAGTCAGATTTCTGGATTTCAGTTCTTGGACCCTTCATGAGTTCAACTAAAAAAAAAAAAAATTTAAAAAAAATTATATATTTTCCACCTTTCCTTCCTCCAGTATCAAGGCCAGTATAAGTAATGAGGTGCACAACAGATTTAATAACGTGGTAATTTCATATCAGAGTTTCTTAAGATCTTTCAGTGAATATCACTTTAATGCTCTAAAAGCGTTTTTTACTAAACCTTTAGTGGCAGACACTTCAGACAGCTTCTGCCCCTTAGAAAGTAAACTTCTGGGGGAACCTTGTTAAATTTTAATTATTCACTTTTATAAGATTAGTAATGTGTTTCCTATGTGGGCTGCCTTATGACTGCTTTTCAATTCACACAATAGAGTTAGTGGTCTTTTTATTATTTTTTCTTTTGCGTACAACTTCCAGGTTTGAATAGTGTCTCTTTACCTTGCCGTTTAAGCAAGCATTTTAAATCTTTTTTTTTTTCCCCCCATTCACTTTTACCATCTTTCAGGTCTTTTTTCATAGGTCATATAACTTCACTATAAGCCTCTTATTTGATGTCTTTATGCAGTCTCCAGGATACCATGAAGCACTTTACCCTTGCGGCTGCTCCTTTTAACAAGCTTCCTCATTTTTATGTTGTTTCCGCTTTGAAGTCGAACTTCACTGTAATTTTTATTTATTTATTTTGTTTTCCTTCTGCAGGACACTGAATTTGAATACCATGTGGTCACTCTTAGAGAGCAATGCATTGATAGCTGTGCCCTGCAGCACGTCCTACAAGTAAATCCTAAGAGTAAATTGAGACTTGTTTCTCTCTTAATGGGTTTACGGGTATGAGCTGCAAGCATTGTGACATTTGCTCAGTGCATACGAGGCCACTTCAAGTCTCTCATTACCGCATTTTTTGCCCTCCCAACCTTTTGGATTTCTCCCAGCATGTCACAGTCACTTTCACCATCTTCAAGTGGTCAATAAACCAGCCTTAACACCATTCCCTTCCCTAGGGATACCTTGTCACTTGTGCACAGATTGACCCTATTTTCTTTCTTTGATTTTACATTTTTTTTTAGTATAAAAGCCCTTTCTTTACCACTTTGGCCTCCTCTATTGTTCCTGTGTGATTTATGTCACAGATGAGCTTCCTTCTATCAAGGTTTTGGGCTGCGTATCCTATTAGCATCTTCATTTAAAGCAGACTACCAGCATGCATACTGGAGCACGTATATATTTATTTTTGCCTGATTGCCTATTTTCATGTGCCCTGATTAAAAGGGGCATTTGTTGGGATTGATTTTTGCTCTTTCTTACTTGAATTTTATCAAGTTCCAATCCAACCACCTTTCAAGGATAAAGTCATATTATGACTTCACCTTTAGACAATGAGTTTCAAGGTTCAAAACCTCTTTCTCACCTAATTTTTATTTAACTGGCAACAGACGTGTTCCTTCTTGTGTTGCTTCCTATACTTTGAAAAAGTTTCCTTATTCCTTATAAACTTTTCCAGCTCTGTTTTCTTAACTGTGCATTGAAACACTGTCTCTGTGCCTGGTTTTTCATTTGAGAAAATGCTTCTATAAAAGCCTTGATTTTTAGCCTGTCGTCTTAACAGCTTGTGTCTTTCCTCCTGGATTTTCCTCCTACTGTCTCCTTGTAATTGGGAGCTGGGGCAACATCCCATTAATATATTAAACAATACTAGGAAACATTCTCTGATCCTTGGGCCAAATGACATGGTCTGATCACATTCATTCTATTCAACTCTATTCATTTCCAAAACACCTCGTGGAAATCCTCCCTGACCCATTTAATTCCCAAACATGTCCAGGAATTGTTTGAAGGAGAGCGAGCTGTCTCAAGCCAGACTATATAATAATTTTGCAGCATAGGTAGTCCTCCCATGCCTAATAAAATTCCCTGAAGTTGTTTTATTTAGTACTACACATACACATTATATGGACCAGGACCCCAGGATTCCTCCCTGTCTGGGTGCCCCGTGGGATCTGTCATGCCTCTACCTTGCAGGAAAATCTCTGATCATTCCTCACCGCCCTCAGAAATGCAGCTATATGTTTACCTGCTGATGAAATCTCCTACTGTTCAGCTTGTTTCTCCCTGCCACCTGGGATTTCTGCCCCTGAAGACATGTCCTTGGTGCGAGGAGCCACATGGATATCATCTAGGGGCACGTCTTATTTATGTGGTTCTTCATCCTTTCTCCAACTGTTAACCACAGGTTACAAGGCGTTCCTTCCTATTACATTTGCATAAGGCAGCATCCCTCCCTCTAACCTGACGGAGGGATTGCTCTATCATGTTGCTATAAATTTCATCAGTGAATTTCCCTGTCACTTCAAGTCCTTCCAGTCTGACCACCTTGATCCAAACCCCAAACTTCTCCCTAAGGACCATGAGGTGCCAATACCATTTGCACCTACACATCTGCCCATGGGGCAAAATCTGATGTTCTGTACCATGACCCAAAGCCTCACTCGTTTCCTGGAGACTTGGCAAACCAAAGGAGCACTAGGGTTGTGGTATCAGCTGGGAAATCTGAGGTCCAGAGGTAGCAGGGGTGGAATTAAGATGGTGGATTGAAGGTTTTAAATTTATGTGTTGATCTTTAGGTGTGTGAGCTGACATCTGAGCTCCCTAGATAAGGGATTTATTCAGTACAGTCAGCAAAGCCCAGAGAACCCTGCTCTAGCACCAGGGCTCTGTTCTGTTGACAACATATAGAATATTCAAGACAGACACCTGGGGTTGGCAACTGTGCCACTGGACCTATGGAGGAGTTGGTCAAAGCAAAAAAAAAGGCCACTAAATGCCTATGTTTTGGTGCTGAATGGAGCCTCATAGCTACTTTAGGGTGAGATGTGTCTTTCTTTAGACTCCACTGACTGTACTGATGGGGGGCAGGATCTCCTTGGGCTGTAATGGGGTGGGGCGGGGGTCTCAGCACCCAACTCATATGGAGATATGTGCATACGCAGACTTGGCAGGTCACAGTCAGAGTCCTTAGCAGAGCTGAAAAGGGACTCTAACTCTCCCACATTCAAAGCACAGAGGTGGAAAGGACGACTTGATTCACCCAGTGCTTCTGCAGGCAACCCCTCCATGCAGCTTATATAGAATTGTTATCAAGCTTTGTCATAAAACCAGTTGTATTTTTAGCACTCACTAATCCCAGTGGAAAATTACTTCAGACACTCATTCTCCTTCCAGCCAGAAACCTCCTATCTTACACACTAAATGCCCAGTTTATAGCCATTGCCTCTTGGGCCACGACTATCCACATCTTAAACACTCTTTCTCTTTTGTAGACATTTAATCCCCAAATCCGCACAAACAGCAGTCCTACTTCTGACCACCTTTGTTTCCTACACTCAGTGAAACCTATGCCAGTCTCTTCTTGCCCAAGCAGCTCTGCTAGCTTTTCTGGAAGCCTCTTCTAGATCCATTTCCATTTTTTCCACTGCAGGCAGAAGAGTTGCAGTGTCCTAGCCTGGCACCTTAGGCAAAACATTAACAGCGTAAAATGTAAATCAAAGCAACAGGGGAAGATGTTTCCATCCCACAGAGATACGTCAGCCTGTCTACCAATGCAGCGCCCTGTGCCTGCTCTGGAGTCCCTCCAGGGTTATGCCAATGTAACCCTGATCAGATTTTCTGCTCTGTTTGTGTGCACGCTGCTGGAAAAAGTGAGCTAACCTTCATGCCAAGTGTCCCAAGGGGGTAGCTGCAGGAGTGACAGGCGGGCCAACAAATTCCCGTCTACTTTCTGAGAGGTGTTTCATCTGCAAATAACTCTGACATGACAGAGACAAGTTGCTATTTCAGATGTTTAAAGATACGGTATAACACTGCTTGGCCTTAATTTTGGGCTTCAGCAAGCTATTGATTTTTTGATTCTTTATATTATGTTAATGATGTCATGATCATATCAGAGGAGCAGTGAACTCCCATAAAGCTCCAGAGTGCAATATTTAATACATACTGTTAGCATTAATTGATTTTGCTATAATTCATTCTGTGCATGTTGTCACTCTTAAGGGTTTGTTGTTTTTTGTTGTTTTTATTAACAGTAAATTCCCTAAACATGCAGGCAGAGTGAAAAGTCAAAGCATTTACTTTTCCTCTTAGTTTTTAATTTGGGAAAAGGGGTAGTGGAGAAGGCTGTTCTCTCCAACTCACCCCAATCAATAACAGATTAAGTGTAACACTCAGTAACCAGACTGATGTGTTCCTCAGCAGCTCAAGAGGCAGCTGAATGTTATTTTGTCAATTGGCCAGATGAGCTTATGCTATGGGTCTCCTCTCTTTCCTTTCTCACCAACACCTCCAGATCCTCCATCAGTTAAAGGCAGGAGGGAATCATCAAGGTCAGGTTTTTGCCTTCAGTCCCTGAGAGCAGAGAGTGGAACAGAAATCAGAGACTCGCTACTGCTCTGACAGTTCCAGTAAAAATTAAGTCCTTACCATGCGGAAAATAACATCGATATCTAGGTATACTGAAGACCTTACCCAGAGAGACTGATTAGATCCGTACCTGAAAATAAATTTTACAAGACAACAGGCTTAAGGTGGAAAAATCATTCTACTTTCTAGGTTACTCATACACTCAAAGTTATTTGTAAGTTTGTTTGCAGGACAGAGACTGGGTGAAAATGAGTAAGAGATCAGATTGATTTAGTCTCATCAAGATTTGCAGTTTCTCTTCTTCCTGAGAAAAGCACAGAGTGAAAGCAGTTGGCAAGCATGCCAACATCCTCCTCCTACCGTTGTTAACCAGCTGGCTCTTTAGAGGCACTGGGTGGAAGAAGACCAGGGAAGCCTGCAAGGAGTGGAGAAAAGCCACCTCTGGCCCAGCCACATCTTATGGTGGCTCCAACAGAGATGCTCTGCTCTGATAACACCTTATCAGGCCAGGCAAGCTCTAAGAGATAAGGAACAGACAAAACAGGAAAGCGTTATCTGAGCTGCAATCCTGCCCCCTTGCCCTGCACAGAATAATCCAGTGCTCATTTGGCAGGGGTGGCTGGTGTCCTTTCCAAGCGGGTGTTGGAGGCAGTATGCATCTGGTTGCCCATTCCCAGCTCCTGGGGTCCCAAGGGAAAGGACAGCTCATGGGGGCAGCTGAGAAAGTCTGCAGACAAAGCTTGCACCTCTTTGCAGGGAAGGTTTGGGTCTGCAACCAAACAAAAGGAGTCCGGTTTTCATGTGGTCACCTCCACACCTCGGCCCTGAGCCACAAAGGTGGGACCCTGTTAATACATGTGAGAGACTAAAGAGGCCTCACTTCACCCCCTTTCCTTCTCCATCCAACTGCGGGCGAGGTTGTGCTTCAAACATCTGAAGCATCTCAGCCTCCTTTCTACTCCTGCTATGGAGGATCGGGGATGGGAAGGAGGGGAGAGAGAATGCAACTGCAACCAGAGGACAGGCTCTTGCAAAGACCCAGTTCCTGAGGTCCTCAAGGGATGGTGCTCAGCACTGTCAGGCCCCACAACACCTCTGCATGGCTTGGTGCGTATCGTGTTGTGTCTGGGCTTTGGGTATCACTCCTATTTGCAAGAGAGGGAGAAGATCAAAATGAGGTCCTACCATTTTCTGCTCTACTTTTTCCTGACAGCTCCAGCCTTTTGCCCTCCTCCCCATTCCCAAATCAAGTAGGGATGGGAAAATGAGAGAAACAGACATATAACAAACACACACACCCTCCCCCCCCCAAATGTGCATTTAACATCTGCACCAAGCTAAAAAGGGAGAAGCCTTCCAGGCATGGGTGAGCTAGATTGAGATTACTTTCTTAACATGTCTCAATTAAAATGTATATCTCCTTTACTGCCCGGGGCCAGAGGGGCAGGAGGCACTGGAAATGAGATATGGGAGGGAGAAGCAAGACACAGGGGTGTTTGCTTCATTCCTCTCTGTCCTGCCTGCCTTAACCCTTCTGGCACCACCTCTGCTCTAACAGCCAGACACGGGAATACAGTGATTTGGGGATGTTCATTGGGTGAAGCAAGGAACTACATGTGTGTTTGCACCTTTCCATGTCTGTTAAGGCTCCTTCTGCTTTAATTAAACAAACCCAAAACTTACTCAGCCAGTGGTGAGATGGAATTATCGTCATCTTGCTTTATAACTAGTACTGTCTGGGAGCCTGCAGTCATCAAGTCCAGCTCCTTGCAGGACTTCTGCAAGCCACTCATGGTCCAAAGTGCTTTAAGGCTCTGGACCTCACAGCCACCTGTGAGGTGAGGAACTGTTACTCCTCTCCTACAAACAAGGAGCTAAAACACAGGGAAATTCAGGATTGGAGTCATTTTATGTTGGGCGTTGTTTGATAAAGTCATTTCAGTTTTCCCAATAGCTACTACAACAAACTGACACTTCCAAAGGGCAATTCACCCCACTGCCTTAGACACCTCAGGGTTACAATGAATGTATTCAGAAAAAGTCCCTCTCTTCCTTGGCTGCTGAGAAAAGAAACCTAGTAGTAGATGAGATAAATCCCATCCTAAGTAACTTGTCCAAAATCATGCAAGGTATCTATAGCAGAGCAGGGAAATTAATACTGTTCTCTCTTGTCTAAGGAAAATTCTGTAACCTGTGGATCATGCTAGAAACCCTTTCTAAATGTACCAAGGCATCCAGAACTTGTTTTCCTGGTCAGAAACTGTCCCAGATCTTGTCTTATGACGGTGTGTCAGACCTTCAGCCCGCAACAATTCCCAGTTCCTCATGTTATCCGCATCCCCTCAAATCCCTTTAGCCAGGTTAGGCAGAATCATTCTCCAGCTCCTCTGCTCTGTCCCAGCAGACCCTTCAGCATTTCTGCTCCTCCTCAACGTGTTTCTCTTTCCCCTTCAACTTTCTCTTTAGTCTTTCCAACAAGATAACCAGCAAAAAGGCGTGCTAATTGCTGATGCAACTTTCTAGACAGGGAAGCAAACAGTGAAGGAAAATAAACAGAAACCTGCCCTCCCTTCCATTAACAGGGGCTGGTGCATGCTGTATTACTAGATACAGCCATGCCTGCTTGCAGTGGGGCTGCCTTGTGGCCCTACAGCATGTGAAGAAGCCCATAGCCAGTGGCACAAAAAAATTCACAGCCCACATGTCTGTTCTTCACTGTGAATTTGGCCTCCCCTGTGGGAGGATGGCAAGGAAACATATTTCTTTGAATATCCCAGTTTCTTGCATCCAGCCATGTTAGCCACTCCAGTCTAGTTCGGGTTCCAAGGATGAGACTCTATTAAAAATGCACCCATTACCCTGGAAAAGATTAATTTGGTCCAATGTATTGGGTCTTGGAACAGGAGGCAAGAAATATTGTTCCAAGTCCAGATCTGACACTCATCTCTTGTATAACCATGGCCCTGGCAATGTGCTGCTTTTCCCTGCTCTCCTCTGTGGCTGCCTTGTGCTAGTGAGCCCAGCGGAGAGCTGCAGCCAGCTGACACCCAGGCTTGCTCTTCATTACTGGGGCAATTGGCAGGATTCATTTGCAAGATGTTTTACTTGGATGTTGTGCTGTACATGAAGGAGGGACTTCTACATCTCCCCACAAGGCCAGAGATCAAACTGTTGACTGCCTCCTGTAATCCACAGAGCTAAAACATCTGTGTCTGCCTTGGTAGATTGTTCCTGCTATTGATGGTATGCTATTCAAAAGCTGCTGAAGGACATATCTGAAGTGGAAAACAATGGGAGACAAGATGTTCAAGAAAATAGGATGATGAGTTGCTAAAATCCACTCACCAAACAGAAGAAATATGTGTATTGCTGGGAACGGGAAGAAGAGACTATGCTCATAGCAAAACAAGGAGGGTACCACAAAAAAAAAAAAAAGTAAAAAAAGCACCCCACAGCAGGACAAGATAATTAGCTTCAACCTCAGAAGCTCCTGTGAACTCACACAACCTGCCTCCAGGACCACAGGACTAGAGGGAAAGGAAATAAAATCTCACTGATAGAGAAGACAACTGGAAAAGGATCTACCTCTGCTTGGGGAGAGTGAGTGCAGAGGGGGGTGGGAACAAGAGCCAGAATTAGGGGCTGGAGACACGCATGTTGGTGGCAGGTCTCTGAATGTGGGAGCGTGCAACAGAAGGTCGTGGCATATATTTATGGGTATGCGTGTGTTTGTGTGTGCAGATCCACAGAGAGGGCGATAAAGACATACCTTAAAAGTTTGCTGTGCTTTTCTCTAGGAGGAAAAGCTTCCTGATGCTGCCCCCTCCCCATTCCCTTCTGAGACCTGTCTCAGGTTGAGGATGATGAAATGTCACAGAAGAAACAGTGGAAGTGGAAGGCAAATGTACCCCTGCCCTGGGGAGAGCTCGTTTAGCATGCCATTTTCCCTCATTGGCAGATCATTGGCTGCAGAGGCACCAGGGAGCATCTGACAGCAAGACAGAGAGCAATTCCCTACAAACAGCGCAGCAACTGAGACAGTTTCCCGAACCATCCATACATCATCACACTTACCAAGTGGTACAACCTTGCAGGAAGCCCTAGCCCTGCTTTATTGCAAATTAGGGCCCTGGAGGACTTTAAAATTCACAGAAGGAGTGAGACCAGTCAAGTTGCAAAGCCCAGACCTGAGTTTTGGCCAACCTGAGGCTATGTGAGGAGAGGACATCCCAAGCAGGGGTTAGGCTCTATTTTGCTGCCCACACATGGGGGTCTAAAGTCACTTGAGATGTCCTTAGGACTCCAGCTGGTCCCCATCTTATCCTCCAGAGGAAATGGGTTTCCAGTAGACTGCATTGTATTTGCCAACCCCAAGTGAACATCTCAGATACTCCAGGCACTCCAGTTGCAACAGACTGCATGAGTGGGCAACTGAATTGAGTTCATTGAGTAAATAAAACCACCTGTATTTCAGAGTTTCCTTATATTCTCTGCACATCTGTGTTTAGGCACCCAAATTAAGTCCTTATGTTGCTATGTCATACCTAGGTCTCCTTGCTGGCCTTGTCAATCTCAACCCTATAATCAAAATCAGGGTACACTCCTTCCCTGTGGCAGCCCTGAAACTTTGCATCTCAGCTCCGGTGCTTATCTGACAAGCTTTCTAAGCTGATCAGCATGGTCATACATCTTTTCCCTGTTCCTGTTCCCTCCCTAGCTGTTGCCCTAGGTACATGCTGTGAGATATCTACATATGTCATGTCGCAGCATTTAACAAAACTACCAAACTACTATGCTGCAACAAGGCTTTTACTGTTCCATACCAGCCCTCTCATACCTTGGCACCACCATCAGTCTCAAACAAGGTTTCAAAGGTTCATCTACTGTTCATGCTGTTTCTTCTTCCTCTTCAGGCCAGTCCACCCTGCTTCTTGCTTCTGTTGCGTCTGGGTTCTTCCTTCTCCTGGCTCCTCTTCCAGCCAGCCTCTCCTCACCCAGGCCCCCTTCTTCTCTCTGCTTCTCCTGGGGCCTCTCCTTGTCTCACCTACATCCAGGGCTCCTCTTCCTCCACTGCCTCTCCCTTCACCCAGTACTCCTTCTCTTCCAGGCTCCTCAGTGCTATTTAGCTACTTAGCCCAAACAAGCCACAGCTGTAAATTATCCACATCAGCCAACCCACTGTCCCTGAAGCAAGCCCACAACTGTATATTATCAATGTTAATTAACCCTCTGCAATTCCTCTACGATGCCACCCACCAGTGTGTAGTGTCCCAGAGTAAGGGCGATGCTGAGGTGACGAAGGTTTGTCCCCTGTCAGGAAACCAGCACATAAAAGGTCTTCTAGAAGGACCCCAGGTACCACTGAGCCCCATTACCCTTTTCTCACTGCATGTCCTAGCACATAAGACACACATCCTAGGACCATGGCAGACTGTGTGCTGTGTTTCACATCAGAGAAGAAAAAACCCTGGAGACCTTTCTCTGCAACAGCTGAACTTTCTGCAGTGCTAAACCTGAGTTGGTAATGTTTCTGTGATGGAGACAAATCCCAAGTAGGACACCTAACTCACAGGGTTGCATCAGGAGAAAGCTTCTGCTGGAACCCACTGCACAAACTAATTATCTTCCCACCCCTCCCCACTGCCCTCTAGCAAAATAAGCTAATCAAGGAAGAAGGTTGTTATTAAAACACATTTACCACACGCCTGTGTCTTATGGTCCACAGTGCCCAGTGCTGTCCCCGAGTTGCCTCAGGCAGGCACGGCCACTGAGATAATCAGCCTGTGAAGGGCACAGCTCTGCCCTGCACTGCTAGGTAGGCTGGAGCACCAAAAGTGCTCCCAAAAGGAACACGATGGCATTTAGGGAATGGAAAGGCATCAGCGATGCTGGACGCACAACATGCAGGTACAGTGATGGGTCAGCTCTCCAGGACTAGTTCTCAGCTGTTCTGCTTAAAGGTGTGGGGCTGGTTCTGAGTGGTTTATTCAATGTCATTGCCCATCTGCAGTGAAATGGGATTCCCAGGAGCCTCTGTTTCACATAGGGCTTTATCACCATCAATAGGCTGGCTCCCCATCCCAAGAATTCCCTCCTGCTCTCTGGACTAAGAGCCCCGATCTCATTTCAAAAGGCCATTGGAGAGCTGTCATATTTGGGGCTATTTCCTCTGCTCCAAAGGAGAGGCAATGCCTAGGTGTGAAATGATGGGTACTTCAGCTATACCTCAGTAGACAGATTAAAGATTATCTAGGCTCAATGCAGAATGCTTAATGGGCCAATGTCACTCTACAGAGCCCCCCTGCTGCGTGCTTCCCTCTGTGTGAAGGCTGAAATGCCGTCTCCAGTTTCGATAACTACCTGAGAAGAAGTGGGAATCACTCTGTGCCAAGGCCAATTGCAGGAAGATGACTCCACTTTCCCTTGCTATCAGATGGAAGAGGTTCACAGGCCATGTGCATGGCTGGCTGAGCACCAGCTGTGACCGGGGAGGAGTCAAACCAAGCACTGTTTGGAGACCAGACATCTCGACAGCTGGTTAACTCCCACCTTTGCCACCATTGCCTGGCAGTACTAACACTGCCAACTTGACTGGAGGCTTTCAAACCAAACGAAAGGTTTCAGATTTCCTGCAATTACTTTCCCTCCCAGCATTTATGTTTTTCTCCCTATTTTGTACCAACAGCAGGTATCTGGAAATCTCCTGTTGCAACACAGGGGTACTGAACACAGCAATTAAAGTAGCTCTGAGCTTCCCCTCTGATGGGGAAGATCAGCCCAGCCGGATACACATTTCCAAGGCAAAGCAGGATTTGAGCTGGAAGCCATTGGTTCTTCATGTGACTGACCCACCTTCAGGAAAATTAGGACAATTGTCATGTATCTTTGACATGTAGAGGGTCTCCCAGGTATTTGAAGGCACTGAGAGCTGACCCATGGCAAGATGATGCTAAGGCAGGAAAGAATACAGAAAGCTTTTCCTATAAAAACCAGTCCCAACCGTGATTGTGAAGACTTAGTCATCATGCCAGGCAAATGCAAACCACCCTCCAATTGCTACTTTACTGAAGGGACTGCAGTTTGCACCTTGGGACACAGCAACATGGGGAGTACAACACAGGGACAGCTGAGGCCCTGGTTTCTTGTAGTAGAAGCTGAGAGTCCACAGGATCACAAGCACCTGCAAGAATCATTAAATCATTCTTCTCTCACTGTCTGTTAGAGCTCCGAGTGGCACAGGACTGGGTGTGATATTCCACCCTCCTGCCCCGCTGGGTCCCTGAAGCCTGATACATACCGCCCTTTCAAGTGCCCCTTCCCCACGCAGCAACTGAGATATCCTCCCTCCCCTGCACAAGTGGAGGAAAAGACTGGGAAGGAAAAGAGAGGAGGTGAAGGGGAAAAGAAAGAAAAAACCTCAGCCGAAAGACAGTCACAGTCTTTCAAATAGCAGAAAGTCAAGCAAGCAAAAGACCCTTCAAAAAAGGTCTTATTGCAGCATCTGTAGGCAGCTTAGGTTACCCGAGACTCTCTAGTGATTCAGAAGACTTTGACCAAGAAAGTTAAAGCCAGGGACGATCAATGAGCCTCTGCAAGCAGTATCGCATCGGGTTACCTGCTGAGACGAGACAGCGGGAGCTGCACTTTGTAACTTTTTCTTTTTTTTTCCTGGTCTGGCAATGAGTCTGAGTATGGATAACAAACTTCCCTCCCCCTCCACACTAATCCCTCACTCCCTAGAAAACAACTTGTTTAAGTGCCTTTTTTCCTCCATATCATGTTAGAAATGAGAATCATAATTTCTGGGTACAGAAGTATCCTGCAGTTACAAGGCAGACGGGAAGAGCTGGAGAGCAGGAGGACATGGAGGGCAACTTCCCAGATACTGGGGTAGGTGTCTGCTGCCAGAGGACAGTATAAAACCCTTCTGAACAGGGCTGTCCTTTTGTGGGGAAACCAAAAAACTCTCATATGACTTCTTAAGTGTCTCATAAACACCATCTCTTCTGTTGCAGCTATCCAGTTAATGCATGGTTAGCTCAGCCTGAGTAATTGCATGTACCAGATTTCAGTTGTGCCTTGACTAACCCAGAGCCAAAGGGAGCCAGGAAGGTGGCTGGTATGGCCCATATCTAAAAGCCTTCTGTCATTGCTCCATTCATCAGGTGAAGATGCCTACAGGAGGCTGCTGCATCCTATTCCCATGGCTCAGGAGTAGGGAAGCCTCTCCTGGCACGTGCTCTGCAACTGGGGTGCCACTGGGGTGCAAAGTCAACAGAGCCAGCTCAGGTCCCTAGGTGAGCTTCTTGGGTGCCAGAAGGACACACAAAGGACACGCACAGCTCCTCACCAATGAGCAGAGGAGTGCAGAGAGCAGAGCCAACTCCTGCCTCTGCTACCTTCACAGTAGGACAGACTGGTGATGCTTAAACAAACTCTCTTCCCTTAGCAGCAAATGTCAGTTCCTCCAAACCAACAGTGTTTGTTGACGACCTGCTTTGCTCAGTCTCTAGAGCTGGCAAAGACTTCTGGGGGACAAAAAAAATCACAGATGCGCAAATGTTTAATTTTAATGGAGAAAAAAAAAAAAAAGTAATGCTTCACTTCAGAATGACTTTTTATTTTGAAATTTTAAGTGATTTACTAAAAACTGCAATGAAATCCCCAAATAAGAGTTTCTGAAGTCTAAATTAATCATTCTCCAATTACTAAATGGTATCAGTCCCTTCTAAAATGTCTTTCAAGATTTTTTTTTAATTAAAATAATAATTGGCCACTACAAGCTGGGAAAAATTTTTGAAATATCGCAAGTCCTCCCAGAAAATTGAACTACTTTTCTCTCCGATTGCAACTAATAATCTGCCAGCCAAGGAGTTCCCATAACAGCAAGGGCAGATTCCAGAGCAGAAGGAGGCTGGTGCCAGCGGGGTGCATCCTCCCTTAAGGACAACTTGCACATGTTTGACTATTCATCCCAGAATTAGACAGAGGCTACGTGAGGTTGAAATGAAGCAGCACAGCCAAAATCTAGGAGTGACGACAAAGACAACAGAGCCTGCGACAGGTCCCTTCTGCACCCAGCAAGGTCAGCTTATCTCCCTTTTATAAAATGTAGGGACATGGTTTAGTGGTGGACTTGGCAGTCCTCGGTTAACGGTTGGACTTGATAACCTTAAAGATCTTTCCCAACCTAAGTGACTCTATGTTGCCTCTCCCTATGGGGATGCTGCTGCTCTTCTGCCCCAAATATCCATTCTGCTGGCAGCTGGGGTGTTAAGCACAACCCAGAGACACTGTGCAGGACTGAAAACCTGCGTGGCCACCACGTGCACATGGATCAGTCCTTGTGCATGTCTGCTCTGGAGCTGGTGCTGGGCCAGGCAGGGTTAGCAAGGCTCATTCAGCTGCAGAGGGGTTTATCCCTTCTCTGTGGGCAAAGAGCCTCAGCTTTCTCTGTCTTTCTGCATGTGAGAGGGAAAGGAGTAGAGGAGGGTAACAGTTTGGATATGGATGGAGAAAGAAGAAACTTGCTGGGGGCTTGAGAGGGGTGGTTAGATATTGGATAGCATCTTTGGACACTGGTGCATCTGACATAGGAGGAAGCTGCAAATCATTTCAGGCTTGGAGAAAACTTTGCTGAGCTCTCATCCCTCTCTGCAGCCCCCTGTTTGGGCTGGTGACATTGCTGTGACCTTGCAGCCAGGCACCGAGTGCCTCCGTGCCAGCTATTAGCTTTTCAGCCTAGTTCCTCCCCCCCTGCTCCCACCCCAGCCCTTCTCCCTCCCCTGGAGACCCAGGCAGCAACCGAGCGCCACATTTTCAATTTACACCAACTAAATGATTCATCGCCACCTAAAGAGGCCTGAACAGAGCCCAGGAGGGGAGCAGAGCTACAGCACGGAAAGACGGGGGGGGACGCAAGATCGGGGCTAAAGATACAGAGATGAAAAGCTCCAGTGACCTGCTCTATATTGGCTCTTCTCTTCTCAGGGCAGAAGCCAATCAATCCTTCCCCCCTCCTTTTTCCTGCAGCTGTCTGTGTGGGTCTGTCTGTCTCTTTCTCTCTCAGCGGACTCAAGTTTCTTGGTGTAAGGTTAGGACAGCAGAGCTGTGGAAATCGATTCCTGAACCCTGGCACACCGCCCTCTGCGCAGACAGCCCAGCTCTGCCGTGAGATGATGGATGGAGAGCCATCCCCAGGCGTCCCCAGACCTCTCACGTGGTGGGAGCTGAGGTTAGCTTGGAAATAGGGGTCTGGGGAAAAAGGTCTGCATCAGCCCTTGAAGTGCAAATCCCAAAATAAGAGAGACAAAAAGACAGATGCTGTACCCCATCTGGCAGTTTTCACCTGTCTCCCAGTCTACTGCTGTTCCTCCTGATGGTTTATACTGGAGGAAAAAGATGAGTGAAAGGCGTGCCTTTGCCCACAAGCAATCTGGTTTCCAGTACCACTCTACCCGAAGTCTTGCACAGCCCAACTGCCTCCTCCATCCCTTCCACGGAACAGCTTCCAGATCAGCATGGCTGGATTCAGCCGTGCACTGGAAAGCCCTTGGGATTCCTGGCTGGGAGGGAAGGGGGAAGGGTTAGCACTCACAAAATGCTTATGGCACATTTCCCCAGATATCCCTGTGTGGGAGCTGTTGACGATGTATCCCACTTGAGGAGAAGTCTGCTAATGAATCTGAAGGGGTTCTGATGTGCAAAAAGTTCTGATAAGAGACTGAGCATTACGGCACTCTCACCCTGAACATCCTGCACAGCCAAACCTTGCTGAACGGGGTGTAATGGGGTCCTCTGCTCTCAGGGCTACCTAAAAATATGAGGAAACAGACCCAGAGAGGAACACCTGAGGCTACACTGAAAACCCCTACCAAACTAGGACTGAAAATCAGTTTTCTTTATTGGAATGGAATCTAGGGGGAAGGAACAGCCTAGAGTTGGATTTGATAACATTTGCCTTCAAACCACTTCAAAAAATTCCACAGGGAATTAATCTCAGTGACCCTGCTGCAAGGTACATCAATAAGAGATGCCTCTCTTTTCCAGATCAGGAAGCAGAGGTTAAGTGACCAGAGGGAGGAGGGCATGGGGATTCTGCTGTCAACCAGGTCCAGACTGGAAGGCCAAACTCCTCCTTGAACAACCCAACCTGTACAGGGGTTTCTTGTTCTGAGTCGATGCTGCCACCCTCATGCATCACCAGCCATCACATTTCTGACACTCCTTCGCAATATGCTGCTGGGCAATCTGCAGTTGCCTCTGCCCCTTTTTTCTCTGTTGGGGGATTTATTGCTGGATGTATTGATTGCTTGTTGCCACTGACCCTGGATGGCAGGAGATTAAATATCTAGCATCACTGTGGAATAATCAACGGCCAAATTCATGCTTTGCTATACTGCTTGCACATAGTCTGTACTGTCCCTCCATTGACAGCAAAACAGACAGTGCTCTGTAGGGTGGATGCAGGATAAGATGAGATGGAAACATACTGCAGAGCTGTATATCAATTGGAAATATCCTCAGGTCAGCAGGATGAAAGCTTCATGGTTTCATGCCTACCAGACTACAACTCAGGACTCAAGGATCCTTGAACAATTCCAGAGCCTGAGTCAAGATTTTGGACAAGTTTAGGGATGGATCACCTAGATCTGATCTGAAACTAAGCAGAATGTTGTGACTTTGGATGAGGGTCACACAAGCTAAAGAGCATCCACAGAAGGTTGGAATATGCTACAGGTTTGTTCCCTTTTGTTCTGTTCAGAAAAGGAGAGGTAGCAAAGAGGATTACTTCAACTGGATCACTGTCTCCGCTAGCAGAGTTTGCAATGCAGCAGGAAGAATTCAGAGGTGAACTCCGTGGGAGTAGACAGACACACTGCAATATCAGGGTCCATCAGAAAAAACCTCCATCGCTGCCAAGGACACTGTGAGACTTGGAGTGACAGCACCCTGCAGAGCCACACTCAGCTGGAGATGTTTGGTTAGACAGATCCAATGCACTTTCCAGCCACTGTCTCTGCTGAGAGGTTCTTGGCAAGTGAGACCATCCTGCCACTCATAGCCAGGAGCTCAGCCAACCTGACACCTCCCTCTCCGCAGCTTTGGCAGAGGGGTCTCTGCAGGAGGAGGTCACTGGCAGTGAAGGCTGCAGAGAGGAAACTTCAAGATCAATAGCACCATTAAAAAGCCTACAGAAAACCAAGCCAATGAAATAATCCCCCAGTCCTGAGGACACCTGCATCCAGTGCTCCTTGTGTGGTGCTAGATAAGCCAGTACTGTAGAATAATGAAATGGTGAAATAAGGTCCCTTCTTGGCCTGTTACACAGAAGTTGAAGAGTGTGGGTATGGACAAATTAGCTCAGCATCCTGGCCAGGTAAGCCAAATGAGCAGTTTGGCTCATTGGTGCTCATTTGGCACAGCTGAGTTGACCCATACAGGACAAACGCTCAACCTCAGGGTCAACATTTCCCCACAGTGCGCATACAAACCATAAAGCTCCCTTGAAATCTAACTTGGAGTGAACCCCATGATGCTTACACGGACCTGATTCCTCTCTAAGGGCAATGGAGACCATGACAAGTCTGAAAGAGGAGAAGTTCAGGTAAACAGTGGAAAGTTATTGGAGGTGCTGAGACATGTGCCTGAGCCAGGCTGTTAGAGCCAAACCACCTTAAGCAATGGAAACAAGAAGGTAATTGTCACCCAAAGAGCTGGTGGATGGTTTGATTCACAGTGCATCAGGGTGGGAAGGTGCTTTCCTGGCACAGTCAGCAGACTGTGGATGAGGCAGCTGAGGAGATCAGACTAGTCTCTACCATCCTTCTCTTCCCTTGTCTTCCAAAAAAAGCTTCTCAGTTAAACAAAGCCTCCCCCAGCAAGTCTCAGAGACCTTGCTGGAGGTACCTGGGTGACTCATTGGCTCACCTGACTCAACCAGGGACTGATGCAGCAATTTGCATCTCTGCCACGTGTTATCACAGGCATTGAGGGAAGATGGGTGGCAGAAAAGCAGGGCTGGGGTGGTGGCAAACACCAGCAGGTACTTACGTGTTATGAAGAACACACCATCCACAGTGAGGGTCGCCTGAGCCCAAGCACTCGCTGCAGGTCTCGTACTGGCTACATGACTCCACAGGCACCCGAGTGAGCTGCAGGAGGAAAGGAGATAACCTGTCAGGCTTTTCACAGAGCTCTGCAATGCCCATAATGACTTGATGGAGATGCCATCCTCCCTGTCCTCTTCTGGTGCCTGTCCTCCCAGTAGAACATCCCTGCAGAGCTCGGTAGGCCTGGGGAAGGCAGAGGGATGTGGCTGCAGGTTGCTTGAGAATTCAACTTGGTGCAAACCCTGTCCAGATCAGCACTCATCTTGGTTGAGTGCAACCACTGTTGAAATCAGCACATGCCCTGTGGCCTTCCCCTCTTCCCCATGGCCTTCCACACTCCATTGCCAGATGACCTCACTTGCACGGTTTCAGAGGGAATGAGCAAATCAGGCAGGCTGTGTGCAGACTGTGGTGACCTGATACCCTGAGACAATTAAACGTGTGATCTTCTGCAGTGAGTTACACCAGCTGGATCCCAGTGTTCTCTCTCCTACGCTCTGGTTGTGGACCCTGTTGCTTTTTGGCTTCCTGTGACAACTGAGGTCTTGATGTCTTTGTCTCCTTCCCATGACCTCCCACACCACCACCGGTCCCAGGAAAGCATTAGCTCCACTCCCCATTGCCCGTGCATCTTTCCAACCATCGGTTGTGCCACCCCTGGAGAGGTTGTTCCCAGCAGGAAAAGGACGAAGGCTACCAGCCTGAGTATTGAATAAGCTTTCTGTCACCCTGACTTTGCAGCTCAGAAGGCATTAGCGGTAGACCTGAAACACCCATCTACTGCCAAAATACTGCATTTTATTATCTCCTTTTTTTCTTTCTTCCTTTTTAATTAAAGTATTTCACTCAGAGATTTCAAAGACAGAAGGGACTGCCTAGCCTGACCTCCTCTCTAACGGACCAGAGACTTTGGATTCCTATTAGGTTTTGTAAGCCACTTACTTCTTTTGAAGCCAAACATACAATTTGGGCCCAATGACCTGATAGTCTCTTTTCCATTGAATAAGCTTCAGAGAGCTTCTGTACCATACAGCCAATTGCCAGTGCCTTCACCCCAGCTCATGTCATCAGGGAGAGTTTATTCCTTCAGATGATAGTGTGGTATTATCCTGATGAAACAGCACGGAGAACTGCCAACTATAAACTGCTGAACAGTTACTTGTGACAAATGACAAGGGAATACACCTGGATCCTACTGACAACATTTTACTTGGTGCAACATCCAAGAGAGTTTCAGCTGCGAAGTGACAGATTAAGATTCATTCTGACTGCATCTGTAAATGAACCAAGAACTGGCTTTTATATGTAAATATATATCAGGCAAAATTCCACCTATTTATTAAAACCTTTTCTGTTTGTATCAGAAATTGTCTTCCTAACCCCTAAACAGCCACCCCACATGGTAGTTCATAGATTATAAGCAAAAGCTAAAAATGCATATTTTTACATCTGGCAGGTGGCAGTAGCTTTAGAAAACCTCAGAAAGAAGTATGATGGGATTTATTTACAATTGCACCGTTGCCTGTGTCAAGTCACCCAAAGAAACCAACTGCGGCTACTGAAAGCTATTAATGAAAAAGGGAGAGTGTGGGGAAAAAATCCAACAAACCCAACACAACACAAAATCACCTTTCTGAAATTGAATCTATTGCCATGAGCATAAAAACATAATCAGAACAGACCACAGAGCAAGGAAAATGAGAAGATCAAAGCAGGGAGTGAGTCACTCAAACTTCTCTAAGTACCAAAAAGTTGGTACTTAAAGGCAAGATGGCCTGGCCATGAATGCAGTTGTTCCACCTTCCTTAAGCTTCGAGTCAATAAGGTACCAGCTGTTCATCAAATATAAATTGTATACTCCAGGATTTCACCCAATTAAGACTTATGTGAACCCAACAGTCTGTGTTGCATCCAACTTCCAAAAAGACATACAATTTTTTACAAGAAGACATCAAGTGGTAGAGACCTCATAATTTCTTGTTGGCCATTCCCACTTCTCATTTCCACCTGAGAAAAATAATTTGTGAATTATTTTTCCTTGATCACATCTAGCTTGACCATGCCTGTGCTGTGAACATTAGAATACTTGCAGAAGAGGCAGACAATTCAGTTTTGAAAGATTGTAAATCTGCCATTCCTCAATGCAGGGGCAATCGATCGTGTAATCTCCACCTTGTAATTAGAAATATGTGAACACAGTTGGGATTGGCTATGCAGTTTCTATCCAAACTACCCTCAGTTTAACATATGGTGCGGCTCCATTTATCCTCATTAGCTTTAGGTAGTTTTTCTGAACCTCAGTTTCCGAGCTAGTTTACATCAGTCTTACAGAAGAGAGCCTTGGTTAAGAAGTTTACATCAGAACATGCACTTTTCCAGCATCTAGTAAGGTTGAGTTTGAATGTTCCGAGTTAAGATCCACCTGTGACTAGTATATATATAGACAAGAAAGAAGTCCTGGAGGACTGAAATATACTATTTCTTCGCATATTGCCACAAAAATAGTAGATAAAAAGCAGTGTCTGTAGGTGGTGCTTGTTGTTGTTGTTATTATTATTATTACTATTACTATTATTACTACTATTACTATTATTACTATTATTATTTCATTAGCCACCAAAGGATATCCAAGTTTCTTTCAGAGGCAGGAGGAACCTACTGGGAATCCACATCTACATCTTTGCAGAAATGCTTCCTTTTTAGTGCATTTAGGGTACCTGGTCTCTATAGGATATAGTTTGTATGTTGTGTGGGAGCACACCTTGCTTGAGTTGCTGTCCGAGAGAGCACAGCTATGCAGTATGAGCTGGCGCCAAGCTACATCCCACACCCTGTCAAACACACCATAGGAGTAGGTATCCTGTGCCACCATTTGCATTGTTATGTTTTATTCTTGCTATATGAGACCTTTTACGAGTTCACCTCAAGTAGCTTTATTGTGAGATTAATTAAAATTGTACCACGCTGATAAACGTCTTGGGCTGTAAGTGTCAGACCTTCTAATTAATAAAGAAAGAAACTACAAAAAACAAAGCAGCTGTGACTGAAAGTAAAGCCACCTAGGGGTCGTCAGCTGAAAAGAAAAAGAACATCAAGCAAATAAGGCACATCAGAGGTCTTATTTTCCTTTGGAACATAAACTGTAATTAATTCAGCTCAGCTTTCCAAGTTGAAAGTTTTGAGAACTGACCGTGCCCCCTGGGAGCAGTCAGCTTTTTATGCTGCCCCTAAAATATCTGAAAAAGAAAAGTCCATGCAGCCTCCCAATTACAGTGCCTTTCCATTGTCTACTGTGATGAAGGGACTAGACAACACTGAAGGTTGAAATCTCCATTGTAAAGGAGACCGTGATTACTCCTTCCACCCCTTCTCCATCCTTGGAAAGCCTAACAAACTTTCCAAGGTCATTTCCCAACCTCTGTGAAGCTCCCTACCGCTGGTCTTTCATCAGGGTGGAACTGGATTCAACTTTTTGCAGCAAATATAAGCAGGGTTTCAGCAGTTAGAGGGTTAACAAGAGCAAGGTGTCCTTCCTTTTGGGGCACTATGAGCCAGGTTAGAGTCATTTATATTCCTGCAGTGGTCACAGCTTAACAGATTTTTTGGCCTCACTGTGCTAGAGCAATATATGGATGTAGGAAGAGACTGTTGTTGTTTTAAGGGCTTATATCCCGTATGTGACGAAGCACATATCCCCGTTTTATCAATGAGAGCTGAAGCTGAAAGTGAGGTCTCCCGCAGCTGAAGTAGGTGCTATCTATATGGCTTTGAAGATGTGGGCTTAGAGCATCTGAGCAAGCTCATGCAAGAAGTCAAGGAAAGACCTGGTTACTGAACACTAAGTTATTAAGTACAACATATTGAGACTTTGGTTTCATTGAAATATTGAAGAAATGGAGGTAAGGTTCCTACAGATCCCTGTCCATACACCTGATGGACATCTAGGAGCTGCTGTACTTCCAAGGCTCTGTCCATAACAGACCAGAGCAACAGATGGTCTCTGATCATCTCTGAGGTAGGCAGCATTTCCAGAGCAGTGATCTCACCACAGGATCTCCAAGATCACTGCTGTGCAGTGGAGGGTGTAAAAGACCCAGGAGTCTCCCCACCAGCACTTTGCGTGACCAGGGTCAGGACTTGTATCCCTCAGGCAGATTCTCCATCTAGACTGTCCCCGACTCACATCTATCCAGAGTGAGATGAAATCCCAGAGCTGCGGTTGGACAAGTGGTAAGGGAATCTGATGTCCTTCTCAAGGACAGCAAGAAGATGATGAGCAGGTCCAACTGCAGCAGAATTTGAAAAGATATCTCACTTCATCAACACATTCATTCACCGGTCCCCAAAGAAATAATTCATGAGTTTCTGGCTCACAAGGACATCTTGAAAAATCTGGCAAAATCTGCAAGTGCTGTACAGTTCAGAGCTCACCTGCTACGTATGACTTCAGGGCTTTTCAGACAACACCGGGGCTGTCCTCACCTCTGATCCAGCCTGAATTCCAAACTGCAGCTTCTCCAGCTCCCAGCCTCACTTCCACCTTCTATTTCTAGTATGAATGAGTTACAGAAACTCATTTAAAACAAAATGATTGAGGGTTTTGGATCTGATAGACAGTAACAGCTAATCCTGTTAGAAATTTGGCTCCCACTTCTGCCATTATATATTCACAAAAGCTCCTGCTATGTGCTCAGTCATAATTTTCTGGCTCCCATTTTTGACTTTTTTATTTCAATATACATTACTTTTTTTCCCCCTTAAACTGCCAACATTCTGGTCAAAACGTGAATCACTGCTCAATCTTTGCTGTTATAATTGGATGTTAATACAGCGGCAGGATTTATTCAGTCTGATGGACTAAGTTAATTTAAATGTACAAAAAGGCATCTTAAGTAGCCAATTTCCTTCCCAACAGTCAAAAGATACATTTCCAAAACACTGAACAGTGACTCTGTCAAGCCATGTGGGTTCTGTGAATGCTGCTATCTTTCAAGACTCAGCCAGCCCTGAGAAACAGCAAAAAGATTAAGAGAGGAGCTTATTTGATTTCAAAGCCTTGAATAGAGTGTTCATGATAATACGGTTTATCAAATAGAGCAAGGCAAAAAACACCTAAGAGACCACTGATGGAACCAGATTCTGCACCCTTAACAAGAGTCGGTGAGGATGTTCAGTCAGCTGCACAGCATCCCAAGATGCCAATTTTAATTTGGCCTTAATTATGGGCAAAGAGACCTTGGATTCCTCTGTCATGTTTGAGATCCTGCGCCTCGTCCACCTGACCTAGAAACTCATCAAAAAGCAGGAACACAGAAAAGCCCAGGGAGCTGAAGCTTGTCTTAGTTATACTGGTAAGAAGCAGAACTCACACACATGTAGATGGCTGTAAAACTGGTGGGAAAGAAGATGCTCCTGCTGGGATAGAGTTGAGGATCTGGGTTTGATTCCAGCCTGCCACTCCAGCATGATAAGTAAATAACTTGCCAGTCCCACTGGGACGTGGAATGTCATTTCTCATCAGACACCCCCAAGCTCTTCCTCTTCATTGTAGCACTCTTCCCAGTGTATCCATGCTTACATACTTGGAAAACTGGAGGGTTTAATTAAGGAGAGTTAATTGGAAGCAGCAGTAGCTGTCAAGGACAAACAACACAATAATTAAACTGGGGGTCAATGTCCCGCTGTGTGGCAGTATAAATTACCTGTCTAAATAAACTTGTTCACAAGGGGCTTCCTACCTACAGTTGTGTACGTGCTGCTTCTCCTCCTCTCCTCTTCGCTGCCCTGAGCTGTCCTGCACATGTTTGGTGAGAGATGTCTTTACTCTGGCGTTACCAGAGCAAATCCTCAGCCGCAATCACATGCCACTGACAGGAACAGAGGTAAAGCACGAAAAGATATAGCAAGATTTGATGCCCACAGCCTCTGTGGCAATAGCCCCAGAAACTTTTGGGGTAAGGCCAAGAGGTGTCAGTTCCCACCAGATGCTCTCACGATGAGATTGCTATTGCTGCTCCTACAGCAGTGCAATTTTCTTTGCACCCCTTGCAGTGCAATCCTTTTCTGCATGCTTCCCTTGGCAGGACCCTGCCTTACAGCTGGCTCAGAAAGCCACATTAGGTGTCTTCTATGTAGAGCACGCTGGGCTTCATTCCTGATCCATCAAGACTGTAAGTCTTGCAGCTTGTGGGGAACAGCTCTGTCATGGGAAGTGTGCAAAGCAAGGGTTTTGCCCACTCACTGAAGCCTGTCTGCAGCATCAGAGTCTAAGCCTAAGCTAGAAACCCAGGCTCTGCCGAAGGAGAGACCTTTTGCAAGGCAGAATTTGTCAGCTCCCTGGTTTAGATGTCTACGAGGGATGAGCTAAATCACACACTGGATGTGCCTATGCCTATCCAGTGAATAGAAAGGAGTCTAGACAGTCAGGTCAGATGGAGACATTTACAACGTACACAGCGAACACTGGGTAAGGTGAATCCCACATCAATGCCATACTTAATTCCCTGCTAGTCATCTAATCTTGCCACTGCAAACAATCCCCAAACATGCTGGAGGTCTCCCCTCTTCCTAATTGCAGCACCAGAATAACCAGTCACAATACGAAATGCATTTCTTTATTCACTGGGAGAGTGGCAGAGGAAATCCAGTGTTGTTACATAGCTAGAAAACGGTTCCAGGAACTCAAAAAACCTGGTGTGATGACACAGACTGTGTTTGAACAAGTGCCTTTCACCATCTGCTCTGCAAATACAGTCCTCCTGCTTTGCTGCAGCCAAGCTCATTCCTGCTTTCTGTTCTGGCTTTATTTACAAAGGAACAAGAACTCAGATAACAAAGATTATCTCAGTCCTTTTCTTGAAGGTTTGGAGGCTTCCCAGGTTCCCCCTTCACAACTTCTCAGCCTACGTCTTGTGCTGTCCCCTCCTCAAAGAAGTCTACCACACTGTAATGACTCTTCTCCCAAAAGCATCAATAAACCAGGAGAAGCTAGGAACACACCATCCTGCTATGAGTACGGCTGGCAACCTGGAGATGGAAGAGTGTGTGTCCAGAGGTTTCAGCATTGAATCTCATTCAACTTTCCTCCAAATTCACTCTTGTTTTTTCCTTACCAAGAACACAGAACTCTTCCTCAGCTGGGATAGCAACAGTGCATCTCATCAGCATCCTGATGTGCTCTCTGCACAAGGCAGGGAAGTTACTAGGAATCCTTGTTCCTTGTAAAAATCACAGTTCACCAGCTCAAGAGGTGTGGAGGGAGTGTCAAGTGATTTGACCCAAGCCTGATGAAACCAGCCACTTTCTTACTCACCCTGCAAACCACCAGCTCTGGCCAGCTTTCCCTGCCTGTAGCATTCAATCTGTGCTGCTCCCTGCCAGCCCAGGTAGCTTCAGATACCCCCTGCCTTGTTTACCACTAAATCTTTATCTCATGATCCAGTGTTTCAGTCTGCAAACCGTAAAACAAATGAGGTTTGGCTAAATGTTTGTGTTCAAAAGCCTTCAAAAAAAAAGAGAACCTCATGTCACAATTAATGCAAGGCCAGCCCAGGCTTAATGAAAGCCAGTGCCTGTGCGGTTACTAAAACGTGCCTGCCATGCACGGGGTGGATCGTTACCCAGGTGCTACAAAGACTATATATAGATTTAACTGGGACCTGTAATGGAATTTATGTCACTGCAATGGGCTTTCTTAAAGTCCAGCAGCACCTGAAGGCTCCTGGTGGAGGCGTGAACAGTTGGCACACACAAGGAGAAGTTAATAGCTGTTTCTACTGGTGACGGCTACTTTCCAGGTCACGTTGTTCCACCATCTTTCCAGATGTTCTCATCCTTATCCTCAGATATCAAGGAGCATCTTCCTGCAGATTCATTCTCCTCAGCAGTCCTCTCATGTCACCTCCTCCATTCCCATTGATGCAATCCTATCACCACTCCAAATCCCTTCTTTATACCCTTATCATCTCTCTGAACTGAGATGTCTTCATCCCATTGCCTGGAGGATCTTTGCCTCATCTCCCTCGCCAGCCACCCTCACCTCTCCCAGGTTTCTAGCTCCACCACTTGATGACCCATGCAGTTCATGAAGGATGGATCATGTTGATCCAATTCCCTTGTGCAGGGTACGACCCATACAAACACTATAAAGCTACAGAAATTGTGGCAGTTTGAAAAATGCCCTTTTCTTCTGTTGCAATCAGACTTCCTGTTCCCCATTATACCACATAAAAGCAGCCATACTGGCTGGGATCAACATTCCACATATCCCAGTTCCTTGTTTTCAGCCATGGCTTCATGGCACTAAGAAAAGCATAAAGACAGGGTAAACATTTACGATATATCCCCAGTAGCTGTCCAGCCTTCAGCTATTTTAATTCAGGGAAATGCATGAGTCTTGTGTCTCTATGCTGTAACCTGAGCAGATCTTTCCTTAATTTTCCAGTTTATCCTTGAAATCGCATTGACTTTTCACATCCACAGCATCCTTTGGTAGGGAGTTTCACAGGTGCAGAGCCCACTGCTTGAAGGAATCACCTCCTTTCCTTTGTCCAAGACTTGATTTTCAACAGTTTAATTTCATGTCCTCTGCTGTGTTTGCAGGGGTGGTGAACAGTCAATTCTTATCCATCCCCTTCTGCCATTCACAATTGCACCAGTCTCTACCACACACCCCAGCTCACCTCTTCCCAGGCTGAGGAATTCCTGCTTCTTCAGTCACCTCCCTTATGGAAACTACTCCATACCTCTGATCATCCTGGTTCCCTTTCCCTTTTGACCATTTATTTACACTTGCTGGCCAAATGTTGGGCAAAAACAGAGGCTGCTTGGTGGCCTAGGTCATGTCTTTATAGCCTTCTCCACCTTCTTTCCTCCCTGGACTCTCAGGCACTGACCACATCAAAAACTATTAAGCTACTGCCTTCAAACAGGGTGCCATCTCTCAGCTTGAGGCACACGACTGTGCATATCCTTCAGGCTCATCCCAGCTGAGAAAGAAAACACATCAGCTTAAACTGTGATTAAGACTGCTTTATCACGGGCTCAGGGAATAGCAGGTGACTCACAAAGCTGTGTGCACTTGATTGCTTTTAGTGGTGTGAGCATACGGTGGTGCTGATCTTCACACAGCTCCTCAGAGGCCACGCTTCTCCTTGCCACGTAAAGGAGCATTTGTTTTCTTCCCAGATATGCTCACACATACCCCCGCTTCGGCTTCTCTCATTACTGCCTCCTCTCCTTTTAGAAGTCGATTTCCATGCAGTGCCATCAAACCTCAGCTGACACCAGCACTGCAGCCTGCCACCGGCAGCATCAACTGGAGTGACAGCATCAGCTGAAGAGTTATGAGGTCATGCTGGTTAATCTGCAAACCAAAAACTCAAGATCTGAGGCAGGGAGAGCCATGATAACCTTTGCTTGCAGTTGATCCTGAGCTGCAGCAATCATGTACTAACCCAACCGAGAGACATAAAACTGGGGTTTTCCAGGGCTGTTACATACCTCTGCCTCTCCAGAGCACTCACCACCAACAGCGTTACTGCTTCGGTCAAGAGTTAACCAAGATCCACAGCGAAAATGTGAAGCAGGCTCTTCCTGAGCCCTTAAATATGTCTCAGTTTATTAAACAAGAGAAAACCAGACAGAGCTTTCTGCTCAGCTGATGCCTGTGAGAGCTCAGCAGGCCCCCAAGATTTGGGTGGTAATTAGTGCTGCCAAAAAGACAATGACCAGGGCAGAGGCTCAGGCAACTGTTTTGGGGCACATATATTTGCCTTTAGGTATCTGTTTGCCTTTGGATATCTGTGTGTTTCAGCGTGGAATAAGCAAGAAGGTCCTAGCAAAGCACAGCTCCCTCTCTGCAGCGCTTTAATTCACAAAGGCCTTGAAATTCAGAATTCCTGCTGAGTGCAAAGAGGGTTGCTCCATCCCAGCCCCCAGTGCCCGTATTTCAATGAATTAAGTACATAATCTAGTGCAGCAAGCACTACACATGTTTTCCCAGCTTTCTCAGACATTCATCTTGCCATAAAAAGAAAGTTCAAGGACATTTAATTCACGGATCATATAAATGCATAGCATTTAAGGTCAGAAGGGACCACTAGATCATCTGTTCTCACAGGCCACTACCCATCCACCCTTACAGTGAACCAAATAATCTGGTTTTAGCTAAAACGTTGCCTAGAAAGACTTCCTGTTTCAAGGTGAAGATACCCAGAAATGGAGAATCCTCCATTTCACGGGCAGTTTGTTCCAGTGGTTAATAACTCACACCAGAAAAAGCTTGTACAGCCTTACTCCTCATGTGAATTCACTGGGCTTTGGCTTCCAACCACTGATTCTTATTTTGTTTTTCTTCTCTAGACTGAAAAACCCTTTAAGCCTGCTGTTTCCACCCCATGAAGATGCTCAGACATGCTAATCGAGTCATTCCTCAACCTTCCTTCTGATCAATTAACAGACTGAGATTCTTTCAATCCCTTTGAGGAAATCACACCTTCCTGCTCCCTGCAAAAAATATTTGTGGGTCTTTAGTGCTTCTTTCCCTGTCTCTCAGGGCTGTTTCACAAAAGGGTCTCCAGAGCTGACCGCAGAGCATGACTGCTACTCACCCACTCCCTTACACTCCTCCAAGGGTGCAGGGTGGTGTCAGCCTGTTTCTACTATAGGCTAGACTAGGATAAACCCTTTGCAAGGATGTAAAGAAACGACCCACTCATCCATTTCAGTCATTGCTTTCTAGGACACATCTCCCACTTTCCAGCATGACCTACATTCCTTCTTACAAGACAAGGAAGTTTGCTTTTGTTTTCTTCGAGGGAGCCAAAGTCACCCAGCCACTCTGCCCTCATCATTGTTAATGCTGAGCTAATCATTGTGCCACCGAATATTTTATCTGTGGGATTTAATATCAACTTCCCACTCATTCATGAAAATTTTCAATAGCTTTGGGCCCAATATTGATCCCTGGAGAATACTACGAGGAAAACCCTCAGGCTCTTTGAGAGCTGCCAAGTATGAAGCCATTTCAGAGATGTCTTCATGCTATTTTTAGCTTCTTCTCTTTTTTTTTTTTTTTTTTTTTTTTTGTTAGTGGGAACAGGCTGGGGTGTTGACTCAAGTGCTGTACAGAAAGGTAAAGAAGGCTATCCACATGATAAAACTTCAATATTTCCTTAAAGAATAAATCACCTGTTTCCCCAAAGAATGAAAAATAACTTGCTTTTCTTAAAAAACATGCTATCCAGCTGCTAGTCGGCCCAATTCAGGAGTAAACATGAGGAGCTTCCCTTATGCAGGGACTTTACTAGTTAATATTACCCCTTCTAGCCACCATGCATCACTAAAGCAGGGCGTCTTACTGATGCACCTAAATTAGGAATATATTCCCTAGGATGTTTGATGTTGGGCATTTCAGGTCTCAGGTGTGCAAAGTCACACTCAGAGGGGCCCAGCACTAACCAGTGCCTGTATATTATAGCTTTATACCTGGCTAAAATGCCTTGGTGAATAGCCCATAGTTAGACAGGATCAATCTGGGCACTGGAAACCTGTGGGGCTGTTAGGAGATGTGCTTCCTGAGGCTGAGGTGACCCCCAGAATTGTGGTTGCCCTGTGACTACAGACACTGCAGAGGTGCAGCAGCATGTTTTTTGGTTTTGCTGCCATCCAACAGCACACGTGGGTCATCCTTTCTGCCAGCTCCTGGTGCTAACTCTAATCCAGGCCTTTGCATGGATCCCGCTCTTTGTGCAGGAGCACACAAGCTTCTTCATTTCTCCAATCATCTTCTCTTTCCTGTGTGCTACTGTAATTTTTTCACATTTTTCTCCAGCCAAAGCAGAAAGCTGAGACTCCCACTACACCTTTCTTTTTATGGAAAGACATACACAGCGCCCAGATTTTGGGGCGAAAAACAACTGGTGTGAGGATCTGTAGAGAAACAGAACTTTAGTCCCTATAGATAACTGATTTAAATCTGATTTAAGGCCTGGTACTGTATGAAACAGCAAGATCTCAGCTCAGCTCCTGCTGCCAGCCGCTGCTGAGCAGGACTGCCGCCTGGGGGACCAAGGGCTGGGTCTGGGGAGGGGGTGACAGTATTGCACGACAGCAAGATGCACATGCCAGCTGGCCTACGCATAAAGCACAGAGACCCAAGAGACCCCACAAAGCCTATGCCAACTCCATCCAGGTGGTTCCCAAATTGGCATCTTGAAAGAGAGCAGGATTAACCTACTGAGGCAGCTTAAAGGAGCCCTCTACCTAGAAGATCAAAGGCACATGGGCCCCATGTCTCTTATTACACCTGCCTCCCTTACAGGCATCTCTTACAAAAGCCCACAATCTGATTTGGACTGGGGGATTTGCTCAGGTGCATTTCACAGTGCACAACACTCCACGTGAAAAAAAAGAAAAAAAAAGAAACACCACCGCCCCCCACCCTCCCCCAGAATACCAACCCAAAAATACCCTTTTTGTCCCTGGCCACAAAGAAGAAGGGAGCCTCATTTGGCACATAATGCAAGGGGAAAGAAATGAGTGCAAGGAGTGAGGCTAGGCCCTTGGAGAACCCCTCTGAAACACAAGCCATGCCATGCAGTTCAAAGGACTCCCTCTTCCTGTCCACCTCCAGCAGCCAGGACAGGGATGCTCCCTGACTCCTGGGGCAGCCGTGGCACCTCTCAGCAGGGCTAGCTCACATGCGCACCGCTGGCATGGCAAGTGATGCTCGTGCCTCTTGGCAGGATCCTGCTGACCCTCCTGGACCCTTTCCCTTTTATCTGGGTCTCGCCCACATCTCAAAGAGAAGCCAGAGGCCTCAAAGAATTTGGAGTCTCCTTGCAGAGCTCAGGGCATCTGACTTCCCTGGCTCAGTAGCAGTAGCAGTGACCTCCTCATTGCTCCTCTTTACTCTTCCTTTTTGCCAGCTAATGCGAACGCATGAACAAAAGGGCCAGCACTCTTTGCCTGCGGTCCTCAGAGCCATTCAGGAAGGGAATGAGGAACAAAAAGCACCAGGAACTAAAAGAAAGTCAGGCATAACACTGAAGTGGCTGTCTGAAGGTCAAACACACTTATGCTTTTATTGGCATGAGAATTGACACCAGTTTCATTAAAGCAATCTAACCACTATTTAAACGCTGCCGTGGCCACACATATCCTGGTTGAAGAAACCCTCTGATGCATAGACTGGCCGAAGTGGAGGGAAGCTGAGGTAGCTGAAATCCCCTCTCCTGAGGTCTGTGCACTGCATCTGGCCTCCTTTCAGCTACAACAGGCTCGTAGCACCCATAGGAACGGCAGAGAGGACCAGAGGTATTGACCACCCAGCATCACACTCCTTCTCACACGTGCGGACATGTGCGTGCACGCTGCCATGCATGCACACATGCAACCCTGGCCGCCAGCTCACGGCATTTGCAAGCGCTGGCAGATTTATACCGTACAGAAAGGGACTATGGGGAACATTTTTTTTTTATTTATCAGATTCTATTTCACACCGGTGAACCATAAAATTATAACTACAGCTTTTCTCAGTCTTTTACTGATCTACGATATCTGTCTGTCTGTCGCTTACCTATCCGCACGCATGCAGTGTGCTGGCAATAATGTATGTCCTGAAGGAACGGTATCACCTCTGCTTCCCGAGGATTACAGCCTGCCTCATCCACAAACAGCAATCCCTGCCCCTGCTTTATTAACCGAACAGCAGGCGTTGAGAAAAACCCTCACCCACACAATCAGGAGAGTGGTTTTCTCAGCATTTATAGAGAGCAGGAAATTAGGAGTGTGTAATAAAACCAGAGGACAGCTGAGAATCAGTTTAAAATCTCACCAAAATAATAGGTGAGGAGGAGAGTTTCCTTCCAGTTGCCTGGGATTTTACCCGACGAGAGCTGCGCATCTCCTGCTTTAATTTCATGGGTTAAAATATCACCTTCTTGAGTTGTGTTTTGGAAAAACACGAGAGCTCATGCCCCTGTTCCTTTACTTCTCCAAAGGACATACAGATTCTATCGGTATCTGGCACAAGGGGGTGAAGGAAAAGTGATGCTGTGTACTTATTTTGTTTCTTGTTTCAGCCTTTGCTCCTGAATTAGCATCTCCAAACATCCATCCCTGTTTGGAGATCTTATTTATACCTTTGGAGACAGATATAATTTGTGAAGGAGGGAAGTCCAGCCAGGTAGGAGCGCATTTCCAGTGCCTCTCTGGCCAGGGACCCATGTCTGAGCAAGTTACTGAATCTCTGTTTCACTTCATCTAGCCAAAGCATCTCTGAAAGGGACATAAACACCATCCAGGACTATTTCTCTCCATTGCTTATGAAGGAAACCTACAGGAGAAGTGGGATGAATCCAGAGCATTCTTTTTTTCTGCCTGCACAGCAAGGGTTAGAGCATATCTGCAGCTCGCCAGGATGTGAAGCTCTGGGACTAGGGGGATTGCCTGGCACTAGGGGTGGATGTTTAGAAAGGCATGTACTGAATCCCTGGAAATATTTAGCTCAGACGGTTTGTTTTCCTAAAAGATGTGCAGTACTGCTGAGCTGGGGGCTCAGAGCAGACAGTTCCCTGAGGAGTTCTGTGACCTGAGCTATGCAGATCACATTAGACAATCACACTGGTCTCTTTTGGCTTTCAAGTCTATGAATTTATAAGTAGTCGCTGAATAGTTTCAATGATAATTGTCAGCCTGCACTGAAAAGAGCTTAGCTAGGCACACAGACCTTACGTGAAGTGAAAAGTTTTTATTATTATTATTATTGCGGATGGGTTTTGTCTTGCTCAGCTTTAAACTCCATTTTCCCTATCAGGATATAGATTTCGGAAGACAAGTTGCCTGACCCACTGACCAGGCCTATAATGGGACTGCTACAGTAATTGCCATATTTGCAAGACAAGTACGAATTACTACTTCTAGATTAGCTATGCAGACAGTGGAGATGAAGTTTATCATTACCCTAAATGCGTTGCTTTCTGCTGATGCATGAATGTTCCAGCAATTAGTTTGCCGTGTTAGGGTCCCCTTTTCGACATATTTTTCCTGGGGTTTTATATTGGAGTTTTTGTGAATTATTGACAGTATCGTTTTTTAAGACAATTCACAGTGAAACGACCATTCCAGCACCCTCTACTGCTTTTTTTTTTTCTTCTTTTTTGGATTATTGCAAACTTTGCAAATTTCCATTACTAATTCCTCAACTAGCAAGAATCCTAACCATTATTATATAGGCAATTATGGAAAGGGGTTCTGTATTTAAACGGCCTGTAGTATCAATGAAAGTATCACTGGCAGTTCCTACTACTTAAGCTCTTCTGAATTCCTAAGTTTAAATTAAGAGTATCCTATTAAAATTCATGAAAATTTTTTTGTTTTATTAATGAGAAATTAGACTGACTCAACAGTTCCCCCCAAAACCATGTCTGTTCTCTGCAGAAATCTTAATCTTTTCATAAAAGAATCTAACGAATTAATTTTCTTATGACTCGTAATACATCTGATTTACTGGTCTGATCTCAGTAAAAATCCATTTCAACAGAATATTTAGTCATAGTTTAGTATTAGCTTCTCCATTTCCTTGGCTTTGTTTGTGATTTTGGTGAGGTTTTTTGTACAATTTGTAAAGCAGAAGTTGATGCATGGCTCTTCTTGAAAAGGATAGCGTGGAGACCAATTAGTCAGCCTAGAAACTGGCAAACTCCTCCTGATGTGACTGCATGACTGCCACAAAATGGCAGCTAAATAAAGATCTATCTAGCTTTTAAAAATATTAACCTTTTTGTTGATACTGCCATTTATCAGAAGGTTTATTCTTTGAATGACAAGGTAGATACAGCAAAAAGCAGAGCTAAAGGCCACCAGCTACCCCATCATCACACAGATGGGCAGCAAATGCCCAGGGGTGCTTTTAAGCATAAAGACTGAGAAACCATTTTGGCAAAATAACTGAGATTAAAGCATGATTTAGAAGTTTAGTTTGTATAAAATGCTTCCTTAATTACTCAGAAATTGACAGACTTATTAAAACCTAATATCCACCCCTCTCTGTCTCTTATTTCTGCTGTCAAGCTGAGCCAGATGTTTCATCAAAGGTGAAAGCATCCTGCAAAAGGCAAAGCTTTGTATTAGGTATCTCTGCATTCCTTAATACCTAGAGGCTGGTTTATAATCTGAAGAACTGCAGTTAAGGCTTCTTCTAAACTTTTAGTTTAGGGAGGTTTTAATTAAAAATCATGATAAAACACCAAGCTCCAAAAAAATTTTATTTATTATTATTTTCTTTTTGCTTTTCTTGAAAATTCCTGTCCATGCATGCTGTTTAGAATGAAAACTTGAGGGGGGGAAAAAACAAAATAACCACCTTATTCATTGTCCTGGGGAAATTCTCTCCTGCAATGAACCTGCAGAGTCATTGCCGGTGCCCACTGCAAGGACTGAACTGCAGGACGGGTTGTGGTTGGGGCTGGCTGGGAAAGCGCCTGCAGAAGAAACTTCCATGGGGAGATGCTGGTTCACTGAATTCAATTCATCAAGCACTGACAGATTGCAATGAGCTGTTATTAGCCTCAGCACATCAGAGAGGGAGCATAAAACTTCCAGTAATTTGCAAGTTGTGCACCTGAACTTAGAAATGCTGAGCTGGTTTTGGAGCAAAAAGACTAATCTTTTCCAGATAAACCTTATTCCAGAAAGGAATTAAAGGATCAGGTGTTATGCTCAAAATACCTGTGGTAGCAGTTTATCTGGGAGAGTTGTAGGGGTGGGTGGCGAGCAGTAACTCACACCCAAAGCACTGAAGTTGGAGAGTCTGAGGCAGAACAATCTTCAATAGGTTGTCATTTGAATAAACAAATATTGTTGCCAAGCATTAATAACCCATTAGCGAGCAGAAGTCTGGGAGATCTGACTGCAGCACCAACTACTCTGTTCCTGCTTGGGAAATCATTGCCTGTGAAAGCCCAGACAGCTTCACATTGTCAGTGGCAAAAAAGGTGAGCGAGGAAAATTAATTTTCACCCTTGATGAACTCAGGAGGTAAGGAGAAGAAAAGGTGAGATTGAGAGGTGCTCTTCAAACTGTCCACCAAAGGGAAGGAAATGAAAACATCTACTGGTCATTAGACAAGCAATCTCAAGAATGGTAAACAAAGCTGAATTCCCAGAGCATCCTTTAGCTCCTCTAGCTGCTGGCTGTTGATAAGCTGCGGACAAACCCCGCGATCTACTGAGAGAGGAATGGGGCTGGGGTGCAGCTCCATCTTTAATGAACCATTTTGCATTTTTACCTTTTCTACATTCGTTTCTCCAGGTCCCTGCAATCACTATTTCTTTGTCGGGCAGGACTGGATACTTGAATATCCGCAGCGGTGCTTGTGTCGCAGGAGCTCGCCTTGTCTGTGGGAGCTCAGGCTTGGGGACACGCTCACCACGCTCACCACACAAACCAGTCCTGCTGTAAAGCACCGCTCTGGCATGTTCTATTGCTGTAAAGTGAGGGCAATGACCTCTTGCAGGGACAGAGTGCCACACAAAACACGAAACTAATAAGGCATAATTGCCACTGGAGCAAGTGACCTCTTTGCTTCCATTAAAAATGCCTGGCTTTCCAGGCATTCCTCGTTTCAAGGACAGGGTTTAATAGCTGGTCTGCAGGAAAGAGCTGGGAAGGAGAGGAAATCCAATTGGATGAGAGAGGTGGGTCTATCAAACAGGGCTCTGAAAGCACTGTGCAGCCTGATAGCTCTGATTTTATTGACTGACTACTTTGGGAGTCTAAAGAAAAATCCTGTATCCCTATGCTCATATCCCTAATCCATATATCCCGATGCTCATCGCTCTCAGGTTTTCCTGGGGAGTTCCAAATGTATGTCCTTATGTCCCTTTCAGAGATGCTTGGGCTAGATGAAGTGAAATGGAGATTAAATAACTAGCTCAGACATGGGTCCCTGGCCAGGGAGGCTCTTGAGCTGCCCTCCTACCTGGCTGGGCTTCCCTCCTTCACAAATTATTTCTGTCTCCAAATGCACGTCAAGAAGAGAATAAAACAACTTCTGCATAGGTAGTTGACCGAAGGAATAAACAGACTGGCAAGGAAAATAAAGCAGCAGAGGTGAGTAGTTTATAGGAAGGGCAAGGAGTCCATCTCTGTCTCCTCAAGTCCTGAGCCACAGGTTACTGGAAATGGAGAACATGTCACTGTTTTCTCTCTTTTGAAGCTCTCTGTTACATGCTCATCACTGACCCATATTAGAAAAAGCTTTCTAGGTTGGAGACATAAAATCATGGAATCACAGAATGGTTTGGGTTGGAAGGGACCTTTAAAGGCCATCTAGTCCAACCCCTCTTCAATGACCAGGGACATCTTCAGCTGGATCATGTTGCCTTGTCTAACCTGACCACGAATGTTTCCAGGAATGGGGCATCTACCATCTCTTTGGGCAATCTGTGCCAGTGTCTCACCACTCTTATAATAAAAAATTTCTTCCTTAGATCTAGTCTGAATCTACACTCTTTCAGTTTAAAGGCATTTCCCCCTGTCTTATTTCTACATGCCCTTGTAAAAAGTCCTTCTCCAGCTTTCTTGCAGGTCCCCTTTAGGCACTGAAAGGCTGCTATAAGGTCTCCCTGAAGCCTTCTTTTCTCCAGGCTGAACAATACCAGCTCTCTCAGCCTGTCCTCACAGGAGAGGTGCTCCAGCCCTCTGATCCTTTTTGTGTCCCACCTCTGGACCTACTCCACATCTCAGTATGACCAGCGCAGCCACGCCAGGCAAGCTGTATTCAGTCCGTCTCTGTGCCACTAAAGAAGGAACAGACCAACAGCATCATCCCTTCCTGGAGATGTAAATCTGAAGAACGATACAAAGGATGGGAAATGAGAGGAAGGAAGACAAAGTCATCACTGAAGATGGATTAGAAGTTTTAGAGAAAACTGTTAATTTACCAGGCAACTTTGCATTGTAGAATTACCTTGACGGGGAAGTGAAGGCAGGATCCGACACCTCCATCAGAGATGGTCCCATCTCAGTGGGAAGATCCTGTTATGTGGTAAGGGGAAGCAATGGCATTGAGAAATTTGTCTGTGGAAGATGTGCACCTGGTGACCCAACAAGGGCAGGCTTCCATCACCAGCACTTGCCTTTTCCCCAGTAACACTGCAGATGAGCTTCTCTGTGTCATAGCTCAGGGTCACTTGATTTCCATTATAAGCTTCATTTGCAAAATGTCATAATTCACGTATTTTCTGCTGCATATAACTGGGAAAGCCACCAAAAAACGCTCAAATCCACCCCTAGAAAACCATAAAAAACCCAAACAAAAACTCAACCAACCCACAGAAACACCACCCCAAAACACAAAAATGCACAAAAAATCCCACAAAACCCCCACAATGATGGCTCCAGCTATCTTAAACTTGTTTCTCCAAGATAAAGGCTGGTTTTTGGAAGTGTTGTTTAATCCTTTCTAGAGGTTAAAAGCCTAGGCCTCAAGAGGAGGTATTTGCTAGAGAAGCCATTCTGCTCTTTTTTTTTTCTTTTCTTTTTTTTTTTTCGTTTCTTTTTTTTTTTTTTGCCCCAGTTAAACTTTAAGGAAAGGGTGAAGATTTCACATGTGATATTTGGCTAGGAAGGATTCCAGCATGAGGAATCACCACTCTTCCTCTTCATTTTAAAAGACCAGTCTATTTAAGGTTCAAAAGCATATGTTGCTCCCCACTTAAATTCCATCCCTTTTGTTGCCTGGCTGCAAGTGAGAGGATGCCACTTTTCTTCATCTGGCTCAAAACCATCGTGTTGCTAGATTGTGCATCACGGATTATTCACTAAATCTTGGTTATGTGATGATGTGACATCTCAACAGAACTCCCTGCCAGTACTGTGTGAAAAAATTCTGAACTGATCCCACCGTCAGAGTTATTTGCGTGTGAAATTGCTGCTGTCTTTGAAAACAGAAAAAGGGCAAGCAAATAAACCTCTGTCAACACTGCTCCCTCCTCTGATGTGTCCTAGTGACCTGCTAGTGTCCTCTAGGTTTGCACCCACCTTCCCAGGTCTGGTGTATTATGTCTTGGATGTGCTGAATCTGAAAAAATCCCAGACTTTGGTGGCCAGACCTTCACATTCTGGGACGTGAAAGACCCACTTTGTTCCATATGCCTCCTTACTGACAGTAAGGTGCGGAGCATGAAGCCCTACATCGTTGGCTCAAGGCTCCCCATACCTTAATTAAGTCCCATCTCTCCCTGTGCTCATACTCACACTAGAAGCAGGACTACAACTGTGAGTAGAACTTGTACTACTTCATCTCCATTTCTTGCCCATTCTTAATCAAAAAGAGGGTTCAGCTGACATGTGATCATTAACGGCGGCAAAAGCCTTTCACGGCATCGTCGCAGACTTGGTGCAGTTAGCAGAACTCCACCAGCTTTGGAGGCAATGAGTGCGCAACTGAGTGAAGTCTTAAGTAATAATATTTTAGTAGTTCTCAGATGACACAGAAGCATTGCAAAAATGTCAAACCTAACACCATTATTCAAAAATAGGAGCATGTGATTAGACAAGCAATTATACACCGAGTAGCTTAACATAAATTGTGGGTAAAAATATCAGAAACAATTTTTCAGGATTTAGTGAGGGAGCACCTTGTAAAGCATAATTGGATTAGAGGAGACAGCCAGCATGGATTTACAAGCAGGAGGTCTTTTGCTTAACTAACTTGTTGGAGTTCTTTGAAGCTACAGTATTGCTGCCAAGGTAGGCAAGGGAAATGTAATAGATGTTATGCACTTAGATTTCCCAAAAGCAATTGGTGAGGTTGTACAGCGAGATTATCGGCTAATGGAAGAAATCGTGCTATAAAAGAGGGCTGGCTTAGAAAAATGGCTCAGAAGCAGAAAACAGCCAGTGCGTGGGCTGGCTTGCCATGTTCGTTCTCAACCTCAAAAGTGAGTTATTTAAGTGCTTGGCCTGGGGAAGAAGGAGGTGGAAGGGTTCAGGCTTGGAGATCTCTTTTGCTCAGATTTCAGAGAGCTCCCAGCTTTTCGCCATGTGCAGATCTCCCACAAGAGCTCAGCTTATTAGTCCTGAGGATGAGAAGAGCCCAGGGAGATCATTCCCCCTCCAGAAAGAGGTGCAATTCAAAGGCAGCCTGGCTGCACAGGCTGTGTGATCCGCCATCCTCAAGGCTGCTCGGAGAAGGACAACCAAACTTCGCTTCCACTGAACAAGTGAGGAAGCCGAGGCACAAGCAGGAAGGAAAATGTGCTTGATGTCACCCAGATCAGTGCCAAAAGGAGCACAGATGCCCCAGGGCCAGGCTTTACCCTCTGGCTTGTGCTGTCCTGGAGCATGTTCAAAGCAAAGGACCTTCTGTGCGTGTGCAGTGTGAGCACAGCCAGCCTCAGCACAACACCTACCCTCGCCACAGGGAGAGGCCACCCTCACAGGGAAAGGGGATAAGTTTGGGGAGAGATGGGTGCATCGAGGACTGGGCAGATGGGGTGCTGGCAGCAGGCACAGAGCCCTCCAGCAGCCAGGTCCTGTGCTTTCAGCCCTTCATCTGCCGCCAGCAGACTAATTTCAAATTTTCTAATTTTGATTTATATCAAAAGCAGGCTAAGGAGAAGACCCAAGTGGCTGGATTCATATCACAGTCCCTGAAACTCTCCCAAGAAGCCAGTTGTGCCTTCTGTTTCTTTTCCACATCATGTCCCAATAGCAGGCAACATTTTGCTCCCAGCTGCAGCTGCTTTTCTTGGCCGCCCTCAGAGCCGCCAGAGCCGATAAGACTGGAATCCACGTTCAGTACAGCCCTACTGCCATCCAACAACAACGGTGACTGGATCAGGGATCAGCACTGTTCCCAGGCATTGTGCAAGGCTTTTAATGGATGCCCTGCAGACCTCCCTCCACCTCGCAGACTGCCAGCCGCCCACCCCCCATAATTGCATCCTGCCTCTCTCCTCCACCAGTGCTGTGGCTGTCACCCTCATCACTCCTCCTGGCATCCCCATTCCCTCATCTCCCCTTCCCACCCCCCAGAACATGACCCAAGTTTGTTATGGATCAGTGTATTTACAAAGCTTAAGCTGAAAATCAATTTTAATTACCAAAATCAGATTGCCGTATCAATAAATCACTGGGGACCTCTCAGAGACACAGACAGAAGGTTGCACCTGGAAGTGGAGGGAGGGAGAGATAATGAGTAATTTTCCCATTGGGCCCCTCCCTGCATTCACTGGACAATATTCATCAACATCATTATCTTTGGTATTATTGAGGGTGTAAAAGGAAGATGAATGGAACTGGAGTCAGTTTTAAGCAAATAGCTTTGGCTGAAATTTGATTGACCAGGGATCTTTTGACAAGAGCTCTAATTTTTTACATTAGGATAGTGCTGCAGAAAGCAGCTGGAAAACTTTTCACAGCGACCCCTCTGTCAGGGTAAAGATTGATATCAAACTGCATCCTCAGAAGAGAACTAATCCTTTGCAACTGGAATGAAAGGAGACTACACAGAGCATCATTATTCCTGTTGCAACAAGCCTGCCTAAATATATTATTCATCACCATTATTACTAGAGGCACTCTTACTTGGAGGTGTGCCACTTCAGAGAGCTCAATGGTTTGAGTCTGGGACAAGTCCCACTAGTAGCACAGTGCCCTGTTTCTCCTTTCCACCCTTGGGCCAGAGCGCTTGCCATGAGCTCCAACATCTTTTAAGACAGACCCCAAGTCAGAAGAGGGAAGAAGCCGCAACCCAGATGGTGGTGACATGCAAGATGAGGTTTGAAGCAGGTCCCTGCTCTGCGTGCTGGAGATACAAGGAGTAAGGAAGACATCTCCAAGCTCTCAAAGTCAGAGACAAGACATCCCTTTGCTGTAACCAGTACTCGTGCCAAGAAATAGGATTTTGTAGGTTTCAGACCATTACAATTGCTGCTGGCCTGGGTAAGCCCTTCAGTTCTGTTTCTCCCAGCTCTGCCACACTGACCAGAAGGAGGTGAGCAAGTCAAAAGCAGGGGAGGAGTCATGGCAGGTATAAATTGGCACCTTCCACTGCAGAACAGCCAAGCAGCTCCACTGTGCCCTATGCTACTCACCAAAGAGTCATAACTCACTCCCCAACAGAGATATTTGGATACCCCAGTTCAGGGCCAAGATGCCAACAGCAAGATATGTCCTCAAGCACATCTGGGTACTGATGGACACCACTGAGCCCAGGTGCCAGATTCAAAAGGTACTTGGCTTCTGCACCGTGATGGAAAAACGTGCTTTGAGAAGCAATTGAAGCCCTGCCAAATGCCATACTTCAGGCACTCTTGGAGAGGTCATCACAGTCAAATCACGCCAAATCTGGCAGGTATTTAGGCACCTTCAGGTCCAGGTCCACGAAGGGACATAAAGGGTTGCTACCACTGACATGAGGGCGAAGAAAAAGCTTTAAATGATCAGAGATCAAGCCCACAGCAAAAAGCCATGATCACACAGACTATGTGAGATAGATAGCATTACACTCTGCTCTTGTCAGCCCCAAACCCTTTCCCTGAGCACTGTTCTATGCCACATGGAGCTGAACCCCTTTGAGAATCTACCCCTGCGTTATTACTGAGCCAAACCCTGGGGATTTATGTAGATGTCCCCCTTCTGAGAAAAGTGTAATTCAAATAAAAGCCTAGGTTTTGTCTCTTCTGATGCATAACTGCCAAGGGCTTGTACTAGTAGGGACTTTCTGCACCTTCCCTTGAAAACCTAGACCAAGTCTCGCAAGGCCAGCTGTGACACAGCTAAAAAATTGTCTTCAGCCAGCTATCCAAAAGTACCTAGGAACAGATGGACACAGTCTTATACATAGCATTATACATCAAAGTTGTTCTCCCTTGCCATCATTCCTCTCTGCTTCATATGTCAGACAGGGTACCAATGAGCAGCCTTTGCAAATAAATGCTAGCCCCCACCTTTGACTGCCCCTCAGGGGAAAGATCCAAGAGAAACACGTAGAGCAGTTCCAAAAAGAGAGAGGTGAGAGATGGTGACTCTGGGAAAAGGATACATCCCAGAGACTTCCTCCATCCACCCTCCCCTGTCCTGGACTCAGTAGCTGCATCCAGACCTGAGGAAACTGGCCAAAATCAGACTCAGATGGAGAAAACAAAGCCGTCCATTGTCAGGGAAGAAAGAGCTTCCTTGGCAGTCAACAGATATTTCTTGCAAAGATACTTTTTATCTCACTGGTACATTATGAGCACCCAGATGAATACAAGGAGATACTGCCAAAGGCACAGGGTCAGCAAGGGACGAGCCAGACCTTCTCACTAGAGGTGATAACTGCTCCTTGCTGGAGCTCTGGCAGTTTCTTCTGGTGCTAAATCCCCAGGAGTTATTAGAGGTGATAATGTTCCCCTCAGTTCACCTATTCATGCTGCATCTTCCCCTGTTCATTCCACAGCTGTGACATACAGCTGATGCCTTAGTGGATGCAGTTTCCAGAACTTGCATCATTTTTACTATAACCTCAGAAGGCCAACTTAGTTCTTTGCTGCTATAAGGCACGGGGTGTTTCACCAGCTGTGTCTCCATTTGAAGCAGAAACCTGTGCATAACACTCCCGGAGTGAATCAGGACCCAGGAGGACAGAGAAGACCCAGTCCTGCGTCAATAAGACCTCACTGGAGACAAGCCGGACTGCAGGACCAAGGTGCCTTCTTGGTGCGATACAATCTCTGGTGGGACCAGTATTTTTTCGAACACAATTATTCTGTCCTTTTTCTGTTGTGAGTGGGAGCAGGACTGCCAGCTGTTGGAAGTCTCTGTGCTTTATACCCACCCACAGCCCTGCCGTGTCCTCTTACAACACTTCAGCCTGATACACAAGGAGGATTTTTCTGAGAATTTGCAACATTCAAGTGATTGCAAGGGAGGGTAACACTGCTCTTTCACAGATGGTCCCTATTGCCATGGTCTGATTTCCAGAGGAGCAGAGTGGATTTCTGTGCTCAGTGCCCTTCCAAGATGCTAATATTAGCTGGGCACTTCTTTCCCATGCTTGCCTTGAAGGTTTTATTGCAGGCATCTGCAGGAAATAGGTAAAGAGTTTGCTAGATTGTTGAAAAAAGCTTTGGACCAGAAATTTGAGCTCTCAAACACTCCTCCCACACACTCAAATTCAGGAGTGAGCACAATTTTCTCTTTTATCTTTCTAATGTCCCTAATACCTAGCAAGGGAACAGCAGGCAGAATAATGAGTCTTTTGCTCTCTGTCTGAGGAAAGGAAGAGCAGGTGCTCACCTGGGTGGGCAAGTGGGATGTGAAGACGTTTCCCTTGGTTGCTTTGAATGGCCATCTCCCACCCTACTGAACGAGACGGGGGGAAACAATGTTATCTTTCAGATATGGCCAAGGAAGATACATTAACTGTCATTGCACCAATAAAACGTGCATAAGCTCCCACTTATGGTTAGAGTGGGGTTCCAGTGGCGTTAGTAATACAGCACCCATGTCATGAACAGGGGTAGGTGCAAACATGTGTCTACACTCGGTGTTAAATGGTACATATTTATACACATCCATTTAATTGCAGGGTTTCCTTTGTGGCAGACACAAGGTGGTGGTTGTGTTCCAAGGTAGTGTCTTGAACATCTCCTTCACAGTATTGACTCCAGTTAGTTCCATGAGGTGTAGGACAACTCTGTGCTTCATACATCCTACCTGTGGCTACATCTGTTGGCAACAACACTTGACATTTACTCTTAGCTCTCAGACACAAACCTTTTGCTCCCGTAGGATGAATAATGATACTCATGTGTAAGTGCCAGGGACAAATGGTGATACTTTTCCCATGTTTTTAAGTGGAAAAACAACTTTTCCACACAGAGGGTGGGTTTTATTTTTTAAAAAAATGCACCTTTGGCTTTTGAAAAGAAAAAGATGGGGTTTGTTTCTTTTATATAGTGGCTGGAAAGCTGCCCAGCGGAAAAGGACCTGGGTGTGTTGGTTGACAGCCAGCTGAATATGAGCCCCCAGTGTGCCCAGGTGGCCAAGGAGGCCAGCAACATCCTGACTTGGATCAGAAACAGCGTGGCCAGCAGGACCAGGGCAGTGCCTGTCCCCCTGTACTTGGCACTGGTGGGGCCGCCCCTTGGATCCCATGTTCAGTGTTGGGCCCCTCACTGCAGGACGGACACCGAGGCGCTGGAGCGTGTCCAGAGCCGGGCAGGGGGCTGGGGCAGGGGCTGGGGCACACGGCTGGTGG
>JAVJGI010000060.1:62952244-63053178 GCA_035590275.1 Ibycter americanus | reverse complement strand
TTAGGAAAAATTTCTTCACTGAAAGGGTTGTCAAGCATTGGAACAGGCTGCCCAGGGAGGTGGTGGAGTCACCATCCGTGGAGGGACTGAGAAGACATGTAGACGTGACACTTAGGGACGTGGTTTAGTGATGGACATCGCAGTGCTGGGATAACGGTCAAACCTGATGATCTCAAAGTTCTTTTCCAGCCTAAATGATTCTATGATTCTATGAACTGCTTCTTTGCTCTTTGCTTTTGCCAGAATTTCATTAGTTTAGTTTTCATTTTGATTCCCTGCTTCATTTGAAGGATATATCCTAGTTATTTGCTAGGGAAACTTCACTTATGGATGGTATATTTTACCATTTTTAGACCTGTTTCTAATTATCAGTATGAAGACTGTGTTCTACTATCCACAGGCCAAACCTAGGTCTAAACAGCCACGATGTATGGCAGTGTCAGTAGGACTCCCTCTGCAGAAACCTTAGAACGCCTTTAGGATTCCTTGACGCAAGATGTCAGTCTCTTAATGCTGTCCATGCTCTCCAAGATGCCTTTGAATTCAGAGTTTAAACCTCACTCCAGGAACTGGCTATCAAGGCAAGAACTGTGCTGGCCTTCAGTGCTCAGGTAGATGTTTTCTAGCCCAGAATGGACAGCTTAACATGCCGCCTTGGTGGAGACACACTTTGCTGTCATTAAAAAGATCTGAGAGTCTCTTACCCTTTGCTCTCTTTCAAAGAGGAGTTAATTCAGACAAGTCCCTAGTTTAATTTGTGCTCTTTTTTTTTTTTTTTTTTTTTCCCAGGAGATCAGACCGATTAGGTGATCACGGCAGTGTGCTCTCACCTTGTAGTACTGAAATCTCATCAGATACTGCGAATCTTCTTGGGAAATAGGGATCACCAGGCTAAGCTATTTCAATTCACATCCAAAAAAAAAGGTCCTTTCCAATATGGTTCTCTAGTGTATTGTACATTCAAATCTTGGTGGGATGCTCTAGGAAATTAATTCCACAAAAGTGAATAAATGTAATGCCTACTTACTTCTGCTTTTACTGACAAGCAGGGGAAAAACAACTGCAATGAAATCTGTTGTGTAGGGACAGAAAGGGGAGATCAACAAGCTGTGACACGGCAGTCCCAACCAGAAAACCACATGGCATTGCACATAACTCCCGCTCGCTTGCACGGTACCACAGCCATCTCATCCTTATCCTGGCTCCATTTTAGTGACAGGTCAGTTAATTTTTACTTCTGGCCATGATCAAAAGCAAGACACAGGCATAGCTAGGCTACAGATCTGATTTGGCAAAGCGGCGCCTGTCTTGAAAAACAATCCCTAGAGCAGTATGAGATCCTCATGAACAAGCGGGCTGTCTGACAGCTGATGCTATTTTATGCAGTGAGCTATCCTTTCATTCACTAGAAATGTATTACATTAAGATTTATTAAATTACATTTATTAAATTAAGAAATAAACTTTAAGCAAGCTTTCTTCATTTGCATAATGGGAGGCTGTGGAGCAGATGGAGAATGGAGACTGTAGGCAGGCAACATAACACAGGAGCCTGCATGTTTTCTAGATGAATATCCTCCTGAACACTCTCCCAGTTGCCTCTGAATGGAAAATAACCACAATTTCCATGTACTAGGTGGTGACAGTGGGGTCAGTGGCAGAAGACAATAAGTAAGAGTCCTGGACCCCAGCTGCCCGGTATAACCTTATCTGTTCAGCATGTTCATCTGCACCCAATTCTTATTCCCAAACAAACCTTTGGAGGACTTCAGGAAAAGCATAGCAAATACGAACAAATTTAATTTCCCAAGGAGGACAAATGCTGCCCAGATATTCACACAACTTTGCATAAATAAGCTGGCAGAGATTTCCATTCAAATTCAGCCAAGCAAAGGACAACTGCTTGCCAAAGAAAGTCCCAGATCTTCTTATAATTAATTGATCTGGATTTGTTCATTTTGATACCTAGACCTTTACCCACTGTGCACCTGATCCATACCTGCTGGTTAAATAACAAAGTCTGGGCAGACAAACATGGGTGCACCAAGAAACGGCTCCTAAGGCAGCACAAAAAGTCGATGAAATGGAACAGCATCTTATGGTTCATAATCCTGATCCTGTCATATTATACTGTTTCATGCCAGGTAGGGATCCCGTTGGTGGCATGAACTGATCTGTCCCAACACAGAGGCAAACTCAGAAAGAACTCCAAGAGTCCTAGGCATTAGTCAATTTATTATGCGATTAACTGATTCCCTGTTAGCTGCATATCAGTTATTCATCACTGAGTATTTTTATACTTTGCTAATAACGTAACGGGTTACTGCCTCTTTATAAAGGCAATTACACTAAATGACAAGCTACAAGTGCTCCAGCATTTACCCAGAAAATGCCTCGTCTGCTTGAAAAAAGAAAAAACCTAAAGCCACAAAGACCAGGACAAACTAATCTGCCATCAGGCCAACAAGAAAGAGCTTGACTTAGAGAAATGAGTGCACAAAAGAAAGGAATTGCTCAAAGCCAGCTGGAGAGGCGAGGAATGGGCCCTCACAGCACGCTACTTATAAAAGACACCTAGAAACCACCTTCCTCTGGACTATTCCTGTGCAGCTGATCCCATCCCAGAACTCAAGAGGATGAAGCTTAGTGGATTGCTCATGTTGAGCCATATGTTGTTTATACAGGTAACCTTTAGGTACCAGAGCCAGGAACAGTGGCACAATGAGGAAGGGAAGAAGGGACACTGCAGGCAGAGGGGCAAGAAGGAAGATGAGCATCAGATGAGAGTGAACAGCTCAAGACAGAAGGCGGCAAGGCCTGAAAACCAGGAGGTCAATGTGGAAGTCACAGCTAGTGTGTTCCAAGGATGTAAATTAACTGATGATCTGATTTTCTGCATTTCCACCAAGGTCACTCAGCACATTGGGAAACTGGGCCATGTGTGTTTCACTGACGGGAAGGGGTTGTAATTTTATTTTGTGGTGTATTTTTTTCTGTGCTGAGTAAAGCTGAAGACTTCCTTTGCCTATGGGAGAGAGTGTCTAGCTGGTGACTACCTATTGGTAATTTTCAGAGCTCACTGATTATTAAACAGTCCTTCCCCCACAAAAAGCTATCCCTTAATGGTCCCTAGAAGAAACAAACTTGATCTTGTTCATGAGACCCAGTTTCCAATATGATTGATTTGACCTGAACCTAAATTGACCACAAAGCTAGAATGGAGATCAGATGCGAAGAAGTGGCCAGACCTACGTCAGGAAATCGTTAGTCAAGTGTAGTCAAGTCCTGGACTGGGACACTTGCAGACCCATGGTGCTGAGAGGGTGCAGAGCGCTTCACCTGCCGTGTCTGTGCCACAAAGAGACACACAGAGTTGATACCGGGGGGACTACACAGTTAAAACTCTCAGCCCTGGACTGTGCACCAGAGCATCTGGTCTGCAGACTTCCCTGGTGCTAACTTCTCAGAGATCAACCTTCATTAAAGAGAATACCTGACAAGTTAAAGCTCATGCGTTCGTTTGCTGGAGTTATTTATAGGTCCCTGCTTTAGCTGTATCCTTGTGTTTATTCCCCAAGGCACGTGTTACAGCTAACTCCAAAATGCTGATACACTCTAGGTGTTGGTGACAAGATATAAAGCATGAAGGACCGCTTTTGTGAATGTTGTTTGCAGAAGTGATCCCAGCCCCCATCCTAGGATAAACTTTGATTGCATTGCTTTCCTTTACTTTCCATTTATTCATTCTGTTTAGTAAAAATATAATAAAGCAGTAAAAACAAAGGAAAACTGTGTTCTCCTATGCACTAAATCTCAGACTTCAATTTACATTGATTTGTCCTTTTACAACATGGTAGAAATGTGATTTTCATCACTAAAGTTTATACAATATGGGACAAAACTTTAGCACTGGAAGTTATTTATTTCAGTTCAGTCATGTAATGCTCATGCAAAATGATGAGCCCACCTTATGCGTCTGCAGAAGAAGCTAAGTTATAAGATTTTGGACTTGTCTACACACAGGAGTTATATTAATTTGAATTAATCTGCCATCGTTGAACCAGAGCATTTTGTTTATTGACTTTTATTTCAGTTTAATTTTTTTTATTTTTCTTTAGCTAAACTAGTACTCTGGATCATCCAACAGCAACTAAAGAGATAGAAAAGCTATGATTAAATAGATATAACAGCATCCACATAAAATACCAGGCAAATCTGAAGTCATCAGTTTAAAAATGCACCTTGGAATAAATCAGTATAAGTGTCTGGGGCTGTCTAGATTTTAGTGTGGCACCTAGGAGTGATTTAAACATCTCTTAGTCTACTTTCTCTTGAGAAACAATGGAAGACTCAAGTCAACTCTTAGCCAGAGTGCCCGACACTGGTTCCCTATGCAATCCATGTAGAGAAGGGGCTGGAAGCCCAAGTTCACCACTACAGTATGTGATAAGATTATTTTCAAATGGATCTTGGGGCATCAACAGAGGAAGCCAGCTCTCTTATGCTTAAAGGAAAGGACTGGGCAGCAGAAGAGACAAGCAAAGCAACATGATTCTTTGGACAAGTCAGGCATCTCTGGCCATACTGGAAGCAGTGGCATGTGCATGTTGTCCCATACTATTAAAATGAAAACCGTAACTTCCAGCATATTTTAATGCATGATTCACCATTTGCTCTATGATTTATTTTTATGTGTTCCCCTTCAGGCTTACAATCTCCGGTTCTGTGTAAAAACACCTCCAAGGCAAATTATTTTTTTAGGGGCAGTTCTTTAAGAAAAGGCAAGGAACATGGCATACAACATGAGCTGACATCTGTAATGCATGGCCTTTCCCAGAAAACTAATAAAAGAGAACCAATCTGATGCCAAGAAGGCACTTCCTCTACAGATAGGGGAAAAAAGCCAGCACTTTCCTTATGCCCAGCCTAATGTGCCCATTCTCTATGTGTGTTGTGCTTGTGATACATATCCATATGTATCGGGCATCTGTTCGTGCGCCTGCTGTAAAAATATGTTATGGATATAGCTTTCTAAATGTGCATGCTGTACAAGTGCGTGAGACGCATTACAGGCATTTGATGTACACGTGTGATGTGTCTCTCCCATCACGTAATGAAGCACATGGTACATTTATGTGTATACAAACAAGTGTCATATTTATGACAAGTCTCATTTCTGTTCAGTCACTTGTGCACGGATGTGTTTGAAGGCAGGATGTTGGTGTGCATCTGTGGACCACGTATGCAGGCGCTCACACACTGATCATGCGATGCAGGAACGAGGTGCGCGCTGTCCTTGCGATGCCTGGTGAGACATAGCTCTTTCAACACTAGGCTTGTATTGCATCTACCGTATTATGCAATCCTGTGTGTGATGCATGTTTTGTGGAGCTTATGTACTGTGTCTTTCAGGAGCGTGAGCCCTGTGTCACGTACTTACCCTCTATTTGTAATCTAGATCGAGGTGTGTGCTCCAACCACATGAATTCTGTAAAAACAACGTTCAATATGCACATTACAGGTAGTGCTGTGTATCGTGCACCGTGCCAGGCATGCGTGCGGTGTGCTTCACATCCTATGTGGTGTCCAGCGTGGGAGCATACACAGGTATTTGATAGGAGGGCGTCCCTTAAAATGCTGTTGGGTAAGAAAAACCCTATGTAGATATGCCCGTGTCACCAACAGAGATACAGCATGACATTTCCACTGCCTGGAGAGAAAATAATTTATGTAGCTGCACATTAAGTTTGTCATACAAGTCAGAGAAAAGAAGATCCATCTTGCATCTAATCTCCAGGATGCGGATGGCAAAAGCAGCAGTCTGGAAAGCTCTGCGTGCATGAAATGCACTGAGCCTTACTCGCTGTCTCACTCCGTCCAAAAAATGTTATGAGCAATGTGGCAGGGAGGAGGACAGGGAAAAGGAAGAAGTAAGTAAAACAGGAAGTTATGAATATGAATAAAAGAAAAATAGCCACAAAAAGAATTAATTATGAGTCCCTTTTTAACAAAGAATATAGCTGTGAGTGTGACCAGAGCAGCTGGGTGGTCACCCTATCCTGGCAATGTAGGTTGCCTCACTTCCGTCTCATCTCTCACATCCTGGGTGTCTTCTGTTCCCAGGGTGACTGATGGATCAGTGCTCTTCTGTCAGAAACAGGCACTGCCTTTTTTAGCACAAACTACAGGAACCCCCATGGGAACTCAGGCTATGTAGGTCCAGCTCCCATCCCAGCAACGAGCTCACCAACCACTTCCAACTCATTTCATGCTCCCCTGTATCTGTGCCTTAGTGTATAAAATGTTAACAGAATAGAACAGGATGAATCAAATTGCCACTTCTTATTATATCACCTTAAAATTGAATAAATCAGGTAGTTCTGAGTCTGACTTGGATATCCAGAATGTTTCCATGTCTAAATGCATGCCTGTCTTTCCCAGACATATTAGCTGATTATTAGATCTACTACAGGGTGACACTTCTATTTAACTAATTTTCTTTAAACACATTACCTGACTTGCAGACATAAAAAAATTCCCACACACTTTCCTTTGGTACACAGGGCATATTTTTTTTTCTGTTTTGCTTAATTATTATTAACTGTAAACACATGCTGCACTGCATTTTAGCATGTGCTGCTAGGATGGTGTGGTCCAGCGACAGCAGAATTAAACCCCTTCCATATGTGCAGCAGCAATAGACTTAAGACCACCGTGTTGCGCAGATCAAGCAGTTTCACTGTCACTCTTTAAGTCTGATGAGATCTGGCCAGGGCGTGTGCAACATGTCTCTTTTCCTCTGCTGATGCCACCAACCACCAACATTTCAGCTTTGTGCCTTACAGAAACCCGCTTTACCTCTTTGCAGCCCATCATAGTGGTATTGGAGGTAAAGTCTGGGGCCCCAGGCAGCGTACTTGTACCAAGATGAAAACAAATCAGAAATGAAGTAGCCTGTATGGGAACATACTGGTTATAATGTTTGTGGATGATGTCCTTTAGGCTAGTATAGAGCTATGGCTCTGAACCTATGACTCTGAACCTATGCCAGATGACCCACAGCTGTCCCACCTCTCCACTTGAAAGTCACGTCATTGAGGGCTGTGGTAACCCACAGAAAAATGCTGAAGCTTGTTAGCAGATGATGTCTGGAGTATTTAAAAGCTACTGGGCAAGAGCAGGGGTCTCTTCTGTAGGGTCTGTCACTGCACATCCCTGTGTTCCAGCAGGATTCCCAGGAAAGAGGAAAAATAGAGGCAAGTGGAAAATGAAGACTGAGAATGAAGAATTGTTTTATATGCTCTGGTAAAACAGTAACAACACAGCAGGGAAGTTAAGTCACGCGTATCACCAGGTATGCGGCGGATGGTACTTTGTTCACTAAAATAAGATAATTTTATGATTTTATGGCATCTCACAGTCCATGAGAAAAGTCCATCTTATGGTCTATGGCATCTCTACACCATCTTAGAGGATGGTAGAGCAACTGTAGGATATCAGTCCAATAATTCTGGTGCCTGAGTCACAGTTAGACACTTAACATTCAACTCAATGAGAGTGATGACCCATTCAGATGGCCTGTTACCCAGGAATACCAGACTTTGGCTCCCTGTACAGTGAATAGAGAGAAACAGTCATGAGATGTGTATTCAGCACATGTATGCAGTAGGTGGTTTGAAGACAATTCTGACATTTCTCTGCTGGTTGTAGAGACAGCCAGGGTCTGGCAGTGCTGACAAGCAGCAGGCTGGATTGTTTACTGTCCCTTTAAAGTTATCACAGTTGGTATGTCAAATATGGTTTGGGGCTACAGAGGGATTTGAGAAATTCCTGCTGGGTTTGTTCAAGAAAACCGTCTGCCAGCCTGGACAGGTCCGTGCGTCTGTCCAGCACACAGCAGACTGCTCTCTCTGGGACAGCTGTCCTGCAACGATTTGTGGAAAGCAGAGTTTGTTGGAAAGTGAACCAGGACTGCTCAGCTCGGTGTGAAATCCCTGGCAATATACACAGGCGGCACACTCCCTGCTTCTGAAACAGATGGAGTTAATTCCGGGCCAGCGTCTGCTTTGCAAATACTCTCAGGAACAGCCGTCCTGATCAGTAGCACTGCTGCTATGCACTGACTCATCACAGCATCCGATTACTCCATGGCATGGCCAAGCGCAGTTCATCTAGAATGTCCTTGTCCCCCCCATCCCCACCAGCTCACAGTTGCTTCCCCAAGGGTCAAAGAGCCAAGTCTGTGTGGTGTGTGAGATAAATGTAGCCCTACTCCTGCACTCAGACTGCCTGAGTCCAAAAATGGTCTGGGCCACCACTCCTGGGAAGGTGGTAGGGAAATGTTGAATTTGAAAGCTGCTGGCTGTTTATAGCTCTTGGCTATGCCCAGTACTTCCTGAGCTGCATGAATCCCTCACCACTCTGAGGTCGAAGCATCCTTCCTCTAGACAAGATGCAAGACATCCTTGTAGATCTATCACCCAGCCACATAGAAGTGCTTCCAGCTGTCTCCTTCCACCCTGGTACCACTTTCACCACTACGTGAGCAATCCCTGAACCATGACATGGACTAAGCAACCATGATAGTCAATGAAGACATGCCCTGGGAAACTCCCCATAACAGAAGGGTAACACCTCTTACCTGAGGACTCCTTCCTCCACCTCTTTGCTGAGAAGATCAGAACTTCTCCTCCTTCCTGAAGTGTTTTCTATAGGTATAAGATACAGCTCTAGACAACTTCATCACTGTCCATCCCTCTCTGATCAGAGTAAGGCTGTCTGTTAGCTGGAAATTGGACCTTCACAATGATGACAAAAACTAGTCAGGGGCCCAAACAGTTTGGCTAAAGGAATGAGATTTCATGCTGAAATCAAAGCATCATAGAATGGTTTGGGTTCGAAGGGACCATACTGATCCCCTAGTTCCAGCCCCCCTGCCATGGGGAGGGACACCTTCCATTGGACCAGGTTGCTCCAAGCCCCGTCCAACCTGGCCTTGAACACTTCCAGGGATGGGGTAGCCACAGTTTCTCCGGAAAACCTGTGCCAGTGCCTCACCACCCTCACAGTAAAGAATTTCCTCCTAATATCTAATCTAAATCTACCCTCTTTTAGTTCAAAACCATTCCCCCTTGTCCTGTTGCTACAGGCCCTACTAAAATGTCTGTCCTCAGAAAAAGTCCCAGAGTGAGGACAGTACTCACCCACACATCACCCAGGACAGCCAAAGAGGTTAGATTAAAGTACACTCTGGATTGGGCACTACAGCTTTCCAAAACAACCAGGATGTCAGAGTTTGACCCTCTGATATAATCTGGTATCTGCTACTGAAAACACCTGTCCATGCACATCACCATTCATTTTTACTAATGGATTTGCACTGAGGAATTTATGGAGAGAGGTAAGTGGGAAAAGTGTTTTGCACTGCTACAATGTTTTTTAAGCTATTCTCATCTTTTCTGTCTGAATAGGAACTTTCATAATTTTTAAAAAAAGATTCAAAGAAAAAATTAAAATAGTGCTTCAAGCTTGCAGGTGGCCAATGTAGCATTGCTCAGTAGTGCAAGACCCTTCTTCCCTTCTTTCCTTTAATTTGACTTAGTTTCTCAAATCTGGGGCTTTCCCTGTCTAGACCTGACCATTTGGCTATACAGGCAAGGCTCTAATAATTCAGTTTCAGATCAGAGAAAACTCTGTGGTTAGAGTTTTGGTTACAGGACATGCTTCTTTTTTATCACACACACACATACCCCCTGATAAAATAAAAAAGTATAAGAAATTAAATTATCAATTCCTACCTCAAAAATAACGGGTGTAACAATTTGCTGCTTAACCAGGTGTCTGTACAAACATGCCAACACCTAAACATGTGCATGCACACAGATACCCAACCTCCTATCCCCTTCAGGTCTCCTTCTGTGCCAGTCTTTTGATCAAACGCACTTCAGCCATCATCAGTTCCTTGTTTCCTCACCTACATCAACCTTTTCCCCAGTTTCCATGATCATTACAGGATCATTACAGGTTTTGTACCTTATTGCTACCTCTAGTTTCTTCTTCAAAGCCAGTTCTTTCATTCTCACTCCATTGTTGTAGAAGATCTCATGACTTTTGACAAAGAAAAAAGATAAATTTTATTGCAATTCATCTCATCCATTTCCAATACAAGTTCCTTTTTCCTCCCTATCCACTGGTATATAATGTGACCGAGATGGCAGGACCAGGGCAGCATGCGATGCTGCAGGTCAGCACTGAATGCTGCCTGCCCTCCAGTTTACCTGAACATTGTGTGAAATTAATACCATTGTCACAGGAAGAACATAATGCATTGCTACATCAAGGGAACAACATCAGTAAGTCAGTTCTTGTTGGAAAATCTACTTCTTTTTTTTTTTTTTGGTGGGAAAATCAGTAGAACTTACAAATGATCCATCCATCCACATAGATATATTAGGAAAATACTGTTCACCCCCAAATAAGTCTGTTTGCTGAGCATATAATCACCTGAGGATACACGGTAGTTTGCAGTAATCTTAAAAATATTAGGTGCCTTTGCTTCCTTGTCATTATCCATCTCCTGATGTTAGGAAAGTACATAATAAAAATAGCCATAAAAAAACATCTTAGTGAGAACTTTATCTGGAAGAATGTGGATTATTTAAAAGTATGACCTGTAAATCCAAGGGTGCAACCAATGGAAACTGGATCAAAAATACAAAGCAAAAGTGTTTAGTGGGCACAAGATGTAATGCCAAAAACTGGGAGAAGCAGCTGTGCAGGAGTAGAAGTTGGGAGAAAAGCTGATAGTAAACAATTTTTCCATTATTCTATCTGCCAGTCCTCAATAAAGGAATAAATTTATCGACTGGGATTAAACTGGAATTCAGATATTTCTGTTGTTTTTTCCCCTCCTCTTACCAAAATGTTATTAAAATGAACAATGACCATGGTTCAAGTGATCTGTAAAGAAAAAAATATAATTTCATTTTAGTCTTCTGCAAGGAAGGGAAAGAAATGAACAGCTATATATGAAAGAGGGGAAAGACAGCACCCCTTTAACCAATAGTTTGCAGGATAAAATATGCATCCAAGATGCAGGATAACATCTTTAGAGGGTGGTTCTCCAAAGTGTTTGAAATCCACAAAAACATATACTCTTCCCTTCCAAATGACGAACAGACTCCTTCAAATAGACCAACTACTTTGTTCTGTCCGGGATTTTCTCTTTCCAGAATACAATGAAGATCCTCTTCACTGCTTCGCAAGGAGAACAGAAAAAGGTAGAGTTTCCACAGAGGGAAAAATCCCTTTTCACCCAAAGACTAGAGCCGATAATTTGCACACTGGAAGCAGAATGAAAGACTAATGCAAACTGGACGGGGTTTCCGCTCTTGATTTGTCAAAGTTAGCTCTTTTCCATCTTCGGGAGTCCCCAGGGACATGTGCAGCACCAGCAAAGCAAACGCTGAGCCCACACAGGCCTGACATCCATCTAACTAATCCACCTTCTCAGGCTGCTAATGGTGCTCTCCAAGCTGAATCACAAGATGGCTTTCCCAGCAGCTCAGCTTCCTGAGGCAACTGCTCTCCGCTCTCACCGTCCTTGGTTGGGAGAAAGTCCGGACAGCCCACTTAAAGAAGTGACAAACTGTTGCTGGGACAGATTTGTTCTGGTTACCTAAGCTGAGTCCAGACAGAGGACAAATTTAATCACATTTATTTGTTCCTGCTGCTTGTCAGACCATCATTCCCACTCTCCTTAGCTGGAGAGTGTTACCCTGTCTTCCAGATAACCACACCAAATGAAGAGTCATGGGTAGGCTGTACCCCGTTGGGATAAGGCGAAAATAATCAGTCATAGAACTACAGGGCTTGCCCAGGAAAATATGAAGCATCAGCAGCTCTGAGAAGAAGGCATCCATCTGCCCTTGCCGCAGAAATACTTATGCAATGATTTGGTTTAGTTGTCTTGGAGCTGGACACTCGGCAGTAATGTCCATCTAGCCCTTTTCTTCTCCATGCTACAAAGCCACGTGGGCACAGACAGAAATAAACATGGCCATGCAGTTGTGGATGAAATTCAACACGTGAAATGCTGATGGCTACATGTAAGCCAGCTGCCTAGGCTCCCTCCTTGGACAGCAGAGAGACACAGGAACTGCTGGGGAAGGACTAGTCTATTCCTAGTGTAGACACCTAAGTAAGCTGGATCCCAGCAGAAAAATAACTCTCTCTCTCCATTGACAGTCAATGGAGTCTCAGGTAACAAGTCAGATGGAGATGTCTCTGTGATAGAGGTAGGTTAGCTGAGTCTTGCTTGGTATGTCTCGATTTCCTGGGAGCTCTTTCCATTCAAGCACGGGACACCAGAATGCTAGAGTCCGTGAGTTGCTGAGCGCTAACAAAATTCCACAGGTGAGTTTTACTCAGTGATTTGAAGGACCGTAACTGTTTTAGGTCTATTTCTATTCAACCTGTGGAGCCTGGGGATCCTGTTAAAGAAGTGAAGCCATCAAAATTACAGGCATTTTAATTCTGTGCTAAGCAATTATATAAGCCCTATCTCCTTGTAGAGAAAGCCTCCCTGTGTCAGAGCTAATATTAATTTTAAATCTCCAACCTTTTCAAATTAATGTGAAACTGTAAGTTTCCACATTCTTTGATTAAACATTCTGCTGTGTAATGACTACTTTATTATTTCCCCCCTCCAAATTACTGATTGTTGTCTTACATTACAGCCTCATCGGTACTTATTAAATTAACAAGACTGTGAAACACTTAATGAATCAAAACTCATCAAGTGTTTCCAAAGTTAATAACTAATCTAAAGATTTTTTTTTTATACTGTATCTGCATGTGAAATTTATACATTCCCCACACAATCGCTAAAGTTCAGATGGTCCTAATCTCATGAAAGATTTATTACCGCATAGCTCGGTGATTTATTCAACGTTTGCTGAAGCAACACGTAGCATGTGTGGGGAAGGGAGGAGTGTCTTTATTTATTATTTAATTTCCAAGGCTTATTACAAGTACTCAGGACCCCTCCGTGTGTGCGTCTGCAGACTCTCGCCAAATAGCAAATCTGCAGTTACGAACTGGAAGGGGAAAGTGGGGTGTAAAAGAATGGCCTAAATCCAGAGTAGAGTAACTGTACAATGATGGGGACAAAAAAACGGACAAATTAATATTCCATGTTTCAAAACATAAGACCAAAAGGAAAAGATCTTTTTTCAGGATTATGAAAAAGCAGACAAACCTTCCCATCAGATGTTGAGAGGAAAATTAATAGATGTAATGGGGGGGGGGGGGGCGGGGAAGGTGTATGATTGTCTGGAGGTGTATGGAGATATAGCATGTAACCCAGCAACAACCAGTATGACAGCATCTTTATCCCCAGTAAATCCATCCCTGGACAGGCAGTACCATGCTTTACAACAGCTGTACCCTAATCCAAAAGGGCCTAAGCATCCATGAAAGTGACTGTTGTGCCCAAAAAACACTAGCACGATGGTGGTGATACACCAAGACAAATGCCTTTGGGGGTAGGTAAGGTAGGGCAGGGTGGAGACCCCTGCATGTGCATGTGCAACCACCAGCCCATGGGACCCCACGTGCTTATGACACAAGCACAGTGATGACTCCCCAGCTCAGAAAATGCAATTACATCCTCCCTGCATGAAAGGCAGAGTGCAGCGTGAACCTGTGGCCAGTGCTGATGAAGCAGGAGGGTGCACATGTGCCCCCACCGCAGTGGTGCATGGAATGGATGGGTGGTCACTGGGACAGCCAAGGAGATAAGAGATGCCCTCCATGCCCTGGGGTTAAGCAAAACGAGATGATTTCCAAGGTCTCTGCTGGAGCATGCTGTTGACACCGCCCATTGCAACATCTTGGCAACCATGAAGTCTTTTGAGAGCAGTCCCTAGAGCAGAACCTGCTTCAGGTGAATAGCTTGGTGAGGAGAAAGCAGAGGTTTGCCAGTGGATTCAGTAACTCCAGTAGAGATGTCCCATGGTGAGCAGAGCGCAGAGAAATGTCCTGCGCACCTGCACTCGCCTCGACAAAGCCAGCACCACTGCACAAACCTGGGAGAGGGGCTGGCTCTTAGGTGGGCAGAGGATGAGTGTTACTGAAAGGTAAAAGGGAAGAGGCAGCGGAAAAAAGGCAATGGGAAGAGCTGGAGAGCTGGCAGGATGACGACGGCAGCACCGTCTCAGGCCCCACCTTCCAGCATCACAGCAGACCCAGGTGCTCAGCTGCCCATATGTAGTCTCGTGCAACTCAATCAGGATTTATGCTCCGTCCATATAAATTGCATCTCTCTGCCAAGAGTGTGATAAATGTACCCTACAAAGCTCCCTCAGGCCCCACTACCCTTTCCCCCCTGCCCTGCGCCATCTCTGTTCTCAGCTACCTCGGGGCAGCTGGATTTGTGATTACCCACTCCAACACCCCATCAATCTTGGGCTCCCTTTTACACGTGTAGGAAGAGATATCTTTCTGTAATGACACCGCTGTAAAACACGGAGCCTGAAGTACAGCCTTTTTTGGGGGATAAAAGAGCTCACGAGCAGCTAACAGGGCTGTGATGAGAGACCAATGACCAAGCCGAGAGAAGAAATGCAAGCCAGCCATATGGGGCTAGATGACAAAACCCATCAGGCGTATAGGGGAAAGGAAAAATTCACCCGCAATTTATGCTGCAGCAGCTGAGACCCCGGAGTGGCCTTTTAACTGGATTTTACACCAATTCTCTATGATGCATTGTGAGGAGAGAGACAGGCGCTGAAGGGCCTTGGCTCAGCCCTGGGGGCAATTGTGGAGGAAAATGCAATTACATCTGACTGCTGAACTTGCCCTTGCCTTCCACTGGCTGTATATGCTGTGCTCTCGCCTGGGAAAACTCATATGCAAAAGAAAGAAATTGGAATAGATGGCCCTGCCATTGCCATCAGTGACCCTGTGCCCCTGTTCCCCATTCCCCGGAAAAATGTTCACGCCATCCCAAGCACAGCATGACTGCAGTCAGGGGAGACAGACCTTGGCCCAATCCTCACTGCCCACCACACCTCTCCTCATCTCTTGTACCACCCTTTGGTGGACCCCAGAGACATTCAAGACTGGTTTCTCCATAGACTGCACTGGATTTCCACCCTTCCACTCCTCACTTCTCCTCCACAGCCTGTCTGCTGTCTGTTGCAATGTGTTCCCAGGCTCAGAGAGGGGCTGCAGAAGGTAATACCACAGCCAGATGTTCATCAAGGTGTGGGAGGATGAGCATCATCTGGCCAGGGCGTTGTAAGAGCCCTCACCAATGAAGGACCGCACAAAGCAGGGGGAAGATAAATCCCTTATGACAATTCACCCAGCCAGGCTTCCTCCCATAAAAGAAAGGATCTATCTTAGGAGGTGACTGGGACTAAGCTCATCCCCAGGAGCTCACCACGTCTGGAGCACACACTCCCCTTAGCGGGTCATAAAACCTGCCCCTGCCTCTTCTTCCTCTTCACCACAATGGTAAGTGTGTTACTTACCTCATAGTGAGGATGGGTTAATTAATTAATGCATGCGACATGAATTAATATCATCACCTTCCCCAGTCCAGTTATACCTATCGACCCAGAGCATTCACTTGTCTTAGAACACCAAGATCTGGACCGAAACAGGGACAAACTGGAGTTAAGCTACATCTCAATCATTTATTTCTATTTGCTTACAGATTTCTAAACAAGACCAAGGTCCTTACGTGTCTGACACCGTGAAGTTTTATCAAACCACGTCATTTGGTGATTTGCTTAAGGTCATAAATGAAATGCCTTGTCTGCCTTTCTGGCACAGTGTCCCAATGCTGGTGGGATGTGAAACCAGATGTCCTGACCCCCACGGTTGTGTCTCACCCCAGAGATTAGAGCCCTTCAAATCAAAAGCTATCATACTGAGGGATGAGGAGGAATTTGGATGTGGAGCCTGCCAAAGAGGCAATTTCAAGCCAGAGACCATACGGAGCCCTCCAAAATACCCCAACCTGCCAACAGTGTCAAGTAGTCCATAAATTATCCCTAAAGCCTTCTGGTTTTAATCAGTCCCACTCCCCGATTACTCTTAGAACGTGACTCCAGGCCCCAAAACTGAGTATTTATCTTGCATTAATCAGATTAGAAAAGCAGGAGTATTCGATACACTGACTAATCGAGTCAAGGGATCAATACGGCATGTGGCAGAGCCTTACATTGTCCTCACTCTGCAAGATGACAAGTAATGAATTAGTTCTGGAAGGTGCCCAAAATAACACTTTGTGACCTAACACAGAGGAAACATGAACTTTCATCTGTTTCCCCACTGGAGAAGAAAGAGGTGGTGCCAGTATGTATATACCAGTATATACCATTCCTGCAAAGCAGAACTAGTGAGGCCGAGTAGTAAAACTCCAGGTCATAACTCCTTCAATATGGAAGGGTATACTGGAGTTCAGGATATAGCAAGCCAAGGTGCGATGTATTGCACCCTGCTGAACCTGCTCCTGCCATCTCAGCTGGGCTCTGCGTCCTTCAGCTGGCTGTCCCACACATGTTGCTGCTGTGAACAAGCCTCCTTGGAGGTGACTGCATTTTAACCTGCCTGCAATCTCAATTGTATGTGCTGTGGTCACACTTCAGCAAAAGCCACAAGGTCAGTTTGGATGGCTTATAAATGCCATCTTCAGAGAGAGTTACCTAAACCCTAATGCAGCAAGTCTAGGTCTTATTGTCAGTGGGGTCTTCTGTGGTCTTTGGTGCTCTATGGTTGTTATTGGGCTATGATGCTAGTGCATTATTTTAGGGGCGGGGGGGGCGGGGGGGGAGGAAAATAGAAAAGACTTAGAAGCAGCCATCACTAGATGATGAAAGTGCAGACTGCTCTGTTTTGGGCAACAATGACATACCCATGGAGGAATGGGCTTACTGGTCATTTTGGGTCATTGTTTATTATGTTACAGGACTGAAGGGGGGAGGAAGTCCTAGCCTGAAAGACAGAAACACACAGAAAGGTGACCCTGAGTTCATGTCAGCATTAAATTGGGAGTGAGAGTCTGTCTGGTGAAGCCCTGTGGGCTACTCAGGACTTACAAGAACACTCTGCATAGTTGTTTCCAACCGCAAGCTATCCTCTGACCAGGATGAGTAGAGAGAACCCCCTGAGTTACAAACAGAGCTTTACTGTGAAAGACTGTTCAACCAACCTTTCAACCTCCTTCTTTCCGCTCCTCCACTCCAGAGCTTTCCTTACTGTTAAAAAATAAGTTTTTACAAAGCCACATATTGTTGCTAAACCGGTAGCTGTTCTCTTGCTATAACACCTCTGATGATAATCCATATCATATTAAATTGTCCTGTTGGGTAGAGGGATACTCCTTCTTCACATATGGCAACAATCAGCTGAGGATGCAGAGGGCTCACCTGACGCTGTTTTGTGTTTCTGCACATGATCTCCACTTGACGGTTTCACCAGCTCCTATATTAGTCCAACACGACTTCCCAACCCAGACTACCCGTTTTACCAACCAAGCCCATGCCTCTAACCTAACCCAGAGATTATTACCCTTAGAAGGAAAATGCATGCGAGGGTGAAAACTCTGCCATGTCCCTCGACGAGATGGGGACATAGTTTGTTCCCCACACCAGCAATGCCGCACTTAGTATATGGAGGGATGTGGAATTTCTGAGTAATTAGGGTCCTTGTAAAATAATCAGTTTGTTCCTTCTGTTTCTAAGCACTTGTCTTACATGAATCCTGAACAAATGGGCTCCGTTAAGGGAAGGCACAAGAGCAAGACAATCTGTATGACAAGCCACCTCTGTCTTCTCAGCAGCCACCTCCTTGATACCCCAGCTCCATCCCAAGACCTGCGGCACTCGTCCTGCAGAGCGGAGGTGCTCCCTTCTCCCACTCATCTGTCACGCACAAAAGTTGTGCAGAGCTTCTGCAGGTTGGGCTCCCACTCCAGCTAATTTTCTCTCTCCCTGTGCAGCCCGAAGCAGTTGAAGCCTGCACGGAGATGTAATGATCTCCTGATTCTGTTCTTGTGAGTCAGCCTCTGCTCAGTACAAACCTCTGAGCTAATCACAGCATGAACAGCTGTTTCTGGCAAAATGAGGGACAACAGGCAGACAAAGCTGCTCCGGGTGTTTGTTTCCTTCTTCTTCAGGAACTAAATCTTCCCAGTTAAAGTTCTTGAGGATGTCCATTAAGTTTACTGAGCTTGCAGGAGGCCTCAACTACAGCTCACTGTTTCGTGCTCAGCTGTTTAGAGCAATGCAGCAAACATTCAACAATTTAACAACCTGGTGGGAGGGGAGAGGCAACGAATGTGATTGTAATTAGAAGGGTGGGGTTTTTCCAGGGGTTATCATTAAACAGCAAATGCTCTGCAACTGGAAACATGGTGAATGTCAGAAAAGCAATTGCAATAGGCACAGTCATCCCAGGCTCTGTCCCTGCTTGTCTTTAGGAGGCAGGTGGAGGTGGTAGGTACCGTTCCTGCAGTTCCAGGAGCTGGTTCCCCGTTTGAGGGGATGTGGATGAGGTGTGAAGCTCAGATTCAGTTTGATTACTACCTCTTCTCACCCACTGTACCTGGCAGATGAGATGACCTCTGTGCCCATCACACTCTGAATGTCATCCACTGAAGGTCTAGATCCCTCGCCTGACCTTAGCTGGTGGGCAAAGCTAGACATGAACCCCAGTCTCTCTCAGCACTCCTACCAAGCACGGTTTCCTTGCTAAACACAGACATGAGCCTGCTTCCGTTGGCTTCCATAAGAACACCTTATCAGAAAAAAAAGCTGGATTAACATGATTTGGCGTGCCCAAGGTTTTACAGGCATTGAGAAAGAAGGTGCTCTTACCGAAGCTCGTTTACAAATACCATTTCCCTTTACTAACTGTGTGGATCACATTAATATACAGGGCTACAGATGAAATGAAAACCCCACAGCTGACATGTCCTTTACAGCGTGCCTAATAAAAGACTTCTCCTGGTCTGTTCTCAACCTACGGCCTTGGGGAGGAGACACTGAAGAGGTGGAGTGATGTGAAGATCCCCAGCAAGTGCGTGCCCAAGGCAGAAATCTCTAGTGTCTCGGTCCCCTCTCTACTCTTCTCTGTCAAATTCCCCGAAAAGCAGAAGAAATGCAGACGTTGAGATGAAAGGGATGACTTGCCAGGGTCACTTCATGGTGTAGCCTTCTAACTCACTCTGTTGTTACTTCATCTTTGCTTCCTGGGAGCAGCTGATTTATCTTTATTATCCTCCTCTGTTGTCACTGTCATTAAATTTTGTTGAGCCAAGAGACTCCACTGTGTGCTTTAGTAATTCGATCAGAAAGGAGGGGAAGCAGAGCTGAGGTAATAGGCAGCGTGAAAGAGGTCAGGAGAAGCAGCCGTGGCACATTAAGGGAAATACAGATCCAGGCTCACTTGGAAATGGTAATCATATAGAGCGTGCCTGAGCAACTGGCAGCAATAATCTAGAGCAACAGTGACCCAGAGCCCTGCTTGCTCCCCTAGCTGTACTCTTATCTCCCTAAGACCTGATCTTGCAGGGATGTCACATCCTAGGCTCCTTTCTCAGGTTTTAGTCTGTCTTTACCAATGCAAACCAGCTGCTGGAATTAGGAAGGGAAGAGCTTAGGTGTTGCTCTTCCCAACTCGCTGTTTTACATGTGCCTCTGCATGAATTTGTGAATTGTTTCATTTAAGCATCAGCCATTGAACAAGCTCAGTGGCAAAGTAATCATTTATCTGTACTATTTTATTTAAATGGCAAGAATCCCCTGCTGAGAGAAGAATCCCAATGCATTGTGTCCTTGTATTGGGTCTGGCTGCGGTGGAGTTCATTCTTCCCATAGCAGCCCTCCCAGTGCTGTGCTTTGTGTTGGTAGCTGGAAAGGTGGTGGTAACACACCGGTGTTTTGGCTCCTGCTGAGCCGTGCTCCACAGCATCGAGGCTGTCTCTCCAGCATCCCCCCTCACCAGGGGGCTGGGGGTGGGCAGGATCTTGGGAGGGGACACAGGCAGGACAGCTGACCCAAACAGACCGAAGGGATGTTCCATACCATATGACATCTGCTCAGCAATTAAAACAAAGAGAAAGGAGGAGGAGGAGCATTTTTTACTCTGACATTTGTCTTCTGGAGCAATCGCTAGGCATACTGAAGCCCTGCTTCCCAAGAAATAGCCGAGCATCGCCTGCTGATGGGAAGCAGAGAATAAATTTTTTGCTTTCTTTTGTTTCCGCGTGTGGCCTTTGCTTTTGCTTTATTAAACTGCCTTTATCTTGATCCATGAGTTTTTTCCATCTTATTTTCTCCTACCCTATCCTGCTGAGGGAGGGTGTGATAGAGCAGCTTGGTGGGCACCTGACATCCAGCCAGAGTCAACTCACCGCAGTCCTTCTTGGCACCCAATGCGGAGTACATGACAACAGCAGTTTTTTATTAAGTTTTGTATATAGCTATTGTAATTATTAAGTGGCAAGCTCCTGTGCGGGTCACAGAGTTTGCTGGCTGCACTGCTTGTCTCTCTATTTTGCTGAGCTTAGGAACATGTTAATGCAAACAATGGCTGTGTGCTTCGCCCTGGCATTGATGGCCTTGCTGTGCTGGGGGAGCTGTCTTGTGGAGAGGATGAGGGAACACAGCTCCCTCTTCCTACCGGGGACTGATGTGGATGGTTTTATTATGCAGGTTCCCAAGGGACCTTGTTCACCTTTACATGAGCTGTTTAATACTACTGATTAACAGTGGGGACTGTGGAATCTGGTGTCATCCCGGTGTAAGAGAAGACAGCTTTTCAGTAAGGTGATACTGAAATGTGCCCTGAGGCGGCCAGTGCGTGGGTGGCAGGGTGTGTGGAAGGATTTGGGAGGATTCCTAGCACAGTTATCACCTCCCATAACCTGGGATTTTACACCTGAACAGGCAAGCAACCCTGGCGAACTGACACGCCACCTGACAGATGGGTGCCTTGCCTATCCCAACAAAAACCAGCAGCTTCTAGCACCATACTGGGGGCCTGGCCTGTGCCTGGCAAGCCACAGTTCAGTACTCTGAGGACTGGCTGAGGCAGGGACCCAAACAACAACTGCAGTAATTGCCCCAGTAGTGAAAAAGAAACAGCGGGCAAGGAAGAAAACAGGTCCACATCATCGATTAGTAAGGGAGGAGGAAGAAGACGAATAGTTTGATCAAGAAGCCAATCCTTCAACAAAGAAATTGGAGGAAGGAGTAAGAGAATTCAGGCAAAACACAGAAACTACCTGGTCCCTGACTTCATCAGGACTTTGAGACATGCGGGAAGATGGCAGCCGCCAGCCAGGTGAGCGGATTGCTGCCTGGCTGCTCTGACGCTGGGATAACAGGGCCAGCAGTCAGCAATTCGATGGTTAGAAAGCCCAGCAGCTGGGTTCCCTTGTTAGAAAACAGGGAATTGAGAGAGGAATTGGAAAATAGGCAGCTGGAGACAGCTTCTCTCAAGTGTGAGGGCAAGATATCCATTCAAGGAGGGTATTGTGAACTCCCCACAAAAGTGGACTACCACAGATGAAGGCATCTGGTACCTGAGAGAATTAGTGGTGCTGGAAGTCATCCACAGGGACTTAGAAAATGATGAGGTCCCCAAAGATCCAGAGGATGTCCTGTACACATGGGCCAAGTGGAGGAAGGTGATTCAAAGTGCCCCAGCATCATATTCTAACAGCTTGGCAGTAATGTATTGCCCAGATATGGATACACCAGCTGTGGACAGAGTGTCTTTTTGGCTCCAAACTTTGAAGAAAATCTCTGTCCCTCTTCATCCTTATGAGCCAGTGCCTTGGCTGTCAGTGGCATGCCAAGAAATCAGTCCTCTCCTGCCCCAGTCAGAGGGAAAAGGAGGCCCAGGTGCACGCCACAAGGTGCACTGTGCTCCTTCCTGCATGACTAGGGGGAGGACATGAGGAACACCTAGAACCTCTGGCAGAAAACATCAGGAGAAACCCAAGGTTGACCATGAGGGTTTTGGAGCTGAGAGTATAGATGATCAGAAGCCCACTACACCCTAACTGAAAAAGAGAAACTAACAGCAGATGAGGAGATTTGAGCTGCTTCAGAAGTTGTTGGTGAAGAAGCATATCTCCTCTTGGCACCGTGATTGCCCGTGCCGCATTGGATGTTCAAAGGAAACATCCCCTCTACACACAACACAACCAGTGCTACAAGGAGTAAGTGGGTAGTGTCGATCATGCAATGAGCTCTACAGGGGAAACCCAACTGCCCAGAAATCCTGAAAGAGACCATGGACCCATCAGAAGGCAGAGATTTTGGAGCACTGCTTGAGGAGGTGACTCGTGCCCAAGACGGCACATTTCTTAAAGCCCAGGTCAGCACCCTGGTTGCTAATGCATTTGTAATTGCACTGCACCTCCTGCCCCTGTGCGTAAATCATGCACCTGTGAGTCATCCCACTGAGGACTGTGGGACCATTTCCATGACCAAGCCCCAACATCAGGCAGGAACTTCACCAGGATGCAAACACTGATACTGCAACAGCGTTACAAGCACTAACATGGGTAAGGCTTCATGGAGAGAGCAAAAAGGCACCTTCAGCCATGGCTGCGTGGATCAGAGCCTTACAGCTTAAAACATGTGACATGGAGCAAAGTGTTAACATGTAGGTGACCTTCGTTCCTCAGCAGCTACAAGCTGGGATGATAACCCTGAATGTCACTTTTTTGGTACTTGTAAAACACATCCTCAGGAGACATACACAGATTCATTCTTTTTTTCCTTTCCTTCTGTTTTTTCCTAGCACCTCATCATGCAGTGTGACATAAGGCCAGTGTAGTCATGTGTCTTGTGGTTAGACACAGATATGTACGTACAGCAACCCCTACCCTGTATACTCACCTATATGTGCACGGTAAGCAAAAGTATAATGTGCTAATTATACAAACACACAAGACATTCTTACGGTCAACTACATAAACCCCACATGTTTACACTGTATGCATATATATATCGAAGAGGACATGGTTCACCTGGCGCATTTTAAATGCCTTTTTAGGATGAAAAGAAAAGTTCCCCAGGAACTCTGCTGACAACCAGTGATTAGTCCTATTCTGAAGAGAGGTGTCATGAATCCATCATTTGTGTCGCATTATAAAGGGAGCCTGCACATCTAAGACCTCTTTTTTACACACATGCAGCAAGCATGTGCAGATAGAAAGGAACTGTGTCACTTTTGTCTTGTTTCTTGCCTTCACGTACACATGCGCTTACATGTATGCATATACACACAGAGAGACTTCACAGATTCCCTGGAAAAAACATAAAGAAATAATGAGAAACAGTATAGTAAAGATGTCCAGGTTCCCACGTGCTGCCTGGCCTAGCTAAGGTCCAGCGTGCAGTGTAGTAAACAGCAATTTAATTGGAATAAATTATTTATTAGTTATTAAGGGCTTTTTCCTTGAAGCTCATAAAGGCAACAATGAAAAATTACTCCAGAATTTATTCATTCTGCATGCTGGGAGAGACATTGTGTGTCTGCATATATACACAGATATAAAGCAGACCATGCTGTGATCTTATATATTTACGAACAGACTGCAAGTTTATGTGCACCACAGAAATAAGCAGAACACCATAAAAATTAAAGGAGCAGTGCAGAAATTCAGTATCTTTGTGGTCACATAAAAAGACAGAGGTGTAGTTTGCTTTAGATACTACAGATGGCTGTTTACTTTCCACTTAACTAGGCTAAAGCTGATCTTTGCCAGATGATCACTTCTATGCCTTCAGGCACTGAAATACATTGCTAGACTTGGGCCCCTGCCCTGGACTGTGACAGCAAATGCATATACATTGCGACTGGGGCTGTCCTGCAAGGTCTCTATGCAGTCAGCTTCAGTGAAGACCCCTAGATGCTTTGAATTTTTTATTGCAGTTTCCTGTCTGGCCACAATCCTAATATTGCCCAAAGGTTTCCAGTGGTCCCCTGCTGATTGGTAGCAACACCATTCTGGATATGCCAAAATCTTCACCATTTCAAAGTTATTTTTCATTTTTTACTTCTCTCTTGCAGTTCTTTGTGATTCCATTTCTAGGCTATGCCCAGCCTTTCCATTGCACCTCTGCAAGACTTGACAGCTCCTTGGAGGTTTCAGTCATGACACAGATTGATAATTTGCATTTTCGTTTTCTTCAGCCAGTAATTGAAGTTGAAGTCCATCCTCCACTGTTTCTAAATCCTTAGCACTTGATCTGGGGCCCTGTATTAAGTTTATCTCCATGCTACATAGAAGAACAACTTTATACGTACAACTCCAGGGTTCAATAGATCATCCTTTGACATCCAGGGATCAGTGGAGGTTCTCTTGTAGCACAGCCAGTTCTTTGCAAAACCCTTTCCTAATAGCAGTCATTTTTCTGGCTGTCCTGATATTCACACAAAAAAAGTCACCGGGCTTTTGGATATATCACATCATGCATTTCCTACCATGATAACACAGATGTATCTATATGGCGGAGAGCACAGACCTGTCCCAGGTGAACAACAGCTGCTGAATCATGTGCAGTTACACTGCCCAGAAGGTTAGAGAGGAATATAAATAGCCCAGGAGAGGAATGAAACTTTTGGAGGAATGTCCTGATCTCTTCTGCAATTTGTCCATAAGAACCACCCAAAGAGCTTCCACACCTCAGCTCATCCAGGGACCCATTTCCACAAATTCATTGTATCTTGATGTGCTTGATGCACTCTGAGAATTAACCCCACAAATGTCCTTGAAGAACTTTGGCACGGACCACTGATTTTTCTAATTCCTCTGGAGTTCTTCATCAGCACTTTTACCTCTGGGATCCCAAACCACATTTTCTACAGCAGTGATGCGGGTTGGTTTTTTGGAGACTTTGAAGTGAGGGCTAAAATAGTGTAGCTGGCTTTAGTTATTGGAGGATTAGCTGTAGTCATCCTGACACCCCTTGATGTCTCAGCCATGCTGCTAACTGCAGATGGGTCATCTTTACAGTCTGCAATCTACGTCCCTGGAAGCTGTGTGGTCTCTCGTTCACCTCCTTTACGGAGTGGCTGGGAGCTCTTGTGCAGCCAGAATAGAATAGGGTGATAAGAAAATCTCAATGGCTGTAAGCAAAGTACAGCATGAGTTTGCTAGAGTATTCAGTCCAAAACCTAAGACTTAAACCTGAAGAAGTGATAGTATTATGTGAATCTTCTTAGAATCCATTTCTGGTCATTCTTTGGATAGCAGTCCCCAAAATTATCTCTGTTCAGCCCACCTGAAATGCACAAAGCAACCACCTAGGCAAGAAGGCTGGGGACAGAGGCAAATGAAGGACACTGCTGCTCCCTCCCAAAGGGATGAGAACTACTTCCTTGGGGGAGATGTATGTATTGCCCAGCAGAGGCAGGCCACATGCTGACACTGTGCCAGAATGACTGTGACAATTGACAACAGTCTGGTCTCTGCTTTGGGAGGGAGTCTTGGACAAACATCTGAGGATGCTCCTTGGTGGCAGAGCAGCCAGTCCCAAGCATCTCTGTAAGGATCACAGGGACACCCTGAGAAAAAAAGACCATGGACACTGGACACAAGCCAAGATCCCTTAGCTGTGCTATAGAGGACATCCAAAGTAAAAATTGCCTTTGCTCGCAGCCAGTACAAGTACCTCCCTACACCTGAGCCACTTGGACTCCCTTCATAAGCACTGCAGTGATGTAGTTACTGCTGAGGGTAGTTCAATGCTATCCTAAAATTGAACCTGCAGGAAGCCAAGTGTATTTTACTCTGAAAGGGACAATTTCTCTCCCACCAACAGCAGGTGTATGGATGATTTACCTAGATGCAGAGAAACAAGCTACATATGGTAAATTAAGATGAATACCATCATTTCTGTCCGTAGGGGTCTGCTCTACCTGCAGGTCATTAGCAGATGAGCCCCCCATTCCAGAAGGATGGATGCACTGCCATGAAGCCACAGTGTTCCAACTCCTCTGTCAGCTGGGTACCAGCACTGATGGCTACACTGCAGTCAACTTCTTTTCAGCCAGTGGTGGAAAGGAGGAAACCTTTCCTCTTGGATAGTATCTTCCATTAACATGGCTCAAAGCTTGTTACCAACAAAAGCTCTGGGCTCCTAAACTTCTTGTGCCACGGAGCTTCCTTTCTTCCAAGGGAGATAAAGTGAGAATGAAACAGGACCTTGGAAATCTGGGTGTTGCATGAGTATTTTACAGTGAACAGGTCCCTTGTAATACGCACATAACACACAGAGATAAATTTGGGGAGCTTGACCCTGGTGGTCTGTGCTTTGCTGAGTGAGGACAGGAACCACCACGACATGGTTTGCAGAAGATTGTCCAAGAAAGCTTCAGCAGGCACAACTGCAGTCTCTGAATGTTGTTTAACATTGCTTGTTATGGTGAGAGGTTAGTTCAGGACACCTTTCCTACTGTGGGAGCCAAGGCATGCAGGGGTAACTGGTTTATCCAATTTGTCTTAGAACATAGTGGCTCAGCAGGGAATCAGACCCAGAAGAGGAGACCTCTCCCACTTTGTCCCTCTTGGGCGGTTTGGAAGGTGACAACATTAGGCAGAAGTTGAAAATGCTTCCTGCTGCCCTTTTGGCAGGGAATTCACAGCTGCTGGTCTGCTGTGCTCCCCTCCCACCGATAACAGGTCTCCCTTCTCAGATACCTTCTCACAGAGCTAAGTGCTTGAGGGATGCCCCTGGTGTGTTTGCAGCTTTGCCCAGTAGTTTTATAGTTATTGGCTATTGCTCCAGCTTTCTCAAAGGAAAACAGTGTTAAAATAGCTTTCTATATTCCTTGAGTACCTCCGTCATCCCTTGGCAGCAGTCATCCCTTCACGTCCTCTCAATGATGTCACTGGCATCAAGCACAGAACCCCACCAGTCCCAGCTCTCTGATGCACTTAATTAAAGCAGAATCACTCAATAATTCTGTTGTGCTTTCCTGGGCATCTGGTCATTCACCTCTCATGTGCACAGGCAATTAATTTTTAGATTGTCCGTACAAAGGGATTGAAACTAGAATATTAATTCCAGCACAGTGGGAGGAAAGAAGGAAGTTTTGCTGATGTGTTAGTCCACCTGCAGGGCTCTGCCCTCGGATGCTGAGTGCCCGTGATGCCTAAAGGCCTCCCAGAGTGTTGAAAGTTGGAAGGGACGGAAGGTTTTTGAGATAAAACAGTTCCCCACTCCTGCCCAATTCCATTCATATTGTGGATAAATTAATAACCGTGTTCCTGCCTGGAAACCTCGTCAAAATCAGTGGCCCAGGGTGCTACATAAAAATAAATGCCAGACCCTGCTGCAAAGAGCTGTATGTGGCCTTTAGTGACTTGTGCAGAATCACACAGAGACCATGTAGAAATCTCAGCACTAAAACTCCTGATTCATGGGCTAGAGCATATTCATTAGTTTATCCTCTTTCTCACAACCCTAAAAAAAAAAAAAAAAAACAACACCAAAACAAACAAAAAAGGCAAGCATTACAGAATAATCATTTTCCCCTGGCATTTATTGAAATGTCATTTGAATGAGACTAAACAATGCTTTATGTTCCTTTGAGTAACTGATATGGACAAAAGTCCATAAGAACAGGAAAACTGCAACTCTGATCTAGTTAATGGATATTAGAGGTACAAAATGCTTTCAAATGCACACAATTATTTTTATCTGCTAATTCAAGGAGTGAAAGCTTCTTTCTAGGAAATATGGTAATATATATTGATCAGAAAAATGAAGCTTCTATAACAAACCCTGAGCACGACGCAAGGTTAAGGGGTTTTAATTAATGAAAAAGCTTTTTCATGAAATGATGCCACCACTCAAGGAAAGTATACACTATGACCTCCAGTTAAGTGGAGACACCTTTTAAATATGACACTGCTCATATGAGCATCACTCACTCTCTTTCTTGGCCAGATAAATATTGAACAAACCTGCTGCCAGACCAGTCTGCCCTATTCTGCCCTGCTTGGGTGGTGGGTATCCACTGCTGAGGTGACCACCACAAAAAACTCAATCCCAGATATGGATGTCTTTCAGGCATGCCACAGATCTGTGAAGGCATCAACGAGTGGTCTAAGCATCTGGATGGGACAAGATCAGCACTGGGGAGTGAAGATCTACAAGATATGTCCAAAAACTGCATCTCAAACAGCCCATGGTATCGACTGTCATAGAACAGAAGGTGAGGGGCGTATGTACAATTAGCAAGGTGGAGCAGGAGCAGATCTGTAGATCTAAAGGAGCTGAGGACCCAGTGTGCATGCTATGTATGTTCCCAATGCTCACAGTGCATACATTTCAGGAGGATTATTTCAAGCTATACCCAGCTTTGTCCCCTGAACTGAACACCTTTTATCGCTGGTTGTGGTCCTGGAGCATGTCTGCTGGTTTAATCTGTTCAAAAAGAGTTTGGGTCATGCAGTTTGAGTCATTGTGAGATGAAAACAAAAGCCAGTAAGCAGGGACAACTGGGAGACTTCTTACAGAACTTTACTCCTGATCTGAATAAATTTCAAACAGCAATGCAGATGTACCCACAAGTCCTGTGCCTTTTACTCCTGGGAACAATTCCTTTGCATTTATTATAAGTTGAGACTCCTACAGTTATCAGACGCTTAAGCTGTCATTGAAATTAAACTACCTCTTCTTGTGCACCTGGATTTATTTTGTATCTCCTACCAACACAAACAGAAATATAAATTAGCCCTTTCTATCACTTATTTTGAAATCTGTCTGGCTTGCCTTGCAAACGGGAATATAATGAATTTCATCTACAATCAGAAACAAGTGCTTTAATTGTTCAGTATATTAGTGCTACATTGTTTACACGATTATTCTTTTTTAGGAGGCACAGTCAACTTAGACTGAGTCCCATACGGATGGTAAACTGGCAAAATCTAACCTGCAGCAGTGTTTTTGCTATCTGAAAGGTAATATATTTACTTTCACACCACCAGGATTCTTCTGCATTTCAGAGCTGCACTGGACAGACGCTAAGCTGCCCAAGACAGCAGAATTATGCCATAGGGGCAGAACGGAGTCTTTGCTGCAGAATTTCGTGGAGTAGCTTGAATACAGCGAGGCATCACCACATCTGTCTTCTATTAACAATATATGGCTACAGCTCTACCTAAAATCTAACCTGCAGCTTCTTCACCTAACAGGATAGACCAGATCCACTCAAGTCAGCTCGTGGTGGAGTGACAAGAATGTTCTGCCATAATGTCCAGTGGGAACAGGAATGCTTGTCATGCAAAATTGCTGGTATGTTTGCATCTATTGCAATGCTTCCGCTGCAGTTGTTACTGGTAGTACCTGAGCACCCAAGTTTTGGCTGAACATATTCCTTAGCAGAATCGTGGAAAGCCGAACGGAAAGGGATTACTCTGTGCTGAAAGCCATTACCCCCAGGCTCAGGTACAGGGCTCAGATGCACTGTTGAGCTGAGAGGGGGGCACCCAGCAGAAAGTCTTGTTAAGACAGGGAGAAGACAGCCCTCCAAAGGGAATGCTTCTTTCTAATTGCATGTTTTTGTCTTGCTTCTGATACTGTGCAATGAGTTTGGGAGAGGCCAGCAGAGTCCAATGGAAATTCAGAGAAAAGCAACATTATCCACCGAAACGTCAGACAAATATCGACTTCTCCACAAAAGGCTTACTCAGACGCCTTGGGAGAGTCAATATTTGGTGGAGAGCATTAAAATTTCACAGGCCCTTGGCCAAGGTGACTTTCTACAAGTAGGGCTGATCTCTCTCACAGTGAACCTGCCCACCAAGCCCGCCACGTGTGAGCAGAGGCAGTCCAGCTTCCAGCAGCCCCTGCTCTTCCCCTGACTGACAGCAAAGCAACATTCATCCGTCTTTTGCTCTGCTGGAGATGAAAATCCTCCTGCCTGGGGGAGGTGTCTAAGGAACAAGTCCAAGGTCCCAATAAATCCATAGCAAAGGTGGAAAAGAAAGGGCAAGTCCAGACACTATGATGATGGGCACTTCATAAATACAGCTGACAGGTCAGAGAGATTGGTAGATAGATTTCTGGCATTTTAGCCCATGAACACACGCTCTGTAAAAGCTAGACTCACTTTCAGCTGCAGTAAAAGGGAGATTTCAAGCTCTGTGGGAATTGTCAGTCCCCAAAAGCTTTCAGAAGCTCGTGACTGCATTTCCTGTGCTTTCTATCCCATTATGCAGATGCCTTAAAGTAAATGTAAATCACATCCAGACTAATTGTAAAGGGTTTTGGCAGTGAGAAGCAAAGTGCTTTGAGATGGCTTCTGATGGTCCAATGGCTGCACGTCTTTGCCCTCTTCCCCTCTCACTCCACACCCTGCCCCCACACATCCACACATCGTGATGCCCTGAGCTCTCACAGACAAGGCCAGCAGGGCTCACTGGGTTAATTAAATCAGTGTCGTTTGCTGTCTGGAGCTCAAGTGACAAATGCATTCCCAACCTTGCCCCTTCTGAGGGGTGGTTTGTGAAGTGTGACGGTGGCTCAGGACTCCTGGACTCTGTGCTCACACGTCTCACCCAGCTGAAAGCATCGCAGCCCAGTGATTTGGTTTCCCCCCTCTTGGTCACTGGGACAGAAAGCACCAGCACTCTGTCAGCGCAGTAAGTGCATTTTCACTCTGCTTTAAGACTTCCCTTTTCCTGCTTCCCTTCCTGGTCTGTCACGGGGGAATAAGATGTCAGGAGATGCTTGGGAAGACTGAAAGGGACAGTTCCCCTCCTCCCCACTCAGGCTGTGAATGTGAGGCTAATTTTATTAGCCCAGCCACTCCATTATCCAAATAACCCCTCGCCAGCCTCCTGCTGCATTTGCAGATGCATTAGTGTAATGGTACTGTGTACTGCCAAACACGTGCTGCCTTCCATACCAGATGTGCTTCCCAGGCAGATAAGGTGATTCTTCTGGTCTCATATATATATACATATATATATATATACACACATACATAAAAGAAATGTATAAAGGTGTATACAGTAGCATCCAAACATGTCAGTAACTTCAGAAGATTTTGAGCGTGCAGAGGGGTTACAGAACAAGGCTCCTGTTTTGTAACACCCTTTGAGGTCCTACATAAGCATGGATATATATTTACAATGTGCCGCATGTTGGTTCATCATTTGACAGGTAGGCTATACGCTTTATCATTTGTGAATGTTTACAGTGAGACAAAAATAAGCCTGATTCCCTGCCTCCTGTCTTCTTTACTTTGAGGTTTGCAGAAATCTGTCTAACCCATGCAGGTGGTGGGCTTCTTACGTTAGCACAATGCTGCCTCCTCTTTTAAGCTGGAGGAGGAGGGATGTAACTTGGAGGAGTGCCAAGGAATGTCTTTGTGGGCTTTTCTTTTGCCCTATGACCTGACATGAACATTACAGCAGATTCACATATGTTCAGTAGTCCATTTTCTGTGTGTCCTATATATGATGAACTCATGCATCATCCTTCCAGTCACCCACATCATCTCACAGCAAACCTGTTGCATAATGGGGGAAAGATGCAAGGGGGCTCCTGCCACTAAAGCAACTCATTCCCCCCACAGCCTGCTCCCGGTCCAACCCAAAGGAGAGGGCAGTTAGTTAAGAAAATGCCATAGCCTTTTATAAAATCTTCTAAAACACTAAGGAGCCAGTAAATAACTACATCAGGTCTGTGTCACCCATGACCATTCTCACAGCTGAAAGAAGAAAGAGCATCATCCCAGGCTAAAAGCAAATCACAGAGCCAGAACAAATATTTTTTTCCTACAAATGGAGCACTAAATTCAGGGTGACTTTTCATTTGGTGAAAGAAAAAAAAAAAGTTAATATCTTGGAGAGGCAGGATGGCAGAAAAAAATAACAAATGCAACCAAAAAAATAATAAAATTGTCTGATTGAAATGCACAAGGTATTTCCAGAGACCTGACCCAGCTAAGCAAGAAAATTTCATCCACCCAGTAAAGAAGCTTGCTATTTTTCTAGGACCCTGGGGTAAAACTGTTGATGCCAAAACCTACAAATAGTCCCTTTGCTTTAAGAAACAATGATTCAAAACTGCAGTTCTTTATCATGTGTGAATTTTCCTTCCTTCTCCCAAACGGTTGTGTGAGGAAGCAAACAAAATTCAAACACATATATCAAATACAAATATTTCGGTATTTAAAAGATCTTTTTGCACCGAAACCATTACTGCTGTTCCTCTAGGTAGAAAGAATAACACCCCAAAGCTGTCTGAGCACTGAAGACGGGGGGCAAGGAGTCCGTGCAAATTGCTGATTGTGTAAACTTCGTGCCACAATTAGTAGTTAAGTGAATCGATTGTCAGTTCAAAAAGAAAGCATAGAAAGAAGAAAGGGGGGGTGGGGGGGCTGTTTAGCTTGTGTGGGAGCACGGAGAGCCTATGATATTTGCTGCAAGCACTTTTATCTGTTTAGCTTTGAAAATTAATGAAAATAAATGTTCAGAAGGCAATAAATAGATCTGCAGCTACCCTCACGAAGGAATGCTGATACACTGTTTACACATCTAATGTTTGTTTTGAGACTCCGCAATCTCCGCAGGATGCTTCAGTGCATATGGTGTTGTCACTGTATTTCTTTTTCCGTTTTAATTTATTGATCCAGGATATAAAAGTATCCCTGAAGACCTGGGTTGGTTTTAAGAAGTTCCCTTTGCTGTGAGGAGGTGACACACCTCAGGCAAACCAGTCCTGAAGGAGCTTGGGTGCACAGAGACGGGTGAACACCTGGTACCTAAAGAGCAGCCAGAGACACCAGTGCGTGTGAAGCCAGGGGGTCCCCACTGACATGCTGATTCCCAATGCATTAGCAAATGGGGAGCCTTCATGCCGTGAGAGCTGCAACAGGTTGTTGCCCTCCAAGGCTGTGACCACATTATCAAATAAAACAGGCCAAGGATGATCCTTTATAAAGCCTTGCTGGCAAATGGCAGTGTCTACATCTCTACATTTTCTTTTCTTCCCCTATCTCCCAAAGTTTGTTGATGTCTCCCTACTGGCCCAGGGAGCGGTCCTGCCCATGGCATTCCCCTGCGTGAGGAACACTGCCTGGAGGAGTGCTGCCTGGCACAGGGTAAACCCATGGCAGGAACCGTGCTAATATTGCCATGGTGCTGCTGGTGGTGTTCAGTGTTTGAGCCTGTGCTGGCCCTATTTACCTGGTGGTTTCAGCATAGCCCAGGAGCTGAGCACATGGAGATGAGCAGAGGACACCTTCCCCCTGTGTCTGACTGCTGTTTGGGCAGCACTACTGACTGGCCATGAGAACATCACGGCTGACTTTCCCAGCCCCTCCTAGACCTCTTACCACACAGACATGTCTTCCATCGTGTCAACATGAGGTCCTTGCGGTCAGGCACGTGCTCAAGGTGGCTAACAAGCAGTTATCCCTGAAGCATGGGCAGGCGTATCCAAGGACACCCGTGCATCCATAGACAGCTTTAACCAGAGGATGCTGCCAGCTCAGCGACCCCACTGCCCACAGTAATTCTGCTCCAGTGAGCTGTGTGGGCTTTCCCCAAACACGTACCCACTCTTCTCCTCTGCTACCCCCCTTTAGTAGATAGGCATCAGCTCTTAATCAATATTTCAAACATTTAATTGGGAGTACAAGCTAAAAACAGTAAATGCTCAAGCTGACAGCTTGCAATAGCTCCTGTCCTGTGGAGCAGTACAGAGACTTGGAACCTACCTATACAAATCACCTAACACTGTGTTTGTACTACTCTGTAAAGGTCTATCTGCACCAGAAAATTTAATGTGCCCAGCATTACTCTTCAGTCCTAAGGCCAGTGAGTACAGAATAGCAGATGTACACATCATTAAACTCTCTTAGCCTGCAAATGGAGCAGCTGCAACCAAACTGCCTCTCAGAAATGGTCACTGGCCATGGTCATCCCTGAACCATGTCCAAGACTGTCTGGGAGACAGTTTGCCAGCCCCACTATGAGGATGTGCCAAGTGCCATCACACCAATTTAACGGAGGAGAAAATCCACCTCCAGTGCCTGGTCGCACTCCCCAGTACTGGTACAAATGTAACCTAAAGTCCACGTGGCTACTAGTTCATTGCTTGCAGGAGTGAGGAAAGCCATTAAACAAAAAAGGAGGGAAAACACAAAAAAGCAGGAACAGCAGAGGAAGGTAACTCCTCCTCCACTCCCAGGCCATTCCTGGTCCCATGTCACAGAATATCATCCTCCAAGGTATGCATGTAAGTGGTCCTGAGGTCCTGCCATGAACCAGGGCAGTAAATTGGCCAGTTTTAAGCACAAATCAAACCAAGAAATTAATTTTAAATGGTTTCTTTTTTCAACTGTTATCAGTATAGGAGCACAAATGTAAGACCTGGGAAAGGATATCACAGGCCCATAATGACATGGGAGATAAGCTATCATCAACCCACGACCTGAAAAAGACGACATTCTCCCAAACAGGGCCCACACTTGCCTCCTTAGTGGGGCACAAACTGCTGGATTTTCAAATGAGGATGACAGAAGGTGTTTTTCTCTTTACTAGCACACGGTTAAGATGCGCTGTGCAGAGATTAGTTGGATTTCCCCAAAGATGAAGCTCAACCTTGGGAAAGTGCTGAGTATAGGGTTAAGTAATTAGTGATGAATAGTATGTTCACCAAGTCCATTAGCTGGAAAGAAAAGCAAACCTGCAGCATTCTCAGCTGGAAAGAAAAGCAAACCTACAACACGCTTCACATTCCTTCTCCTGGATTTTCCTGCCTCCTGACAGCATCCCAACAACCCCCTCGCAGCCCACACTGCCGCCTGTCATGGGGCTCCTCTCAGCGCAGCTTCGCATCTCGTTGGGGACTGGCATTTCCAATCAATTAGACATGTCACTGCTGAATTTCTCTGCTAATTACTGAAGTTTATTATGTCTAAAGCCAGGTTAAACGCAGAATTCCTGAGGTCAAATGGGGTCACCCAGACAATCAGTTCCACATTTTCCGTAGCAAAAGAGACCCCCACGATCAGTCACTGCCAAGTGGTTTGTAATGACCAACCTGCCAGTTAATGGCCCGAGGTGAAAGTCTCGGGGACAGATAATGCTGTTGGAGGGGGGGGGGTGGGGGGGGTGGGGGGTGGCGGGGAAGTGAAGTGCCAAAGAAAAAGGCCACTTTGGAGGCAATTATAGCACAGAAACGTGAATCCACAACCCTTTCTTGCTGTCTTACAGTGGAAGGAGAATGGTTTCCTCTACGCATCAAGCAAGAGAGCAAGAGGAGCCTTCCTTTGCACTAGTTTCTGGGTCTGATCCAGTTACCAAATGCCCTTTAGTTTCAATGGGGTTTCATAGTGGCCTCAAATGTGTCATTTGAGGCCACTATGAAAGCAAAGGTGCTCAGGGGTAAGGACTGATAGGCCCTAACTCGCCAGTTGCTTAAAAGTGTGCCGTGAGCTCTGCTACCTGCTGCTTCACCCCTCCTTGCCGAGCAATAGATGCAGTGGTTGTAAGAGGGTTGCAAGCCAAGGAGAGCCTGGGAGGGCTGTTCCTGAACAACAGAGCATACGTCTCCCTTCAGAAGGAAAAGAAAAACATCTCCCCATCTGTTCTGGAGACGAAAGGGTTTTCAAATCTCTCTTGGCTCCTTCCAACACTGCATCCTGTGGGTAAAAGATGTGCTGTCCCTTACCAGGGTTTCGCTCGCAGCCGGCTGCAGCAGAGCATGAAACACTTCAGCCCAGACAGAGCACACGGGGAAGCTCAAAGTGCTCAGAGTCTGCAGCAGCAGCTGCCTGAAGCGCCTTGCCTAAATGTCAACACTGTTTTCAGAAACAATTACAGGGAATGCAAAAATAGCAATCAGGGAGTTACACACCTCTTCTCCATCCAATGGCTGGCAGATGATTCTATATCATGAGGAAGCCAAAAGAGGATCCCTCTAACCGTTGGCCCTGAAAACTCTCTATAAAAGATAACACTACACAGGCTTCCCTTCCCAGGCTTAAAGGCTTCAGAATGACCAGTGGTGTGGAGGAAATGCAGGCTCCCATGGATGCTCCCTTAGCTGGAGTGGTGCTGCAGAGCCCTGACAGTCCACACGGTCAAATTCTTCATGGTCTTTTGCATGGGTTTGACTGTCCAAATTGCAGCCTCTCAGACAATGTCTGGGAATGGCTTGGGTTTATTCCCTGCACAGTCTGGATGGAGCTACCCCCTTCTGGAAGAGTAAGAGAGCTGAGATCTGTAGGCACAGGCCACACTGCAGCATTTAGTCTCAGTGCCAGAGACTGTTCCCTATTTTACTGTGTTTATCAGTATAGCTGCTGGGGAAAAAGGATACTTCGCACTGATGGAGACTAGGTTAATGCAAACGTCTTCCTGTCTCTTTTGTGCCAGTGCTCTGTGAATCCAACATTAATTATGTGAATTACCCTGGAACTGATGCTCCATCAAAACACATTCTTGATGTGATGCTTGGAGGAAACACATGGGTTACCTTTGCTCTTTGGGGCAGAAACTACTGACACGTGAACTACAAAAGTGCTTGGAAGGATCCTTCCACAGAAAGCTTCCCAAATGATGTCATGGGAGCAGGGATATTGTACAAACACTGTCTTTCATCCCCAAGAAATCCAAAGGGCTTTACAAGTTCATAAATACATCACAAAGGCATCCGTGGATCCAAACTCTAAGAGAAGGGACACAGGAACAGGCATTTATGTAGAAGTTTAGGACTAGAGGAAAAGAAGTGATTTCATTAGGTGAATTCAAGAAAAGGATTTCTAGGGAGTCAGGGTGATGCGAAAAGTGCAGGGATTGAGACAAGACAGCAGAACTAAGAGTTTAAGGACCTTTTTTCGAAAAGTCTGACTCTTATTCAGGCAACGACACATGGGGCATTTGGCAGAGAAATTGTCCTTTCCATGTACAACATCCACGGAATGAGCAGGCAAACAGCCACTGATCTATCCAATTAAACTTTCTGCATTGATTTTTCTGTCCCTTCAAATCTTCCCAACCACCCAAAACCCCTGGCTTTGTTATGTTTATCATACAGACATAGCCACAGGTGTGTGCCTGAACTCCAGGGAATGTCATTACAGCACTGGGTGTCTTTCTGGGCTGCATTGTCCAGCTATGCAGCCCAAGCCTACGCTACAAAGAAAAATACAGATATACCCTATACAACAGAGTATTGACCAAGTGCTCAGTTTGCTGGTTAAAAATCTTTCTAAAGAAAAAGAAGAAGAAAAAATAAATAAATAAGAAGATAGACTAAATTAGGTCTCAAGAATTCCCATTACTTCCTCACCCAGTTAGGAAACAAAACAAGAAAATAATTTTCAGGGCACTTGAGTACACTTGTCTCCAATCACAATATGGAAAATCACAAAACCTGGGAAAAAACTCAAACAAACCGTGAAAAAACCTGGAAAAAACTTTAATGTCACAGTATGACTTTAAAGTTCTTTTTTAACAGAAAAGAACATAAAAGTCAGTTTGCCTTTCAAGGGCAGGTTCTGGAATGGATTTAATTTTCCTGATCCTACTACACACATCTATGATGATCATGACTATATCAAGCAATATAAAGTGATGAAAGATATTTAGCAGGGGCCTAAAGCAAGAACGACTCAAAGCCAGGAGTGCAGAAGACACAGCAAATTCTGGAGCACTTCAAAAATTTCTCTCTGATTCTGACAACAAAATGTCTATTAATCTCCCCTAACAAGGAGCATGCTTAGGACTTCAGAGGTATCACATGAAAAATAGAAAAGGCATTAGAAAATGATAACTGTGCACTTATGGTGTACACAAAAGCCCCAAGAGAGCAAATACTTGCTTCAAAGAAAGTAACAAGATACATAAGTCTGCAATGGAAACAACTTTTGAAGCATATTTAAAATGCAGTAATTAAGAGAACAGTCTCTGACAGCCACCGGGCACCAATCCGGGAAAACACTTAAGCATGCGTAAGATTTAAAAGCTTAAACCCAAGAGGTATGGAAGTGCCTGTACCTCTGAGCCAGGGTCTCTGTCTTGCCCAAACCCTCCCTCCCTGGGAACACCGGTGCCCAGGCTGGGCTGGAGTGGAATTCCAAAGCAGAGGGATGGTTAACAACTGGTGCTTTCAAGTGACCTGCAAATGTAAGATCTGTGCGAGGCAGCAGAGAGGAGGAGACCTGGCTGTCAGTGAGATTGGAGGAGACAGATGTTTAATGGAGTCCCGGATTACAGATCTGCCAGGCTTCACATGCAATCACCAGCTTCTTAGGTTTCCTTTTTCTCCTTCCCTTCTTCTGGGTCTATTACAGGGTCAGGGACTGGGGGAGGATGGAGATTTTCAGATTTCCAGCTAAATTCCTTGAGCTGCCCTTAATTCTCTGACCTATTCCCAGCTGAAACCACAACCTAGCAGTCTGGCAGGATTCAGGGAGATGGGAGTGGATTTTTTGTTTAAAACAAGAGAAGCGATGCACTTAACTCCACAGACCCACCCCGTTTTCCCCACACAGCACAGTAGCTCTACTGAGCAGTCTGTGTTTGACTCAGAGAGGCCACACCGCAGAGGGACGGCACCGCAATCAATAGTGCCAGATGACCCACACACCGTGTGCCAGGCAGCGCTGTGCCCCGGGGGACACATCTGCACGGCTTCCCACCCGTCACCCGCTCCTGAGGATCGATAGTCTCTGCCACTTCTCACCCCGGGAATGGCTCTACAAATGCTTTTTGCATTTATGGGCATTGCTCACTCTTTCCTCTAGTCTTACTCTTTTTTTTTTCCCCCCCCCCCCCCCCCCCCCCCCCCACCTCTGCACAAGGCAGGGGGTAGCTCTTACTTTGCAAAAGCAGAACCCCATGAATTAGAAGGATCAGTTTTCCCACTTGAAAAACACAGGCGATAGGAGGAAAGAGACCTGGTTAGACTGAATGATCCATCTCATTCCTCATGTCATGACTCCAGGCAACCCCCTACAACACTGTGTCCACCACATGGATACCTTAAGGCAAGGAGTCCCGAAGACAAACCACCCTCTACAGGAGCACAGCACCTTCGAAAGCCTCTGTGCATCTTCCGGCTCCTGTGTTGCTGCTTTGAGCAGCCTGTGGAGGAAGCATCCTGGCATGGGAATGACTCTCTGGCAAGCTCAGAGGTGAATGCTGACATTAGGCATTGCTGAAGTTCAAGCCAAATGCAGATGCACAGATGGCAGTGTGAAAGCTGGAGTTCTACCCTCAAACACTGGACATATAGAAGAGAGCATAACTGTAGAGTTCAGGCACAAATATGCCATCACTGTGACTGAACGTAGGTCTTTTAATGAGGAAGACTGTATTAGGCACTAAACCGTGTTAATGTATTTGTACAAATATAAGTGCACCCCAAACGCTGGCCCAGGGGTGACTGGGAGGCTCAGCCCTGATGTGCTACTCTGTCACAGGCATATAGCATGACCAAGGATGTGTTTCTCAGCCTCCTCTGCTCATTAGCAGCAAAATTTCACCAGCAGTGCTCCAAGCCAGCGGGCAGTTATATGAATTCATGTCTTGCCAGCATGCAGGTTTTAGACCCTGTCCATGGCTAAGATACTTGTGTTCAAAGTATTTGAGCAGTTGCACTGATACACTCCCCCCCAGCTGGATCCCAGTGATTAACGCGGTGTGCTTGCAGAGAAGTCATTTCTCTGGGATGGGGCAGGTCTGGAAGAGACAGGGTTCTGGCACAGATAAGCAAGGCCAAGCATGAAGCACAAGGACACTGACCTGCATTTTGTATTAAAACCTTCCCTCTGGTGAAAGATTGCCAAACTGCTCCCAGCTAGTCCCCTCCACACAGCTTGGGCTTGTCAACATTCCTCTAGATGGGATCAAGAAAGCTATAACTTGGTGTCATTTCAGGATGGCTACAAAGAGAACAATTATTCTCTCAAGAAGCATTTTCCTCTCCAATACATGCAGCACAACTCAGACTAAATACTTGAAGGTAACGTAGAAAAAGTCCCTCTGAACTCTGGGATTCAGCAAAGCTTTCCAGCTCCCATCAGGGCACGCACACCACCCTCAGGTGTCAGGAGGAGAACTGAGTTTTCACTGGCCAGTGGCAGGAATTGTGGAGAGCCCCAAAAGAAGTCCGTATCCTGGGAAATATCTTCTGTAGCTTCAGGACACATGGAGTTACAGTGCTTTGCCCATAGCTGTACAAGGACTCTGTGAGCAAGGCAGGGTATGAGTCTAGGTCTACCAAATCCTGGACTATCTGTCAGCCACAAACCTTTTCTCCTTTCCAGCGCGATTAGCATAGTACTTGCTTTAGGGCAAAATGGGGCACTTGAATACAGCATCAAACTGGCTTACAAAAGCATTTCCAAAGCATAAAAAGAGCTTAATCTAAGTGTGAAAAGCCCAAGGCTGAGGGACAGTGGGAGATGAAATTCTAGATGCCCATGCATCTCATGGGATGGAGACGGCCCCTGGTGGAATTTCTTCCCTTGCCGTAAATGCCTCATTTGAGACACCTCCAAGACCTTCAATTGGTTCCTCACCTTCCCAACCCAGCTTTCTGAGTTATTTACATCCCCGCTGGAATACACAACCAACTCAGCAGGAGGTTAAGGGACTCCCTACTCCCTTAATTATCCCGCAGCTGCTTACTCCTAAGATACCCATGCGCTAGCAGCAAATGAGTTAAAATCGAGCTAAATTATGACTTTTTGCAATAATATGCCTTTTGCTGATAAAGAATTATTTCAAAAGAGTCAGCAGCACAATGGGCTGCAGTTTTGCCAGTGGGCCAAATCGCTTTTATCATTCTTGGCTGAGAAACACAGGCAACTCACACAATGCCTTTTCCAGCCTTAGCTGAGCATCCATGCAGGATTTTCCATCCAGGCAGTCATTTCTCAGAAGGCATCTGACCTTATTTAACAGGCCCTTAATTAGGTGAAAGCAAATGCAAGGGAGAGCGGAGTTCAGCCTCCTGATATTGCTGAGGGTAATCAGTGGTATTTTAGGGGCAGGAAAGAATAGTCAAAGAGAACAAAAGCTGCCTTTGCTGCCAACTGGGATTACACTCATTGCTTGGTAGTGACTGACTGAACTCCAGCAGCTGTTCTTCCCTATCTGTTTTGTGCAGGACTGCCCAAGAGCAGGGCAGCTGGGCAACAAAATGGGCACTTTGGAGTCCTCTTCTTTTGAGGATTTAGAGAGCCTAACATGACATGTCTTTGCAAAGAGAGGGTGCATTTCAACTCTTGACTTAGGCTTCTTAGAAGCTCTGATGACCCTGAGCTTACCTAGGATGTTAGTCTGGTTTAGGAGCACCCAACTACTCCAAGAAAGAGACTGTGCTGTCAATACCCTTCCTTTCTGGCTTTCAGGAACTGAACAGTGGAGCCCTGCAGAAGACCTGACCATCTCCAAAGGGTCGGAGTGCACAGCGTGGTCACCTTTCACACTATGCACAGTAGCCCCTTCTACAGGTTGACAGGAAATACTCCAAAAGCACACAAGACAGCAGAATCAAATGATAGAAATCTGCAACAGCAATGCCAAGATTTACAGTTTATGGGTGTCTCTGCTGCTGCTTTTAAATCCCCAGGTCAAAAAGTCACACCTATTAGACAATCTCAGCTTTCCATTTTCAAACAAGCTCATTTCTGTCTTTTCTGGTTCTAGACCAATGATGAAAAACATGGTCTGCACACAACCTGATGGCTCACAAACAAACAAACGCAAATTAAAAGGAAAAACTCCTGAGTTATTTTTAAAAATTGTCATTTTGAGCCAGTGTTTCTGGGGACAGCCTCAAACTGACAATCCCCTAGAAACAGCCACTCCAAACTCAGCATTAATGTTAATTGAAATCTTGTGCAAAGACCGCATTTGAAGAAATTAAGCTATAATTAAATAGTTATTAATGATTGCTTTAACTAATTGATATGATAACATAAGCAGCAGACAAGATTTTAATCAGTGGTCATGAAATCAGAAGTAAACTAGCCAGTCACCACCTCTTCTTTTGCAGCTAATTTGCACACAATAATTCTGTTGCACATCGTGACTCAGCGGCAAAGGGAAGAAGAATAAATCTCAGGAGACAAATGGGTATAAGCCTTCCCCATTTTAATGAGAAACAGACACAGAAAGGCCAAAAAGACCCTGTCAACATGATTTGCAATACTGTTACTTAATTCTTACCAAATGTGGTTTCTGCCATGCTTTAGTTAAGTACATATTTATTTGATATTTCATTGGCAAAGTTTAAAAGAGCTCCCAAAATACCTATCTGCTTCTGCTATGCATGACCCTACCAGTCTCACCTTCAACACACGCTAATGGTTTTAGGGAATGATAGCAGTGCACAGACATGATTTATTCTCGGATCATGGGTGACTTTCTGCTAGTTTACAGGGAAGAAGCACAACTTTCCGCTGGAGCATGGAGCTGACTCACCTGCACAAAACAAAGCTGCCTGCGCAGAGAGGGACAGCAAATCTCCTTCCTTGAGTCAAACATAGGGTTACTCATACACTGATTGCAGAACAGAGCCTTCCCTAACCATTAGTGGACTGAAAGTGGGAGGCAGCTCAAAGCCGTGGGATTTTAATAATACAAAGTTGGGGCCTCTTGCTGTTTGCCTTCTGGGTTTTGAGCCTTTAAGTTCATTTTCTCTACCTCTTTCCTTTGATGCCTCTATATCAGAGGGAAGAGCTGAGATTCTCATGTCTTGGAGTTGCTTCCAGGTGCTGTGATAGCTACGCAAAATCCACCTAGCACTGGGAGAGACCCAGGAGTCCCACATGCTGAAACAGATTTATTTGGGGGGTAATGGAAGTGACCTTCCAAACGCTAGTCCAAAGCCACAATAGGAAAATGAGCATACTGCACCTCCCGGCATGTAGAGCTGGGCTGCATGCGCATGCCAACACTTAAGCATCTAACAAGCAAGGAGGCATGGTCAGCCAGCAGAGTGGGGACAGCTGGAAGAGGAGAGAGCAAAGGAACAGGGATGCCAGGACTGGAGGAGTGACAGAAAAGCAAGTGCAAGCCTGCAAATGAAAGGACAGGGCAATAAAGAGGGATGAGATCAGACAGAGAGGCAGGGCAAGTGAGAACGGGGTGAAAGAAGCATTCAGTCCCTGCAGAGAGCTCCAGTGAGCTTGTAGGCTCGGGCTTCTCAACTGGGAGGCGAAAGAAGTTCAGAGAGGGCATTAGAGGAGAAAGAGGGACCTAAAGAGGCATGTGCATGTGTGATGAGGAGCAGAGAAGATGCAGAGGCACTGCAGGGCTCCTTCCCCTGCTCCTCCAGCAGCATTTCCCATCTGGTCCTCATCCCCTTAGATAAGCATGTGAGGCGGAGGGCTCCCTGGTGTCTGCACACCAGAAACAAAAAAAGGAAAAAGAAACAACCCAAGCCTCCAATGTACCGATATCCCTGTGACCCCCAGGGAACATCTCAATAGAGGGACAAGTGTCTTTTAGGCAGGTAAGTGAGGAAATGACACCCTGGAGCAACCCTTTTCCTGCCTTCGCCACGCAAGACCCCCGTTCAGTGGGAAACACCATCCAGCTTGTACCTCGCTCGGACCTTTTGTGAAAGCTGGGGCTAAATGGCAGGTCTCCTGATAAATCGTGACAGATCCCATGCATGCACCAACCCTTCCCTGCTCTGTCAACAGGGACTTGAAACACGTTTGCACTTGAAACACACATACGCCCACAGCTCCGTGAAATGATGGGACCTTTGTATAGCATGTCTCTGGGTTTCAGTGACAAATCTTCCTGTCTCTCTCATTCAATCAATCTCACTATAAAATATATATTTATATATAGTGGAGCACCTCTGATGGTGAAAGCTGTTGCATCTTGCTCCCGAGAGCATGGCATGTCTGATAGCACCGACAAGTGCTGCCTGTCATCTCTCGGCGTTCGGAGTTGCTGCAAGGGAGGACTTGTTTCAGCCACAGACTGCAGGGCTGAGCTGAGTTCCCCATTCCCCTTGCAGCCCAAGGAATTCAGCTCCAGATGAAAATCCCCATGTGCAACCCCAAGGATCCCCCAGTGCGCTGAAGAAAGTGGTCCCATGAAGATGTTGACCTTAAAAAGGTCAGGCGGCCTTTTTTTTTTTTTTTTGACAGCACAAGAAAGCCTCTTCTTGTAGCCAGATTTATAGTGACAGTGCTTTGAAGGTGTGTCAAGGTAAAGGGTGCCTTGTTGAGCTTGTTGAGTCCAAACACCTCATTGCAGAATAGTTTGGGGCATGGCACGAGCAATAATTGCTGGGACTGGCAGAGCCATGATAGGGCTGGGACAAGCCTGGCGTCTGGCAAAACTGCTTTTAATGGAGCAGCAACACACCCAACAGAACCACTCTTATCTCTGAGACACAGCCAGGGTTGAGCCCAGCAGACGGAGGGAGGAGAAACCTCCTCCTTCCCCAGGGATAGGACCAGCCCCAGTGCCTGCTTGCCTTTGGAAAGGTCGGGTCAAGCCATCACCCTCTTGTCCCTCATCTCCACAGATCTCACAATACCAGGGATTTTCTGTGGGCAGTGAAAACCTCTGATAAGTCAGATCTTCAACCATTTATGAAAAGAACTGTATGACATGGCTTGTACAGTGGATGGGATATACGCTCCCCAAGGCCAGCCTGCACTGTTCCACACTGCTCATAGCCCTGTTTCAAGCAAAGGCAACCCCCTGAGCCCACTCTCAGCCACCGAGGCCCTACACATGCTAATTCATTCGAGCACTTGAAGTGCATTATATCATGAGCACACAGATAGCGACTGTATTGCCGTGATGGCAACACTGTCATTCACTTTGCTTGCTATGCGGCAGATAACATCAGCGATGGGCAAAGGCTTCTGTAGTGTTGAGTGTTTCACAAAATCGGATCAGATTTTAAATAATAACAGTCCATGCCCTTTTCACTAACCTCTTTCATACAGACACCCTTAAGCTTCAAAGACGGATGGGAGGAGATGATTGAATAAATCACAGGGGACTCAGGGCTCCCGAGTTCTCTATCGGGCTCCATCAACTACTTGTGCTCCTAAAAAAAAACCTGCCTAAGCTTGTGCTTCAGAATAGCCAACCACAAAAGGAATCTGCTTGTGTTTTAATGGTCATGGAAGTGCAAGTAGTCAACAGACCAGCAAGAATATGTTCTTGGAAGTTTCTGGAGGAAAAATAAATTACTTCTCTTGTTCCAGATTTAATTTTTTTAAAGAAATGAGTGAATGAATAATGCTGTCCCATTGCCCTTTCCTAGACAGAATCAAGACAGCTCCTGGGTGTTACAAGACCACCCAGCCCAAGAGAGCCAAATGTCTTGTCTCTGTAAATATGCAGGTTGTACAAAGCCAGTGGTGGTACCTGAGGTGACCTGTTGCCAAATGGCCCTGCACACAAAAAGGACACTCTGAGCAAATCTGAAATCACTGAATTGATTATTGGCATATCATCACGCTCGAGGGCTCTGACCATGCAAGGACACCCATTCTATTCAAAGGAAAAAGAAAGGACTGACAGAATAAAAGGATGAGAAAAAGGACTGATGTCTTGACTGAAGTCTCACAGGAGCCTGAAAGCATCACCTGCCTCCAGCTTCCCACTCCATCCCACAGGTGACTGGGACTACCTTCGCTTCAGCACTGGAGGTGATATCCCATCCTTGCCCAGCACAGAGCAGATGAGAAAGCAATTCCAGGTCTGTCATCACACCCTTTCTCCTGAGTTATTGTCACCTTGCAGCCTCTTTAACAAAGACAAACGCACAGAGTGGCTCACCTCCCCACTCCAAATTTTAGGTATAAATATCCATAGCTTAAGGAGAAGGTCGGAGACATCACAGAGGCACAAAATCTTTAAAATCATATAGTTCAAGCAGAAGAAATGACAGTCATAGACTGGAAACTATAACCTCTATACTTTGCATGGGGAGAAGGATAGCCAGCCTGCTACAATGCAGCTCCTGGACCACAGCAGCCCTGCTAAACACCTCCCTCCAAAACCCACATGTATTCCTGCCTTGTGGGCCAGGAGAAAACTCCTTTTAGCTTAGGTAAAGGATAATAATTTCAGTGTTAGCCATAACCTGGAAAACAGCCACCTGAAGAGGGTATGAGGAGCATCTGTAAGATCATGGCAGGTGAAGAGGAAACAATCTTTCACTGTTGCATTTTCAAGGCAGGAATTTGTGGGCGGTAAAACTGCCATGAGGGTGGCTGAGAGGAGGTGTCACGTCTCCGTCCTCGAGACTGCTGACTGTTGAGCACTGTAGTGCAGCACTGTCAGAGGGTCAGAGCGCACCACACAACATCTAGGGTGGGTCTTGGTGTTAGAGCACTGGGCAATAGTGGGAGGAAATCACACTGCTCTGAAACTGCTACTGGAACATGTAGGCATCCTCCAGGCATGAAGGCAATAAGAAGTATATCAAGTGGGTGTTTTATGTTTGGTGCCACTTACATGATCCAAGGTCAGGTGTAATACTCACTCAAGGAATCATCAAACACTAATGTATGGGTGAACATGTCACGCTTGGATTGGTGGCCCCCATTGAAGTTGCACTGTAGGGCAGCTGCCATCATGCTACCACAATCCTTTATTGCTCACTTTTTTCTGCGGACCTAAAGCTTCTCATCAGTGTCCATGAGTCAATCAGTTACAATCACTCAAGTAACCCTGCATGCCCACAAGACTAATTACATACAATGGATTTCTTCATGCAAAACAAGTTCCTCCTCCTCCCATCCCAAGCAGCAAACTTCTTAAGGCCAAGCACTCTGCTGAATTCAGCCAGACTTCCACGCTGAACATCCAGACTGGTCCTTCCCTGGAATCTGGCTGTTAGTATTTTCAATAATAATACTAATATCACAACCGGAACGTCACGCTAAACTTGGCCTGCACCCTGGCAGGCAGCATCCTACACTCTGGATCACTGTGTCTCAAAGAGGCTTCAGCTTCTCCAAATACTCCACTTGGAGCCAAATGATTCAGCATTACACTTACCCATGCCTGTGGCAGATGTAGCCACAGTTTGAACGGGGGTGGAGAGCAATGTGGTATGCAGCAGATGCAGTAGCAACTCCTTGTCATGTAGCCGGTAGGACGTGTACTGCGTAAAGCAATGCTGGGGGTGGTTTCTGCCCCCTTAGTTCTCTGCCCCTGGCCCCTCAAATATTGCATCAGTCTATAAATGCAATGGTTTCTAAGCATGGAAAGTTATGAGATCAACAACAGAGCACATCTTTGTAGTAACTGTGTTCGCTATCAGAACTTCATGTGTAATCGTGATGTCCATAGCATGATTAAGGTAAAAGCTTTCAGAGCACCATGGACTAACAGAGTTTCTTACCTGCTTCTCAGACATGATATAGAGGTGTTCATGATCCACTGAGAAGGCCATATCCCGTAATATGGGGCCAGTATCCACCACCTGTACAATCTCATACTCCAGTGTGTTCTTGGTGGTGCCGTCCACACGGATCTGCAGGGCAAACACAAAAGCAGGGAGAGAACATGAGTACTTTTCCTCCTCCCATGGAGACTGTAGGATAATCATCGAAGAAATGTATTGTGGTACAGGTCTTTTGGACAACAACCACTGTCATCGCAAAGTGAACTTTCCCCCTGCCTCCTGACTTAAATGATAAAGCAGATTTAACTGCTTCTGCTGGTCCCACCAACACAAGAACACTGTAGAAGAAAAATCCAGAGCCTGCTCGCTTTTATCTAGCACTGTCACTGTGTTACTGTCATTGCCTAGCCAACTCTATCAAGCTGAAAATGATGGCACAAAGGGCAAAATTTGTGGTGATGATGAGCAAAAGATAAAAAAAAAATAAAACCACACAAGAGTCTGCAGTCAGTCAAATGCTAGTCAGACAATATTATTGTTCTTATTGCTAATATTCCATGGGGCAATATATTATTGCAGAGTGTACAATACAACGCAGACTATTTCTCTTCTTGATTACACATATCAGATATTGCAATCAGTCCTGCACAACTATGGCACCTTATGATTCCAGACGCATCCCAGAACAGGGTGTCACTTAGGAACATCAATAACTGGGATTATGAGAAGAAACTAGATGCACAGTCCCAGTCTATCCTTGATAGTAACCCAGCGATACAGAAGAAAATGCACAAAACACCAGAGGTTTTTTTTACCGGTCTAAACCCACTTTCTAGAGATTAGGTTCAAAAAGCAGCTGGAGAAGGTTTGTAAACCCTTTCTATACTATAATCACACCTCAGGATAATCTAGTGGTCCACAGGAGTATCAGATCCTTCTGGATCTTGTGAGGCTCTATACTTCAGCAGACGCCACGGCCCTGTGTTTCAGAGATGCATCCACATTCCTCATCTCCCCTGGTATGTTTTTAATGTTTTGCCTTTCACTTTCAGAAAATCTTCTATCCTGCAGCAACACAAGCATCACAGTACCCTTCCCTAGAAAAAACAATGTTGTAGTAGATCCGCTTCATGCTTCACGTCATGACCTCCATACCTTCCTGACCAACAGCAGACCAAAGGCTCCCAGTCCCTGGTTTGTACTTGTGCAGTGTGATAGTGGAGCAAAAAGCACCCTTCCCACCCAAAGGAAATAGCAAGCCGGTGAGAACATATGGTATGAAGACCCATTCCCACTGCTTCCTGGCACAGTCCACGAGCTTGTTCCTTCCGTATCAACCTTTCAGTCAAGAAACTGAGCCCGGCTCATCTTCTATAATAGAAAGACAATGAGAAAGGAAGAGAGGGAAGGGCAAAGGGTCTGGAAAGCCTGTATAAGGGTATCTTATACCCCCAGGAAAGAGGGGATATGAGGCCAAGAGGAGTTAGAGGGGCTCCCTGTGACAACAAAGGGTCTAGAGGGTGCTCAGATCCTACGTGCTATCCACCACTCTGCACAAGTGGGTGCATGTGCAGGCATTGGCTTTTGGGCTGGTCAAACAGCACTGGAAGATTTGCAGTTAGTTTGTCATCTTGATGGATCTGGCCATGACAGCAACACACATTGTAATGTCGACATACAAAATGGTCAGGGCCTGAAGCCCAATACCGAGCATCTATGCCCCCGCTGGCTCTGACTTCCCCGGAGGAATGGGCTTGCTTGTGTCCATGGTCCCTAATGGGTGAATTCAGCTCCTTAGAGTCCCTCTCCTTGAAAGTGGGCACCGATGTGATTCATCCATGAGGTCAAGAGCAAAGAGGCTAACAGGCCGAGGATGGGTCATTCCCCTTAGGACAGTCAGGAGAAAGGAAGGAGACAGAAAGGGCTGCAGGCTGAGAAACACAGGAGTCTCCCTGTTGGAGCTCTGCCCAGGGCAGCTCAAATGCCCTCAGAGCAGGAGCCTTTCCTATGTCCCACGGAGACTTTCCTGCACTGAGTTCTCACTCCCGGGGAACGGTGGCTGAGCTTTGCCTGCTGTTTCAGCTCTGCCTCTGCCCCCAGTCCCCTGTGGCTGCTCATCCCTGTCAGAGGGCTGCAGAAGATCCTCGCTCTCTCTGCTGATCACTATGCTAAACAAACCTTACGTCTTTGCTGCTTTGACCTTGATTTTTCAGCATCATCAGGGTCAGATCTGTAGGCTGCTAGATATGTAAGCAGCCAATTATCACCCCAGGGCTCAGTCACTGTCCTCAGCCTTTGCAAGGCCCCATTAGAGGAGAAAGAGCTCCGAGATAGAAGAGGTAGGCTGGAGAAATAGCTGGCTGGAGTTACCAAACCACGCAAACAGGAGGCACAGACCCCAGGGATCTCCCCTATGCGTTTGGTGCAGGTAGAAGACTGCAGATGTTTCACACCAGGTAAAGAGAGATACTCTGAAGTGGTTTAACAGCTATTGCTAGCCTAATTGCGTGCGAAGTCATTATTTTGCAGAGAAGCAGAGAGGGAGGGAGGGACAGGGTTTATTCCATGGTACATGTGCAAATACACACACATGCACTCATAAACACACAGCTCAAAAACTGTAAGTGCAGGAAACTCTCTCTAGTTAAAGCTAGCAGTTAAGGAATAATAACATTCAGAAGAAGGCCAGAATGTCTGGCAAACATTAACCCATGCTGCACAGACCGTGCAAGCCCTGTGCCAGCAAAGAGGTGATTATTATAGCTTGAAGCCAGAAGTCTGGCCTTTAACTCAAGCCATCCCTTTACCTGTCTTAAATTCTGGCTTTCTTATGTTTGACCCCAGGCATGGAGCCCAGAGGATCTCCACCTTCCCTGCACATTCTTTGCAGTCCTGAGCATCAAACAACACAACAGCAGTTTCTCTTAGAAAGAGATTTATTCCTGGCTCCAAGGCATTCACTAGAACCAGGGCATTTGGGTTAGAAAAAAAATCAAAAGAGCTGTGAAGGGGAAATGAGAAGATTCTCATCAAAGCCTGAAAGCGGTCACCACTAAAGTCAGGGACACAGATACGATCTCTGCTTGGAAAGCTCCCCAAGTTGCCAGTTGCAGGGAATTTGAAGCACGCACCTGCAGTTTGCTCTGTTCCTGCTTTTCTTTGCTGGCATCAGCCACAAGCCCCATGTGCGGCTGGATGCTGGGACAGATAGAGATTTCTTCTGACTGAAGTATGGGCATTCTTATATTCAAGATGTTCTTATTAGTCTGTGGGATTAGAGCCTGAACTGGCAGTCCAGTTGAGATTTCTCCTTGAAACTGCCTGTGAACCGTGAATACCTCTGCAAGGCAAAGGGGAGAGGATCAAGAAGTGATGGAGAGGGCTCCAGGACCATACACAAGTCTCCAAATGCTCAGTCCACTACAACCACTGCTACCAGACCTGTGCACCCTCTCCACAAACACACTTATCACCTCCACCACAGGAATACCTGTGGCATATGAAGGCACGGACCCCATGTGAGATCCCCCATTGCATACACCAGTGCTGGTTATACACAATTGCTCATCCACCCAAGTTCTGCCCTGGAACGTGCCTATGTGCAGCGAAGCACCTTGGCCTCCAGGTCACACTCCACCAAGCTGTTTGCTCCCTCCATGCTCACTGAGGAGGTCTCTTCTTCCCAGATCAGGTTTAAGCTGTGGAGGCTTTGGGCAGCCCCTCGTTGGGAGGCTTTGGGCAGCCCCTCGTTGCAGGCAGGTGTGCACAGAACAGATGTGCAGATGAGCTCAGGGAGCCAGATTTAGTGCAAGTTGCTCCCTCACTACATTTTAAGGCAGAATCACTCTGCAGTCTGGCACCCAGGCAATGAACAAAGCCTTTTCTTTATCTCCACATCCAGGGCTTGGGAGCAAGCAGGAAAAGCCTGCACAGATTTCAGGAAGAGCCCTTACAAATACCTGCTCCCACTGCCTACATATTTGCCCTGGACAGGCACATGGTCCTTGGACCACAAGATGCTCTACTCAGCACCCCAGGTTCCCCTGCCCTCCTTTAAGCCAGCGCACACGTGCGGAGCTCCCGGGGACAAACGCTGTCAGGCTGCATGTTAATCCTGCTTCCTGGAAGGCTGCACTCACTGGGCTTGGTTCTGCAAAGCCGGCTGCTATTAAAACATCAGCATGATGCTTCCCGAAGGTCAACTACCAGGGGACCTATTCTGGCAGCTGTTTGTTTGTTTGTCTGAACATTATCTAGGGCTGGCTGTTTATTTACATCCATTGAAGTATCAGACAATAAATATCCTCTCCCAGTAGCAAACAGATGCTTGCACTCGAATGTTCTGGCTAGCGCTGACTTCAAAACGATCTCCTTAATGAGCAAACAACACTATTAATCTTTAAAGACACAGGCTCTGGCCTTCCTGGAGCTCCCACCCTGGCCATGGCTAGCCCCACAGGCATCCTGGCAAGAAGCCCGTGGGTCTGGTATGTGAAAGAAAGTAAAAGATAGCTTCCATCACTTGACTGGTGCTTTTCAACATTATCTGGGTCTCCCCAGCTGCTGTGGGGTCCACAGGAGGGTGATGCTTGAGCACTGTCTCCCAGTCAAGCTGCTGGCAGATGCCTCAATCATACTTCTAAGAGGGAGATGCGGTTTAGAAGTTGAGATGATACAGTTATTGAAGAGCAGGACGCAATAAACCCCTCCAAATCATGGGTATGGACTCAATAGGGTCAAAGGAAAAGCAGTGGGGTTGGAGGACAAAGGAGGAATTGGTGCAAGCAAGCTTTAGTCCCATTACTGGAAGATAAACCATGATCACATCAAAAAACCAAGTATCCTTAAGCTCACCAGAACAATAGAAACACCTGCCTTCCAGACTGGAGCGTTGATCCTGTCCCGTAGTCTGAGAGGACCACATACCTCTATTACCATGTTATTCCTCCACTAAGCTGGATGGGGACTGTCTCTTGGAAAGCTTCATAGTGCAGATGTGGTGGCTAGGTGAGAAAGAGGTGACGTGACTGAACATGCCAGGAGCAGAGTGGGGAAAAGCTCTCCCAAGCAGTATGTCTACATTAGCAAACAGTGTAGAGTAAGTTATCTGTAAAGGGACACTTCTGCTGAAATGCAGCATCCATACTACATGTACTTCAGGAGCTTTACTTCAGACCTGTCAAAGCCTGATCCTGTAGACTGAATCAGTGTTTGGAGCATGTTAACGTCATCCAGTATTATTTTATCCAAGAAAAATCCAGTTCACACACTGCAAGACTGCTCTGCTGTATGAATCACAGCAAAGCACAGACAACTGGTTGTCTTCAAAATTGTCTTTAGACTCACTTCAGAAACACACTCCTGAACCAGGACTCCTGCTACCACCTCACTTCTATTTTATTGTCCCAGCAGCTTGGACTGGTCACTGGCAGAGAAACAACAGATCATTTCCACTGTGTCAATTGAGCTCAGCTGTTTCCTGCTCTTCAAAAACCATCATCTCCTGCCCAGAGTATCATTCCTAGCCCTCCAGAGCCAAAACAAGACCTCCTTCCATTAATACCTCTGTATAAAGCACTTGAAAGCCATCCAGAGCTCCTGTGGTGGGGAGTAGGATCATGACAGCCAGCCAGGCGGGCAGCAGAAGCAGGCACTGTTTGAATGGCAGTCATTACAAATAATTAAATGAATAACTAAGCAGAAGAGAAGTTTGGTGAACCATGGCTCACTCAACTAACCCATGCCTCCCCACCACTCTGCTTTTGTGCAGCGTCAGCAGCCCTCGGGCCGATGAAGTTAAAGGGAATTCATCATTGCTGGCCGCAACGCTTCCAGCTGGCGATCCAGCAGCTCCCGCTCAGGTCATGCTGGTGGTTTGTTTTAGCCATGAAATTGCCCCGGTTCCCAGGGGAGGTGATTAAATGGCTGCCAGGAAGATTGCAAGAGTGGATTTCAAAGGCAAAGCCTTGCAGGCCACAGAATCAGACCCTGCTGCCTCTGCCTGGGTGCAAGGGTGCAAACATGGCTGTGGCACTGCCTCTGAAAGGAGAAGAAATATTTTTGGGTGGGGAAAGCCATACCTGGCAGGACAAGCTCTGTCCTCCCCATACCCTGCGGCATCCCTCCTTCAGCCTCCCAGCTTCTCCTCCTCCCAGGGCTTCTCACTGAAATCACTATCATTATTTCTCATTATTGGATTAAGGATCTACAAACATCATTTCTAGGAGATCCAAGCAGCCCAGGAGCCCAGCACATCAATCCAGGCTGCTCTGAGAAGTGCCCAGCCACAGCCTTATGACTGTACAGGGGCCCCTAATACTTCATTGCTTTTCCAATATGAGTTCCTCCCTGTTTTATGAACCTAATGTTCCCCTGCGGACACTGGGACTGCTGGCTGCTGTTCTTTGCTTGGTGAGGGGGCAAAGACACAGCAGACAGCATATGATCTAATGTCAGGCCATTATGATGATCATCTATTTCTGCTTTTCCATTGATTTGGGTTACGTGATGTAGCTCTATTGATCTCAGCAAAGATGGGGACGGGGCTGGTGTCACTCCATGTTCCTCCTATTTCCTTCCATTTTGGCGTGTGTTTTCCAGTTGGATAATCCATTCTAATTTGCCTAAAGCCTATTAACAGGAGATCAATTTCTAATAAAACATGGCTTTTCAATAGCCCTGTCTATCTACCGATCCAAAAGGCCTTTAAAACCACTAATTGAAAAAGGAATAGGTGAAGTATCTCTTCTTCGTGCCTAATAGTCAGCAGCCAGCAGCCCTCTCTTCTTTTGTACAGATGTTTTAAGGTGCTGCTTGCATGGACGATGCCAGCCCATGCAAATACAGATCTTAGAGCACCTTCAGCCATATGGAGAGCAGGATCCTAGAAAACCAGGTGTTTAGTCTTCTCGACACTCATGCTTTCAGTGTTGTTCAGACCTCAACATGTCATGATGGCAGCCACTTTCACCAGAAGTAATGCTAACTGATCCAGACAAGAGTTGACCCCAGCCTTTTATTTCCAAGGTAGACCCACATCCTAAACTTGCAAGTGCCCTCCAGCTTTTACCCTGGCAAGGCTCACGTCTAAAACTCTGTCCCAAGCTTCTCAGTGTCTGTGTGATCATTCATCCAGCTATACCCACAGACCCAAAGCTGTACACACAAAAATACTCCCGCAGAAGGCACCTACAGGCACAGCATGCTCGCTTCATGGAATGCTTGTGTACACCTGAGTGCACACATCCACCCCACACAACAGAAGGGACAGTGAAGCACCTTGGTGTTGCAATTCCTTCAGGGTCCTGGTTTACATTTCTTTTGTCCAGATTTAAACCTTGTGGTTAGCAAGCAAGCAAGCCTTATTTGCTACAGCAGTACTTCCCTCCTTCTCCATCCACACAGGTCCCAGGCCCTTTTTTCCAAGCAGCAAACACAGGGTTTTTAAGAAAACAGCTTCCCTAGAATACCGCCAGCTAATCCCTATCATCTGCAGGCACTGCACTGTAATCCTCCCTCCTCAGACCCTCGGCCAGGCTCTGGCAGGGAGCACAGGTGGCTGCCCTGGGCAGAGGTATAGGGACTAATCCCTGCAGAGGAGTCACCCACTGACCTCTCGTGTAATCCAGCCAGGCTGCAAAATTAGGTCGAACAGAGATGTGCCTGACTGCTGGATTGGAGATCTCCCCTGGCAGGGTGAGCACAGCACACCGGGGCAGAGGGGGATTCCTTCTACTTCAGGATGTGCAGGAGAAACATGGGACAAGATGTTGATGGCCATCTGGTTTCTTTTTTCAGAGAAATGTGTGTCACCATGCCTTGACATGGTTACTAGGTGCTCCAGTTTCACAGTGGTTTACTGTCTCACAAAGGATCAAGCATGCCATAACCTGGGATGTGCTGGAATGAACCTTCTGCTTTGGGACAGTGTCCTTCAATCCAGCAAACTCCTACCTGGCAGAGGTCCCCTTTCTTTCATAGCCCACAGCATGTAACTACTGTGCCATAGCACTGTGGTTCCTCACCAACATTTATAGCAAGACATACTCCTGCCTGCAATGGATCTATGATCTAATTAGACATAAATGAAAGACCCACCTTTCATTCTGGGCTTGGACAACACCTAACACAGTGGGTTTATGACTGTTGCTCCCAGCACCATAAAAATAATAATGACAGCTTGAAGTGCGGCCAGCCAGGCCATAGCTGGACTGCAGGGCTCATCCCAAAGTGAAACAGCTACAGAGCTGGAAACAGAGGGAAAGAGAAGGAGTTGCCTGGGTCCTTCCTCTCCCTCACCAGGGAGAGCATGTCAGGTGTACGCAGCTTTCACATTCATGATCCAATTGACAGATGACATCATTTTTGAAAGCATGGTTTACACACGCTCCCCTGGTGCTCCCTGATTGATAAATTAGACACTCATGAGCCATGTGCTAATCAATGCAAATCATTAGTTTGTAACAACACACGGCAAGCTCGGCAGAGCTCATTTTTCAAGGTAATGGCCTGCCAAGTGATCAGTGTTCAGCAACAAGGCCTGCCAGGCAATCTATTAGCAGGCTGCTGGCACTCACCTATGGCACGGGGCTGAGCCCTTTGCTGTCCAGTTTCCACCAAGGACTGGGCTGTGATGCTCGGTGCAAGAGCCACAGCCCCAAACCTGCTATTCCTCCTCCTTCCCCTCCACAAGCCATCACAGCTCCTGGCCCTTGCCCAGGCTTTGCTGACAGAGGCCACCTTAGTCCCAGACATCTGGAGTGCATGTGCTCTTGTAGTCCCTGAACAATTCTCCCCCACTTACCCCAACCTCGCAACCTAAAATAAAAGTCATCTGAGACTGAAAAATTCTGCTTTGCCCTCTACAAGTGGAAAATGAAGGAGGGCACTCAAAACATTGACCTGCAGATACGTCCCAGGAAACGTCATGCTGACAGCAATGGCATCTCTAAGAACTGATGTCTGCACCAGGCGTGTATTTGGCCAAATGAAGAGGCCATTTGAACACTCTAGCCATCAGATTTTACATCCAAACTTTCGGCTTCAGGCTCTTAGAAGTGCTGCCCTGCTGAGTGAGTACTTCAGGAGAATGAAACTGCATCAGGGAAAGACCTGCCACCATTGACCATTCTGCCACAGCAAAGGGAGGGCAGGAGAATGGGATGACTCTGCTCCTTCCCCAGAGGAGCCCGTACAGCCTCTGTGTCGGCTTCCCAGGATCTGCAGGATTTCAGTCCCGTTGCCAACAAAGCCCAGTCTCTTTATCCATGGGTTTCTTTCTCAGGCATATATCCTACCACAGGTGGTCTACAGAGTGACTCCAGGAGAATAAGGATTCTCTGTTTGACATTTCCAGAGGTAAAGTTCAGCACTCACAGAGAGGGTCCTGGTGCTCGATACTCATATTTAGGATCCCAGCAGACAGGGATCGAAGGTCATCCTAGTGCCGTTCCATTCATGTGGACTGCGATGGGGTTTTTGGATACTGCATCTGTCTCTCTGCAGCACACCAATGGTCACTCTACAGCAGTAAAGTCATCTGCTCCTCACAGCACCCTGTTGCATGAGGTGAAAGAGAATCCCCTGGACTTATTAGCTCTATAAGTCTTCTGATACAAGAGTCTTCTGTAAGTCATGGTGGTGTTCCAATTTTCCAGGGTGCAGGAATTCAGATGTATATAAAGCCACTGGCCATGGCACAGATCTCTGGGCACTTTTGTTTCTCTCAGACTGGTAGAATTTAATTTACATGCCCAACATTTTGGGGACAGGACAGCTAGCTTTTAAATGTTTACCCTGTTACTGCCACCAGTCCTGGTTTTTCATAAAGAGAATGTAAATAGATGGCTTTGATCAGACTGAACACTGATTGGGATTAAGGGAAGAACAATGAGGGGGGGGAAATAAAAAAGAAAACTAAACTTTTACATACAAGAGCATGGGTAGCAGCTTGTGAGATGCACAACCCAAAATGCTTGTCTAATTCTGGTCAACACCTAAGTAGGGGTCAAATCATAGATAAAAACAATTCAGACAAGCAGCACTACCAGAAGGGCTCAAAGCCCTGCATGCTTTCAGTTCAGAAAGACCCAGAAGCGCGGCACATGTGTGAATGGGACTGACCAAAGACAAAAACCTCAGCGTAGTTGGCCTGGAGTACAAACCCTTACATAGGATTGCTGAGAAATTGAGGCAGATTGTAATACGGGATGGTATGAGGACAGACGGATTGCAGCATGGGCTGGATCGTGAACACAAGTCCTTTATAAGTGTCTGTTCATGGGGCTGAGGGACCAGATTCCTCCCAGAGATGAACTCACCCCGCCATGCCGGGAACGCTGTGACCCAGGGGGCCGGGAGCCCCGCGGCGGGGGGTGTGGAGCAGCACCACAAAGGGCCCTTTGACTGCGGCCAGACGGGGTGAGCTTTGAGACACCCACAGATACTCCACGACACTGTGTCACTTGAAAGGAAGCCAGCTGCCCTTTGGCAATGGGAGGCATGCACGCATGCAGAGACCCAAGCAACTGCATGGATGCATGGGCAGGAGTGCATGCAGCAGCACCCAGGTGAGCACAGGCAGCAGAGCGCACATCAACACAGCAGCATGCAAGGGGGTGGAAATAGTCAGGCAAAACAGGCAGGGGTGTGGAGGGAACTAGCAACATATGCACGCATGTGTGCACACACCCTGCCCACCAAGGCTCATCTACCTACACTGAGGATGCACTCACCAGCACATCACGGGGTCTCGGTCATAAGCAATGGGCCATGGGATGATGGAAATATGAGCACCTGCATACACTGAGTGTATATTCACACCCAGCAGTATCTGGGGCTGGAGCACGTGTGGACAGCACAGGCATCCCTGCAAAAGGACCTGCTCCCTGTAGCAGACAACACAGGAAATCTGATCTGAATATGGGCATTTACACACACCTCGGGTGGCTCAGTGCCCTGTGCAGCTCCAGGCATCAGCGAGGGCAACAAGCTCAATCATAGCCTGTCACATTCAATCTTGGAGATATACAGACGCATTTGCAATTTCCCTTTATAGCATATCAGAGGCAGACCAAAGCTCCTGCTTTGCTGAGGATTTGGGTACTTTCACCACTTTCTCCAAAACAAACAAATCAAAACTAATATCCCAGAGATTATATCACTGGTCGAGTACAATTCTCTATTCTTGCACCGATATTTGTCAGGTACTGGTGCTTAATGGCTACAGAGAGATGCGGAGAGTGATGGACTGTGAGTGCATAACCGAAAACAGAAATCTGGGGGCTGGAGCTCTTTGCGTACTCCCTTGCTAAGAGCTATGGGCTTGGGTGGGTGGATGAAGTGGTGGCTTGGGAACAATTCCTGTCAGCAATGTGGGGACACATTATCTCCAAGGCCGGGGAAAGGGGAACCTGAGAGAGAAGCTCTCCAAGGAAATCAGCCAGCCCAGACTCTCTGTCCAGTCACTTTTGTCAGTTGACATCCCTGGGGCTAAGGTTGGGATAATGAGGTCCCACATATCTCTGGGCCCCAGCCCCACTGACAGGCTTCTGCTCTGCAAAGGTTATTGTAATTCAATTGCTGACTCTTTCAGCTCCTGGGCTTCTCAATGACAACGTGACCTATTAAGAACTTAATATCAGATAAAAAGCATCCTTTGCAGCCTTTCTAACCTTCATAATCTATGTTTATCCACAGGAAAAAAAAAAGAAAAAAATAAGGAGAAAGAGTTAATGCTTATCTTCCAGTATTGCCTCAGATAAAAGGGAAGTACCACCTGGGGACAAAGCTCCACATTTGCCCTTTCTCCCTTTTCATGGAAGCAGCCAGAAAACCGACCCCGTGCTGAAACAGTGGACAAGACCTCTCCCATTGACCTCCCACAGACTGATCCTCCACTGAAGGCTGCTCTCATCTGCTGATCCACCAACGGTTCCTCTGCTTTTGTCTCTAATATTTGACCAAGGGACATGTCTCTCTGCAGGCCAACCTCAGCTCAGACCACCTTTCTCACCAGCCAGTCTCAGATGAGTAGCAGTGGTCCCAGAAAGTGCCACCTCTTCCTTCAGCCAACACCTATCAAGACCAAATCCCTCAGCAGCCACCTCTGCTCACCTGTGTCCCACTGAGGCCTTCACCTTCCCGAGGTTTCTTCTCATCTCCCATCAGCCGGTCCCTCATTAGTGACCCAAAGCCATCTCTCATGCTTTTTTTTCTTCCAAGGCCACCAGATGCCTTGTTGGTCCTCTCCAACATCACTTGGCTGGATTCACCTGCAGTCTCCAGCACTAAGCTACAAGATGCTCCTCGTCACCACCATATGGAGAGACAGCTGCCTCTCCTTCAGAAAAGACCGCACCAAACACATCCCTGCTCAGTTCTTCCCTCCCCATCTCCTCAATCCTTCCTGAAAGGACCAACATCAACTTCAGCTTGTGGCAGCTTCCAAATGGCCCTGTGCACTCTATGCAGCCATTTGGCTTCATCAAGTCTGTCCCCCTAGGACCCCCAAAGCATCCAGTGACCTGTGCTGAGAGCTACTACTGTGCCCTCACAGTAATGCAGCCACTTCTGAGGATGCCACAGGAGCAAACATGAATGGTGGGAGGACAGGATTAGCAGCCACAGCCCTTCCTCCATGTCAGGTAAGAAAGTAAAGAGAGGGGGGCATAGGGGCTCTCAGCTCTGGGGCACAAGGATGGAGGGAAGTAGTATATAGAGGGGACATGCAACAAGGGAGATGAAAAATGATCCCAAGCCCAGAGAGCAAAACCCTGCTCCCCCGTAGTGAAAACATGGTGAAAACGTGAGCCCAAGTCCAGCATAATGAATCACATCAGAGATCACTGGATATGGAGCAGTGGAGTAGTGAATATCAATCAGAATCTTAAACCTCAACTGAGTTATGAACTAGCCATATGACTTTAGAGATGTCACCTACCCTGCCAGTGCTTCACTTTCCACATTTTTCACTGAAACAGTTGTGGATTGGATGATTTTTATGGGAGACCTGCTGCGGCTGCAGGAAAGGTTAAATGGAGGTTCTTGAGATATAAAGTATAGACTCAAAAATACTACCAAAGTAGCAAGCATCACTGTGCATCCTTCAGCTCAGAGAGTGACACAGGGGAAAACAGCATATTGTATGATCACGCACCCATGGCTCTTAGATCATTATTGGGGCACCTCCAGAGAGGGTTGAGGAAAGTAAAAATTTATTGGTATTGGAAATCTTCAAATGAAAAGTATTGTGTAAACGAGGTGAGAGAACTGGGAGTGTTCAGCCTGGAGAAAGGAGACTGTGGGGACACCTTCTCGCTCACTACAACTACCCGAAAGGAGGTTGCAGCAAGGTGGGCGTCTGTCTGTTCTCCCACGTAACAAGTGACAGAGGAAACAACCTCAGGTTGCACCAGGGGAAGTTTAGATTGGATATTAGGAGAAATTTCTTCATGGAAAGGGTTGTCAAGCATTGGAACAGGCTGCGCAGGGAGGTGGTGGAGTCACCATCCCTGGAGGTATTTAAAAGACATGTAGATGTGGCATTTGGGGACATGGTTTAGTGGTGGACTTGTCAGTGCTGGGCTAACAGTTGGACATGATGACCTTAAAGGTCTTTTCCAACCTAAAAAAATCCATGATTCTAATTATTACCTCCAACAGTGTAAGAATAGCATGCATCTCCAGACCCTTAATCACAAGGGTTCCTTGAACATCAATCAGAATTAGTCAAATGTGTATTCAAAGCCCTTGATTGAATTATCTAAAAGTAATTCAAATGAATTTCAAAATAACAGCGTAGTAGGCACATTTTTAACGCTAGTAAATCACTAGCCAGGACCATCAGTGTAAAGTCTCCATGTACAAAGAGACAAAAGGTAGAAATGCAGCAGTCAAGGATGGCAGCGAGTGATTTCCTCCCAGTCAAGCACTCCCCAGCATCTGCAGAGCATCAACCCAGGTCTATGGGGGCAAAGCTGACCACCCCATGGAGGAAACAGAGCCCTTCATGTGCCCTTAAAAAGGATTAGGAGGTCTGCTGGCAGTAGTCCTAAAGGAACTGTATGGCACACAGGGCGAGCACAAGGCATGATCAAGAGAGACTTAAGAGAGCCAGAGGGATTTAGTGGGCAAGTGCTGACATCATTCCGCTTAGAGACAGGGGACTCCTGGGAGAGAAGAAAGGCTGCCTGAGCCATGCGGGTTGGGGTCTGCCTGTTGAGCTGGGAATCAGATCCTAGATCAAGCTGTTGGGGAATTTAAGTTGTTCCATCAAAGGAGTTAGAACAGCTTTCATGAATTCAACATGACCCTGTAGCACTGAACCAGCCCAAAAACCTCTCGCCCAACAGAACTGCAGGAGAAATACGACATGGAGAGAAATTCCGAAAGCAGAAAGCCTGGAAAAGCCAAGCACAAAGAGGGCCTTGACAGACCAACTCTAGGGATGCTTTGGATGAGCCAAGCAATGCACAAGGACCAGGGCCCAGCAGAGAAGTCAGAACAGAGCTAAGGAGAGGCACTGTCCTTCCAACAGAACAAGCCTGTCCATCTGCAACTCACCTGGTGCCTCATATCTTCCCCCAGACCCTTTATTTACTTTTGTTAGTCCTAGAGCAATGTCCTGCCTGAGGCAAGACAGCTAGTTACTTTTCTTCTAATACAAGAGAGCGACATGGCTGAGCTTTGAAAGTAGCATCCCATAAGGAGCGGCAGGAGTCCTCCATCCTCTGAAGGCCTGTGGCTCGCTACTTACCTACACAGCTCATTACCTCCGTACAAGTGGCTTATACCTGGCCACACACCAGTGAACACCAATAAACAAGGCCTGCCTGAAGACTTATGGGACAAAGTGCAATGGTTCCTGGGGCAGTCGCTAGCAGAGTAGATACCACACCCTAGACACTACTGCTGCGGTTGCATGCGGGGATAGCAGAATTTGGGAAAAAATCCAGGACTGCTTTTCAGTGAGGTTCGTGGCACTGCAGTGTTTCAAGTCCCTGGGGTGTCCAAATAGGATCTTTCCCTGCTATCTTGAGCATGTCAAGCAAGGCAGAGAGCATGCAACAAGTTCAGCTGCACCTTTGCTGATGGAAAGATGGTGGAAGAATAGCCTGGGCATGGTCTTGTGTCTCCATAGCCATCACCTATCCCCCATTGGCCCGGGAGAGACAGCAAGAGCGTGTCACTCACGGGAGCCAAGGGATCACTTTCCTCTGGGACTTCAAGGTAACCCGGGCAATGAAACTCTACCCAAAGCTATTTTGACATGAGGTCGTGGCTTAAGACAAAGCAAGGTCAGGAGTTCAGCGTCAATACAGCAACTGCCAGTCAGGACACAAAAGCCTGGGGGATCAGATATACCTGCCAAGCACTGTTTGAGAGGGAGGGTATTGAGATGCATAATGACCCCCCTTTCATCCCTGCTGCTCTTCCCCTCGGTTCACACAGCTCTCCGGGCTTTGTCCTTGCACAGGTTGCCTCCGAGCAGGGTCCCAGCCAAGGCACCCCTCCACAGCCACACAGCACAGGTGGTGGAACAGGAATTGGATGATGGGGGATGTAAGAGCTTAACATACACACACACACACACCCCGCCCCCTTCCATTGAAGCAATGGCTCAGGCTTTAGCAGAATCACTCCTAAGAGCAACCACTTATTTCTGTGATCATCTCCAGCTTTCTGCTGGAGTAAATCAGCACGGGTATCCCAGATTTACACACCACCAGCAGCAGGGACTCCGGAGGAACTAATGTGGACTGGTGACTTCAAGAAAAGAAGTACCTCAAAGCCCCAGAGTAGGGGCAACTCTTTTTCCTTGAAGTCCTGCCAGAGTGGGTTAGTGCTGGTGTTTCATATTCCTAAGTTTGGGGTGTTACTTAGTGAAATTCCAAGTCAGGGAGATAATAACATGCAAAGCACCGTGCGTTTCAAGGTACACACTGATCATCCAGACAACAGCTTGAAACATCTGCAATATTAAGGATTTGTTTGAAACAGACCCCTTACTGGAATTACTACTCACTCACTCCTTCCCAAAGCCTGATCGCTTTTTGAGGGAAAGGTTTCCATGTTTCCAGGGTTTTGTTGTGGTGAAATTATATCAGTTTCATGAAACTGAAACAAAACACAGTAACCTCAGGTTTGGAGATCTTCACACTCCCTCAGGATGCTTCACAGAGCCCTCAGGAAAACAGATTCACAAATGCTTGGAACTCCCTTGCTTTATTTTCTCTCTACAGATCTCCCTCACAAGACAGAAGGGGAGAAAAGGCGGCTTTTTAATAGTTACTTAACCAACTCTTATCAAGTTGCATCTAAATTTTTCTTGATCCATGGGAGACAGAGAAAAAAGTGGAGGAGGTGAGCGGCTATGTCTGCATACCCAGCACAAAATGAGGGTGAAGGAGAAGGGGTTGGGGATGGGCTGTGGGTTATTTTTGGTCGGTACTAGTCCAAAATGCTTCTTTTTGGCCGAAGCTTCTCTACGCGTGCAGCAGATGGCGCAGCTGCAGTAGCTGTCCCACTGCCACCCATTGTCCCCACTGCCACCCACTGTTCCCTTTGCCACCCACTCTCCCACTGCCACCCACTGCCTCCCTGCCATCACTGTCCCACTGCTACCCACCTGTCCCCACGCCAGCCCCAGAGCCATCTCTCATCTTGCCTTTTTTTTTGGCTGGGTCCTGCACCGTGCAAGCCCCAGCACTGGATTTTAGCACTCTCAGAGCAGTTTGCAGCGATGAAAGTGGGCCACCAGTGGTCCCAAATTGGGGGGACATGTCCACAAGGGATGCAGGAGGCACAGCTCCATCACACAGCGATGGATGTACCATAAAACCCCATATCGGTGCCTCCTGGGACACCAGCATCATTCACAGCCCTGAACCCAGCCTGAGCCCTCCAGCCCTCTTTGGGATGTTTAAACCCGGGTGAGACAAAGGACAGGCTACAAAACGGGCCATGGGGAGCAATCCTGCCTTGGCTCAGGTGCTTCATTTCCATACCAGGAGAGAAAAGCCACGTCCCTGGTGTGGGGCTTGCCTCCACAGGCAATGCCAGTCCGGGTGGATGGAGACCAGAACCTGACCAGCTGCCCCAGGAGCCAGGAGCCAACCTCCCCCCACTGCCTGCACCCTCTGGGCCCAGCTGCATTCATCGGAGAAGACTGGCGCTTCTCATCGTGGCTGTAATGGTTCCCACTGGACTACTATTTCTGTCCGGGAGTGACAGAGGCAGGCAGTGTGAAGCCTTTATTTTGGGGACTCCAGGCTATCTTTGCAGGCTTTGTTGTTTGAAGGGACATGCCTGCTTCCTTTATGACAATCGGCTGCTTCTTCTCTCATCTTCAAAGGCTAAAGCTAAAACTTACTCCACTGCCAATTCTGTCCTGGGCCAACAACTCCCCCCAGCCCTTTTGTGTTGAGGAGCACAGAATGATCGTGCCTCTCCTTTTTATTATTTTTTTTTTCTTTCTCCACTTTTGTTATGTGTTCTTGGAGGAGGACTAGATGGTTGCTTACAACAGGGAGAAACTTGTGTTTGGACACAGATCTCTTGGCAGTCAGCAGAAAAAAATACAGAGGGGAAAATATTATTCTGTGTGGAAGCACCATGGCAGTTGGTGGCAAACAAACTAAGAGGAGGGACATGGAGTAGGAAGGAGAAAGAGTTAAAGAAGTTCTTTTTAGTGAGGACGTGGCCATGTCCTATATCTTTCTTTGCAGTTGCCTCCCTCCCACCCATTCCCCAAACTGGGACCTCTTCAAAGCTTCTTGCCCTTGGCCCATGGCCTTGGGAGCAGAGCGGCGACAGCCACAAGCAGGCTGCCAGCCAGCCAGCTGCCACCTCTGTCCCTGCGGTAGCACTAAAAAGCACAGCTGGGAAGCATCTGGGGGATTTGTTTCTTTTTTTGTTGTTTCTTTCTTTCTTCTGAGAACAGTTGCTTTTTTTCTTTTTCCTGGAAGCACATTTTTCGAACCCGAATTTGCCCAACCCTTCTGTGAAAGTCACTGCATTTCTTCCCGACAGCCACAGGGTGTCAGCAGCTATATGGAGTGGGTTTCCTATAGGAATCCCGACTCCCTGAGATGTCCCAGCGCTGGAGCAATGCTTTGGGGTGGGTCTCATCCTGTCCTGTCCCCCCGTCAGAGTTTCCAATGAGCAAAGGATTGTCCCACAGGCTGCTGCCCAGGATTTGTTCCAAGCCACGTGTACATGTCACAGGACTTTGGGGATTTTAGGGCAGGCGACGTCAGTTCTTCCCTGGGGGAGAAATGATCCAAAATGATCCATGAGCTGGTGGTATGTCCTGGCACAGGAGGTCTTTGAGGGGCAGTTGGGGGTCTGGGTGGGGAAAAAAGCCCAGAGGTGACAGAGGTGACAAGATCAGCTAAATTTCCAATTTTTTGTGTTTCTGAAGGTCTGACGTCAACTCCTAGGAAATATTAGCAAGGGGACTTCAGGGGGATTTGGGACAGCCAATTCAGACCCCAAACACCACCTTTATGGCCACATTGGTGCATCAGTTTGGTGTTCGTAACCAGCAGCAAAGAGCTTTGCCATGTCCCACCCATGAGTTAAAAACTGCCCTTTGCCTTTTCAGCTTCACCGGGGGAGGGGAGCAGCAATGAAAAGGTCCAGGACCACGGGCACAGCCAGCCATAATCCCTGGTGTCCGAGGGTAGCATCAGGAGGCACAAGGGGTCAAGTCCCATGCCAGTCCTGCCAGTGCCCTTTGCTGTTGCTTATCCCATGTTGTGCCTCAAGTGTCCCATCTGTACAATGGGAACAGTGAAATCTCCTTGCTTTACAAAGTCTGAGCAGCACAGGGAAGGACTTGCACTGAGGATGGAGCAGCGGGGCAGAAGCCCTTCAGGTCCCGTGTTTCTCACAACAGTGTTCCCATCTACTCCCCAGACCATGACAAAATGAGGTGCCAATTCTAGTAACTCAGCTCAAAGCAGGGTATGTCAGATGCAAAGATGTAAAGACTGGGGAGGGGCAAACCAACCTGAAAACAAATGAATGAGGACTGAGCAGCCCTGCTGTGTCTGGCTCCAGAGACATCTTGCTGTCACCAGTTACCTGTGTGCCTTCCAGGCATGCACTAAACGTGGGATTCATCTTGTTTAACATGGTCTTCCTGAAAATTAGACATCTCGCTTAATGAGTCAGGCAGGTTTCCCCTCTAGTCAATGGAAAGAGACAGGTTTTACCATGGGGCGATTCATGCCATCCTAAATAGGTGTCTCAGGCAGATAGAGTGAATTGCTTTCTGGAGATGCCAGTCTCTCTCCATTATCTATAAAAGGCAACTCATTTCGATTCAATGCTGATGGCCGGCATTAGGTGAGACAAATTTTAGCTTGAGTGACTGTCTGGCATCTCTCACAGATGGGTCATCCACCCTTTCCTTGCTGTCCATGTGGGAAAAGGTGTGTGGATGGCTTATTTCAGAAAGGCTTAATTTTGAAGGCAATGTTTGTTTGCTCAACATGTCATATTACAAGAAGAGGGCTGGAAAACTGTACTTTGATCTCTGTCTATCTTGGGGTGCTATGCTATTACATAATTATGAAGCAACTCTGCAGAGCTAGAAGGGCTACAGACATAGAGCTGTCTCTTCTTTTAGATAAGAAAACAGGCCACTGGGCAGCTTGCAGGTAAGAGCTAACAGAGCTTGCCATTAGTGCAGAGCTGACAGTAGGAAACACAGGATTTGCAACAACCATCCTTGCTACATGCATACATGCCCTCTCCAAGCTGGAGCTGCCCATGGATTCATGGAATCCCAGTCATATCACACTGCTGCAGTACAGCAAGGTGGCCAATTTACTGTGTATCAAGAGTAAAAAGAGTCTGTTAAACAATTGGGAGTGGTCAGAATGCTCATAGACTGCTCAGACAAACGTACATTGAGTGTATGCCTTTCACCAGAGAAGCTGTCATATACTCTGTACTCTCTAAAATCACCTGCACCTTGTTTGTATTAAGGTTCAAGCATGAACTGTTTGTGGTCAGCACTGAGGCATCTTACTCATATATGATGAAGGATGTAGCCAGCTCCATAGTGTTGGAATTTCGTCTGTGAAACCATACTGTCTCATCTGTAGATCACAAGGCTTTGAAATCCAAACGGGGTCAGTTTTGACACACTTAAATCAATCTGCAGACCCTCATGACTCCGGTTGTTGCACTTTACGGTTGCAAATAAGATGTTGTAGGCAACTGCAAGCATAACTTTAGGTGTAAAAGCACATTGATCAGCTATGGAGGAACGTGGAAGAACCTGCTTATGGCCAAGCTTCTTGCTGCCCCGTTCAACGCCAAGTGCTGTACTGTGCTTGGTTAGAAGGGAGCTTTGGCAGCACCTTTTAAAAAGCATTGGGTCTGTCCACCATTTCTCACAAGTGTCTGCCTTACTCAGGGGAGCTCTGCCTGGTTCCTGTTGAAGACCTCTCTCCCCACGCTTGTCAATACTTCTCTCACCATCAGCATTTACCCAGTAACAATTCGAATCCCCAACGCAACATATAGCAATGGGTAATGGACACCTTTCTACACCTGAGCAGCACTGGGCTCCCATGTCTTTCTGCAGCAGTCCAAAAAATCCAAGCAGAGCATCCTCTCCCTCATGCTGTCCCATCAAGTTCCTCCTGATGGGGACCATTTCCAACACCACTGGCAAAAGCGGCGCATACCAGGCAGCGGGTCGCCTCCCAACATCTGCCACGCATATTTCCCATCCCCTGCAAGGGGCTTTCAAAGCAGCCCTCTGCTGGGATGTTTGTACAAACATGTGTATTTACTGTGTCAACACACATTAGAGAGCAAACACATTAAAAGGAAAAGGAAACAGACTATGAGCTGAGGCCTCTTCAAACCTCATTCCACCACAGCTCTTTCCTGGGATCTCAGGTTGATGGTGAAAGAACTCATTCCTAAAATCTCATCCATTCTCTCCAGAGCTTGTGCCTGCCCAGACAGCCACAGGGGTCAAGTCTCTCTGGCAAGAAGACATAGAGACATATCTCTATGCTGGATACGTGCCTGAAGACAAAAAATTGAAGTGTCTTTGTGATAGAAGGCTCCTTGGACAGTTTTGGTTCAAAATCGGGAAATACAGCTGGGATGGAGCAGAGATTGCAAAGGATAGAGCAGTGCAAGGGACAGTGGCAAGCAGGGGATTGCTGCCACAAATAAATTTTTGGTTCAGCTCTGAGTCTCAGCTATCTCCAGTGCTGTTCTGCCTTGCCTGCCATAAAGTTTAACTTGAAGGCATCCTCCTCATGAAAGTCCCATCAGCCCATCCCCTGGGGAACTCTGCCGCAATACATGATCCCCAGGCAGAAGGCAAGTTCATACAGACAGAACCAATATTTAGCAAACCCCCATTTTTCACAAGTAGGCCAAGGATTTCTGGGGTTATTCATTCTTGTGATGCTGCAGCCGGGAAGAGCAGCACTGAAATGTACATAAGAAGATGTTTAAAGAAAAAACAATTCCTCCTGACTTGTCACATGCTGGATCCAGCTGTTGCTTGCGTTCACCACTTCCTCTTCTGCTTGGCGCACAACTGCACGTGTGTGTGTGCATGAACACACAGACAAGACAGACAGAGGTAATTATAAAGCTGAAGCCACCTAGCACTTCCCAGCTGTCAGTCTCAGAAAAAAACATCATGATTTAAATGCAGAGACATCTACCACTTCAGTAAAAGAGAATCCCTGCTACAAGATGTGAAGAGAGCAGTTTAAATATATCTCAGAGAGGACAGTGATAGAAATGTTTGCTGGGAAGTCCAGCAAAACCTTAAGACACAAAAAGAAAAAATACTGAAACCAAAATCATCCAAGGACTTGGGGACAATTCTACTGTTGTGCCATGCGAAAGTTTTGCTTGGTCCATCCCACAGCACTGGTGGCAAAATCATCTGTTAAACTCCATCCCCTGCCAAGAAACGCCCCCAGAACCATGCACCCAAGCCTATGCTGGTACGATGCGCAGTTAACAGCCAGTGCAGCAGCAGCATACAGCAACACACTTATATGGGGAGGAGGGATCGCCCAGTTTGCAGGATCCCAGGTACAGCACAGGTCTCTGCAGCACTTTGCATTGCACAGCCTCAAAATTCCCACACAAGACTGCCTGTCAGTGGAAAGCCTGGCTCTTGGGAGGGGAGCAGCAGGGAGACCATAAAAGAAAAATCAATGCCAAATGATGTGATTGACACTTCAAAGGGTGTTTGGCACCTTGCCGAGGAAAACTCTCCATTGCTTTGCAGGACCAAGCATACAGGAGAATTCCCTGACCCAGATCCACTTGCCTGCCTCAAAACCATCCTGCCACGCTTGTCCACTGCCTGGCAGATCCTGGTCATGGGGGATTCACTCTGCTCAGGACGGAGTCCTGGATGTCACAGGATGCTATAGGATGCTGGTGGTGAGAGGAGTCCTGCCCATAAATAAATGCAGGGGAAAGCATGCATACGTGAGCAATCTCCAGGAGATACCACCCATCTGTTACCTCTGGGAATTCAGTGCCTGATTTTCAGAGCACTAGGTCCAGAGTCACTCCAGAGCAACCTAAGGCAGCCTGAGCTTTTGTAGGGTGCATTAGGCTACTGGGAGCTGGGGGAAGACATGTGCAAGCCCTTTGGCTAGTATTAATTGATACTTCCCTGAATGACCAGGGTAAACAAAGAAGCCTGTTAAATCAGAAAGGGCTGCGAGCACGCTGGAGAGCAGAGCTTGGAACACAAAATTATCTGGGTGAATTGAAGAAATGGTTCAGAAAAAGAAACTGGATTGAACTCAGGAAGGGAAAATACTCTCAAGCGACAATAGTTAAGTGCACAGAGGCAGAGAAGGGGAGCACGGACTCAGCGGCATTGCAGGACCGAGGCAAGGCAGGTAGCGTACAACATGTGCTTAAAGCAACATTGCTGGGCTGCTGCAGGAGATACACCCCCCCTGCTGCAGAGGGACAAGAGGCACGTGTACTTGTGAGCACATGGCACAGTCCAGCTGCCCTGATGGTACTGCTGAGGCCATGAATGGGGCACTTCAGGAGGCCAGCTGAAGAGGACAAGACTCATCGGGGACCTGGGGAGCCTGAACCTATATGGTGAGGCAGGAGGAACTCGGGCTATTTAGAGTAGACGGAGGGGAAGCAGAAAATGATCTTCAAATGTGGAGGAGAACAAAGGAAAAGAATAAACCTTGCTCCATGTCTGGTGTGGGAAGTCTGTGGATAATGGTAGGGAGGCTGGTTTCAGATGTTGAAGAGACTTTCTACCCACAAGGGCAAAGGAGCCATGGGGCAGCTTGCTTGGGGAGCCCGGCAGTTTGATGAACAGGCTGAAAAAGCTCCTCTCAGGGGGGATACAGGTAGAGTTTGATCCTGCCTTCAGGGGGATTACCTAGACAACCTCTCAGGTCACTCCCAACCTTATTTTCCACTTTTTGTTGTGAGCATCCCCAGGCACAGGGGAGGTTCTGGCTGGGACTGGCTCTGCAGCTGCTGCTTTGGATGAGAGGAGCTGCTCCCAACCCCGCTGAGCTGGCAGGGACTCAAAGCCACCTCCTAGAAATGACAAATCCCTGTTCCGCACCCCTGCTGGCTTCATTCAGATAGTGGATACTATTCAAATTAGCAGCCACCTGCACTGTCAGGGAGGCACAGCTCCCAGGAGTGCATTTACCCATGCGCTGCACATCCTTGTACACAGTGCCACATCCCGCTTCTCCAGCCGTGCACCCTGTTGTTCTTAATGACACAGCAAAGCAAAGCACACTGTCCGCTTCTTTCCTCGGACACCATGGGGCGCGATGGTTGTGCTTTCCTGTGCATCTGGGGGCAAAATGTGGCAAGGTTTTAGAGAGATAATGTGGTGTCATGTTGTCACGGGTTTGGGCTTGGTGTCACAAGTTTCTGCTTCAGCCTTTTCCATCTGCAGCCTACCTGGCATGATGAAATAGCACCAGCACACCAAAGGAGCTTTGTACATGACAGGGGATGTGAATTAGGCAGAGGATGTGATGCAATGGAGACCAGTTCCTCAACTCCATCACAAACACCAGCACCAGAACAGCACAATCCATGGAAAAAGTAACACTACCTGCAAAAACAGCCTTTTTGAGATGTCTGCTCTGCCACCACATGATTCTTTTACAGGAGCTGTGCAACAACACCCTGCAAACCGTTCAGCACCTCCTGCTCCCCAGACAACACACAGCAGCCATGCAAAAGTCCTCCTGGGTCAAGCTGAAGGCAGGGTGAATCTGTCTCTGGGTGAAATTTTACTTCAGGTGCTTGATCTAAGGATGACTACCCAGGTCAGCCTTACAAGAACCTTGATATATCTTCACCCTGACACAAGGATGGAGAAGGACTGCTGGTATCCACCCCCATCCTGCACCTCCCAGACCTCCCTGGTGATGGATTCTGTTAAGATGGGTTCATTGTTAATAACTGTACAACTTACCTAACAAATTCAGAGCTTGTAGTACAGCTTCATTAATATGTTTAATTTATTGTTACAATTCCTTCAGGTTAATGGTTTGAGAGCCCATCAGAGTTTAATCTCTGCAGTTATTATAAAGTGCTTGTTTCTTGTTAGAATGCAAAACGGAGTCAACCAAGGAGATTTACGGATGATAAACCAGCCAGAGTAAATCTCTCTCCCAGGTGAGCTGAGAGGGCATGGCAGGGGTGATGAACACTAGCCATTTTAAATACTACAGGCACAGATGATACATGTCAGAAGCAAGCAGACCTTCTCAGTCTATCTTCCTGGATAGTCAGAAAACCAGAAACAAGACTAGTTTACCCTGAACTCCCACCTTGGAGGAACCAGGCCTGAGCTCCAAGACTTCAAACAAGTGAAGATCATACTCCAAAGCATGCCAGGGATGTCACCTTGCTGTGCAAGAAGTCCATGTCAGAGCATGTCCTACCTGTCTAGGCACTGGTCATGAGCCCTGCAAGGACTTGGAGGACACAGGCTGCCCCATATACCTTGTGATCACCAAACACTTCAATGACAACTCAAGAGAGATGCCAGAGCAAGAAGAAAGAGAGATGTGCCCTGATCCTCAGAGCATCTTCCTGCATGGGCCTTTTTCCCTCAGCTGGGAGAAGGGAGGAAAGTTTTGCATTCTGGCGGCAGCTTTTTTGCCCTCTTGAAGGAATCTCAGCATCTTTTGTGGATGCAAGAACCAAGGAGCAGCACAGGGAAAATGGGTTTTGATGATCAGTGCCTGGGTGTAAGACCTAGCTGGCCTGACTCTGGGTGGGTATGAGGAATAGCTGGCATGTAAGAAGCATGATGGGTTTGTTCACAATAAGCAAAAAAGCTTATGCTTTTCTTCCTATGATACAAGTCACGCTGAATGGCCAACCTTGTACCTGCCTGCAAGCACCCTGAACAGATCAGGCCTGCAATACGCCATTCCTGCACCCTGTGCACTAGTTGTCCTTGACAGTTATTTTCCTCCTCGTGGATGTTTCCTTCTAGTCACCGTACAACAACTGTAGCAATGTCCATCCCTGTGCAGTTTCTCTACGTCAGCACACAAAGGAGAACATGTTCACATGAATGAGCCACGCACCTGAGTATGTACAAAATCCATGTATTCACTGCATCATGAGACTCAGCTGACATGCACCCCCTTTCTAGAAAACAAAGACATCCTATACAAAATAAATGATTCCAATAAGGGCAAGTAAATATATCCAGGACATGCTGGAGTTTCAACTGGTTTCACTGGCTCAGGAAGACACAAATCCCTGTAGCTGGAGAGGTGATGCGAGTGAGGATGTCTCTGTGATTGCTCTGTTTATATACTCTATCCGCATCTGGTGATGGCAACTCCTAGAGACAGGACACAAGCATAGATGAGGGACCTTACGTTTAACCACTACGGCCATTCCCAAGTTCCTGTCTGCAAGGGGATTTGTAATTAAGGCAGTGGGAAATGGCTTGCTTCGGCAGGTTGGCAATAGCACTGCGGTTCCACATGCTTCTGGCATAGGCGAGGCAAAAAGCAATGAGGGTATGAGAGGACATTAGGACCAATGCTCCTTGGTCATTGGCACCCCTGACTGAGAAATGGAGATTATATTAGTAACCTTGAACGTTAACAGCATGAATGTGGATGCAGTCTATCCTGCCGGTAGTTGAGGCCACATGGCACTTTGCGAGAGATGCTTCAGCATTTAGTAGCCTTTTGCCCAGACTGAGCCATGGCAGACTGTGGCAGTGTCAGGAGCAAAAGAGTTCCTGAATGCTGGACGCATTATTCCCCATGAAACTCCACACACAAGCTATCTCATATCGATGATTTGCCTTTGCAGCAGCAGCAGCAGCTCAGCACTCTTTTGTATCATGCAAGCCCCGTACAGCCAGATGTCAAGGGGTCAGCCCCCTCCATCGCTCCAGCACAGAGCCGGAGGACATGCACCTTGCACAGAGGCAGTAAGTTACTCTACAGCTGCTCTACCCAGGGCCATTCAGAGAAGAAAAAACAATGCTGTATTTCACAGTGCCAACTATCTATCTGCAGATGCGGCATGAGTTGCAGTTAAATTGCAGCCCGGAGGCACAAGACCAGTGCATTCCTCTGAAAGGCAAGTGGAGGCTGAAGGAGAGCACAGGGGCGGGGATACTTAATTCATGATAAATTGCAAAGGACTGTAGTTACCCAGAGATGGAACAAGAGCCAAGAGGCATTTGCAGTAATACCTGCCACCCTCCTAGGGTGAGATCTGAGCACACACCTACACAGAGACATATTATAAAAGTTCTTTCCCTAGAGTGCACTATTTTATGGGAAACTTGAGGGGGAATTTGAGTGAGGATAATTCAGGTAAAATAGCCCCTATACTAGAGGTCAGGGAGGCTAAATAGTAGGACAAGGCAGCCTAAGAATTATGCTGCTCTATAGGCCCAGGTCCCAGGTTGGGTATGGGATGGAGAAAAGTAGTGATCTTATTTAACCCCTAGTAAATTTAATCCAAAGCAGAAAGTTGGCTGCAGCATAGCATGAGCTTAGAGTTGTGGGGTAATAACAGATGTGTGTGGAATCTCCAAATTAGGGCCCCAAACAAGCAAAAGACTGGAACAGCATGTTTGAGTTAAGCATACACACATGTCCCGTTGCAATGAGTAATGTTGAGTCATGTGCTCAACCACTTTGCCAAAGAGGAGCATCCAGCAGCAAGGCTGGAACAGGTTGGCGGAGCCAAGGAAAGTTTGGCATTGCTGGGAGAGCAAGAGAGATGAACCAGATGGTGCAGACTGAGGGCATCTTTGGTCATGGGACAGTGGTCAGGTAGAGAAGGGGAAGGTGCATTGATGGAGTCATGTAGAGAGTAGATGCTGTATCTCAGAGTAGATAAAGATAAGGTGTTTCATCATGTCTCTGTACCAGAAGTTTTTTTTTTCCAAAGCCTGCACATCCCATGCAGCCAGCCACCAACGCAAACCACATCAGCCCTGATCTATCAAAGGTTCGTCTGGCTGAAGCATTCAGTTTTAAGGACACAAGTGTGCAGTATTGGAGCATTATCCCCCTGGGAGGTGGGTCAAGGAAGCTTCTGTAACGCTCTGTGCACAGCAAAGTCAGGATTCTTGCTACGTGACATGCTTCAGCCCAAAGGCTCCTGCAGCAGACACTGAATATTTATGAGTGTAAGACAAGGATCAGCACACCTACAAGACACAGGTTGCAACTTGGCAAAAGAAAAGGAGAAAAAAAAAAAAAAAAAGGTTGGAGGCGGGGTGGAATATCAGTTCTGGATTTACCAGCCTGCAGAGAGCAGAAGGCAATCAGAGCGAGGGAGCTACAAGGCCATTTATCTGCTGGCTGTCTCTGAAAAGGCAAGCAGTTAGTGGCACATGTATGATCCATAAAATGCTCCTGCTACGGCAGCTGTGCGCATTAGGAGAGGCCCCAGGCTGGCAGCCCTCCAAAGGATGTCTCCTCAACTCAGACGCAAGGGAGATGTGGTAGCGTTTAACTTCACACATCTCAAAATCAGTGTTAACACAGTACCTTCTCTAGGCTCCCACACAGTGCGATGGAGGTAGGCAGCTCTTGAGGTGTTTTGTCCCATCAACTCTATGCACCTGCTTTAGAACAGGACGAACAGCCTGCTGACTGAAAAAGGAGTCCAGCCAACCAACTCAGCCTCAGCCCAGAGCATTTCATCACCACTAATGTTTGCCATGGGAAGTAAAAATGGACTGGGTTTGAAGCACCTTGGTAAACATGATGGGATGGGAAAGCTCTGGTGCAACCTGTTGGGTTAGAAATTTGCCCCACATTGCTCCTTGGAGAAGTGGTGCATCCTGCTAGGAAACCAGCTGTGACCCACTCTGATTTACAGGTGACTAGGGACATCCCCTGGGGAAGAGCAGGGTTTCAAACCCTACCTCCAACTTGTTTGGAGTGGGCTGTGACTTGCATAACTATGATGAGTTCACTCCTTTGCCCAGGCTCTCCCAAGAAAGCCAGTACAGACGCAGCATACACTGCTTCCAGATAATTCCTAGCACGTGGAAGCACAAAGCTTCCCAGCTGCATGGTCACAGAGCTATCCATGTGGTGGCCACATTCCTTGCTTGAACAGCCACCTGATATGTCCTGGTTGCCTCCAACTTTGGCACCTGCAGGAACTTGGCTGGGCCAGCCAGGCACCATGGAGCCAGTGCCTTTGCCATCTCAGGTGATGCCACAGGATGCTGCAGGAAGAGGGAGAACGTGGGAAGTGGGAGTTGGCTCCAGCATGAACCCAGCCACCAGCCAGGGGGCGGGGGAGGTGGGGGTGTGTTGGCCCCCATTCCTACCCCAGGATGCCACTTTGATTTTATTCCCTTCTCCCAGCCGACTGGAAATCTCCCACTAGACAGGAAAGCTTGCAGCATCCAAAGGGCACCGGATCCCTCTTTCCCTCTGGGATTTTTTGCTGGGGAAGAGGCAGAGTACTGACAGGCAAGAGTTCAGCCTCCCTTGGAAAGTCGTCAATGTGGCAGGCGGACTCCTCTCCCCGCTGCTCCCCCCTCTCCCTCTGCCTTGCATGAAGAGCTATTTTAAGTCCCACTTGTGGCTGCCTTTGTGATTTCCCTGGCAAAGCTGCCTTCCTGACATCACAGCAGAACAACAGGCTGCTGGAAACCCTGAGAGCAGGGAGGAACTGCTCCTCTGCCCGGTACCCCAGCGCAGGGGATGGAGCACAGTGACTGTCCCCTCCCTGATCCCAGAAGATGATCCCTGCTGCAGGATCCAAGTCACCTTCCAAAGACAGAAGAGTGTGCCACCAAGGCCTTAGGAGAATAAGCTGAACCAATATGGGTGTCTTTTTGGTGCAGATATTTGCTAGTGCATGGTGGTCTCCCGTACAGATCACCTGGCTGATACATGGCTTAAACCTATGTCTAGCATTCCAGTGACTCAGCCAGTCTGGGATGCTTTCAGCATCCAAAGAGCCTCAGCCAGTGAAGAGACACCAATTACTGAGATACATTGTGCTTATATCTATAAGCAGACTAAAAAGCATCTTGACTGGCTGCTTGCTCGGTGTAGTTACAGCCTGAGCCTGGAGAAAGGCGAAGCCTGAACGTTAAACTCCTATGGCCCCAAGGAAGAACATTGCTGGAAGGAGCTTCTGGCTCAGCTGCTCTATGTCTTGTACTGGCTTCATCAGCAGAGGGGGAAGATGGACCCACCCAGTGAAGCAGTGCCAGTGGGACACAGCCCTGGCTGCCACAATGCTGAAAATTTAAGCTTAGGCTGCAGTGCTTCGAACACAATGTGGTGCCGCTAATTACATCAGTCTCTCTTAGCTTGCAGCTCCCAGCAATCACCGACCCTTGCCGCTGGCTTGGATCATGGGAGCACGATGGAGAGCCAGATCCCTTCCCCATGGGGCATTCTCCAGAGAAACAGTTCTGCTCATTCCTTTGTCACTGCCTGATGTCAAGATGGTCTGGAAAATGTTTGGGCTAACGTCCATGCCTCTTTCTAATATCCTCCTTTGAGCAATAAGAGGGAAGGAGCAGAAGATGGGCTGAAAGGAGCACTAAACTCACCCCAGGGAGATGCTACCATTGGACAGGCTTGGTAGCCCAGGCTTTGAACAAAGGCCTGCCCTGAACCAGGTCTTGAACACGCAAGAAAAGAGGTTAAGTAAAGATTTAGCGCAAGGTCAGCGGTATAAGAACAAATGGGCATGAGCTACCTTTGCAAGGAGATGTGCACAGTAATTCCTGGGTGCCATAATGATAGGCACAGAAAGCTGGTTCCTCTGGCATGACATGTCCCATCAGAAACTCCCTGTATTTCAGCCTGACTGTACAGCATGCAGCAGAAACAAAGTCTTGCTGATGCTACCAAAAATCACATATTACCAGCCTGTTCCCAGGTTTCTTAGAACAAACGGTATTTTTTTTTATATCTAAAAGACTACTCTATTTGGAGCTTGCTAGGAGTAAGACCTAAGAGGAGAGGTCTTACTCTTCCTCATGATATTTCTAGAATTATTGCCTTTCCAAAATATCTGTATCAGTCTCCCGTCTACCCACTGGCAGGTACCTTGTAGATAGATAAGCCTGCCTCAGGATTTCTGCTGCAACTAAAGGAACTGCATTTCCTAAAGACTGTGCGACTAATAGGGACCCCAGGGATTACTGGAGAAAATGGCTGGTCTTCCTTGGCATGAATCAGCCATGGGACAGCTGCTACATGACAGCCCCATGTCTGCACCTCCCTGCTCAGAAAGGTGCCATGTATAATAAAGACAATAAAAGAATAGGAAGAAAGACCCGATGTAAGGGCAACCCAAAGGTCTGTGGCTGTCACTTGACTTCACACTCCAAATGGTCTTGAAGCCAGTGTTTCAAGGAGACAGTGGCTCACCTTCAAAAGCAGAGCCCCCTGTCACTGCAGACACAGAGGGGCCTTGGGGCTCCGAGGTGTGAGGGACTTGCAGTGCACCTGGGTAGACTCCAAGGACCTTGCATCCTCTTGGTCAGTGTTCATGCCAATGCACAAGTGTGAGAGCCTATGGTCTTCCTACAGAAAAAGTTGGTGCTGCCCCAAGAGGGTCTGTTTTGAGGCTCCAGTGCCACAGTCTGACCCAACACCACCCCAACATCCCACAGCAAATCACCTTGAATAACCCCTGTTCTTTTCCCAGCCAGACAGTAGCCCAAATCTCATAAGAAATGGCACCTAGGAGAGAAGGGGACTGCAGCCAGCATTTGGCACTTGATCCTTCTTTTTCTGGAAGATACTGAAATGTCTCAAGGACGCAGATAGGAACCACAGAGCACATCCGTGCATGTTTTAGGATCTCCCATCTTTGTTTTGACTCGGTGCTTTGCGCATAATTATTCTGAAGCACAGCCTGAACTGTCCTGCTGGTTAACAGGGAAAGTCAGAGCATCTTGGCAGCATCAGTCTGAGAAAGTTCTATGCTGGGAATGGCTTCTCAAAGCAACAAAACCACCGAGCTGAAGAATCAGCACTTCAGATGAGCGATCGAGTGCCAGGATCTTGACTGGACACCAGATCCATAAGAAGTGAATGTAAACATCAGCCAGAGGTTTTAGGCCAGAAGTACTTCGCCAGCACCACCAGTTATCCAGGACTACTGGCAGTCAAAATGCACACCAAAGAATTACCAGTCCCTGGGATTCATTTCTTGGGTCCTATTTTGGGAAGCTGTTGCCCATCTGGTTACCAAGTTAACATGGGACTTTATCTCCTGGGCCACTCCTTTGTTTGCCATCAACTTCTCCAAGCTGGCCGCTCTCAGTACCTTTGAATTTGTCACTCCTTTCCCAGTGGGATGCAGATGCCCACTGTCAAGTGGGCAGGTCAGAGGCTGTGAATGCAGTGGCTCCTGCATTCAGGCACGAGGGTTTCTGGTTTAATACATAAAGTGGGAGGCAATCAGCTCAGGACCAGCTGGGCCTCCATTAAGATACACAATACACACTTTTCCACATGTGGAGGACCAACTCTGTGATATAACCCTAACCCGAATGGTAGCTTGGAAATAATAGATGCATTGCACCCTGACTACCATATCTACATCTCTCCCTGTCTCTGATGGGTCAAATTCTGCTGCTGCAGGGCTGGATAATTGTACAGATGGTAAGCCCCAGGTCAGTCACATCACTATGATTAAAACCTCATGCTTCACAGTATCAAGTTTTATTCAGGTGGCATCAAGATTTACATAAACGTGCAGTATATGACCACCATACTGCATCTGGTCTCATTCTGAGTGGGTTTTGTTTGTTTCTCCCAGATCTCAGAAACTTCAGTTGTGCTCATGACTGGAACTCAGACAGATTTGCTGATGATGTAGAAAAAGAAGTACAGACTTCACAGACCAGTGGTGGCTCTTAGAAAGGCAATGAGAACCTGATGAACCTGGAGTAGCGGTGGCTCTAGGTTCCTTATCCATAGGGGATATGTGAAATGCAAGCACTCATATTTGAACTTTGTAACCCTTCCTTCAGGAAGGGTTAACACTTCAGGGAAAGGGTTTATGTATTGAATGAAGGGTAAAGTTCAGGGAAACTTTATGTATTGAACTGTGTAACCCTTCAGGAAAGAACTGAGGCTGTGTCCAACACCAGTGATTTAACTTTGTAAGATAAACCCAGCACCAGCTGCAGAAGGAGCCCCAGACACAAAGCTGCTTCTCCCCTCCAGATACGACTTGTTTCCATTCCGCTTGGCCTCCCCGCACCCTCAGGAGGGGGCAAGGGGCTATTCAGTCCATCAGGCTGACAGGAGTGGCGGTGAAATTTCATGCCTGACACTGCCCCTCAAGCTCAAGGGCAGTAAGATGTCAAGAGCTGCTGCCGATGTCTTCCCTCCTGCCCCTGCCCAGGCAGAAGACAGCAGTGCCTTTGCTCTGCCTGCACGGCTGGTCTGACATCCCTTCCCCACCGTTGTTCAGCTCTGGCTTGAGACCAGGACTTACAGCTCTCCCTTTTTATCTCAGGCTTGCTCACAGACACCAAGGCTGTGGGAAATCCTGCTGCAGCTCACCTGGAAGGGGTCTGGAAAGGCAACTTTGTCACGCTGCCTTGAAAAGCCAAGCCTGGCTAAGCATCGCACTGATGGCAGAATTGCAGACAGGGAGAGGCTGTGATGTGGCTTGAGGCTGCAGGAGTTAGGTGGTGAGAATGAGAAAGACTCTGACAGGGAAAAGAACCACAAGATGATAAGCAAAAGACCATCACACCTGCCTTTGCCCTCCTGGCTGAAAGCATCTCCACCCCTTCCTTCCACCTGGAAGTAGCCTCACCTCCTTTGGGTTTTACTTCCTGGTTGCCAATGTCTTCAACCATATAGCAAAGCCAGAGGACCAGAGTAACTGCAAGCCATGCGTCTCCTGGTCTCACATCCCACCAGGAGCAGGTCCCTCTCAGCTCCAGTCTTAGCTTCTTCTTGGCTGGGGGTTGGTCACTGATTTGTCAGCCGGTTCTGATAGCTGCACATCTGGGCAGCAACAGGCTGAAAGACTGGTGATGAGCCTGCTCAGCTCTGTGTTGCCTCTGAAATAAGAGAACCAAGGCAGCAAACCTCTGCAGCTCCAAGCCTGTCCCAGAGGTGGACATTATACCTTGGCTCTCACCCGCTCTGCTCTGTTCCCCTTACACCTATGTGCCTTGCCCTTGATCAGCAGGGCTTTCTTCTCGTTCAGCTCTGGGTCTCTCTTCCCATTTACCACCCTTCTGTCCCTTTTCCTGTTTCATTCCTGCCCCTCACCACTATGGTAAGGGCACATAAGCAGGTCTTCTCCAACTTGTTCCAGCCATATGGATGCTGTGTTGTTTGGCAGGTTGCGAGGAGGGTTGACAATGGAGAAGATGCCAACACATTCATTTAGGGCAAGAGACTCGACCCACATCATTTTCATTCTGGGATGTTGAGGGGGAAAGGTGCCAACCTCCATAACTCACCCCACCACCCCGAGGCACGGGGGATGCCTGAGCCTTGGGGCTTCCTTCTGGAGGGACTGGCCAAGCCCTTGCCCAGCTGGCAGCGGTGGGAGCTGAGTCCCTTCCCAGATCTGGTGATAGGACCTGCCCCATGAGCATCCAGTGCTCCTCCATGTGTTAATAAGCAGCTTTGTTCTGCATCACCTAACTGTATAATAGCAGCAGGAATTTATATGGCCACAAATTAATAGCGCAGGAGAGCAATCACCGCAGAATGAGATACATCCTAATGCATTTGCTGGAAGGGGATGGGAAGACAAATGCTGGGGATACTCTGCTTGCTGTGGCCTCTCAACCCTGCCAGCTGGGCTGTGCTGCCACCACTAACAAGTTGCTTCCCTTTGCCAAGGATTACAGAGCCACTGGCACCCTACCCCGTTCCAGGCGCAGAGGCACTGCTCTTGGCTGCCTCAGGAACACAAGTCAGGAAGGATGTTTTTGCACTTGTCATTTCTCAAGGAGGGAGGAACGTCTCTCCCAGCTGTTTCAGCTGAAATCCAGTCTTTATGTAATCAAATGTGACCTCTAGCTGTCTGTGTTTAAGGCTGCCATCGCTGTGATATCATTCATACGGTTAGGACTAAGTCATCCATCTCCTCAACTATAAACACCTTACAATTAGCCCAAAGGACCTGCAGCACTTCATAGATGAAGACACCTGGAGAAAAGGGTAGTTCAGCTCTGAGTATCACTTCACTTCCGAAATGCAACTACCTCTGTCTGTGGAATGTATAGCAGGTTTTTAACAGCTTCTGGTAACCTTGACTGGCAGAAAACACACAGGAATTGCCAAAAGGATGGAGAACCACCCCCACGCAGTCTTATGGCCAGGATAATGCACTGTGTAAATACAAGCACTTTTGCAGAAACTATGTCGGGGCCAGCTCTGCATGTTCATCCTACATTGCTTCCTGCTTTGCATGGCAGGAGCAGTGCAAGAGAGGGAAAAACCATCCATGCTATTTTAGACAGCACCAGCCACTCCCGCCAGGCTCTGCAACGTGAGGTGGAAAAGAGATCAGAGCAGACACAAAGCCCTTGAAACTGGAGGTTTCTACAAGAAACCCAAACTGCCGATTCCTATTTACTTGTGTTACACAGTGTGATGTTAATTCGACAATTAATGCTCTGGCTGATAATGGCTGGTCCCACCTCCTCCAAAGTGTGCACCTGCTCCCCCTCCCAATCCTGCACTCCCCGGGAATCTACAATGAGGTGAGACCACAGCAGCTGCTTTGTGCAGCAGCTCCGCTTTCCCAGCCCTGCATATATGGGACAGAAATCTTCAAGTTTGGGTGAGATGTGGATTAATAAAAGTGCAGTCGGCTCATCTGTAGTGTGTGACAGCAGCTTTACCAATTTGGTTCATTCATAGACATTGCTCTCAGGCACCAGACACCTCTGCTAACTAGGATCTACTGGCACATCTTGCCTTGAAAGCAATTGCATCCTCCTCCTCCTCCCACAACTACTGGGGGAGATTTTGAGGACCCTATGGGAAGGAAAGCACCTCTCAAGCAGGGAATCTCTGAGCATCCTTCACCTGCACAGAGAGAGAGGGGCACAGCAGGCAAGTCATCACCCTCAGCCACCGTCACGACAGGAGGCTTACTTATTTGTTGGCTCTTTGGCTGGTGGTTTGGGGTTTTTTTTGTTTTGTTGGAGGGGAGGAGAGATTGCATTGCAGTCAGCAAGCCACATCTCCCTTTTCCTGTGCAGTTGCAAAGAGGTAGAAGATCACAACTATCCTTCAGGCAGAGCAACCCTGAAGACCAGCCAAAGGGTACTTTAGCCATCACACTTGACAGAAGTGCAAGGACCCCCTTCCAAGGGTGCAACAGACCTTTCAGGGGTGTGGATGGACAAAGGGGTTGGGCTTTTGGCTCATAACATTGTCAGTCTGCAAAGATATCTCCACCTTTCCTGTGTCTGGATACACTCTGAACCTCAGACCACAGCACAGTCCAAAAAACCTCCTTGGGATACAGGATCTCATAGCATCCTGGGGCACTAGGGAGGCACTGGAGGGAGTGGTGAAGGGAAGATTGGTTCATGGTATCATGTGGTTGAGATTCCAGTAAAACTGGGCTTGGAGACTCCAGTCTTCCCTCACAGGGCTCCAACACCATCCCAGGCTTGGGGAATCCCTGAGTGGGACTGGAAAGTGGTGGTCAGGATGGAACCCAGACAGGACATCTTGTTCTTCCTGGGCTTCCAGATGCAGAGCCAGTGGTGGTGGGAACTGAAAGCTGCTGTCCCAGTGGAAGGACGGGTAGGTTTTCCTGCCAGCAGAGTCAGGGCAGAAGGAGACCAGTGACAGCAAAGAACTCAACCTCACTGATACTGGACAAAACTCCTTCCAGAAAGGAGGAACAACAGCCCTGTGCCCACCCTGCCCTAAAAGCCCTCTCTCCGACCTCTTGCAGCTGTAGTACATGCCACAGGACCCCGGCTGAGCTCTGCTCTCCCGTTAGCCCCTTCAAGGATCCAAGGCCCTGGATAATGAAGGAAACCAGGAAAATCACGTTCTGGGGAAATCATCTTCTGCTCTCCATGCCTTCCTCTGTTTCTTTGCATGCAGCTTAATTAGCTTCATTAGCAGTAAAAAGGAGAATGCTAATGGATTTATTTTGTTGTGAATTATAGTTGTTTGCCTCCCTGGGTGCTTGCAGGTTGGGGTATAGCAGCAGGAGCTGCTTCTGGACCTGTTCAAGTTTGTAAGCAGCTCTGCCTAGGAGCGCTGCAGGGATTTGCCCCGGGCAGCCTGATCTCTGGTCAAGAAGCAAAGGCAGCAGGTCACCCAGTCCAAGGACAAGCCAGGGAGGTAGTGAATGGATCTGCAGCCAGGGAAGGTGGTGAATACCTGCTTGCGGCTGAGGTGACTGGCTTACCCACACCTGGGAGACAACCACGGAAAACATGGCAAGAAAAGCTGCCTCTCGCCCTCTACTTTTATACTCTAATAAGAGCTCACAGCAGTCACAACATTGCAATGCTGGATAATATGCAACGGAAAAGCAGCATGGCTGCGGGGCACACGGCATTAGCGTTCCTGTCAGGTCCCCGTGGCTCCACTGGCATTTTCAGCTAAATGGCAAAATAAGGAAAACACACAAGGGACTGCACAGGGAGAATAAAGCTTATTCCCAGCCTGGACTGAGAGACTCACTGCTGTGTGCAGCCACAGGCCGGAGCATGGGGGAGCTTGTGCCTATACATACATACAGACTCGTGCTTACAAATGCACAAGACTGAATGCATCCCTCTGCAAGCTCAAGGGTACAGATTTACACTCCATGTCCATGCACGTCGACACTTTAAGAATGGCAATATCATATACTACACACACACACACAACTGCACTTGGCATCCTGCTTCTTCTAACCTCTAGTACGCAAAGTTGGACACAGTGTGCACTCCACACATATGCACACATATAATGTGTTTTCATAGACTCCCTACAAACACTAGCAAGTGTAATTACATCCAGTTTGAATTACAGATATGCAGGTATATAAACACCTCAAGTTTTATCTCTCTCCAACCACTCCTGCCCACCACAGTGCATAAGCGTTACTTGCCTTGCCCAGTGAAACCCAAGGCAGAGCTACCCACACAGGTAAAGGAGAGAACATGTCTACTCCAGCCTGTCCACAAGTGGAGACATGAAGAGAAATAGCCCAAAATATATCCAAAGGTGCTTGAGTTCACACGCGAGTCTCCAGGTCTTTGCACCCACAGTGGTTTCCCATCTGCATGGTTAGCTGTGCAGTAGATCACCTTGGTGGTACAATGTGAAACCAGCTACTTCCCTAAGGGACTATGCCTTTCCCTTCACCTCTCCTTGATGCTACAGTGGTACATCCTAATTGCAACCTCTTCATTGTGGGTGTGTACCAGTACAAAAGAATCTTTCACACCTGGTTTCTTTTCAAGCCCTCCTCATCTGATCTAGATATGTGATCTGATGGTACTCACCACACAAATAAAGCAGGTCAGTGTGTATTTATTCCCAGGAATTCACCATACAGAGCCTCCATGTTATCTGGGCAGAGATCTCCACATACCACAGAATCAGTGGCTGAGGTTGGAGGCACCTCTGGAGATCATCTAGACCAAGCTCTTGCCCACAGCAGGATCAACTACAGCAGGTTGCTCAGGACACTGGTCAGGTTTGAATATCTCAAACCATGGAGAATCCACAAATACTCTGGTCAACCTGTTCCAGTGTTCAATCACCCTTAGAGTAAAACACTTGTACAGTAATAAAGTTTTTTCACTGCTGGGACCCCTTGCACCCCTGGACATAGGGGTCAGATGGGGTGAGTCAAGGTGATGATTGATGTACAGGTCTAATCAACAGGAGCCAGACCAAGTGACCAAATGTAAATGCACTGGTAAGTTCCCAAATGAGACAGCATTGACCGAAATGACAATTAAACCCAAATTCAGCTACATTTGGGGAATTTTAACTGTTACAACTACACATTCCATGTAAGTTTATAGTGAACATCATTAAACTGCTCCAATGTTTTCCAGCATGACAAGACTTTAAAACCAAGAGCAGCAAGGGAGATGGCCCAGCCATACAGAGTGCACAGACCTTGGCAAGACAGGAGAAGTAAGTGCTTTTTGTTTGGATGTTTTCTTTTATTCTGTGCAGTTAACATGATGAAACACCTTTTAGCACCTAGTGCAGATGCAGTTTAACACCTCCAAGGTGGTATTAGCAGGTCACACTACACCCCAGGAGGGAGCAGTGTGTGTGGGCACATAAGTGTGTGCACATGTGCCGCTCTGCAGAGAAACTGCTGTGAGAGGGCTCAGGCAGCAAAAGAAATCTCCATTTAAGAGGAAATTAATGACATTTACTTCACACCGTCTTGATTCTTTTGTTTCCATGCTATCCTGAGGACTGAAGCTGGGAGTCTGAATATGTACCTACACCAGCATCCTCCAGTTGTCCCCATGTGCTGCACATCAGGTCACACCACGGCGCACATGAGCTGAATCCCTGTTAGGCAAAACCCAACCAGAAATTGGGAACAGACTGAATAAGCTCCAGCCAACAGCAGGCGTTGGCCATCCTTCGCTCAGGTCCACTGAACTGTAGACACAGTAAAATTCCTGCAAAATATAGGGTGAACCTATAGGCAGGGGCAGAAGGAGAAAAGCAACAGTCGGGGTCTGCATCTCCTCTCCTGCTACGCTGCCCCTTGCCGAGGGGCACGTCTGTCCTGTGACTGTGCATCTGCGTGTGCATCTGTCACGCAAGCCCCGGTCCCTCCTCGCCATGTGGCCCCAGACGTGCGTCTCACGCGCCGCATCGCCCCAGACTGGAGAAGTCTGCTCCGATGGTCTTTGAAGTTCAATGACGCACTGCATTTATCACCGTTGAGGGGACCCTCCAGGGTGAAAGAAATAAGGGCTGGGGCCCTGCTTGTGCCTTGCGGGACCGAGCACTGTGTTGCCAGCTCTCCTGCCTCATAAATCTCTTCGGGGGGTGTTGCTGGTTTTCTTGTTTGAGGGCAGACGCTCGGTGGGATCTGTGCTGCATGGAGGCACAGAAACACAGGAGCACTACTACACTGTCGATCAGTAAGTCCAGCTGCAAACCCTGGCTCCTCTGTTACTGCTGAACTAGCATATAAAATGATCCACAGACATTTCTGCTGTCACCTAATGACATGGCATAGCTTGGTTGTACACTCATATACAATCTTGCTACCAAACTAGGGTGACTGCTTCAACTCTGCTTACTGAGGATGCTTCTTGGTGGATGTTAACCTTTGAAGCAGGTCTAGGCTTTAATCTTGAGACACGACTAATTGGCTCAGGCTGAAACCACATTGGCAAATGTGCTGGAAATTAAACAATGTGGTCACTCAAGGGCCAGAGATGGTATTTAGCATCCTATCATAGACATAACCTGCAAAGTGCCTGCAGCAGCACACAGCATCCTGGCTCCAGCAACAGAGATGGAGGAGACACAGCAGCCAGAGGCAATGCCAAGAAACATACTCCAGACTTCCAGCTCTCTTGTGTGGCCGACAGCCCAGAAGATGCTGCAGACCCTCTCTGGAAGCTGGCTGAGGAGTCAGTAAAGCACAGATGAAACTTTGACAGTCTGCCACCTCCCTTCATTATGCGCAAAATGCCTCTGCAGGCTGCTGACAGGTCTGGTGATACACAGCATGAACTCCAAGTCGAGCGAGCAGCTTGGACCCTGTGTCAGCAACCTGGCTGGGATGCTCTGGAGACCTCCTCTACAGCTACAGAGGGGACCCATGGGGAAAACTCCACTGGCACCGGGACAAGAAATGTTGGAAGGCTGTACCCAGGGACTGCTGTGTGTAACAATCCATAGATAAAATGCATGGGCACGCTGGTAACCAGGTTGAACCCTGCTCTTGGCAACGTCAATGAACTCAGGACTGTTCGTCAGATCCGACACAATTATTATGCTTTAGGGGCACTATACGTGCCTATAGGAGCCCCAAGAAGAGCCTGAGCCTCACCATGCCGGGTGCTCTCCTGACACCAAACCAGAGGGCAGAACCCCCCCCCCAGGAGCACCCAGTTCAGCCCAGCTCCCCTGCCAGGCAGTGCACTGCTGTCCACTCCTGACTTATCTCAGAACAAGGTGAACACAAACAGATGCACAATTTCCTTGAAGCACCTCTTGAAGAGAAACCTTAGCTCACCATTAGACTGGCTACTAAACAGCCAAAGTTTTGCAATGAGTTAACCTCACATAGCAGCAGAAGTGGTCCCATGACATTGTCCACTGCTTCTGTCGGGAGGGGACCCCCCTTTCTCTGCAGCCTCCGGTTGACTTGTGAACCACCTACACAATCCATCAGACCGTGTCTGTCCTCAGCAGCAGTCTCTGCTCAGTGACTTTGCTGTTTGAGTGCATTCCACACAATTTTGGTTTCCATATGTCAGGCCACTGCTTAAAAAGTCTGCAAGCATTTAAGAGAGCGGTGCGCAACACTTGGCTTTCAGATCTGAAAGTGGCACTGATCATAAATGCGGGGCTGTCAACGTGATGTGGGCAACATCTGCTAATCCAGCCCTTCACCCAGCCATACTCCAAAGCGCTCTTCCAACTGCATAATAAAGTGTGTTGAAGGACGAACAGGATTTTTAAAATTTTTAGCCTGTCTGAATGTACTAGTGCTTTGATCCCAGCTGCTGGGTCAAATTAAAAGAAATCCAGAAAGCAGCCGACGTAAAGGTCAGGCTTTACTTCTAACTACTCACAGAATATATTGACATATGGTAAAGAAACAGAAAACATGTATATACTGGAGTTTTGTGTTTGCATCCTTGTGAAATTTTAGTAATATTAAGGGCATTAAATATGGCTTGATACTGTTACGTCCTGCAGCCATATAATGGTGTTTTCTTACTTCACCCACAGGCCTTTGCAATGAGCTCAGAGAACCAACTGTTGCTGAGCGAACTTTTGAACCTCTGCAAAAGCAAATGTGTTAAATTTTGCTAGAAAAGGGAAAAACAAATGTATGATGTTTTGTGACATCCACAATCTGGCAAGCTTCACTTCTTTGGACTTCCCAAGGAGAAGAAAGGGAGAACCGAGACATTTTCTGTTTTAAACAACTACAAGCCCAGTAATAGATCAACGCATTAAGGCTAACCAAAAGCCTTCAATAACCGGCTGTTTAAGAGAGCTGTAAAACAGAGTCAGTTTAATATGACCAGCTAAAGAAATGATGCTAGGGCTACCCTTGCATGGAAAGGGAGTGGTGACAAGGGTGAGCAGAGGAAAATCCCAGCATAAAGCTAGAAATGCCCCTAAACCCTCCAGTATGTTGGGTAGTGTCCTGCACCAAGTGAAGCTGCATTGCTTGTCTGTAGCCTGGAGAAGCTTTTGTGCGCTGCTTTCAATAGACTTGAATAACTCCATCGTTTGCCTGTTTCATGGGGCAGAGAAAAAAACTCCTAGGGCTAAGAAGAAAAGCCCCACGCAACATCATCCTGGCGGGGGCGGGGGGGATGGGAGGCTGTCTGCTTCCCTACGTGGTGTCCCCGGCCTCCCACCCCCCATGCACCACTTTGCAAACAAACCCACCCCCTCTGACTTTCCAACAGCTGCTCCCAGTCTGCCCAGCTCCCACATGGCACCAGCACTCCAGCCTCGTGCACAGCCCCCGGCATCCTGCCAGCTCCCACCAGCATCGGCATGCCCGCTGAGCCGGTTTGCCGTGTTGCTGCTGGGGACCTGCTTGCCCAAAGAGGGCTGGGGGGGGATACTTCAGCATTTGACTGCTCATGGATTTGTTCCATCACTGTGATGCCCTCTAAGCCAGATTTTGGAAGAAAACAGATTTGCTTCCTGCTCCCCCCAGACCAAGAAGGGGAGCGAGCACTGCATCCTTCAAAGCACCCGTGTACCTCCTATCCAGTCCATAAATACACACTTGATCCCACAAGGTGCTGCTTGCTTTCATCTCCCACTGAATTCAACGCAGCCTTCCTGGCTTGCGAGAAGAGGGGTCCCAGATGGGAAAACAATTTGACAGATGCTTGCAGAGGATTAAGAGTTTCCAGTCACTCAGAGTGGTGCCTGCACTGACGGAGACATGATCAGAGGGAGAAACTGTATTCAAACTAAACCAAAAAACTACCTCCAGTAAGTGGATTATATGAGCGTTATCATCCAACGCGAGCCTCCCTCTGCCGTCTCTCCTGCCAGGGATGGTAGGCAATATTATAATAATCTGTGCACCTGGTGCAGCAGCAGCTCTGCAATGAGATTAATGAACCTGCTGACTGGCAAGGAAAACTTTGGGGAACAATTTGCCCTGCTGCTTCTTTCAATTCCCCTGCTGTGGGGGGTGGGGGAAGAATAGGTTTTAACTCAAGAGGAATTTAGGGCAGTGCATCGGTATTTCCCATGCAAAGTGGGAGAAACTGGAAAGGCTGGGAACCTGCTCAGAAGCACTTAACTCTATTATTTAACATCACCATCCCCCTCTTGCTCGAGTGTGGTGAGGAGCGCGTCTGTGCACATGTATGTACGTGAATGCCATGGTCGTTCCCAGGCTCAAACGTCCTGGTTGCAAGCCAAGCAAAACGTCGCTTGTTGCTCTTAATTTTGGTCGGGGTTAATCCACGCCACTTGTTTCCTGCATTTTTCTTACTGAAATGAAAGACTTGTGAAGGGAAATGGGTCAGGTAAAACAAAACAATTTGCTTGACCTGAAACAAAACATCTTTTTTTTTTCCCCTCCCATTTGCATTTGTCTTTTATTATTATCATCTAACCCAATGTCACTACCATGCTGATATTATTCAATAATATTACAGTTGGTTGCTTTATTTTAGTGAATTTTGAAGAAAAGCTTTGTTTCAAGAAGAATAATTCAGAAGTTTCATTTCAAAGCCCTAAACCCAAAATATTTTCCATATTCCTACCCATGTCTTGCTTGCAAATTGCTTTCATTGAAAAAAAGTTGTCCTGAATTTGATACAAGATTTTCAGTTAGGATCACCCTGCATTTTTTGGTGGCTAAAATAACATGGCAAAAGAGCTTGCAGCAGCACTTCCACACTCCGTGAAATGAAGCGGGATCTCCCGACCCGCTCCGCGGGGGGTTGTGCAGAGCACAGCTCTTCTCCAATGAGTTGGATTTACAGTGCATTGCTGCACAGCTGATCTGTACACGTGCCTGGGAGGTGCCCAGGGTTTCTGAGGATGTGGTAGCCAGAGCAATGATGCCCTGCAGTGGTTTTTCTCACTCCCAAAGGAGTGAAACCCACAACAGATTTATATGGAGAAAAAAGAAGAAACCACATATGAAAACCCCAAACCTCAAATACCACCTGGACAATGTTTCCAGGTAGGAAAATGAAAATATACGCCCAGAAACCCAGATGTATCATAGCCCTAACCTGAAGGCATCTCTCTTCACTCATGACAGCAAATTTACGTGTGCAGCAATTGTGACAGCTCGTGCTGTTACCCACTGGCTGACACATCGCGGGAGGAGAGCTGGCGTTTCAGAAAGTGGCACTATTTTCACCGAGCCATCACCATCTGGGCTGTTGGAAACACTCTTTTGGATCTGTTGGTCTTACCCACGTAGTATCTAAGCCCTGACCAGGTACATCAGTCAGACGCAATGAGCAAGGTCTCTAGTGGACATTGTCCTTCCTGAGTTTTGTTTTGAGCATCACTAAGTGCTTGGGGTGGGATGAGATATGAAGGACAAATCATGTTTAGTTTAGAGAATGAATGACACCAGGATACTGCTACGTAATTAGAAGCATCTTGAGCAGATGCAAGTGAAGCTAATTAAACACTGCTTTGTAAGTGTTATCATCAGCCTCATAATTATTATTATTCAATTCCCAGGCGGCAGAAACAACGGGGCTCCTCCTTCACGTGAGGTGTCATAAAAAGGCAAATCAAAAATCACAGTCCCTCTTCAGAACCACTTACAGCTCTGGTCATCTGCTTTGTGCCACGTAGTGTCACCACCACCTCCCATACACCACCTCAGACATGGCCACATTGCCATCCCAAGCCAGCTCATTCCTGTCTAGAGCATGCGAGCTAATCGCTCACAGCAGGAAAGTGCCTGGGAATCCTTTCAAATAGCAGGACAACATCAAGGCAAGGTGTTAATAAAGTGTCACTGGCTCCTTCGCCCGCAGCCCCACATGGTGTTGCAGCGAAGATGGTTGTGATGTCAAAAGCAGATGGCTATGTCGTCAGGGGGGAGGTAAGCTGCATAGCAGATGGGCACTTCAGATACAAAGATCCCTTTCATGCAAATTGCCCCCGATGATAATTTAAAAAAAAAAATAAATTACAGAGAGAGAGAACTGGAGAAAACATCTGATGTGTGAGCAGTACGGTCTCTAAATAGAATATTTTCCCATTTTCCCATGAAGCACCAGGAGGTTCTTAAGCTCCAAAGTGTTCATTTAACTCCTTGAGGCTCTAGTCTTACATTTCCTTTGCACCATGCTGCCCTAATATACATACACTCAAAACTGCTGTCTCTCTGAGTCTATTTCTAGAAAGCCAATCATTTTGCACCTGTTTACATACAAAACTTAACATAGGACAGATTTACTTTTTTTTAAAAGTAACTTTCATCCCAAATGCCTCCAGTGGATTTGTAGCCAACACACAAACAATGCTAGAAATCAACCAGTACACACCAGTATGCCAGGTTTATACTTTGGATGGGTCCATTATAATTTTAAACTGGGTAATCAGACTGGTTTCCTCCTGTTGGAGCACTTGTATGGAGACAGGTAGGCAGGAAAATTCAGTGGATACAGGGACAATTCTTCTTGCATACCAAGTTCACACCCAACTTAGAGCAGTGTTAAGTGATGGGAGAACCAAGCACATATCTGAGAATATCAAGATTGCTATGAATTAGAAATTGTAGAAAATCACTTAATTCACCTAATTCTGGGGTGACACACGACAGCAATTGAAAGTCTATTCAGCATCTGAAATTCTCACAGATGTTCCCAGGGTGCCTAAATGAGCAGTGAACACATGGAAAGTAAGTATGCAAACAAAGCTACGTCTTCATACCGAGTCTACTACAACCACAGAAACACCATCAAAGATATGGCTGGGTCAAGAAGAACAGGTGTATTTAAACATGCACCAAGTAAATAACATGTGTTAAACAAACTCCCGCATGCCCAGAGCAGGGAGGATCTAAATAATGAATGTGAGATCCCTTTCTACTGAACTAGAGCAGGTCCCAAATACTTGGTCCTGCTCCAGCCTGAAGATGCAAACAGGCAAGGCTCGGGAGAGGGCATTTTTAGGGACATCAGAGACACACACATGCAGCAGATGAAACTGGGGAGATGTTATTTGATAAGCACCAGAGCCTGGTTGTCCCCACGGGGCTCGGGCAGCCCTGGTCTCTGGAGGTGGCGGTAACTGAAAAGCAGGGATGGGACCACCTGCCTCTCTCAAAAAAGCCTGGCTGGGCAATAAATTGTCCCAACAATGATAAATACAGATATTTACTTTGGGCAGGGATCTCCAACCCTCACTGGCGTATTTGCTGTGAAAACTGGAGTGATTTGCTTTCCTAGTCCTACCACCCCTACCACTGCTGATGCTTTCAGCTCCTGCATCCACATGCACACCCGGCCCCTGTCCCTTCGCTCTCCCTCTCTGTCGCGTGCAATGTGCAGTCAGGGATGCTGCCATCCACCTCCTGCCCAGGGCATCGTGTCATCTGCTGTTCTGAACTGGCTTCCCCCGGGACCTGAAAACTACCATCTGAATGGGGTCTGGAGATAATGAACCTCGGCAACGAGTAAATAAATAGCATCCTGCCCATATGCCCAGCTGCACCCAGGACCCTGGTGACAGCTCGTTGACAAGGGCAACAATGTTTTTTGATCCTTTGCCTGCAAGGTATGGTACTGTCCGGCTCAAAACAGTGGGGAGTCGAGGCTACAAGCACCAGGGAGCATCCTGTATTCAGAGATCCCTTTTATTCCCCTGGACATGAAATTACTGCCCTCGTGGCAGCCTGCACACCCACTTCTGCCAGCACCAAGGAGGATGAAAGGATCGGAGACCGGTAAGATGAAGGATAAAAATGTGTCTGTGGGGTGATGCTGAGATTTTGGACACTGCCGGCTGAATCACTTGAGCTGCTGAATGCAGAGGTAAGATCAGCCCTGGATAAATCCCCACTGGCAAAGAGCCCGGACAATACCAAATGTTACTGGCCCTAATCACTACTTATTTCTTTCTCTGCTCGTTCTTTTGCTGCCTCTTCCCACTGTCATCTCTCTGCCAATGCAGCCAAATCGATACCATGCGAGGCTATGGCCGGCAGTAGCGCAGGTGCATCCTACCCAGATGTTATCTATGGTAGCTGGTCAAAGGGTTAATGTGAGTTCAGTTAAGCTTGTCACCCCAGATGAATTAACACACAGGCATATAAAAACATGTAGAGGCTCACCATTTCATTTAGGACATCACACCAGCCTCCTCAAAGGCAAGGGTGAAATCCCCTCCCAGCCACCACTGAGCACTTGGTGTCTGCCACAACCATCCGTGCTTTGGGCTTGCAGTGGCATGGATGCTCGTGTGATGAAAATGAAACCACCACCGCTCTGTGGCTTCCAATTTGTAGCAGATTGCTATCCAGTTTACCTGGAGCATGAACAGAGTGAGACCAGTAAAAGTGTAAAAGACAGCAAAGATGCAACCTTCATCTAGCCGAAGCAGGTCAAAGCAACAGGTCAATCAGCCAGGGGGACCTCCATGGCACAGACCCTGCAGAGTCCCTGCACGTGTCTGCTGTTACCAGCCCTCGCAGAGGTCTCTGCTGTTGTCCCCCTTCACTATAGCTAAATTCAACTTTTCACGGCAACAATCACACCTCCAAATGTAGATATGTCTGAAGCCATCTCAAGGGCTGGCCACTCACAAGAAAATAATAATAGTAGGGACTAAATCTGGGAAGTTCAAGTCACAGACACCAGCAGACTGGTGTCAGTTTGGGCGTTGGATTTTGGTGCAGGACATCACCTCTGCAGTAGCTAGACCAATAGTCTAGCTCATGGTTGAAAACTCCTCAAAACTGAAGGATGTGAGATTTTGGGGCTCTGGTTTGAATCCATCACAGTTAATATCAAAACCAACACAGACCTTTGGTTCAAACACAAGCTGGTTCTGATATGAGACCCTGAAAGACTATATAAATTATGAATTTTTACTTTTCTATACTCTTCTGCACTCCACTTTTTTCTCTTTTTGAGGTTTGACCACTCCTCTAACAAGAAATGATCCTAAGCTAGAAAACGAAGTCAAATTTTTAACTTGGGGGAAAAAATAGTGTTGTTATTGGTTTGCTTTCATCCCACTAAGCTTTAGACAGTTACTGTGGTGCTGAGTTGAGAATTAAGTCATCTTAGGCTTCCCATCTAGTCAAGAGAAAAAAAGACAGGCACCTTCACAGAGCAATTCAGGTCTGAATTACCTTCTGGAGGTTGTGACCACAGAGTAATTGGTGCATTGACTTAACTGGTTATTTTTAAAGCATTTCTAGCAGCTGGGCAAAGGTGAGTAATTTCACCTTCATGGGATCCGGCTGTACAATCTCTTGTTCCTTCTAAAGTAAGAAAATGTTTGTGGGCAGCTGTTCAAGGCTGCTTTCGAATGGGTCATGTTGTAAGTAGACTTAGAGAGGTCACCTATGCAGCCTTCCCCAGTACCCCAGTATAACTAATTGTGTAGCAGCAGCCCTGTGCTAGCCACCTTTGAAAGTGCTGCTGCAACATTTTACCTGGCATATTAACAATAGCATCACATTTAAAACAAAAATCCACTGCAAAGCCCATTCAGCAGTCTCATGGCAAGGAGTGCACTGAGAGCATGTCAAGGCAGGGAGGGTAGAGTTATTCTCACCATTTAAAGATCTGATCTCTCCAAAATTAACCCTAAAAGTATGGAGCTAAAAATCACCTACAAAAAAATGATATTTTTTCTTCCTTTTCAATGCTATTTAACAATGTCGATAGTGTTCAGCTTTGTCTGCAGTCATGCCTATCTCATGTCTGGCATCAACTACCAGAGCTTATTAACAAGAATTTATTTTCACTTATTTTAAGGATGTATCAGAGATGATTCACACAAAGCAAACTTCACCTGCATGCCTGCAAAAAACTACCCCTATAGAAATTTGATCCTGAGAGTTGCCTTTATCCAGCTGCTAATGGATGTTTAGCATGTGAGAATCTGTATCTTCCGAATTTTGAACATAATAAGCTTTTGTGAGCTTTTCATATAAGAGATGTTGACTGGAAGTAATTCAGAGAAGTTATTCAGCAATCGCTTGGAACAACAAAAGAGCTTGAAACAGATTTACTGCCGGTTGACAGTCTGCATGCCAGACTGGTACAGCTCCCCACTTCTCCAGGAAAACTCCTGACATGCCGCCTGAGCTGGGCTAGCCTACACCACCAAGATAACTTCAGAGAGGTAAAATAACTGTATTTACAACAGAGAAGACTAGCCCAGCTGAACTATCAAGTCCAACTACCACCTCTGGAACTAAGAGCCTGGTTTATTTACTAATGCATTTGTAGGACCTCGTATCTCCATAGGCTATGGTCATTGGAAGGAGAAACTCACACAGTGAAGACGGTCTCAAAATCCAGCCAGAGAAGTCAGCAACACTCATACAGGGACAAATACACCGCAAGGCAATTGATTTCTTTCCCCATCATCTGTCATTGAGATATATACGTATTATCATTTAGGCTTCCTCCCCACATCAGTCAGCACTCCAGCCACCTCAGTGCAAGATTTGGCTAGTTTTACACTCTGAGAGGGTTATCTTATTCCAGTATCTGATTCCCTGGCAGCTTTGAAGTGTCACAGTGTACCGGCTACACTAGTTTTGAGCAGGTGCAGCTTCACTATTGCTTTACAAGGATGCATTTTTTTGCCTCTTTGCTCTGTGACTTGGTGCTTCAAATCTGAAGTGTTTGTGGGCTTCCTGCCAGTGCGTTGCTTTCAGACTGGTTCCTAGTTTAATGTCCCCTGCTTTCCTGCCTCCTGCCAGCAAGTGCCATTTTTTCCTTTGAAAGTCTTTACTGCAGCAGGTGAAAGAGGGTACAGACTCAAAAAACTATGTATGGGAAAAGGCAGGGGGGGGGAAAAAGGAACAGGGGCCACTTTCAGCTTCAGCACCTACTTTTTGTGTGAGTTAGAGATCAGACAAAATAAACGCAACAGAATGTTTCATTAGCACAGGGGTAGAGGGTAAGGATGGGGAAGCTCATTGCTGGGAGACCCCCTTCTTCACCTCCTGCAGGGCATCCTCTCACCAACCCCTCATCTGATCTGTAAAACCCTCCTGGTTTAGAGCAGAAGAAAAAGATTTTGTAATGATGGTGTGGTGGAGCAAAGGACCTATGTCAAAAGAAGTAATGAAGGAAAGAAAAGAAAAAAAGAAAAAACATCCCACCATCAAAGAGAGTAGGGAGAAATAAAACACTCCTTTGCTGATCCAGAGCTGAGCTGGGCAAAGCTTATACAAGATAAATAACGCTGACATTACAAAGCTATGGTTAATTCATTTTTCTACTTGTCACCACTTCGGATAATTGGCCTACACAACAAATGTGGGGGAAGGAGGTTGGCTTTTTTGTCCTTTTTTTTCCTTCTTGAGAGGTACAACTAGGATTAGACGGTGTGCTACACCACTGATAAAACTAAAGAGAATGATCCAAACCCCTCAAATTTTAATCCAGAGGGGTCGTTGGTGAATAATGCAAGTGCTGGAGGATGAAGTGAGACCTGGTTGCCTCTACGGTAGCTAAACCATCACTAGAGCAAGGATTGACTTGGACCCTTCAAGCATGTTTGGATTTGTCCAAGGCACTGCATGCTGTGCGCTGTTGCCTGTCCACGCTCCTGCTTTCGGGAGATTTTCCCAGTAGCTCTAAGTTTATTCAGAAATCTCCAGCTCCTGGATTCAAGTGATTAACTTGGAATGCCAATGTTCACTTGTTTGTGTAAAAGGAAGTTCTGAGTCCTCAAGTGGGTGAGGGAAAGCCTGAAAATGTGACCTCACATACTTCAAAATGAGAAGGGCCAGTCTCGATACAACCACCCATTTTACATATGCTACCGAACACGGAAAACACTGGCTTGGAGATTTCAGAATACAAGGAGAAGCCAAGACAAAGGAGAGAGGCTAGAAATCAGGCACAAACACCGAGAAACCATAATACAAACAAAAAAGTTTATATTTATAATAATTTTTAAATCTGCTGATTTTTGATGCCTGATTTGTGATTTTAGAACCTGAGGGGTTTCACAGCAGATGACCCCAGATAGCCACTGGCTTCCAGTGCTGCTTCAACATTCCATGAAAAGTTTATAGAGGCACGCATTGCTTCATGTATCTTCCCTCTTCACCAGAAAATTGTCTCTAAGTCACCAAGAAAAAAAGAAAACAACAACCAACCAAACAAAAGAAATTCTTTCCTCTCTGATCATGACAAAAGCATCTCTTCTTAAAAGAAATCATCTTCTACCTGTGAGACAACTCTACCGGCAAATACTAGTTGCTAAGTACCTGATTTCCCTCATTTTATAAATGACATGGGTTGGTTAAATACAAACACCATGGGGAAACCCATTTTTATCAGACAGGGCATTACACTTAAAATCTTGCCAGGCTTAAAGGGGCACACCATTCATATGAAGTTACAATTTGCTTAATTAAATCCAAATCCCAATTAGATCCAAAGGCCCCCTAAATGCGCAAGTATTTCTACATTTAGATCATGATTAAATATTTACAGTCCCAAATGGCAAAAATGCACAAAAACAGGTGGTCCAGGCAACGTTCCAGGCTGCTTAAGGTGATCATATCCCTATCAAGCCTCAGCCTTAACCCCGACTCTGCTTTACCAGCCAGTGCCTGTTATAAAATGCTGCAGGAGGAGGAGACAATGAAGCAGTGTTTGGATTTAAAGGCAATTTCCAGAGGCCTATGAGTAACCCCTCAGGTGTCCACTGGCCACAGGCTCTGCCTGGGAAGCCTTCCTGACAAGCTTCCCTCCGTCTAGGAAGGGTTGCCCTGGCTCTGCAGGAGAGCAAACAACAGAGGGGAAATATTTTCCATTTCAAAACCCTCTAAGGGAAGGGCTGGCTTTAAATGAGAGTGGTGGTATGCAATGAGTGCTATAGGAGCAGAGGTATTTTGGGGGGAAGTTGATGCTGCCATACACCAGTTGAGACAAGGCTCAGAGTACGACCAACTGGGGTGGATTCAACTCAGACACCCGCTTCTGGAAAGCATTGCAATCCACAGGCAGAAAATGAGATGTTTCCTCATGAGGCTAATCTCCCCAAATCAGAGGACCGTGCCCCTTTGCTGGTATAAATCAATGCACTGACTTGAATGTGTTTTTTTCTGATTTAGATCAGCTAAAGTTTTGGCTATAGCAGATGATGCTCTATTTAATGGGGTGATCCCAGTGCTCACACTGCAGTGTGTTTCACAGGCAGGTCAGCCTTTTGCTGCTGGGTTGCATTCACAAGCCTTGGGGGGAAGACAAGTAAATGAGGAATGGAGGAGATACCCAGCATCAGAACTGGGGAAAGACATGGCAAAGTGGAAGGGAAGGACCCCAAACCATGCCCGGGTACATACCACCTTTCCCCAAAGAATTTTGCACTGAAGCCCATACCTGGAAGACAGCACACATAAACACAAATATACGTGAGTTGTGATGCTACACAAAGCTTTAGCAACATGAGTACCAGAGTGCATTTTCCTAACACGTGAGGCTCTCAGTGCACCACTTTGGAAATAAAGCATTTCCCCCTTGCTACTCCCATACCTCTATCTTGCCTCTATAAACCAGAGCCATTTAAGAAACTTTAAAAACCTTCCAGGAAGTTTGTAAAGCAATTTATAGGGACTAGTATTCTTGTCCTCTACGAAACCACATGACTGAGTCACCCTGGGCTTAAATGTGCAGAGCACAGAAGGAGCTATAAAAACCTTGACAAGAACTCTGAACAGCTTCACTATGCATTAAAAAAAAAAAAAAATCAAAATTTTATATCTAGCATTTAGGTGCTTCCAGCATTAGAAATAAATACGACACGTCCTAATGCAGAGCCAGTCCTTTGGATCAGAGAACTTCTACTTCCCCATCTCCTTGTGTCCCTGGATTTAAAGACATTTTTAGGCCCAGGAAAATTTGGAAACCTGCCTGTCCTGAGCTATGGGAAGGATTAGCATGAAAATTGAAATGGCAGACTTGGGGGCAGAGAGGGGAAGTACTACCTTCAGCAAATTAATTTCATCTTTCCATGTACTCGGCTGCTGAGGATGCACAAGAGTTTGGGGTGTCAGAATGAATTTTGGGGGATGGATGAGTAAAAAAGGGTTGGTTGGGCATCCAAGGGGCATGAACAGCAGTGCAATTCTATACCACGTGTTCCTTCAGACCTAGCTTGGCATTACCATCAGCAGGGAAGAGCATTTGGCTTTGGGGTGAAGAAGTCGCCAACTGCGTGCCGTTCACCAGCTCACAACCGCTCTTGCAGTACCCCAGCCTTTTCTCTCCTTGCTGCCAGGCAGCTCCCCCTCCCCCCCAGTCCCAAATGCCCAGTCTCAGGCATCCATCCCCCACCCCTTCGCCTTCTGCCCCCGTCCCTGAAGGATGGATGAGCTTGCCAGAGCAATCTGGCCCTTGCTGGAGAAACTGCTCAAAGCCGGCAGCCGGAGCGAGCACAGCAATCGATTGGACACGGGACATTACGGATCTGCGAGCGCGGCCGGGGCGAGAAAGTGGCAGCTTTGTGAAGCTGAGCACACGTGAGGATTACGGCATTAACAAAGCTCCCTTAACCGACCAGCCTGCCTCTAGGTAAACAGGGGACTGGGCTGGGCTGGGGAGCAAAGGGGATAACGAAGTGGCAGCATGAAGTCACCT
>JAVJGI010000060.1:62922975-62945449 GCA_035590275.1 Ibycter americanus | reverse complement strand
GACGCAGAGGGGCTGGAGCGTGTCCAGAGCCGGGCAGGGGGCTGGGGCAGGGGCTGGGGCACAAGGCTGGTGGGGGGAGCTGGGGGGTTCAGCATGGAGAAAAGGAGGCTCAGGGGGGATCTTCGCACTCCCTACAACTGCCTGAAAGGAGGCTGCAGCGAGGTGGGGGTTGGACTCTTCTCCCAAGTAACAAGCAACAGCATGAGAGGAAACAGCCTCAAGTTGCGCCAGGGGAGGTTTAGACTGGGTTTGAGGAAATATTTCTTCACTGAAATGGTTGTCAAGCATTGGAACAGGCTGCCCAGGGAGGTGGTGGAGTCACCATCCGTGGAGGGATTGAAAAGACATGTAGGTGTGGCACTTAGGGACATGGATTAGTGGGGGACTTGTCAGTGCTGGGTTAATGGTTGGACTCGGTGATCTTAAAGGTCTTTTCCAACCTAAATTATTCTATGATTCTATGATTATCTGATAAGATCCCTATTCTACAAATAGAAGCAGATCTGCTGCATCCTGACTATGCATCCTCAATCCTCTCCTCCTAAACTTGGATTTACTCGAACTTCCTACAAAAGCAAAAGACATCTTCAGTTTCCAGCATGGAGATATTTCTCAGGTTCGCTCCAGAAGCAGTCCAGAATACCATCCTCCTGCCACTTTGGTCCTTTTCCCATCACTTCTCTTCCCCAGGAGCTTTCACATCTACTCTTCATGCCTCATTCAACACTTCACATGGTACCCAGTTAAGCAACAAGAGCAGACCTCTCTTGTACTTGCCTTATGGAAACGGGGAGTATTTCAACAGTAGTTCAGTGAAACTGTCCCCCAGGAGAAGTGAGGAGCAAAGGGGAGTCCTACGTGAGGTCTGTTGCCAATTTAGTTATTAGAGCACTGAGGAGCCAACAGCTTATGGGCCTAGCTGGAAACCATGTCTTCAGGTCACTGTTTAAGATGAGGTGTTGTACATCACCCTCAGGAAGCGCCATTGATCACAGAGTAAGCTGAGGTTACTGCTGTGCAAAAGATAACAGCTTTTAGAGGTCTAAAATACGGGGATGCGAATCCCAGCCTTAATACCATCACTATGAAAGCCAGCAGGTCCAGCAAAGAAACCAAGGGATGAGCAGACCTCCCAGGTCTGACTTCTCATGGCAATGCCTCCACTATATACCTGATATTTTTTTCTCTCTGATTACTGAATTTTTTTATCTTGCCTGCACAAAGGTGTGCAATGAGGGAAGAACAAGAGGAGCAAAAGAGTCTGTGGAGGAGGAGGAAGGGATAAGGGAGGAGAAGGCGGGAAAATGTCTCTCTCCACAGCCTCACCAAGTAATTTACAAGAAGGGGCAACTCATCACAAATAACCCAAAGCTCCTGGGAACAGTGACCTAATCAAGATGTATAATTGCATGCCTTATCTAAATGAAAGCATCATTTCAGAAATGATAATGTGCATCACCGTGGATTCAATTGCTATTGAGTTCAGCACTGAAGGGTAATTATAATGTTTAACAAACATATTCCCTTTGGGGGCCTGCAGTTAAAGACATCATGTCCTGGTTTCCCCTCATGATACACGTCTGCTACCAAATTATGAGGGTTCCCTCTCGGTCGTGAAATTTCTCATTGATTTTCCAAAAAATGGTTTTCTCTTGTCCTGTCCAGACTTGATTTTAGGAAAACAAGAGGCAGAGATTACGGTAGGGGACAGGGGGTGGGAAGTTACCTAAGAAATGAACCAAGGGAAAAGGTAGGTCCCAAAAGTGAAGAAGAAATCAACTTACCTCCAGGTTTGCTTGGCATCAAACTGCACAGCAAGCACCGCAGAGATCTGACAAACTTTGGTTAAAGACTGCGACCAGACTCCTACCACCCCACGAGGAAGAATGTTCTCCCCTCTAACAGACGCCTGCTGCCTGGATATTTGTTACAATACCTCAGAATCCTTTTTGCTAATTTTCTTCCCTTCCTTCTACTCATATCTGTCTGGATAATGCCTGTCCCTTATAGGAGAAAACACACATCAGATAGCTCCAGGTTGTTACCATGCATAATTGATCTGCTACACTCAGCACGAGGGAAGGTCTAACACAAACAGGTACGTATCCTATATTTATGCAGAAGAGGGGCATAAAATAAGCAGAAGTACAAAACAGCTTCAGAAAAGGAGATAATAAGCAGGCTGGTAGCTTTTAGCCTGGAGAAGAGACAGCTGATGAGGTGTCTATGAAATCACAGATCAGAGAAGGGGCAGAACAAACGGCTGTTCCCTCACCAGCATGCAGGAGCCAGGGATCGGGCAGCAGCATTAGCAGGCATCAGGTTGAAGATAAAAGAAGGGAAGTACTTTTTCATGCAGTGTATAATTAAATTAGAGAATTGGTTGGGGCAGGATGTCAGAGAGGCCAAAAAAATATGAATGAAGTGAAAAAAAAGTTTTAAATCAGATGACTTGAAGGAGGATGGTTCCATTAAGGGCTGTTAAACACTATTCAGGATATAACCTTCACCTCGGGAAGTCCCTACACCGCTATCTGCTGGAAGTTCGGAGGATATTCAGGACAAGGATTACTCAGCACATGCGGTTTTCCATGTGCATCCCCAGCTCCAACCAGCACACTGCTCCAGGGACCATAGTTCGTGGTACAGTTTATGCACATCAGCTGCTCAACAGCAGCGTGTTTTGGCCTCTTCAGAACAAGGTGCAATTGCTGGGAAAGGTGCGGAGCAATAGCACAAGGTGCTCGGGGAGAGCACACTCAGCCTGCTGCCCAAGGTTGCTCCAGTTCTCACTCAGAGGCATAAGCAAGACTGGTTGCTCCATGGAGACGTCTTAGAAAATATCCTGCAAACAGACTGCCCCACTGAGCCCCCACTCTGCCCTGGATGCAGCAGCCAAGCATGAAAGCAACCCCAGAAAGTGTGTGCTATTGCAGTGGTGTTCTGGTTATGCCATGCTGGGAGTGAGCTTATCATGGCACGGATGAGATCAGGTCACTGCTACTGTAGGAAGTGATGAGCCCATGGAAAATAATTTTTTTTTTATTTCCCATCCCACCCCACCCCGCATGATGGATGAATTCAGCAAGAAAGACAATCTAGTTTAGAGACAGACCTGTCAGCTGCAAAATAGCTGATCCTGCTTTGGATTATTTGCTGGGAAAACAAAATTGAGCCAGCACTGATTTTTGAGAATATTTTTTAAACCCACATTAATAAAAAAAGAGAGACAGAAGAACAGAGAGAAAGAGAGTGAGAGGGCAACTTGGTTAGATGAATAATTTTTGCATCGTCTCCAACACCCTGATTAAAGCTGTGGTGTCTAAATCAAAGATACCAACTGCAACCTTAAAGGAAGACTGAAAACAATTTAGTGTGCTGCCATTTTTCCCTCTGCCTGTGTTTCATTATATATAAAGTTTTATTTTGTCCTCTTTTGATCTTTGAAAGTAAAGAAGCAAGAGGGAGGTAGGGAAAAAAAAACAAGCCACAAAAAAAAAAAAAATTGACACCAATCTTGTTTGCTTCCTTCTCCTCGCCTGCATCGATAACTCAATTGGATCAGAAGTGAAGCGCCAGCAGAAATGAACTGAGCACAGCCACCAAATGAAAACCAAATGCAGGATTGCAAAAGCAATATTTCCAATAACATGAAATTACTGGGCTGACTTTTCTCCCTTCCCCCAACATATTGCAGGCAAGCTGTTATGCCGACCAGTGCAAACTTTATCTGCTTTAGAGGGTACAGGGATACTCTGCCTCTAAGCAGCCCTGAAGGGGCATTTATTGGCAAGATACCAGCATCTGCTGTGGGAGACCAAAGCAATTTCTGCAGAATATAAAGCCTCGAGCACAGACTGCCTGGTGTGTACAAAAGAAGTGTCGGTGCACAAGTCCACTTGCATTCCCAGCTCTGCTACCACACGTTGGACAAGTCACAGCACCTTTCTCCACATGTGTCTATATTTGCAAAGTAGCGACCATGACACCCACTCTTCTTCATTAAACCTTCAGAAACCAATGTGCATGCTGCATAACAGTGGGAATGCTGAAAGTGTTTAACCCTAAACTTAAATGAAAAGAAACAGGGAAGACTTCTGCTTTCAAAAGCCCTCTCTCTGCTCCCCATAGTGCCCAGTGATGGGTGGCATAGTAGGTCCCCATGTGAGATTAGCTTCTCAAAATCAAAACGTCCAACCAATAACACATGAACTCATCGCAATTTGTCTGCCATTTGTTAAGGGCTCCCTGCCCTGGTAGCAAGGCTGTGCTGGGACAAGGGTCACTGATAAGACACACAGGAGGATGAGGATGATCCTTCACCCCAACCCCATCCTCCCATGGCTGCTGCCATCTCTCCTCTCTCCTGCTTCCAGAGCTCCCCTCCCAAGATATGTAGTAGCTAGCTTGTCTCTCCCAGCCATCCAGCAAGCCTAATTCTAGAGACACATGGCCCACAAGTGTGCCATCTCTTGTCTAAACTTCGAATGACAAATTGAATGCTAAAATCCGAAGGGGAGGACCTTCTTACGCATCCAAGTACCTGCCTATCCAGGGAGCTGTGTGAACGTGCACTGTGGGGTAATGCCTTCCTGAGTTTGGGTTTCCTGTTTCCAGAAGATGAGCAACCGTAAATGCAAAAGTAAACACCATGATAGCAGAACAAGACTGTATTTCCCCAAACATGTACACCTTCCCTCAATGACCACTGCATTTGCAGGCTACAGAGTGAACAATGAATGGCCCAGTGCAGAAGACTGTTCACAACCCTTCATACCACCTACCCAGGCACATATCCTCCAGTGACAAAACCCTTTCATGATCCATCATCGCACAGCAGCAGAACCACAAGCTTCTGACATGTTTGTTTGTGATCCAAGGTCTGAAATAGCAGCCACCAGTTCCACATAAAAGGTGAAGGGATGTCCCTAGGTTTTTACTTCTGCTTGTGATCCAGCACATGGATTATCCTACCCAAAACCTACCCCACGGTGCTCACAGCAGACCCACAGCTTGCACATGGCAATACTGTGTGTCACTGGGGCCCATGTACTTGGCAGGCTTGGAAATGGAAGGACTAGAGCGATTAAAAGTTGGATTATGATGCAGTGATTTTTCCCTCCCAGACGGTGCTGGGTTTGCATAGCGCCTGGGCAATATGTCTGCGTGTGGGTTGTGAATTGTTTGTACGTGCGTATGTGGAGGGAGGGACGTCAGTGGGAGGAATTCATTAGCATTTTGGTTGTTACATATTTATGCTCCAAAACACGTGGAACAAAGAGAAGACACATTGGGGAGCCCTGCCTTGCAAAAAGCCCTCTGACCTTCGCAGCTGTTCAGTATGTTGGTGGCCAAAACCAGTCAAACTACCATTGCTTAGGACAAACCAGGCCAAATCATGAGAAACTCTTCACCTGCCTTTCTGTGAGCCTTTCTGCAGCTCATCACCCACATGCTGCAGCCACCCCAGGTATTTTTCCCACTGCTTGATGTACACATTTGCTGCAATTTGATTCTCTGCTTTCTCATCCCACCCAAAGCAGGCAGAGAGTAGATGTCTCCCTTCCTCCATGCAGCTGCTGCTGATGTGTACAGGGATGGTCTGCTGTCTCATCTCCGGAAATCTCTGAGCAACCCAGGTTCTTCTAACGTGGCCTCACGTGGTCACGTTTTGAAGAAGACCCAGCCAAGTTTCACAGGGAAAGGCATGCAAATAAGAAAACACACGAGAACACAGCATCCATCTCTAACACAAGAGTTCACACAGGAGTTCACCACCATCCACTTGTGTTTTCTTAGGGACAGAAGGGCCAGGGGATAACAGCTCTGGAGGCTGATACAGGACCGGGGCATGTGAGGTGTGCTCAGAATAGCACAGATCCCTTGAAAGCATGACGATATAGTCTCTCCACCTTTTCATCTCTGTCTGTTAGGAAGGTTGTTAGAAAGGAAAAGGAAATGACCTTACAACCAAGTAAGGCCCTACGGACCTTGCAGGGGAGCACTGAGGTCTCTACAGGAGCTCGAGCATACGAAGAGGCAACTGTCTCATTAGTTTCAGTTGCATGTTTGTTTTTCTGACCATTGCTGCTCCTTTCAACTCTCATCTTCCCCTCAGACAAAAATCAGTTGCACAGGCTCTATTAAGCTTTTCACTAACCCCCCTCTTTGATTACAATTCTCAGCAAACCACCAGGGTGCAAGAAACATAATTAAATACCTTGCTTATTCTGTAAACAGACAATCCCCAGAGAAGGCAACCCATGACTCTCCAGATGGGCTACCCAGAAAAAGTCTCCCAAACTTCAAGGTGAGACTAGCGAAGCTGTAACACTTGCATTTCTGTCCCTGAGATATTATCTCCACAGGCCATGCAAAATGCCAGTACTGGTGTAACCCAGAAAGGATAAAAGAAATCGTTTAAGCGATAAGTGACTTGGACTGATAAAAAGTAATAACTGTGCAAAGTGTAGAGCCAATGCACGTTGCCTGCCCTGAATGTACTGCTTTGAACATAAAGCTCATCAAAAGCACTTAGTTTTCATACAATTTCTTCAAAATGCCAAATCTAATATCTAATCTGTTCATGACAAAGCCCCGGGAACGGTCTAAGAAGAAGCACAGATGTAGCCCAGTTATGTTACGAAAACCTTCCTCATCAGAGGAAATAAAGAACAATATTTACTAGCAACTCCTCTTGCAGCCTTTACCTATCTGGAATACTGTCTGGGAATGCCAGGGGTTTCCCTGTCTCCGTCTCCAGAGAGCCTTTGCACAGCTCCTTGATAACACACAGATCTCAGGAGTATAATTAAAGCAACAAACTCGAGGCAGAATGATGCATGGATCAGAGCACCTATGGAAAGTGCTGGAGGGATGTTCTCTGGGGAAGGGTGAGGAGGGTCTCCAAAGACTGGGGTGATCAAGTACATGATTTTCAGTGAATTTTGGTGAATTCTGTAATTATAGAAGTGAAGAAGATAAAAGTAGGGGGGAAAACCCACAAAAGACAGAAAACCCCTCAGGCTTCAGGAAGGAAGTGCACCAGGGAAGTCTGTATCATGCTGGCGGGAAAATGAATTATGGAAGTTTTCCACTTCCATCTGCCACTTTCAACAGGATCAGTGCCTGACTGGGTTTGCCCCCCTTTCTGGTACATTTCACCACACTATCAGCTAAAGAAAATCTGCTGGAGTCCAACGAGCACAAGTTTTTGAGAAGAGCCAAGGCTGTCAGAGGTCCCTTGAGCTCCCAACAACCTCCTGCAAGAAGTGTCTCAAGATGCGCACAGGCAGTTTGGCCAGGGCAGAACAGGATACTAGTTGTGAAGGTGAATGTCTGACTGTATGGAGTTACAAAAGAGGGAACTCTCAAACTCTCACCATGAAGAGGATGTCCCCTTCAGCCCCAGCAGACTTGTACCAAGAGGCTTGCTCAGCCTGCCAGCAAGATACCTGTTGTGCTTTCAGAGCAAACCAGCTGAGGGGCACAGCATGCCTGGTTGACCATGAAGCCCAGGTGCCCACCGGCTCCTTCAAAACCTGAAAAGTCTTACTGGGCAACATCTTCAAAGGTATGAAAACGTGGAAGCACAAGTAATTCAGGCACAACACACAAGATCAGATGTTCTTCTTGATGCACAAACCCACTTTGCTCTCCCACATGGCATCTTCTTCCCCCTTGGAAAGTAGATGCATGACCTGTCAGGTGCTTGGGATGCTGATGGGAATCTTTGATGCCATTGTGCTAACTTAAAAAGTCTATAGGGCCTTCACTAAGCAATAAAATATTCTGAATGAGTTTGTTATTAATTATGTTGCTTTTTTAGCTGTTGCATTAAATAACTAGACACCCATATGGAATTGGGGGAGGGGGAAGCCACAGTAGCGTAAAGGAAAGGGAACCAGGGAAATGTGAAACTTTCATGTGAGATAAGAACCTCATAACACTGTTATTATATTCCTCTGCAGTCAGGCGGTCTCCTGGTTTTAATAAAATCTCATTTTCCTTAAATTTTCCCATGTGGCCAACGTATTATGTGTGGAGTTTAATGTAGCAGGATATGATCTAAACTTAGACTCAGGTGGTCTGGGCCTTCTGGAACAAACGGGGTGGATTATCAAGCTCTGGATGGGGGAATATGAACAGCAATAGAAAACACTTCCTTTTTTTTAATTTTTTTTCCCCTTTTTCAACATCTGAAAAGACCTTAGTATATTCAATTAATGATCCAGCCAGCCAGCCCAAATCAAAGAGACATGCATGCAGCTGTGAAGGGATGGGGGTGAGGGGAGGAATATAATCAACACTCACTTTTCTTTGTTGGAAGGAACAAAGAAATTAAAATTTTAAAAATGTTTCAAGATTTTGCAAATGATTGATTTGTGTGTTTTCGTTAGTTTTTTTTTAAATTACTTTTTATTTTGCAAGGGTATCTGTTCTTGTACACTACTCCAGCCCTATTCCCTGCAGAACTTCTTAAGGTTTTCATTAGGATAGGGATATCACATTCATTAGGATCATTGGTCCTGATGAATTCATTTTTGTTGTCACATATAATTCCATAAGTGGACTTCATTTATAGTTCTGAGGGTGATCCTCTGTCACACAGCATCAGTCATCAGATCCTTAAGAAAGAAATATTCCTGAAATGGGATGTATTTCAGTATAAAGAAACATTCTCTGCAACAGCTCCACTCAAGAGCATTGGGGTTTTTTGTTTTTCAGTTTGCTTTTTTTTTTTTTGTAATTAAAGAGGTACACCATTAAATTGCATGTTCCTAAGAGCAGCTCATCAAGAGGCATTTCCAGAGCTGATGCAGCACTGAAGCAAATTCTTTATTCTGGTTGTAAAGCTTAGTTCAGCCAACTTCTTATTTTATTTGCAACATTTCCTGTGCTTCATGTGCTATTTCTCTATGCATTTCCAGAAGGCATAGTCAGGTTGCTGCTGCAGAAGGGACAACATAGGGGGCAGTTAAACAAGACATAATGGATCTGTGGTGCCCTGCTGAGCATCGATTTAGCAATTTCTGTCCGTGGCTGCAGGCTTCCAAATATAGGATCTCACAGTCAGAGATGACCAGGATTAACTGGCAGGACTTCCTGGGTCTGTATTGACTGGTCATCCCAGTCAATGTCAAAATAGCCCCCTTCACTGCTTGCAGACCAGGACAGATTGCTACACGGAAAAGGAGCCCACCCAGAGCCCAGACAGCGTGTTGGGGGAGGTGGGGGGGGGGGGTCACTGTACAATCATTCGGGATGGGTTGATGAATATTGGCACAAAGGAAATACCCAACCAGATTGGTTTAGGCTGCAAAGGAAGGTGACAAATCCTGAGCACCCAGCTGTGCCCCATCTACTCTGACCACAAAGCATCCAACAACCTGAGGGAACCTTAACCTCCTTTAGAAAGCCAGCAAGACCCTGTCCTACATGTGAAGGTAGGGAAGTTGAGGCAGAGAAGGGTTAAGTGCCAAGGTCTTTGGCAGAGAACTCAGAAGGTCTTGCTTTCCTGCTTTCAGCGTTACTTTGCAATAAGGTATGGAGGCTTGTTGAGGGAGCAGGTCTGCACTTGAAGCACAAGGTGCTTTTTTCCTGGTACTTCTTTCACTAGCAAGGCCAACTTGAAAGCTCTCTACCTCCAGTTACTTTCTCCTGAGCCTTCCTCCTGCCCTGGCAAAACCCACCATTTCCATTGGTGTGTTGCTCCATGCAACTGCAAGAAGGGGAATCCAGATGGCGTGGAAAACAACAACCTTAAACACTCTTCAGTGATTCCCAAAAGCAGAACCACCACCTTAATAAGCAACTGTAGCTGCCATAAATGTATCTTAATGTTTTGAAGATACCAAGTGGGTAAAGTTGCGAAGAGGGAAGAACAATCTCATGTCACAGATAGGGACAATTGTCTCAACAGTGAAAGCCCAATGCACTCACCCTACTCCTTGTAGAGCCGCAGTAACTATTGCCAAACAGAAACCCTCTGGTTTGAACTAGTTTACACCCACGTTGTGCTTCTCTAGATCGTCCTGGTCAGCAACAGATAGGACCTTTGGGACATATCAAAAGCTATGGATATTTTGCATCAGAGCTGGAAATTGCACCCTGATCTCCTAAATTGCAGCCCAAAGCATTAACAAGGGGCTCATCCTTTTATATTAAAACAGTGGAAACATTGCCTCCCTAAGGACTTGTTTTCTGGAAAAAATCACTCCCTTTAAATTCATGCTGTTATACTCTGGAAGAACTTTCATGTGTCAACAGCTAAGCAAAATGATTAAAGATAACTCTTTTCTATTCCCCTGATTTAAAAAAAAAATAAATAATAAAAATCTTATCGGACAAAGACAACCTTAAAATCCCTTTTTCCATTTCCTAGATCGATAGACACAATAGGCTATCCCAAGCCCACAGCACCACCCATCAACCTGCTGAAACAACTCATTCAGACTTTGCTCTGGTTTCAACATATGTCTGGAAGGAAGAAAGTCTTTTTGAATGAGTACCTTTCAAGCCGTGTCAAGTGAACACAGGCTTTGTAACCAAAGGGGCGTTGAGCAAGATGCAGCTCATCAAGACTCAGAATTACATTGGTTATATCTGGGGCCCAGGAGGCAGTTGCCTTCCAGACACAATGCTCCAAGGGTTTTGATCAATCTCAGATAACGCTGAACCCCAGGAGGGAAAATTAGTAAAAACTGGTCAACTGATCTCCCAGTCTGGCAACAGCAAGAGCTAATCTTCCTTAATCTAATTCAATGGACTCTACTTAACGTCCCCTGCCCTTTCATTCTTCATAGCAGAATAGCAAAGGGTGAAATCAACTCCTTTCTGCTCTCTGATTCTGCAGCAGGTCGTACAGACCTTACATTACCCCCTTCTACCCATGAAGCGAAGTGTTACCCCAGGACGCTATTCTTCCACTGCCATCTAAGATTTCCTCCCAAAGCCTAATGCTGCCCACCTGGTAAACAGGAATCTCACCTCCCATACCCACGCTATTGCACCCCATGCTTTGAAGTTTCCAGGAGCTAATTATATCAATTGATTTGAGCAGGAAGAGTGGAATACAGCCTAAAGCAGCGTTTGCTTACAGAGCAACTCATCCTGCCTGCATGCTTGCTCTTCATCAAACACAAATGTCAACAAAACCCCACTTTCCTCTTTCATGAATTTTGAAAGAGCTTTTTCTGGTTGTTTTTTTTTGTTGGGTTTTTTTTTAACTTTCTTCATTTCTTCCTGCTTTTCCCCTGGGTTTCTTGGGAGGGAAATCATAGAGTTTTATTACAGAGGTCACTACATAAAGCCCGTGAGTTTGATGGTCCACAGCCTTCCTCATTGCCATTTGATCCCATATAAAATTATTATAAAACCCTTCCATGTGAGGCAAATCATATAGCAACCCCCCATGACAGAATATGAGCAAAGCCTGCATACAGACCTCAAATGCAGCAAAGAAAAGGAGATATAACAATTCCTGGGAAGAAGAAAAGGGCACATTTCGCTTCCAGAGACTAGGAACACACCGCTCATGTTAAACCCATGGGTGCAGGCATCACCTGGACAAGGCACTCTCTGAATCACACCCTAATGAGCCATAAATGACAAGAAAGTTGCAGGCAATCAGGCTGTGAAATTACAAGTTTTGCATCTGAGTTTACCCTATCTGCGGTGCTGCAATCGAGTTACTTTCTGCTCCTTGTTTTGCTGGGATGGTAAGACTAGGCTGGCCGATTTCAGCTAGTTGCAAGTTCCTATTCTGATAGATCTGAGCTGTACTATTGTGAGAGTTTTCCAGACCTGCACAGGAACATTTTCATTACAAATAAGAAAAAAACATAAAAAAAGTGGGGAAGACTTGGGAGATTTTATAAAACCACAACTTCTCTTTAAACCATGCCAAAATACGTTTTTACCTTAAAACTATTTGACAGCACTGGGACAATATTTTTAATGCACACAAAACACTCATTAGGAGAACTTTTAGGCTTAAGAATCAAGCTCTTGCTTCTTATTGCTTCGTAATGTTTCTTTAGTAAATATGATCTCCTCTTTATTCTTCATTTATAACCCTCTTTCAAGACAAATATCAGTGGAGTGACTCCCCCTACACACACACTTCTCCCATTACCCCTTTGCTTCTATTGCCCTTTCTCTGTTTATTGATTACAGCAACAGTCAATCTATTTTTTTTCTTTCCTTTTTTTTTTTTAAATGGATATATATCACTGAGCCTTACAGTCACAAAGAACAGGCATTTTGAAACTGGTCTGAGTGGGCCAACAAGGATTTAATTCAAAGGCTCGTAGAATCAATACTAGCCTTTGACTTGTCCTTATTTTATCCTTGTTGATGGTTGATGTCTGTTGTCAAAACTCCTGGAAGGCGTCTGCTGTGATTTGCTATACTGGCTATGGAGACTTTAATGAGCAGAGTCGTTCTTATATTTGAGATCACCTTCAAAATCCATTATCTAGTCTCACTAGAGAGATTTTGGAAATCTTCCACATGGAGAAGCAGCCAAACACCTCCTGTTGCACTGTTTTCTCTTCTACCATTGGACTTACCCTTCCTCAAATTGGCCACTTTATAGCCCACAATTCTCATGACCTGTCTTACCAGCCCAGGGCTTGCTTCCCGCTGCAGCAACAGCTCTGCACTGGGTTTGGGGACACCCAGCCTCCTGCATCCCTCTGGTTCCCAAGACAAGCTGGTTGGCCGTAGCTGCCATAACATTTCCCATTTGTCTAGTAGTTTTCATAGGAATATTCCAAAGAGCACCCCAGCTGACAAGGAGCCATTATCCTCATTGCCCTACCCAGGAGAGGAATCAAAGGGAAAGCTTTGCCCCAGGAAACATCCATCAGTGAGTCACACAAGCCCCAAAACCCCATTCCCAGCTCCTGGTCTAGCAGCCACATCATGCTCCACATAAGCTCATAGGAAGCAAGAGGACTTACAGCCTCCCTTTAAAGAGCTCACTAAACCCATTCCCAATTCTTCCTTTATTCAGACCGAACAGCTCGACCTCTGATAAAAGCCCAAGATGAGACTGGATGTTTATAATCCTGTTTTGGCCTGTAGCTCTGAACAAACCGAGAAACCACATCCTTTATAGCGGTCCTTGCCCTGTTTCAATGAAGCCATAAAAACGATCATCACACCAGCCCTGTTCACGAGCTGCCCTGCTTCGTTGAATGGGTGCATTTCATGTAATTTACTTTCTGCTTAATCGTTCTCATGCACACGTTAATTGTTCTCCTACATGAGCAGGATACTAATCGGAGCTCAGATAACCTCTCTATCCTACTTTACATGCTGGTTCACGCTTTCCCTTATTTTAACTGGAGCCGTTTTTAATTCCAGTTAGGAAATTGATTATTCACACTTTTATTTGCCTTCTTTAAGAAGAAAGCACAAGGAGCACGAGAGGAATTGTAAATGCTTAGGTTAAGACCAGAAATTAAAATCTTGCATGTCAATGTGTGTGCATGTACGTGTCATGTGCACGAACAGACAGGCAAGAAAGTGTCCTCATCATGTTCCCGATCAATACTTCAGATGCTTTTTGCTGCAAAGGTGCTGAGGCCAGGTCACCAGGGCACAGAGGATATAAGCCTGTTTAGGCTGGCAGAAGGGTTGAATGCAGACCACAGGCAGTCAGAGAAAAAAAAAAAAGTCTCAACCTAGCACTAAAGCCTCAGCAATGTCAGGGTCTGCCTTGTTTCTACATGCAAAGCCTGTGCGTGTCTCAGGGGCTCTGAAATGTAGGACAGCTGCTCAGCTTGGGACCATGGAGCCAGTAGGGGAAATGGAAGTGGTGCTGTGCACCAGGTGGGTCAGTGGAAACGGTCCCCTGGCCTTGGGTCACCCACAGGAAAGCGCGAGGCTGGCGTGTTCTCAGTTCTGGTGGTTTGCTTATGAGCAAGTGGACGCTAAAGTAGGTATGTTGGTCCCAAAGTCCTCAGAGACCCCATCAGATCTCTTAGCTGTGTCTAGCAACACTAAATGCAGACTCTGCTGGGCATTTCTTCATCTGAGTCAGTCACTCAGCTCCCTCAACAGGCAACAGAGAAACGGGCAATTTCCATTCACCTGAGCTCTTTTAGATGCTGGCACCAGGATGAAATGGTTTACTGTTCAGAAATTCCCATTCCTCTCCACAGACTGCAAAAGTGTGGGATGACTGCACCCTATGGAGACATCACAAGGTGCTTAGAGACAATCTAGGCTTCATGGGACCTCTCCCAGGGCGCTGCAATTTTTACAAGGGGGTTACAGAAAGCAGAGGGAGGCAAAAGGATTTGCAGAAAAACACACAGCAAGAACAGATTTCAGCTATGGTAAGCTGAAAGATGCTAGGGACATGGTAGGGAGACAAATGTCCAGAGAAATCCCCCACACAAAATGTTTCTCTGTTACCCAGGCATGTTACTAAGGTGGCTCATTTAAAGCTGTAATTTTAGATATCGTGAGTTTCCATGCCCCATGCAGCCTAAAGTGTCCAGATGTACACAGTCCCTCATGATACATCACGGTGAGCGATAGGAAATACTGCATCATGTCATTCTCTGACAAATGGAGAAATAATTTATTGGGGGTTCCTGGAGTAAAGGAGGACACAGAACTAAACCACTGCAATCACCATTCTCAGCTGTTATCTTTTCTTTTTTGGTATTCTTCTCCTCCTTTTTTTCTTCCTTTCTTTTTTTACTTTTGATAGAAATACCAGAAATCTCTGCACAGCCCACATTCTTCTGAAAATAAAAGCTGTTCAGTAAAAGAGCTGGCTTTGTGAGGATGATGATGATAATAATAATGATAATAATGATGATGATGATGATAACAATAATAATAATGATGATGATGATGAGAAAAGCTATTTTGGACAGATAATGCTTAACTGGTTCTTATAAAAACTGAGAGGAAAGATCCAGAGTCTGATTCTGTGTTCACATACATGGACAGTCTTGCCTTCTTCTTGCTCACTTGATTCCACCTGAGGTCAAATCAAGTAGTCAGTTTGGTTATACGATGCAGACAAACTTCACCCGTGGGTTAAGAACACATGCAAAAAGCAAACTTTTCTTTCCTTTTGACCTGCTTAAGACTCAGAAACAGACCTGCAGCTGCAGGAGTTAGAAGCCAGCATAACACTGTGAATCCCACTATTTAATCTCTGGCCAGACCTGCTCCCATGAAGTAACAACAGCAGCAGAGTCCAGATGCATTCAAGATAGGCTGTGTGCCCCTGTGCATAACGCAGCGAACCAACTCACCCAGCCTGGCAGAGGCAGGTAGCATCTTTATTTCAATCTGGTTTCTACTTTTCCAGTCGAATGCACCAGGAAGCTCCATTATCAGTCGTAAAAGGTTTGGTGCTGCTGAACTAGAACTGTGTTTCTAATATGATCAACCATTAGGAACGAGGCTTTGCTTGTGATTCTCAGGCACCTTCAGGTCTCTATTAAGCAAGAGGAGACTGCAGCTGGCAAAACTCCTGGAAGCTGTGGGGATTTGACTGCTGGCAAGAGAGCTCTTACAGTGCCAGTACAGCCAGGCTAGAGCAGTCCTTCCCTGAGTATTTACAGTGCTATTTAACTTGATATTTCAAGCAAACTAGATGGGGACCTGACTAAATGCTCTTTCCTCAAAGCTCTCAGCAAGCAGCAGTGCCAGGGCTGTTACCTACCTATCCTGTCCTTTCACTCCTGTTCCCCCCAGGCCATGCATTTCCAAACCCTGGTGGGATGCAATTGCTTGGATGTGGGCTAAAAGCTCCAGAATCAGACCTATTTTCTCCAAACAGCTGTGGTTTGGAAAAACCAAAGCCCAACTGTGTTTTCCTCCCGTCCCCAGACTGCAAGCTAACTGGCAGGCATGGAGCTACTGTGATAAAAGTGGAGACAGCAGGACTGAGTCCATAAAAAACAACATCTGGCTCAAAATCCCCCTCAAAGTAACAGATATTTTAGATACTCTCTGCATACTGTGACCCTCTCTAAAGAACATCTGCTCTGGTGAACATCAGTTATGAGTTTTCCTTCTGGAAGCCTCTCTAAGTAATAGTGCACTGAGGGCTGAGTAAAACCTCATTAAATCTGGGCAAGCCTGAGGACTGCTTTTTGCTCTGGACCCCAGCAGGGGAGGAAAAGAGAAGAAGCAACAGAAGGCAATGCCCAAAACTAAGTCCATGCACAGAGTCAATCAGGAATAGGAGCCCCAGGGGCACAGCCCTACTGCAAGGAACATGGATTCAGACGCTGGGGATTTGATGACAAGCCAGAGACAAACATACAGAAATCAGGCTGGAATCCCTGTAGACAGCTGGAAGGGTGGAGGGAAAGTTTTTAGGCAAAGTGCTAAGTAGAAAAAGGAACCACAAGCAAGTTTACTCCCGTTGTTTGATCGCCAGATATATTCAGGGAACAGAACTTTATGCATCCTTTATACGAGAGTGGGATTTCATCAAAGGGATAATAACTGCATCATCAATTTCTCCTTCGAAATGAAACCCAAACATCGCCTGAATGCAGAAGCCAACAGCAGTAGCAATAACATAGCTAGAAAGAACACTGTAATTGCAACGCCATAAACCATAATCTTTGTTTTAGAAATAACACCTGCTCTCCAAGTGACTTACTCTCTGTGGTACCACCTCTAGAAACTCCCTGCAAACAGTGTCAGCCAGCTTAGGAGCTCATATAAAACACTCAAGCACACCCGCTTCATGAAAACGTATTAACTAAATGGAGCTGCAGGCTTCATTCCCCTTTGCTAGAAGGTGATTCCTGCCTCCAGCTCCACTCCTCATAATTTATTTTCCCTTTTTAAGTGCTGATACACACTCTCTTACAAAAAAGAAAAGAAATGTTTTTCTGATTACACTGGCAGAGAGAAGGTTGCAGAGCTGCTTGCTGCTCTGCATGGAAAACTTTAGTTCACTTTTCTCTAATGCAGATTTCTTTTTTATCTCCTTCGATTGTTTTGGGGTTCGGTTGGGTTGTTTTTGTGTTGTTTTTTATTTGACAGTGCGGACATACTTATTATCCTCTCCATCAGGAAATCTCGCAGCTGCAAGAGTGAGGGAAAATTACCCCAAACAGCAACAGGAACCTCTTTAAAGCAAGGAGGCAAGCGGGTTTGTGCAGCTCACTGGGGAGAGGAGGGGAGTGGAGCAAATGACCCATCTAAAAGGGGCCAGATGGAGTTCATGCCACTCCATGGTTCAGGGCAAAGTGAACTGGGGACTTGTGAAAGGTGCCAGCTCAATGGTCTGGGCTACAAAGGGAAAGCTGCCTTACCTGCTTGTCATTCATCTACCTGAGTCTATCATGGAAATGTAATTGCTTTTTAATCGGGAACATAATAAATCAAGGGCCTCTGCATGAACTCACACTAATGAAGGGGCACAACAGTGTTCAGTCCTCAGTGACTTTCTGTTCCCCTTCCCTTCTTGCCAGAAGCTGCCCGTGGGAACCACCATCCCCTCCTCATCCCGTTGCTGAACCCTTCACTGAGAAGACTTGGGTGTAAGGGATTAATTTCTCTCTAGCCATTTTCCTCTGTGGGGTCTGCCAACAAAATTCTTATCAACCACAAGGCTTAAAATTGTGTGTTTGGAAACCCCCCTGCAGGCACCATTGGGGGAAATCTGAGACTTTAATAGGACTCACATGGCCAATATGAAAGAGAGAGCAAAAGGCACTGCCGGAGAAGGAGGGAGCGATAGGTGGATGCTCACCTTCGCAGGAGGAGGGGATGCTTTCCAGGATCGAAATAAAACTCACCCAACGTTGCTGCAAGAAAATTACTCTGCGTATTGCCTGGAGCCTCCCAAAGTAACAGGAGTTTCCCACTGACTTCAAAGGGCTGCAGACAAAGCCCACAAAGAGTTTTTCACTTCCCTGTGCTGACAGACAACTGAAAATTACGAGAATTGAAACAAATCATTTCTCCTCCTTTTGTGATATCCAGGGATCCCCCAGATGGACCGCTCCAACATGATGCGATTTAGTTCGTAGGAGAGGCACCAGGGTAACAGGTTTGAAAGGAAACTTGCAGTTTATCCATGGAGCATGTAAAGCAAAGTAGAGGTGAGTCTGGAGCCACTAACAGGATCCAGGCTTAAGATTTAGAGTAAGTCTGGACCCCCTCCCCTCTGTGACTTATTCTGTGCTTGTCTTTGGGTAGCAATTCAGGAGAACAGAGTCAAACTCAACAGCCAAAAGTGAGATGTAAAACAGACACAGGAAGACTTTCCCCTGCTGAGGATGGAACAACAGCTTTGGCAAACCTCGCATTCACGTACATCCCGGCACCATCCACTAATGCTAGATGCTGACGTGAGCATTGATGGGTCCTATGAATCATAGAATTATAGAACAGAAAAATGGAAATCATTTAGGTTGGAAAAGACCCTTCAGATCATCAAGTCTCGCTGTTAACCTAACACTACCAAGCTCACCACTAAACCATATCCCATAAAACTAAAGCATCCAGCTGTCTGGTCCGAGGGCAGAAGGTTTCCTGCCCTGATGTAAAGGACCGAGTCCAACAGTGCAACCTGGTTCTCTTGCTATCCGTGGGGTTACACTACCAACTTCAAGGTCTTAATTCCAGCTTTCTACTCCTCCTCCCACAGAGCTGATAAAATTGATGTGGCCTTTATTTGCCTCCAGACCCAGTGCTCTTTTCCCAGCTCTATCTGTGGGACTTCTATTCCTCCCAGCAAAGGGAGTTGCTCTGTTCCCCAGCCAGGGAGCTCCCTCACCGTCTGAGTCCTGATGAAAGGAATGACACTTGAAACCAACCCGAATGGCTTGTGCCCTGTTTCTAATTAGCACATCATCTGCTTGTTTCTAAAAACAGCCGCCTGAATGTGTGCCTGGAAGAAGAGTCGCTTGCAACAGCACCTCAGTCTCCAGGCAGCCCGGAGTCAGGCCAGCGGGGCCACCTGGCCACGCACAGGGCATCTGCTGTGATTTTACAGTGAACAGGGAGGTTGGTACCTCATCCCAACCCCAGCAGAGGAATTCAGACCACAGGGTATTCAGCAAAGCAAAGCAGGGTGTTTTTCCCAAGGGCAAGCTGAGGGGGAAGCAGCTGAGCTGGCAGCCTCCTTGTCCCCTCCACTCTGGGAGCTTCTCAGACCATCAGGTCTTCTTTGGTTTCTCTCCATGCTTCAAGTCTCATGCTGGGATGCCCAGACTGTGCCTGGATACTCCACGTTAACATCTCAACTGCTTAATGGAGAGGGCCCATGTACACAAATAAGCAAATTGGAAAGTGGTTTTATGGAGTGATTTCTAGCTGCAGACAACTGTCTAGGTATAGGTTCTCTCCCCATTTTGATTCATTCCTGGTCTGTACAATGATGCCCTGAACATGTCTGCCTTTCTTTTTTCCCCTTTCTTTTTTTTCCCCCTTTTTTTTCTTTTTTCCTTTTTCCTTTTTTCTTCCTTTTTTTTTTTTTTTTTTTTTTTTTAATTCATTATGCAGCACAGCAGGAGTTTAGCCACTGAGAAACTTTCTGCAATGCAAAAATCATGTGCTGTCTCGGGGAACAGATACGTGTGGGAGAGAGGTAATTACTGTTCTCCGTATCTGTCTTTAGCTCTGAAATTAATCCATTGAGAGCACTGAATTAACTTAAGACCAGAGAGATCTGAGGATTGTTTCTGGCAGTTTGTCCCAGTGATGCTGGACCTGGTGCAAGCCTTTGGACAGCAGCCAATGCAGACTGCAAGCCAAAGGCAGGACTGCAGGCATGGCAGGTCCTGCAGGAATAGGCAGCCAGTCTGTGCAAGGGATGCACACAAGAAATTAGGGAAGATTCATTGTCCTAACCACCTTCTCAGATTGTAAGGAAGCCAACATCCTGGGTGTTAAAGATTTGTCCTTAAATCTCACATAGTAAGAGAGAAGAGGGCAGTTAGAAAAACATCAGATCCTGGGTGTTAAAGATTTGTCCTTAAATCTCACATAGTAAGAGAGAAGAGGGCAGTTAGAAAAACATCAGGAGGGAGGGAAGTGCCAGGTCCAGGTCAGCATGGAAGCATGTAGAACCAAGAAAAGGATGGTATTGCCTCCAGCCTGGCTCCTGTTTCAGATGTGAGTCCAGTCTAACCCAGCATCTCCTGAGTTCTAGCTCTGCAACAGCAGCAAAGTGAAAAAGATTTTTTTATTTTTCTACTTTTTTTTTTTTTTTTTTAAACTGTGAAACAGCCACTGTGCCCAGTGAAATCTCTGTGTCTCAATCTGGAGTGAAGCAGGAAGGGGACCCCGGATTGAAAAAGAAGCAAAGATTCAAAAAAAGGACAGAGAGTGGATGGTGAAATTCAAGATTCAGGGCCTGTTGTCTCTCCAAAGCTTGGGCCTTTCCTACACTGAGGAATTAGAGATGGGAAGCATAAACCTGTATCTATATTACATCTTTAAGTATAGTCTTGATTTAATGATCAAGTCAATCCTAGACTTCAGGGCTGTCAGGTAAATATTAGATCTGCTCCAGCATAGACGCAGCTTCCTACAGACAGAAAGGGCAGGCTTTGGGCTTAGGCAAGGCTCTACATTTTGCTTATGACTTCTGCAAAGTTCATGTGAGTCTAAATCTGAGTTCAGCTCACAACAGAAGACACATAATCCTGATCCATTCCTGATCCAGGCTTCATACCTCCCACTCAACAACATTCAGATCTGTTTGGTCTGTCCCTTTTTAAATGTCCCTCCTCCTCTGTCAATGTGAGATGTTCCACATACCTGGGGAAGTTGGCTGGGCAGATTCAAGGCATACTAGTCAGCCCTGCCAGCTTGCCCACATGACATGACTGTGGCACTCTCAAAAGGTATCGGGGTTTTACAAGCTGTGGGATTTCCTTTCTGAGCACAGCTCATCAAAGACCAAGATGTGATTTCTCTGAAGCTTTGCCCAACCAATCTCCAGCTTGATGTAAACCCCTGGAGGTATTCAGCTAAACATGGTCCAGATGGCACTGGAAGACACAAGACATCAACAAGTCACATCCAGGCTAAGACAGTGATGTCTTTACAGAGGCTGCCCAAGCCCAGATGATGATAAGCAAAATCAGAGCTGACCCGAAAAGCAGACTGAGCTTTCCCTCCCCACAACGCTGCCTCTGTTTCATGAGCCTGTTTAGAAACTGATCCATTACCTTGCTTTTCCTTTCACAGTTTCTTCATAGCTCCATCTCAGCCAGAATTCGAGTCATGTGAGCACATGAGAAAGACTTTTCAGATGTGAGACCTGGCTCAGAGGGAGACCAAAAATCTCAGAGCAAACTGGGCATATTCGGTTCACCAGCAAATATCCCAGAGGTTTGCATGTCGCCAGAGAAGAGCTGAGTCTTGAACACTTAATGAACCCTCTGAGATTTGCCCATCACAGCACAAAACCACATCACAGCTCCCCTCCTTAAATCCATATTAAAAACCTCTCCCTTCTAAACTACATTTTCTGTTCTCCCTGTTTGCAATTCTTCTGGCAGTGCCGGCTTGGGCGGATTCACTCCATACAACAGGATCTCACGGCACTTTTCAAACATTCATGAGGACCCTTGAGAAAAAGGGATACAGTAAACAGACTCCCTTATATCTCTCGAGAATTAATGCCGAGTAAACTACACTAACTGACCTTCCCCACATACCAAGAGACTGTGGCAGCATCTAGCGCACAAGCTTCACCTTCCAGTGCCTGATATAGATGCTAAACAGCTCTGTCTCCATGTGACAGTACAGTAGGCACTGATTGAAAACCCCCTGGCATGAAATGCCCTCACATCACCTCCGAGCACCGCTGACAACCCTCAGTCTGCTTCATGCTGGAAAGAGCCTGCTGTATCAGTTTGCAGCTATTAGTCATCAGGAGAACTGGGAGTCACCTTCGAAATGCTTCCCTCCAAGCATCCCCGTCCCCTGCCCTGAACGTAAACACAGCCCATAGCCACAGCTCGGTTTCCACAACTGTATCTGCCAGGCTATTTATAACCCCGGTCCTCTCTGCATAAACAACATCAGTAACTTATACCTTGCAGCAACAACTGTGCTTATGATTATCGGTCCAAGAGCTCTGCGTGGGAGTTCTCAGCAGCAAAACCTGGGAAATACCGTCAGGTGTTCACATCTGTGCCCTGCAAGATCTGCACCTTGGTTCTTCCTTCTCCAGCCAGGGTGATCACTCACCACCTGCGGATTGTGAGCCAAGGGATTTGGAAAGGCTTCTGTGTGGAAGGGAGATTAACATGGGTTTGAGCCGTCTGGCTGGAAAACGTGGGAGGCATGACAGCAGTATTCACAGCAAGGAACAGTTCAGTCCCAACAGGACAGTCGCTGCCTTTCTTCCCACCTTCTACACAGAAAGCTAAGCAAACCTTTTACATGCACGTTCTTCAGTTTTAGTCTTTCGGGCTCTTTTTTATTTTTGTTTTTTTTTTTTTTTTTATTCTCAGCT
>JAVJGI010000060.1:62901457-62922875 GCA_035590275.1 Ibycter americanus | reverse complement strand
GTTGCATATGATGACAGATTTCTGGCCCTACAAAAATGCAATCATACAGAGATGATTTTAGGCAGTATTCAGTGATGAAGGTTTTATCCCTTTTTTTTTTTTCGTTTTTTTTTTTTTTTTAATTCTCAGCTGGATCACAAGTGGATGATGATTTCCATGGAGGAGGTGGCCCTGCGGAGTGTTGGGAGGAGGGTGTTTCTGGTCCCTCCCCAGCAGCGGAAAGAATAGTTCTGAGGGATTACCTGCTCCCTAAGCCAGGTGAACAGAGGATTCTGTATGGTTGGAGCCCCACAGATCTAGGTTAGCACCCCCCTTGTGACAGGCTCCCCCTGTGACCTTGAACATGTTGCTTAGAGGTTCATCTCAGAGCCGATTAGGGGATTTAAAATAATTTTCCTTCAAACTAGCAGGAAGGGTTTGCTTACTCCCCCCCCCGCCATTTCTCTTAAATCTGTTAGGTGGCTTGGAATATCTCAGCCATAATCTCTCTGGGTTGCAGATGCAACCATCCAGCAGATGCAACTGCTATACCCACAGCAATAAATAATGAACTCCAAGCTCTTTTGAGTGAGTGCATGGTTCCCATCTTTTAATTTCTCTGTGTGACCAGATTAGCTGACCTTTCAGAGTCCAGTCTCATGGTAACAATGAACAGGAACTGTGGTATCTGACAAAAATCTGTAGGAGTGCTGCATCCTACAGAAAAACATCTCTTGCGATAGTCTTCAAATGGAGCAAATCGAAATGAGGTGCAAACACCTAAGTGGCATGTCCTTTCACATGCATTCACACCAATCCTCCTGCTTTGCAGGGCCCAGAGAACTCAGACGACTTGGAAATGGACAAGACTTACCAGTTCTCCTGGGTCCTCCCATAGGGCCAGAGCTAAACCAGCTACAAGATCTCTTCTGGGCTCCTCCAAAGGGAGCAAGACGAGTGCAGGGAAGAATAGAAGCCATGCAATCAGATGGCCAAGAGCTATATTTAATTCTTGCCTCTTAATATTCATATCTCTTCTATGCCCAAATTAAACCACAGGATTTTGCGATACTTGGGTGTGAATTTGTATCTGGTACGGAGATAAACTGAAACAGAACTGTATGAGATCTCATAAGATAAAATCCTGTCTTATTCCTGATCACTTTAGCTGTGACATTTTTGCCCTCTAGCTGCATAGACTTTATTTCAGCACTGCAAGAACTGAGTTTAGATCTCCTGTTGCAATGTGGATGCTTGTTTTGCTCTCATGTTAGAGAAATGCTCCAGACAGAAGAGTCATCGATGATCTTGCAGAACAAAGATAACACCTCACATGAACCTTTCTGTGTGATGTCCCCAGAGAATGCTATGTTCTCAAATTCAGATACTGTTAATATCTTCCATCAGTGGAGGAAAACACAGTGGCTGATCTTGTGAGACTGCAGGAGAAAAAAAGCTCCCAGCTATATCTTCAGTGTCAAGGAAACAGAGAGGGAAATTATATTAGCCCAACGCACCTCAAGTTTTTGGTGGAGGTGGATGAATTTCATCCTGTTTTTCCTAAGTCCTGGAAATTCAGGAATATAAAAGGACTGGGACAGAGATGAGTGAAGCAGGCTCTCAGAGTCAGTATTTAACACCAAGATGCCTCTGATACAAGTCTTTTGAGCTTTGAGATAATTTGGAAACTACAATTTGTTTTCAAAGACCACTAGGAAAATGGATTAAAACAGAAACAATGAGATATGTCTGCACTGTGAGGTGAAGCAGGTTTGAGAACGGCACGAAGCAATGCAAGCCATGCAGGTTGCATGCCGCCATACCGCCCTGCTGTTTTTAGCTGAAGGGCACTGTATTTATGCATGGGTACACCAGTTACTCCACAACCCCTTGTGACAGCCATCAGGAAGCCCTTCTAGGAGCGGTCGCAAGCCACCGGCACTGTGTCACACTGAGACCATATGAAGGCACATGCTTCACCCAGCCACAGGAGATATCGAGCTTGGGTCCATGTGAAAGTATTAAAGAGTGCACTGCTCTGGCAAACTTTGTTTAGGCTGATACTCCTACATACGCTGCTGTTTTCAATGGGGACGGTGGGTAATGCTGGACTCAAGAATGGGCTGATAATACAGACAGCCCCCCTAAAGGCAGAATAAGAGGGAATAACCATCTTGAAAAAAATAGAAGGACCAGCCACCAATGCCCTTGACAGCGCCCAGGATTTCCTTTATGCTGAATCCAGCACACCATCCCCATCATCCTCTATAAGACCTCACTAGTGCTCCTAAATTTGGCAGCTGTCATCTACAGGAGTTACATGATCTGGAGCTAATGCAATTAGCTGTGACTTTGAAGGCACACAGCAGCTTCTCATCATTCTCAGAAGAGCCTTAGACAACTTGGGGACAGCAGCCAAGCTCAAAATGACTGCCAGGAGTGTCATGTGCTGTTCCAGTGCTCAGATAGTGTCTGCAACAAGAACTGAGCCTTGAACAGATTGGGGGAAGGAGGTGGGAGGGAGGGAGGGAAGACAAGAGTGAATGAAGACAAAGAAGGATCAACATCAGAGAAATGATGGCCACATGTTACAGGGTCAGACTGCAAAGAGAAGGAAAGGGGAAGGAGGGTGGGGATGGGGGAAGATGGGACACAGTATATTGGGGGGGGAAGGTCAAGAGGAAAATTATCAGGTGGATTGAACAGGGGAGCTGGAAGAAAGCATACACATCGAGAAGGGGAAAGCCAGTGCATTAAAACTGGGAAGCTGGGTTTAGTTTGTAGTAATTGTTAGGGCAAGTGCTTAGGGCTTCATCAGTCTAATCTATACAGCATCAGCACTGGCACCTCAAAGGAGACATTTCAGGCCAGGTGCTCAGCTCCATGCCCTCGATGGTCTATTAATGCCCTCCCATCAGTACAATCTAACCCTTGCCCAGTGGGTATCACCCAGAATCCCTTTCATCCAACACATTTGAACATTGCTGCCAGTATCCACAATGCTCGGCACTGAATCACACAGGACTGAGAAGCTTTTCAAACGCTGTCACTGATGATGGGTTATGATTAAATATGGCCTGGCAAAAAAGGTGAGAAGATTAAAGTGCCACCAGAGGCAGAAAAGAGAGACTGGCCTGCAGGAGATCAAGCAAATAAGTCAAGAAATAGTCTCCACTGGCCCATAAAGCTGCTTCTGTTCATGCAGTTGGGTCTTTTATTAGTCTTGACATACTGTAGAAAGTTACAATAACTACTTCCAAAGACCAGATTTTCTGCTAGAGGCTCTTAGAGAGCATGGCCTATTCTCTTCTTTGATCTTATTGCCAGAGAGGCACTGTTTGTGAGACACTTTTACCAAGGAGATCCCACCACTCATGGTTTGGGGACCAGGGTCCCAGATGGACTGTGACGGTGAGTTTGGGGACCTAACGTGTGATCTCCCTTGTATGCATGCAGGCTGGAGAGAGAGGGAGCATTTAGGCACAGCTACACAGGCAGAGTTCTTCAGACTAGATAAAAGGAAGGTATTTTTTACACTGAGGGTGGTGAGACACTGACACAAGTTGTCCAGCGAGGTGGTAGGTGCCCCATCCCTGGAAACATTCAAGGTCAGGTTGGACGGGGCTCTGAGCAACCTGACCTAGTTGAAGGTGTCCCTGCTCATTGCAGGGGGGTTGGACTAGATGGCCTTGGAACGTCCCTTCCAACCCAAACTACCCTATGATACTATGGATGGCAGGGGTCAAAAAGGGCTGTGATACTACAGCAAGCCATAGTGGCGTTTCTTAGAATTTCCAACAATTATGCCAGCATTAACAGCACTGTCAAGCCAGTGGGACTCCTAGATTCCCATTTTGACCCCAAGGTGCATATACATTTTCTAGGCTGATCTGGGTTACTCCTTAGCATCCCCCATGCTCCGTGTGGCTATGAGTTAGGCGTGCAACCTGTGCGTACACACAGGTCTGACTTACTGTGCCTGCCATGGGCAGCCACCATTTACATATACTGCGGACATCTGGGTTTCTTGGCCACACAACAGCCCTTGATGGGAAGTGTGTGCTTGCAGACAGTGTATGGCACCTGCAAAGTAGACACAGTCAGAGCCTTCCATTGTGGAGAAGCCTGACAGAATCCAGGAGCCACAGATAAATGCAGGACTGCCTCCAGCTCTACATAGGAAAGAACATGCCTTTGTACACTCCCTGTATATGAAAGTTATATGCAGATGTCTTATATCTCTGCCCTGAGAAAGGGTTGGTCATTAGAGGCTGCAGCTCAACAGCTCATTGAACTCTGCACAGAGAAAGTCCCTTGTGTCATTTTGGGCTCCACAATAAGGTATGTGTGAATTCCCATGTGTTTATTTTCAAGAATATAATGTTCATGCAATGTGTGCAAGGGCAAACGCAGCCTGAAAACAGATGATAACCCAACCAACATAGCCTGTTTTCTGCAGCTTTAGAAAGCACACACACCTGAGCACTGAGCTATCCCCAGGCAATGTCACGGCCCCACTATCTGGACTATATTCCAGCTTGAAGCGTCTCTGATTTTACAAAGCAAAAGAAAACCCCAGCCTGGAGGTTCACACCTTCCAGGAAAATAAACGCATTAATATGAGTAACTCCTTCAAGGCTAGAGGGCCTGTGGGAGGAGACTGGTGTAATTATAAATTAATCCAGCATCACGCTTAGACCTCATAAGCCTAAACTCCGCCAGCGTCCCAGCTTCTCCACGCCTGCCAGTCTACACACCTCAGTGCATGCCATGGTAACCAAGAGCAGATGTTGAGAAGCTATTGCAAACAGATGCCGATCTAATGAATGTGTTGAGGCTGGGGCAACTGGGCATAGTAAGATAAGCAGGTGTCAACATCGCATCACCTATGACACCATCCATCACGCTGTCAGGCTGAGACAGGCTGCCTCCAGATGGCATCTAATCCAGCAGTGTGGGATGCGGGCCTAACAAAAGGGGTTGCGTCAACGTGTACCACAGTGGTGCCAGCTGTATGAATCTGAAAAGGACTGATAGGGGTGGGAAAGAAAGACGTCTTTCTGTGGTTTGCAAGAGGAGTCTGCCTCTCTTCCTGCAGTGGCTGGAGGAGGCAGCCTGGATGAGAGCGAAAGGAGAGACAGGCGGCCACTTGAGATGTTTTGGAGAGATGTGTGGTTCACCAATGGTACAGAACATCCTCTCCCGGAGCAGCTCAGGTAATAAAAACTGCACAAACACTGTCTGCAGTGCAAGGGGACTGGCAAGTTAATCATTTGGCGGGGGAAGCTTAGAAAGAAAAAGAAAACTTGGGAGTAAACATATTTTTTCCCCAGAGCGGCATCCTGTATCTCACTGAAAGTAGAGGACAGCTCTGAGCTCAGTCCTGTGCTACATCAGGGAGGGATGGTGGCTGGGGCACCTCGGTGAGCACTACCCACCCTGGTATAAACTAGATGGGAAGGGATGGAAAAACTGAAGCTTGTATTCCCAGAATAGCCAGGACTTGGAGGTTATTGACCCCTATTTTCTCACTAAATTCTAGCTTAGGCAAACACTTTTCATTCATCTAATGTAACTCAGAGAGATGAGTCTCTCCTTCCAATCCACAGCTGTCAAGAGTACTACGGGGCTGTTACCCCATTGCAGGGAGAGCAGCATTTCTCTCCTGGGTGTAGCAATGTATGGTGCACCAGACCCCTCCACTGTGCCCTTTCCTAGCCTGGGTTGTCCACTCCCATCCATTTGCCACCTTTCCCTTGTGTCAGCACAAATCTGTGCCCACAGTGCCATGCAGCAAACCTGATCCAGCTGGAAACTGAGTGAGTGAAAAAATAAGTGTATTATTTCAGCCCCTGCATTTTTCCAAACCCATCGGTGACCTAGCTGGATGAGCAGCACAAGGGGGATGCAATGATGTGAGGACAAGTGGCCGGGAGTTTGGGATCAGGTTTTTTTCTGCAGTGGGTCATGCTGCTTGGACCACACACAAAATCAGAGCACGGTGGTACAGGGATGCTGCAGGTATAGACTCAGAAGAGCCAGGGACTACCCACCACCACCACAAACAAAACCTCCCATTTCAATCCTAAAAACATCCAAAAAGATCATGTTGGTCACATCCAGCTCCCTATCACCACAGGCACCTTTAATGCAAGGGGTCTGCAGAGCATCTACGACAAACACCATGACACATGGTCACCGCGAAGCATTTCCCAAGATCTACAGCGTGAGGCTAAAAGCTGCAAAATGCAATATGCCGCAGGAGGAGGGAGAGAAGGGCAGTGCCAATACCAGCTCCTTGCAGCAGCCAGTTAATTTGTCAGGTAATAATTCGTTAACTCTTAATACATAGGGTGGTTTCAGAGCAATGGGAACTTAGTAACACTGAATGTACACATTCTGTGACATGCCAGCAACAAGGCACTCTAGCCAGCCACAGATTTGTTATGTTAATACCCCCTTCTCCTTCTGAGACTATCAAAAGGCAGCTGCTGTCACACAACAAAAAAAATTACAGTTGGGTATGGATGGATGTGACTGGTGCTTATTGCTCATGCACTATTGGAAAGGCACTCAAAAGAATGCTGGAAAAATGAAGAATAAAAAAGGATTTTACCATTTTCTTTCTGATCCATTTATGAAATCTCTCCCAGTTGGGACTCTCTAGACCAGATTCTTCCTCCAAGAATACACTGGAGTAATGTCATGGATTTCTACAGAGTGCCTCCAGCCCAGGATGGAGTAAAGACAGTGGGAATCTGATCTTCCCCCTTTAACATAGGCTGCCCTCAAAAGCTGCAAGCCCCAGGGAATGGGGCAGTGTGGGAGTGCTTCAGAGCCTGCAGGCAGAGCCTACAGTCCTAGACAGGCATTCAGGAAGAGCTGCTTTGGTTTTCAAGCTCCTAATTGAACTAATTGAGCTTCTGCAATTTGCCAGAGTTAACCCTCCCCTTGCCCACCGCAGGAGGCCAAAATCTTGCTGCCAATTTGGTTTTGCAGAGCACCCGCGCTCCGCTCGGCTTTTCCACAACAAAGGGGAGACGGAAACTGTTGTTGCTCCCGGACCTCTCAGGGTCTCCCTTTGATTGTTGTATTTCCTACCAGTGTCAGCACTTGTGATATTAATGATCTAGACAACGGGTCATTAAAAACCATTCGGGAGGGGGACTGCAGCCACATAAGGAAGGATTAGAACCCCATCGTTATTAAAGAGTGAATATTCACCCTGTCCAATTAAAGGGATCTTTGCCTAATAGCAGGAACACCGCTCCTCCAACTCCCCTCTGGCAGGAAGGCTATGGAATAATTTTATCACTCTTCCGAATAAAGCTGGGGAGATATCTGACAAAGAAGCTTTTTTTCTGCATCTGAGGTGCCCACTCCAAAACATAAAAGTGATCCTGCTCAGGGAATCACAGGCTACAGTCTGACAAGGTTCACAGAGATATTTCAGCCAAGGGGGACTGGTGGCTATGGCAAGGGGGACCTCCAATTTCGGTGTCCTTTCATTTTCTTTTAACGTTAATTGGATTATAATTTCAGTTGGTTGGAGATGTATTTTTGTGTGTGTGAGATAAAGATGCATAAATACAAGCACCGCTGATGGGAGAGTAAATGGAAAAAGAGGAGAATGAAGAGGCCGCCGTGACTGAAAGAGAAGTCACATCCACAGCTTCTTCCCTGGGCTTGGCAAAAGCAAGATCTCTATTCAGAGCTGTGAACCTGAAATTACCCCAGGGTCTGGAGAGGTGGGAGATGCCATTTCTTTGTCAAGAGGCACCATTAATATGAAGACAAACCAGCAATGAGCTGTGAAACAGCCAAAGAGGAGTTCGGCAAAATGAGTCCCATGCAAGCAGCTCCGTTTATCATGCCCATTCTACCTATAGGGAAACTTAGAGGTGAAGGAAAAAGGGCTACAATACTCATAGTCCCCACTGCCCCCTCAGTACAACCTCCACCAGAGCTGCTCTCAATTTATAACATCTTACAGAATTGCCAGTCCAAAAGGCCAGTAAACATGTCTCCCCCGGGAGATGGTGCACAAAGGAAATAGATTCCAGCTCATTCGCTCTTGCATCTTGCAGCCTTTGCTCTCCTGTCCCCAAAATGACCCTGCTTCACTTAATTGGACCCCCATCTGACCTCCAAGCCCACCTTCACCTGCAGAGCTTAGAGCAACCTGCGTTCTCCAAATGAATTCCCTGGCAATGGGGGTCCCAAAATCTGTTCCCTGCTCACGTATTGCTCTGCCGGTCTCCAACCTCCTGAAGCACCTTGCCCAACCATTAAAAAAGAGCACCTCTCCCTATCCTCTCCAGGTTATTGGCTGTAATCTCCTTGAATGAAAAGCACAATGAAAAAATACGATATTATTACAGCTACTTTCCCCACCGGAGCTGAATTTAAGGAAGGTAAATAATTGGCATAAAAGAGGCTTTTGAAAAGCAGCCCTCTGTACCCATTTGTTTGTGCATTTCTAGCAAATGCATCGCCAAGCTCTCTACAGCGAACTACATCACCACCACATGGAGAGAGAGATTAAAAAAAAAAAAGCTTCTATTTATTATAAAACTTTAATTGGTTTAAAGAGTGACTGTCGTGCTGTCTGACACTTTAAAGTGTTCTGTACAGTAGGAGACATAAAACATGAATCATTGCACTTGTTTTTCGTCGTCTTTCCTGCCACATTTGCTAATTATTTAATCTCCCATGTCAGAAGCGGGACTTTTGCTCCTTTTTCTGCCCATTTTTTTCCTTCCAATTTTCTCCTGTGCTAGAATATGACACAGGTATTGCCCCAGTGCAGCTTGGGCGCAGACAGCACAGACCTAGAGGGACCAAGGAGAGGGAGGATGCAGAAAGGGGTTAAACGCATGCGTGGGTGGGAGATCATCCACAGCAATTCAACATGACAGTCCCAACACGACTTCTTGCATGAATTCTTCATCTTCTTCATGGACGCTGAGGGTCTAGGCTCTTATCCCATTCCCATAAACATCTCCTGCTGACTGTGTTGGATATGGGATACTTCCCGCAGGCTGGGACAGGCCCTCTTTATGCTGTTTGCTTGTTAAAGTCTAGTCAACTCTAGGCGCACAGATCATGATGCTTACATGGGGCTTGTTCACAAGTGACCAAGAGGACCAAGAAATGTTTGTGGAACAATTCCCCAAAGCACTAGAGAAGTGCTGCTTTGTTGGGACACAGCAGCTGCCCCTCTGCATTCAGAAGAAAAGGGGTTCTCCCTGCAGTGGAAAGAGAGCAACATCTTCACACAGCACTTTCAACTGCATCCACCATCATCTGAAGACACATACACTCTTCTCTTCATCTCTCTGACAGTGTCCTCTCTATGGAGAGAAAACAACTGAAAATCCTGCATCCACTAGAAATGGTTACAAGATTTCAGAGAGAAAAAATATATCTTGTTTAGTCTGCAGCACTGAAACAGAGGTCCTAAAATAATGCAAGATATCTTGGGGGCAAGTCACAGAGAAAAGCCCAGACAGACAGATGGACAGAAGTCACAGTTACATCTTTATACACTGTAAAAGACTACTAACAAAATCCTTCAAAAGTCAAAAACAACCCCAGATTTTCAGCTAGAAGCCATGAATGCTGATGTGGGGCCTGTCTTTTGGACAGAGAACAGAGAAGTTTCACCAGCCCCCCTTGCAGGAGAGTGTGGCTCAGCAGTGTCTCTGCTGCTCCCCACCAGGCTCTGCAGCATGGTGCCCGCTTCCAGCGGGTGAGTGTTCTCGGCAAAACCAGTCCTTAAACAACAGAAATAAGAGAGTGGAGGACCACAGCAAGCCAGCAAGACCTCATCCACCTTCCCACACTTCAGGGCAGGACCTGCAGGGAACAGACCTCTTTCCAGTGGGGCTGGAAAACTGGGCTTTCTCCTCTGTCTCTAGTGACCAGCTCCCAAAGGTTGGCATCCCAAGGGCATGCTCCTTTCTGCCAGCCTTTACACCCACACTGTGATTTATCTCTTGGCAGCAGAGCTACATGGCACAGCAGTTCCTGATGCACACATCACCCTCCTGGAGAGATGCATCTTGGAAGGGGAAAAGAACGCATCTCCCAGGATGCTCACTTGCAGTTTGGGGCCACTGAATGGTGCCTCTGATTGTGGGTTCCTGAAAGCTGCTGCTGTTTTTGGGCATGGGAGTTGGGGGGCAGCAGGGGGGAGGAGCATAATGAAGAGTCTCAGATGTTTGCGAATAACAAGTAACAATACCACTGATAAGGCTGCATAATTTTATGGCACTTGCTTCCCGATCTTCAAAGGGCATCCCACAGCTTTTGGCAAGCCCTTGTGAAGCAGAAGCTAGTCACCAGCCCGATGCCAGCTCAGGGTTTAGCATTAGCGGGATTTAAGGTTACTGTTGATATCATTAATACGAACGTTAGAACACAAGCACTGGCTGCCAGCCGGCAGGGAGAGCGTGGGCCCGGAGACTGCTCACCAGGGCAAAGAAACCCATGCACAGAGCAGCCCTAATTCTGGGTGCTATAGAGGTAGAGGAAGGGATTTGCTCCTAGGCTGGCACTGCTTCAAGTAATAACTGAGCACCTTGCAACAAGAGCAACTCAAGCAAACTGCTCAGCTCCATGTCAGATGGTGGCAGAGCATGGCATGGCCATGCTCCACTGTGTGAGAGCAGCTTTTGTTGCCCCCCGTGCCCCTCCAGCAGCAGCCAGTGCCTCCCTTGCAGCCAGTAGAGCCAGCTCTCACCCAGGTCAGAGCTTCACCTTCTACAAGTAGAAAGCCTCAGGTCATCTCTTCCCACCACGTGAAGCCTAAGCTGAGCTTCCCAAGTCCCTCCATCATACGCTCCAGGGACTTCAGCCAGAAGGGCTGGGGTTGCTTCTGTGCTGTGGGGATGAGAAACTGGCCACACATGGGACCTTTACAAGGTGACCTCTTGCAACTGTGGCCCTAAGGCGTGTTCAACTTGACACTCAAAGGCATCTGAAGAGGGATTTCTGCACCCATAAAGTCTCTCCAGGTATTGCAGCCCTCCGCAGACACCTCACGCACTATGAAAACAATGTGCAGAGCATTATCGAAGAGGGGCTGCCGGGACAACTTCCTGACCCATACAGGCAATCAGCTTATGATACAAGGGATGGGATCATGTTGGCTGAGCAGGCACAGCTGCTAATGTTATTCTTGTTCATCAGAATACTTAATCCGACTTTTTTTTTTTTTAATAAAAATAAATCCTCAATGACTATTTGCCTGAGGCTTTAGTTAGAGCAGCTAATGGGGCAGTCACGTGAACTGAACCCTCCGTATGGAGTAGTGAACAGTATCAAGATAGCTGAACTCATGTAGGGAGGGCAGGAGGAGCCCAAATGTGGATGAAAAAAACCACATGGAAAATGCTCTTCTGTGAATGCACAGGGGCGTGAAACTTCTGGGTGAATGGATGTGAGCAAGTCTGATATATCCATGTGCAAGCCTACATAGGGAGAAGTCAGGAATTGCCACGACCCTTGGAAACCCCCCAAACAAACATCAGTGTCACAAGCCCTGGGGATGGAAAACATGGCAGGTTGAAGTTAGACGGGAGTGGAGCCCAAATGAGCAAGCTGCTGGGCAAGAGCAGAGGCACAGCTCTACTCTCCTGCCCCTGTGAGCAAGGGCTCATGGCTGTGGGTCACCCCACACACAGCCAGCCTGCTCCACCTGCCCCAAACCCTGCGATGGTGCTGGGATGCGAGTGCAGAGATAATGTGTGACTGCTTCCTCCACCCAGACACACAAACACACCAGGTCCTGGCACACAGCAGCAAAACTCGTTCAGGAGACAGCAAAGAGCACGTGCTGCCCCGCACTGGTGCCAGGAGCTGAGCGCTGGCTCTATCCCTCTCTGCAAAGACACATCTTGGCACCCGCCAGGCTCCCTGCACCCTCCTGGCTTTGCAGGGAGCCATGCACCAGCGGATTGCTGCCCTCCTGGCACAGCCCACCAGCCGATGGAACCACGGAGAGCCTTGAAAAGAGTTTAAAAGTTTTAAAACCTCAGTCAGCTGATGAAGAGATCTTGGGAAGATGAATGCCAGAGGGACATATCCAGCCCTGAGCAGGAGGCATTACCATGCAATCGTTTTTCCTAACCTGTTTTCTTTAGTTTTGTTTACAGTCCCCAGTTATCCTCCTCTCCAAGAGGCAGAGCAGTTCACACCTGCTTTGCTCTGGGCACAGCATCCCTCTGAGGCAAGTCCTGAGCCCTTCCATCAGTGCCACACAAGTCCCGTGGCCAACAAGTTTCCAAGACACGCATGGCATACAAAAGGAAGAAAAGAAATGCCAGAAGATTAGACCCTGAGCTGAAACTAATTGTTCAATAAGCCATGAACAATATAACATTTGTGCGGTTTGCTTCTCTGCCTTTCATCTGTGGGAAGGAAAAATAAACAGTACAGGGAGAAGGGCAAGAGGTGCCTAGAGCCACGATGGGGTTAGAGGCAGGGGCTCAGGCAGGAGAGCCAGCGTCTGAAGCAGGACGGGGCTATGATGCTCCCTCCATAACAACACTGCCTGCTCTCACGAGTGAGTTACTTCATCGAGGCTGTCAGTGCTTTGGTCAAAGAAGGCTTGATTCAGCTCGGAGTAAATCAACAACGTGATTCCTGGGCCAATAACATTGGAGTCTAGTCCACAAAGCAGATGAGAAATAAGACCATACATCCAAGGCTATTATTCTGGGAACAGCAGAGTCTCATTCAGATTAGATTAATTGACAGGAATAAAAAAGAATATGTTGATAACTCCGGACATACAGAACATTTTTATTCATGCTGGAAAGAAGCCCAGATGTAATAGACTTGCACAGACACCCTCCATCTCTCCCCCCTCCTCAGTGCAGTAGGCACTGTCAGCAATTTCCTTCCTGATCCTTAATAAACTAAGGGCAGGACAGGATCTGGGGCACCCAGCGAGACAGCATCCTAGCAGCCTCAGCAGCAGGCAGATTGCTGGTCTTTGCCCGACTGCAAAAATTAACCATCTACCCAACATATGGGTCCAAGAGAGTCTCCTGCAGAGCCCACTCCTCCCTCCATCCCCACCCCCCAAGCAGGATAATCCCCTTATTGTTATTTAGAGACACAGAGATGGGTCTGATCCACAACCCCAAAATCCCTGTGTCTGGAATGGGCTGAGGAAGAGAGGAGATTAAGGATGCACCTCCCATGAAGGGGAAGAACTGAAGAGTCATATCCAGACTGCCCTGAAATCTGTGAGCATCTGAAATTTGGATCCAGACTCAAATTTCTCAGATGCAACCTGGCTCCATCAGCACGTTGTACGTCTGTACTACAGCCTTGCTGCAACCTAGCAACAAACAGCTGATTGCCTCGATGAGCTCAAAGCTTAAGGAAGAAAAAAGAGGATCGACTTCAAAACAAGGACAACCACCAAACAAACACCAAAGAGTTCAGGCACATGAAACTTAGATATAAGGAATAAATTTTTTACAATAAGGTTGGTGAAACAGTGGAACGGGTTGCTCAGAGAGGTGGTAGATGCCCCATCCCTGGAAATGTTCAAGGGCAGGTTGGACAGGGCTCTGAGTGACCTGGTCTAGTTGAAGATGTCCCTGCTTATTGCAGGGGGGTTGGACTAGGTGGTCTTTAAAGACCCCTGCCAACCCAAACCATTCTATGATTCTATGAAATGTAGCAGTGCGAAATCTCCCTGGTCAGGGGAGCAGCATCTGGAAATGTCCAGCAGTTCTCCCTTCTCTGGCTTTGAGTTACCAATTCTGAGACTCCTGCATGGGTTGGTAATTCAAAATTAAAGGTAAAGCTTCCTGCTCTGGGCTCAAATTGAGGTGCCTGGCTTCTCTCTGCAAGTAAATGCATAGCAAAATCCAGACCAAGTGAAATCATTGCAAGCATTCGGCTTCCAGAGAAACTTCCCAGTGAACAGCAGGGAGGTTACAACGTGGCTTTACACAAACACATGGGCAACGGGACTGCCTGCACCAGATCCTACCGTATCATCAGACACGATGCTGCCCAACTGGATGAAGTTCACTCACGGCAACTGGAAGGACATGTCACTGATGGAGAGGTCACAGAGATAAACAAGACCAGCATCTTTAAGTCAAGTTTGCCAAACATTTTCTCTCCAAACGTAATCCCAACCCCACCGCCTGCTCATCTGGCATGGAGAAGAAGGAACCCTTGAGCGTAGGACCCAAAGATGGGCTACACCAGCCCAGTGCAGTCCTGCTTTCACTCCTGCTTTGTGACTCAGTGTGCTAGACACATTCAGGAGGAAAATCCCAGCTCAGACCAACCAGGTGGGGCCTGGCAGGGAAGCAGGGGAGATCTGCAGTGCTACAGGATCTATCTGCATGAGACAACTCACTACCTTAAAAGAAACCCACAGGCAATCAGGTCAGCTCTAAGCGGGACTGAGATGGCCATGATATGTTAAGACTGCATGGGGCGCCAGCTTACCTTCCAAAGGTCCCATCATTTGGGATGTTTCACTGCAGAACAGAGAGCATCTCAAATGCCATCTCCCCCAAAATTAATCTGTCTTCCTTTCACTCACAGCCTCAGTGCCACCATACAAGGTCCAGGCAAAGAAAAAAATCTTTTATTCCTCCTCAGAGCCTGTCACTCCTGAAAGGCTAGAAATCCTGGGTTGCATTGCTCACATTTCAAAATCAGTGTAAGGCCAGATACAGAGGGAACTGAAATGTGGTGAAAACTTTCTTTCTGTTTTCCAACATAGAAATGATCAGGAAGCCCATCAATATGCCCCAAAGCAGCCAGGAACAGCTGGGAGGGAGACGAGAAGTCGGGGGCTATGGGGCCTTTGGGGAATATCTTACAGCCCTTTGGAAGTTGAATGCCAATGTGCTGCCATGGGCTGCCCCTCATTCAGTGCTCAAACCTATTCTGAAAAACACATACTTCTTGCTGGAGTTAAATTTCCACCTTTTTCCAGCATTCCTGGGACTGCAAAACTGAGGCAAACCCAACTCTTCTGTCTTCCCAGATGTCATGCTGTATCCCCAAATCCTTCCATGAATCAGCAGGGAATCTGATCTACGTACTTGTTGTGGCAGCAGAATTAACTGCTGGGGTGATTTTACCAGAGAAACACGTCAATCCCATTTTCTATTATTAGGCATCTGTGCGTTATGTTCATTGATCCTGGGCACTAAATTTCCTCAGGGGTTAACAATACTTTCAACACATGGACAAAAATCCATGGAAGCTTAAAGAATACTCAAGCGCAAGATTCCCAGAGGTCCCCAGGGCCTGTGTTTTCTTCAGTTTACACAGACACATCAATATATCTTCTTAATTTCATTTCATTATTCCTCACGTAGTATGTGTGCTCCCCCTTGACTGACTTGAGAGAGCTTTTTTATAACAGATAGGAAGCTATACTGCCCCAATCGTTAGATGTACCTTGTGTTTTGTGAGCTTGATGGTCAGTCTTCAAGACCAGAATGAAAACATGTCTAATTCCTTTGGTTTCCACAAGAATAAAATGTAAGTACTAAGGCCTCTTGTGGATGCAACATGCGATTCCAAAGGGATCCTATTATAAAAGTCTAATTAATGTCCCATTACAAAATGAGATCCAATGAATATCCCTGTTAGCTAAGCAAAGATGGGCAGAGATTTTAATATGCAAAATCAACAGTGAATAGGCAAATGGAGTCTAAATGAACAGCCCAGGGTCGATGACAAGAGCAAATACCCGGTAGAGGGATGGGAGATCACCCAGAGATGTAGTAATCGCATCATGGGCAAACTAGACCTGTCTTGGCCCTTAATCCCTCGGCACTCCCCTACAAAGGGCACTTGCACACCAAATCAGGCTCACAAGAAGAGGCTGGAAAAATAGGAAAGAGACAGCTAGAGGAGTGAAGGTGCTTCCCCAGAAAGGGACAACATCCCAATAATGATCTTGATGACTTCAAACCTAGCCCTCATTCATCTACCAACGCCCTGTAGGGAAGGTTTAAACAGGTAGTCAACAGTGTGTCAGCAGCGAGGTCCCAATTTGGGTGCCATGGTGCTACTCCACACCCAGAAGAGTTTGTCTTACTTCTGCAAAGTTACATCAGAACATACAAAACCAAAATCTGGACCATTAGAGCTCACATTTACCTTCTGTGCAGAATGCAATTTTCTTACATCTGTTCTAGCTAACAAGCAGACAGAAAGGGTGAGACACTGAAGGCAGAAAAGACAGGAACAGTAGCTAAATGATGGCTAATGGGCAGCTGATCGAGTAGAAGGACAGATGCAGAGAGACATTAATAGAATAGATAAACAGGCATCAGACCCCAATCTCCCAGCAATTACAGTCTGCTCTGGAAATTCTAATCTTCTGCAGTGTCGCTTTCCAATAATTCCAGTTAAATTAGTTATTATCCCTCATTTGTGTTTGTCCCTGGAATTATTTTGGTGGCATGGATCAAAGAAACACCATGGGCTTTAATGCAGCGTGTGCTTTTAAAAAGTCAAAGCATTAGAAAGTGCTCCCCACTCTAATGCATTCCCGTCTCGTGCCAGAAAGTGGATCTTTAACTTCCAATTAGCGCATCTCAGGATCTGTCCAAACAACCCTGCCATGTCTCTCCCTGCAAACACAAACAGATGAGGTTCCCCAGGGACTCGCAGCCAGCTCAACACCTACGAGGGGTAGCAGTGCTCTCACAATTAATAAAGCATGAGCTTTATTAAACAATGCTGAATCCAGCTCTGTAACTGCAACTCAGTTGTTTGTACTTTATTTTCCCTTTCCCACCTGATTCACTAAAAAAATCCCTTCTGCAACTGTACTCAAAAAAATGAAAAAAAGTAAAAAGAACGAAGAAAGAAAAAAAGATCTCATTACAAGTTTAATTTAAAACTCTATCAGTGATTAGGATATTTTATGGACAATCACCTGCTAAATGTTATGGTTTAAATCAAAGCTGCTGCGGAGTTCTGCATGAGCCATAAAGGAGAAACAGGGTTTGGGTTTTTCCCTCTGCTTTGGGAACAGTCACTGGCTCAGACATTGTGCTGCAAATGGCCAGGAAAGCAGTGGACAAGGAAGCGATGGTGAGATGGATAAATGAGAGAGGGTCTGACAGAATGAGGGGCTTAAATCTTTGGCTGGAGGGAGTTCCCTGAGCAGTCGTGGAGATTCACAGTGACCAGCACATGAACAGCAATCAGCACTTATTTATACACATCAGTCATATGGAGCACACAGAAATGTGCAGGGGCATTCAGCAGCATCAGCTGCTTGTTGTGGACGTGTAAATGGGATGAGTCCCGTCACACACAACAGCTGGGACAACAACTGAAATGCAAGGAGGTGGTGCTGGGACGTCTTCCTTATCAACGAAACCACAGGACTGCAGGGCCAAGAGAGGCATCTGTGGAAATGGGATCCCAAAAAAACGGAGAGGGGTAACAACAGCAGCCTTGAGATCCCAAGGAAGAACCATTTCATCCACAGGAATGGCAATCTCTCCTTCCACCCACATACCCCCAAAAACATATTAGCAGCAATAAGGGTGATGCTTTTCGATCCCAAAACTCAAAGCAAAACACAGCTTTACGGATAGAAGGGCATCAACTGCAAGAAAGGGTGATCTGGGGACAGAAGGCAGGTTTGTCAGCTGTGAAGATGTGGCTAAAATGCTGGTGCCACTTGAACTGGAGAGGACCACACACAGCAACGTGGCCAGAGATCTGCTGTGCCCAGTCTGACCACGTGAGCTGGCAGGGCTAGCTACACATTCTCTTCTAATTTCAAAGCTTAATTTAAAAGACCAAACTATATTCAGGTCCTAGACCACAGTAAGAAGGTCTGATTGGGAAGCTGAAGCCAAACACCCTACACTTCCCACCTTGCTTGTATTTGAGACCAGACCAGCCAGACCTGGAGGAACCTCTAAGACGTTCAATGTCCAGAGGATCCTCATGCAAGGACAGCTTGGATTTTCCAGATCTATTTAAGGTTGCCACTTCAAAGACACAAAAAACTAAAACTAGTCTTGAACAAACAGCCTCTTCACATTCAGAATAAGCCTGCATGGAGCTCGGGAGCTCCAGCAAAGCCAAAGGCCCCACTGCAACTGGCCAGGCTATCAGAAATTGCCCAGGGGACAGCCATAATCTGCTTTCTGACATGCAGAAGGCCCATAAACAAATGATTACGCTTCTGTGCCTGAGTTTCCCTAATTTGCAAAACGTTGATAATGATCGGGGCTAATTGAAAATTTCCCATCAAGCATTATTAGGATGGGGAACAGGGATTTTGAATGGACCATTTGCAAAAAGCGCAATTTTCCCCATATATCTGATTTTTGACAGTAAAACAAACAAAAAAATAACAAACCCAAACCATCTAAAGTCTTTGGATAAAAGGACAACATTTTCCATAGAAAACACTTACTGTTTTCTGGATAATTCAGTGAGCTCCCAGGCTTTGTAAGGCTTCTGAGGCTTCTTTTACTGCCCTTTTAAATAATTACAGATGTTTTATGGGAGGCTCAGTACAGCAAGCATTATTTTAAGTGTTCGTCCAACAGACCTCTGGCCAAGCCTGAGTTCAGTCTCAGACAACGATGTAGGGAGAGGGCACTTCATTCACTAATGAGGGGAACAACCAGGTGATGAGGAAACCGCACAAGAATGGCCAAACCTTGTAGTTTTTACATCTGATCCCAGCAGGTTTTTGAGTAACAGTTGCTGGCAGGGAGAAGGGCAGATCTAGACACTTCCACCACCGTGTTTTCATGAGGATGGGATGGCTATGTCTGTAGATAAGCAAATAAACCACACCAGAGCTTATTCCCTTGCCCTCTATACCAGTCCATATCCACACTCCTACCAGCACAGGGGCTGCATCTAAACTGCTGACTGGGGATGAACTCCAGCTCAAGCTACCCCAAACCTTGTCTGGACATCAGCTGAGAGCTGGAAATGAAACGCTGGGGATGGCAAAGGGCCAGAGCTTGTGCCTGGTGAACTTTCTGTCCCTGATGTAGCCTGGAAAGCTGAGCCAAGCTGGTGGCCGGGACATCTATCCAGCCATCAACATGGGTGGAAGACCTCAGCAAACCATCAGCAACCTCAAATTTGGAGGTCGGTGCACTTAAGCACTCGCCTAAAATGACTCTGGCCGCTGCACCTGCCTTGATCTTCTGCCCAGCCAGGACTGGCCTTTGTTAGGGTTTAATTACAGAGGTGACCAGAGGGCTCGGGGCCAGCAGTGTCACTTCCATTAAAGCAGATTGCCACATCCCTTTATAGCCTGTGCTTTTCCTGGGAGAGCAGAGCCAGCGAGAAACACAGAGGGCAGGAGGGCAGTTGGCTTCAGCATTGGGCTAACAAATACACACGCGTAACAACATACAGCAATGTAACCAAGCAGTTAATAACGGAGAATAATTAGCAGAGCCCTGATCAGATACGTGAGCAGAAACACACTGAAGGCGATGGGAAGACTTCTATCAACATGAGGAGACATTTTGGATCAGATACCAAAAGACACATTTATGTATTAGCAAGTTTTAGACTCCTACATCCTTCCCTGCAGTATGCCTTCAAGCCTGGCCTCTAGTTTTTTTGCAGCCTAAAAGAAGCAGACAGGCTTGAAAATCCAAGAGAAGAAATATCATTGACAAGGACTGAGGTTTCAAGGAAAACTGGCTCCAGCAGGACTGGATTTGCTGCTGCCTGGGAACTCAGGATCCTCCTGTCAAGGACGGCCCCAGTCTGGAAACCCCTCTCCCACCTGAGTCGCAGGAAAGTTTGGGTCTGAAACCCCGAGCTGTAGCGTTCTGCAGCTGGAAATCAGAGTTATGTGGGACCTCAACTTCTGATTCACACCAAATCCCACCAATTTGGCCTTCTGCTTGTGTTTGCTCAATTGGATAAGATACCATGTTTGGAAATTTCCTGCGATTGAGACTGGGAGGCTTATTTAGTGTCAGCAGGGAGACTTCACTTTGATTTTCTTTTAAATGAGCATGGCAGAAAAAAACACTCCTTGCAAGTCAAAAATTCACTAAAAAAGTCAAACTACACTATGCTGATTGAAGACAAAGCAGTCGTTACCTTTCTCTTCTTTAGCATGAAAGCCCCACATCACAATCACTAAGACCTCACAGAAAGTTTTGACATGGAAACATGTTGCCTTGTTTTGAAAAAGAATCCACTGGAAAATTACAGATCTGCTTGAAAACATGGTGCCAGCTAAAAGGAGTTTTCAAAATGCTACAGAGCAGCCACTCTCTACTCCGGCATCTGTGTCCTGTTGGAAACCTAGCAAATGTACAGCAGACTTGTGCCTCCCTCTCCTTAGATGATGCTTTTCTTTGGAGAAGAGGAGGAGAAAGTGGGATGCTTCTTTCTGTTGGCTGTTGTTGTTCTTCTTACACTGAAAAAAACCTCTTCCAGATGAGAAACTCTGTAGGATTGGAGCTGGAGGTCCACCAGAGTCCCCTCAAACCTCATTTTTTCTGTCACTTGTGGAGGTCCCGCTATATGAATATAAAGTCCCCTCCTCCAAAAAGCATAGAAGTGCTCATCATCACGCTGCAGGGACTGGCAAAGGGGTGTCTGTCCCCATCCACACAGCTATCCAGGAGCTGCTGGTTACCGACCCCTGTTTGTGCAATGCACAGTTGTATAATACAAGTGGCCGAGCAGGATTCGTCCCCCCAGCACAGGTCATCTGCAAAGCTGGAGATTTACAGGACAGAATTCCTTCTTACATTCAGAAGAAATTACCAGCCAAACTTAAAAGAAGATGTGAAATTTGCAGAGGGGAAAGGAGAGGAGAGGGTTGGAAATCAGTGGCTGAACAGAAAGGCAGAGGGGAGGAGGAGAGCGAAGAGGTGAGCTGTGCCGTGGAAAGGGATTAGCGGTGGTGCACGGCCCGCTGGGGCGGGCAGAAAGCCTGCCAGAGCCTGATCCGCCGCGCTGCCACCTTCGCAAATCAATTTGGCGCTTCTGCTCTGCCTGCCTTGAAAAGGACATGCCTCCTCCTCTGTCCACCCTGCCTGCACCCCCCAGTCCCGCGTCACACGCTCCAGAGGACGTTTCAGACAGCCGTAAGGGACCCCCTCTTCAGGAGGAGAGCAGGGGAAGCTTCCCACTGGGCCGAGCTGTGAGTGCAAGGTTAATGCCTGGCAATGCATTTGTCACGGGCATGGAGCCCTGCAGGAAGAGTCAAAAGGCCCCGAGATTTCGAGGGGGTTGCAGTGGTTTGGTGGGTCCCCATAGGTGTTTTGCAGAAACCAAATGGGAAGTGCTAGAAGCTGGGCAGGGAGAAGGTGGGGTGAGTACAGCTGTGCTGGTTTAACCCCGGCCGGCAACCAAGCACCATGCAGCCACCCGCTCACTCCCCTCACCCAGAAAGATGGGGAGGAGGATCGGAAAA
>JAVJGI010000060.1:62866271-62901357 GCA_035590275.1 Ibycter americanus | reverse complement strand
ATCACAGCCAAAACACAGCACAGCACCAACTACTAAGAAGAAAATTAACTCCATCCCAGCTGAAACCACGACAACAGCCATTCTCCAGGAATCCTCCACCCATCATGTGTCCCTTCCCAACTATCCCTTCCAGGCAATCAGAGCTGGCCTCAGCCTTGGCATCCCAAAAACCCTTGCAAGGCTGCACCGGGGTGCTGGGAGCATGGCACCCATGGGAAGAGCGATGCTGTCACGAACAAGTCATGACAGGTAAAATTTGCAGGGGTGGAAAGGGAAGCTCAGGCAGAGCTCCTCTCCCTGACTGGAGGGCTCTGGCTGCCTATAAGCCACAGTTTCAAAGTAGAGGCTCTGTTCATGCTGTCTGCAGAGACCAGAAATCAACACCCTGTATTGCTCAGCTCAAATGCTCTGAAAGTGGAGAAGACTCATGAGCGGATGGAACCCCTCTGTGAATCGCAGGTGGCACCCCTGCCAAATGCAGCATAGCGAAACTGAGGCAGAACTCGAGAGATTTGCACTGCAGCTCACACTCCGTTCGACTTACCATCGCTTGGCTCATCTCATTCAACCATGAGCTTCCCTAACACCATTCTTCAATCCCCCTGCTTTCTGCCTGTGAAACCAGCCCCAACAGGAAGGGGCATTGCCATGTCCCCAGCAGGACAGCAGAGCGGTAGGCATCCCGGAGGAATCACCCCTGCCAGCCAGGATAAAGGAAAAAGCAACATCCCATCCCATCCTTGGAGAGAGACATTCAGCTGCTGCTGATGTCCATGTATCGGTCCCCTCTCTGGCCAGACCCCATGGGCTGGAACAGACCGATGGTCCCCACACTCCAGGCTTTCATTTTAAAAAAGAAAACTACTTAAAATCGGTTCTCCTGAGTCTCTAGAGGACTGATAAACTCTCACAGTAATTCAAGGGCTTTGCAGACCTCATCTCCTGCTGCATGTGCAAGGGGAATTTCTTGGTCCCTGCCTTCCCAAGCATGAACAGCTGGCCACACAAACATTAAACAAAAACCTCAGTGTGCATTTAACTTACAAAGCCTGCTTCCTTGTGCTGTTCGCTCAGCACACATTTTCCTGCCAGCCCCATGTCATGCAGTCTCTCTGGTGTCCTGTAACGTGGTTGTGCTCATGCTGAGCTTTGGCCGACGTGACAGCACTGATCTGACTTTCTCTCATGTACACAGCCACCCGCTCCCGTAAAACTCATGTGAACTGAAAACCTTGAAGCCCCTTCCCTCCTGTCAGACCTGGTTGAAATAGAAATGATTTCCCAGTGCCTCTTCATGCAAAAAGCAGCATTAACTGCAATCACTGGAAATTTTGCTGGCAGAGGGGTGGGACACACTAGGAGCCAGGGTGAACCAAGACTCTCTCCAGCAGCAAGACATCACACCTCTGGCAGGTCTTCATGTTGCTGCTTTAGGAAAAAGCAACTGAACCAAAGCATACCACACCTGGCCAACTGATCTGTGCTTTGCAGGGAAGTAGGAGAGGGTGAGATTTCAGCAGCCCTTCAGATGATGAGCTGTTTGCTAAGACTTGTCATCCAAGGAGAAGACAGACCATCAGATCCTCAGTTCAGTAGGAACACTCTGTGGGATAACCCCAGAAAGGTCTCGTGAGCCTCTTGCAGCCCATACCCGAGGCACCGCAACACAAGGATCCAGAGCTGGTTCCCGCAGCATGAAAGCACAAAGGGCACAAACAGTATTTAATAGAGGCAGGTCAGGGCTGGAGGAGGGATGTGAAAAGCTTCATTCCTTCACTGGATCTCACATGACAACACTGCAGAGTCTGATACAAAGGAAAGATGACTGCTTATTTCATTTAAAGGTTCTTAATGCGACTCAGCTCAAGTTGACCCACATGGCAAACATTACAGGATAGTACCAGCTGCCAGGAGCGCAGTGGGGTGGTGACCATCACACCAGTTGGTACAGTAAGCTTAACATCATGCGCTTGGTCTCACCAACTGAAGGCCCTCAGGGTGCTTGGGAGAGAGGGACAGTAAAATGATCCTCATTGCCAAAAGCGGGTAAAGTGAGAGAAGGATCCTTCCAACATTGCCCCAGGACAGTGTTCATCCATTAGGCAATGTTGTCCTTCCTACCAAGCCACTGCAACCTCTGGATTCATATACCCTGAGAGTGTGGTATGGATCCCTTATCTACTCAGACCAGGTGGGACGTGCAAATTAACTCTTGCAGTAGTATTGCAGACTTAGTCCAGATAATCATCCTTGTGGCTAGTCTGTGACCTCCGATACCCATGCTGAGTAGAAAAGTCTGACCTCTAAAGGACTCTTAAAGGTGGAAGATTAAAGAGTATCTAAAACCTAGATGTAAGTTTGCAAGACAATCATTATTGAAAATAATTATAATTCTATTATTTAAAAGTAAACATTGGAGTTTTCTAGCCAAAAAGCTGCTTATCAGAAATCACTGTACGCTTTCACTCCAAGACTTGAAATCTCATATAAAGAGCACATTGTCATTCTTGCAGCTAAAGTCTAGACCAATTTCTCTTTAATAGAATAAGATCTTCCTTGGAGGAGATTGTATGTTGCTGATAATTATTTGATGACATGTGGAGGTTTAGCAGATGGATTAATTTCATTTTACATTATGTTATTAGTGCCACTGGAGGGGTGTGTGGCTGCATCCTTTTGGGTATTAAGCTAAAGAGCTTGTAGTACACTTTACAGACAGTGGCAACTGCTGGGCTAAAAACAAGCCTTCACTGGCTTTTCATGAAAAAGCGCCTACAGAACACTGTGGATGATATGCTGTCATGCCAATCACAGGGAAAGGCCATACTCAGCCTGTTGACTGAAGATGAAGGATGCTCCAGGTGTCCGGGTCCTAGCCTGAGTCTCAAGAGACCTAGATGTGATACCAAACTGCAGCAAACATAGATGCCGATAGGATACCAGCAGAATATTATGAGCTGCAACGTCCTTGAAGGCTTCCTCCCACCTGCAGCACTGGGAGCAGGGCAACTTTTTGCCCTTCACAGCACTTGCTGCCAAACAACTCAGACCTCTTGATCTGCAAGAGCAATTTTCTGTGCGCTCTGCTGCAGTCTGTACATACAGCAAATCAAATGACTCTATCCACCACACAGAGTGCATGCTTGTTTTAAAGATACTTCCCAATCTATCCACCCCTGCTTCCCAGAAGAGTTATTATACACAGGCACATGCAACTGGGGAACCAAAAGGCTGCTGCTTTCAGAATATTAAGCAAATAAATTGGTTGCCCTCTAACATACCTTTTTTCTCCCAAGATGACCCAGGCTACTGAAAAGCTAATCCAGCTTTCTACTGACTCGAAAAAAGAGTGTGTGGAGTTCAATAGGGCTCAGCTACCGAGCTCAGCTCAGACAAGCAGCAAAGATGGAAAACAGGAGAACGAAATGACTCTAAAGAAGGATATTGACTGATTATCATGTGGGATGCCTGGAAGAAACTTGAGTGGTATCTACAGAAAATATCCTGAGAATAGAGTCTATTACACTCTGAAACACTCTCCAAGGGGGGGAAAGAGGGAAAACTCTATTACCCTCAGCAGGAACAGTCAAGCTGGACAAAATAACCTTGCAGTGAAGAAATAACCTGGCATTGACTGACATTACCATTCCCTACAAGCCTTGCTGTGATGGGACTCCAGGGAACTAAGTGGAGTTTGGGGATTGCTGCCACTCTGAGAGGCTGGGACAAGGGTCATGGGGAAGAGGCAAAGTTGACTTTGGTATGATTTTATGCCCTCCTAATACCAGCCTGCTCCAACACAACAACCAGAGGCTGCTCTAACACCCCCAGGGTTTATAACCTCTCCATACAACCATGAGATAAGCCATGTCAGGAGCAGGACAAGGCTGTTTCGATAGCGGGTCTCCCCACTTGTTTGGATGCATTTTGGAGGATGTGGGCCACGCTGTCAGAGCCGATGTGGCTGGAACAAGGAAAGCTGCTGGGTTTGCAGCTGCTGGTGCTTCAGGAGACCCTGGCTGCCACTGCTGCTCCCTCCCAGGCACAGCAGCTGAGCAGCAGCATCGTTACACGGTGTAGCATGTAGCTGGCACTCTCTACCCCCTGGGTCATTGCTTTCAACCAGAGCCCCCATCTTGCGCAGCTGTTGTTGAAAACATACCTGCTTCTTATTTCCTTATCTAGAACCTAGAGCTGGCTGGGGCAAGGCAGAAAAATCCAGCAGGTTAGTGGAGCAAATTTTGAAGGCAAGGACGAGGTGTTTGGCCTTGCTGAAAGTAGCAGCTCTCCATATGGCAGCTCCTTTCCTGCTTCATCTGAAAGTTTCCAGGAGCTCAGCTGGATCTCGCTGGACCTGCTCTCCAGCCCCTCCCGGCACATGGAGGCTGGTAGGCATTTAAACATTGCTCTTGGAAAAAAATGACGGGCCCAGGGGCCCAGGCCTGCAATGAGAAATGGTTCTCATTTTTGTGAGTGCAGTAGGTTCAGCCAAGGTCGATGGTAGCGGTGCCGAGGGAAAGCCACTGCAAAATATAACTAACTTTCCCATCACTCACTCCCCTCCTTCTTCAGCAGGCTGTGGGCTTGCTGGAGAAAGCCAAGCAGAGCCAGGTGAGTGGCCAGGCTCTGAGAGACAGGGCTGCTGGGCTGGGGGACTTGGGTTCCTCTTCAGCCACGGGTAGACCCACCAAGTGCACATGCTGTCAAAGACACCGATAGTCCAAGCCACAAAACACATCAGGAAGGATGTATCCCCTCCAAGCCCAGCTCGTTTCAAACAACCACCTGCAAGTCACCACACAAACACTGTAGATGCCACAAAATGTATAGCCACATAAATACATACACCAACAACATAGCGCAGCTGGTACCCTCTGCACCAGGCAGAGATGCTCTGCCTGTGCACGCACCTGCACATACGTTCACATGGGGTGCATGCTCCTTCCTTGAGTTTCTAACCCCCTGAAAAAGAGCATCACTTTGAAGCAAGGTGCCAAATCTGTGCTGTTCCCTAAACAGAGCCCCCTGTGTCATGGATAGCAAAGTATTCGAGCAGGCCACCTCTCTCAAGAACCACTGGGATGAACTTGTGGAACCAGAACTAGCTCAGAGCAGAAATGTTTCCACTGCAGAGCCTACTTATTTTAATGAAACGCCCTTCCCAGCCCCTCTCAGAAAAGGCTCTCCCGCCATTGTGTTTTTACATTACAAACAGAGGGGAGTTGATGAGCACAATGACCAAAGAGTTAATTGAATTAGCCAGAATTATTCATTGCTGCTGCCGCACAGCCCCTAGTTACAGCTGACTTCTAGCTGCAGAGAGCTCATCCCCGAGCTGCAGCACCTTGGCTTCTTGAGCTCCTCTGAGTCCTGGTTAGAAGGGCTTGGCAAGGTGCAGGTGTGGGCAAGGCAGTCTGCTTCCTGGGGTGGGATGTCCTGTCCTGAAATGCTATGGGGAAAGAGTGAAAGGGGAACAGGGATTGTTGCCAAAAGAAGCATGAGGAAAGCAAGTCTTAAATCTGGTCCCATGTTGAAAGCTAACCTTAATGCTGTGAGCAAGTAACTAAGGCTTTACATTTGCTTTGATTTCTTTATACAATCCATTTGCTGCAATAAGAGGGACCATCACTAATATACTGCAATCAAGTTGGTGCGTTAACTGTGGGATCCCGATTCAGTGTAAACATTTCCCTTTCACACCAGTGATCTCTGCATCAGGATTTTGGATTACATCTCTTAGTTGTGCTTGGCTCTGCATCAAGAAGAATATCCCATTTTTTAACACTGCTGGGGTCACATCTTTAGCTCAGGAGATGTGACTTCAGTGCTGAAGGTGCTCTGCTCCTCCAAGATGGTCATTACACCCAACGCCAGTACTAACTGAAACCATGTGTGGGGGCTGGCTTGCACATGTGGAGGCAACATTGATTGTATTTTATAGGAGTCATATATTATATTTTAGTCCCCAAACTCCTATCATTTTCCTAACAAGTTACCACCCTGAACTCATGCAATGCAGCAGGACTCCTGAAAGGAATATACCAGGCTTTGACATGAAACCGCAGCAGCGCAACAAGGAGACAGACAGCCCGTCCTCCTCTGTCCAAAATTTCCCCACAGAGAGAATACCCCTCTATTAACGCTAACCCTTCAGTGACATTTTACCTGGCTGCATAAACCTCCTGCCACATTTCTGGCAAGCCCTTGTTACCCTTTCTCATCATCAGCTCCTCTCTGATGATATAATTCAGGAGGAGCAGCGCTGGGTCCAGGCCAGGTAGACTTGGCACTCGGTGCCTGGCAGAGATGCGGGCTGTGCTGCCTGCTGCCTTCCCTGACTCCAGCCTCACTGCAAATGGAAATAAAAAGCAATCCAGCTTCTGCCTGCACGTAACACCCATCACAGCTGCATCTGCACAGAGGATTGTACTGTATAGTTTCATATCACCGTTTAAAGGTTGACACATTTGGTCCCAGGAGGAGCTGCAATTAAGTGGCATGCTTCTCTTTCTTTTTCCCATCTCATTTCACTGAGCTGGAAATCCAGCAGCTAAACCCCAGCTCTAGTGAAGTCAATGGTGGAACTCTGATGAGGTTCAAGCAAAATTTCCCAAGATGTCAAAGAACAGAGGGAAGAGTGAGTAGACTCCAACTCCACTTTCCCCTTCAGCCATCCATCTACCTAAGCATTTATTTGATCTTCTGTCACTACAATATCCCAGTGTTTACAGCACACCACCATTCACGCCAAAGCTGAATGAAAAGCCTTAATGGTGCTTACGTGCTGTGATGCACCACCGGAGCTCACGGTCACCTCCAGTGCATACGAATGAAAAAGAGAGATCCCTTCATCCCTTGCACTGACAGTGCACATGGGGAGAGAGATTTGCTGAGGGCTCCCTGGGTACAGATTTGTGATCTTGGGTGAATAATGGTTTAGTTTATTGGAAATTCGCTTTTCATTTTACTTCAATTAAGTGACCAGCGAAATCAATCACATACCTTCTGCAAACACTAAATCTTCCAGAGGGAAAATATTTATCAAGTCCCAAGTGACCAGCTTTAGCCCCCTTATCCTTCTAGCTCTCTGGAATTGCTTCGCAATGTACAGGGGAAAAAAAAAAAAGGCAAAAAGAAAAAAAGCCAACTTGACAAACTGGAACTTCAGAGGATAAAAAGCAGATTTTGAAGCAGCAATGAGAGCGCTCAATACAGAAACATCCTACAGACTTTAGCAGAGACAAAACCAGCTGGTTGTAAGCATGCATCCAAGTGTCACTGAGATGACATAGCTGACGATGAGCCCCTCTGCACAGAGTTGCTATATACAGTTATTTTTTAACATCCCCCGAGACCTCTACTGTAGGTATGAAACTCCTCAGGCCAGAAGATGGTTAAAATGAAAAGTTTGCTGTTTAATTTTGCAAGACTCCTCCGTATGGCACCAGCAAGAATCTGCCATCAGGGAGCTGAAGCAGAGATGCAACAGTTTTGGCAGACTTGAAATAAACTGGATTTGTCTCAAGTATCAAGTCACGGTAAAGTCTCATCTCATTATACCTCACTGAACCTAGCTCACAGTACAGTGGTCAGGGATGGACAGGTTGTCTTTGGCAATACCCACATCAGTATCACTGAGGATTTACACACCTGTGCTGTCTTTTCATCCCAAAGATATTGTTTTTGCAAACCATAGGGATCCAGTTCCCATTCCACTTGCAGTTCCCATTTTCTGAGTACTGAGACAGTGAAGGACTGTCACCCACAACCCAAACTGAGCTAAGTGGGGAATTTGCAGTTGCATTCTCATCCACATACAGATTTCTTTAAAGTGTGATGAACAGAGACCTGGCCTTCCTCTTCAGGCCCATGTTTAGCTATCCCTGCTCACAGTCTAGCATTTTCTGCTGGATTTGGAAATGTTACCCATTAAACTGGGCTTCAGGAAAGTGTAGTGACTGCAGTCATCTGCCTGCTGGCAGAAGATAGCAGACTTCAGCTATCCTGTGACTCAGTCCCTGGAGGGAGCTCTGAGGCATGTAAAGGTCAGAGGAACACCCCCCCAAACTCCTTAGCACACTGGGGCTTAGATTCTCACTGCCATCACCCAGGGAAGCAGCTGGTTTATGGCACCAGAGATCTTTTTAAAGAGCTGCTACTTCGCCAGCTGGTTTTGTACCCTCCTCCCAAAGGTGCACCAAGAGACTCTGTTGAATAGCTTCTTGGCTGCATGGCAAGGACACCAACCTGAGCTGCAGACCTTGTCCTAAATGGGGCTAGGGCTTCACCTTGGGCTTCCCAGGCACAGCAGTGGCATTGCGAGGTGAAAGCAAGAGCAGACTGCTCAGCAGAATCAGGGTCCCTCCTAGGACCACCAAGACTATGCCACAACAGACGGATCTTGTGTGTCAAACCCTCCAAAAAAGGCTTTTGAGAACAGGAGTATTTTGGTGAGGGAAGTCTTTCCAAGTCGCTATGTAACAGCCTCTGATCAAATACAGCTGAGAGAAAGTGGAAGCATTTGGGGAGACTCGTGTGGACTAAGCTATTAAAAAATAGCTGTTTCAGGAAACACCATGTGCAAACAACACACAATTGTCTCATTGACCAATTCACAGGACATCTGAGTGCAAACACAGTTCCCATCTCACAGGCACAGGTAGGCTGACTTCTACAAGAAATCCTCTGCTAAGCACTTGATCTAAGGCACGGAAAATCAGAGGGAGGTTGTCCATTAATTTTAGCTGGCCTTGGACTGGTCATCATGCAGTCACTGTGTTAGACTGCCCACAAGTAGCTGGGGAGCACAGACCTGACCTGGGTTACTCATCACGTGCCATGGTTTCTCCTGTTTCTCCCTACTGACCCATTCGTGGGATGGGGGATGGAAATGGTCAAGCCAAAAACATCAGAGCCCTGGAAGGGATGAGCAGCCACCACCAGACAGGACCGCAGGCACCAAAGGTGTTGGGACATGACAGGACAGAAGCTGAATAAATCAATCTAAAATCTATGAGAAGCTTGAGGGCAGGAACATGAGTTATAAATGCTGCTCGGTGATCAGAAAGGGATTTCGGACAGGCAGAAATCAGCAGTATGGTATTAGAGACAGCTGAAATGTTTTGTTACACATGGGGACACAATGGAGCCCAGTCGTACCAGAGCTCCTGACCCAAGGATGCAGCCTTCCGCAGCCCCACATCCCCATGGGATCTAAATGACTCTCCTCTTCCTTGCTTTGTCCTAAGTTTAATGCCCCATTTCCATCCCTCTGCCCCCCACAACAAACCACTGTTATGATGATTCTTCGCTTCATATGCCAGCGTGCAACAACCATATCCTCATTCCCCATCCCATAATACCCCGGCATCTATTTTCCTGATGCTAATACAAAGCATTTTTCTCTCTGAAGCTGCACTGATCACGCAGCATTCCTTAACCCTTACTGCCTTTCCAGCCTTCAGCTTGCCTCCAGTACCAGCTGGGAAACAGAGACGGTTCTGTGTCTCCTCTTGAATTATTAAAACCCAGTCTTGAGCCACTGCCATTAATATGTCAATCACAATTATGATGTCAGATGACAACCACTGGGCTAGATCCTCAAGAAATGAAAGCTTAAAAGCCATCCATAGAATCCTACCCCAAAATAGCCAACTGACTCTGAAACCACATAAACAAATTTTTGCTTTTTGTGTGCAGCCATTGCAAACATCTGCTCTAAAACTGCTGGTAGTCCACCTGCCAACTGCTCTCCGCACATGGCAAGGTCCATCCGTCACTGCATGTGATTATTACTGCAAGCTTCCCCACCACAAAGATCTAGACCATGTAGAACTCCCTGCAAGTCTCCATCAAGTAAAACTCAGAGTAGAGTTGACATTACTGGCAAACAATGAACGCCTAGACTATATTCAGCTGCGCACACATTGCTTTTGACTCCATTCTTTCCACCTCTCCCTTCCCTCCCCACAGCTTTGTCCTAGCTCTTCACTTCTCAGGCATGGATATTAAAGTGCAGGAACAGAGAAAAGGGGTCATTTACTGAAGATCTTAGTCTAAATCTCCTAAAAGTATTCTGAATCTCAGTCCCAGTTCACATAAAGACAAACACAAATTCTCCTAAAGAGGTTTCCACAGCTGGTCTTAAACCCCTTCACACCATTTCTACATGCTCCACTTAATACTCCTCCATACACAACAGATGAATTACTGAAGAATATTATGAGTCAGTGTTTTTTAGTCTCTGGTCCACAGGTAACTTCTATAGCCACACAAAAAGGTGACAAAGAAAAGTAAATTTGTACGTAGATACTATAGGGAAAACTTTGTGTATGACATTCTTATTGAGAAGATGGTTAGGGTCCATAAATCCAAAACTTTGAAAATGCCTACAGAACAGTTAATACCACTTGAGTTGTTTTGAAAGCCTAAGCTGGATTTGGCCAGGATGCTGAGGTTCATAACCTCAGTCTGCCGGTTTGGACTGTGGGGCACTATTGATTTAAAATAACCATAAGGAGGTCAAGACTAGTATTTTAGCAACTTTAGCTTAACGTCATGCCAAAACACTGGTGTAATCCAGACTGCCTCACTCTGAGAGGCAAATGCCATCCACCCAGCTCTTGCACAGCTCCAGCTTCTTCCATATTTTGGGGTTTTAAGGCTCCTGTCCAAATACTAACCAAGTCCAAACACTCTTAGCTTAAAGGTTACAGCAAAATTAATGCCTTGTGGTCCCTAAGTTCTGCTAAGCACACTGCTTCCAGCAAAACGGTTTGACTGAGGACCAAATAAATCCCTTGCACAACTCCAGTAAAGCAATTCCAATGGGCAGAAAGACTTTAGAGATTTATCTGGTTTCAGGACAAGGTCATCTTTTCATGCAAAAATCAGCAACTTTCTTGTGAATCTCATTTAAGTAGCAAGAGATTAACAATTCATTTCAATTCTTTATGGATCTTCATTCTTTGCTTCCTGCAGACAGAGGTTCTGCCAGGCATGTCCAGTTATGTGTTTTTATCAATGGTTATTGATGTTTTTCAATTACTTTTGTGACACTTTTTGAAATACATTTGTATGTGGAAAGCACTCGATATAAACCCATCCCAGCACTTTACAGGCTGGTATCCTCTTATTGCTGAGCTGGTCTCACATCTCTGCAATTTTTAAAGCAGCTCTTCACCACTTGGTCAACGCATCCCTTAGTGCCATCCTATGGACATGCTTAGGATGTCCGTAGTTATAGCTAGAACAACTCCAGGTTTCTCTGCAGATGCAACTAACATAGATTTCGTTCAGATAAATCAAAAGCATCCCTATGCAGTGATATTTTTTCTAAATGCCTTCAGAATCACTGTATTCACATCCTGGAATTAGCACCCTTGCAATAATATTCCCAGATGTGGTTGTTCTGCCTCTTAACCCCTCCCTCCAATATTTTTTATTTCCCTACCTTTACTGCTTATTGTTTTTACTAGTTTCTGACACTGCAATTGTATTTTCTTTGAACCACCACACTACCGTACTAAAAGAAATCTCCTAGCATCTCTACGCTTCTTGCTACCAAATGTTATCCCATGCTGGAATTTATGCAGAGAATATTAAATAATTCAAAGCTGCATTGAATGAAGACCTTGTCCTGAAAGCAGTGTTCCCACCGTCTGTGCCCCCAGCTTCCAAGCAGCCCTGTAGTCTAGCTAAAGTGATCACATCTTCCATCAAACTTTCTGCGCACAGAGAAATGACAAATGAAACCAGACCTTGGCACTTTCCATTTTGCCTTGTTTCTCTGGGAAGAAACTCAAAATCTGCTGTAACTGCTCTACAAGATATCCACACAAACCCCTGAATTCTATGCACAATCATTCCAAAACACAGTGCATCTCATCCAAAGAACTAAATGTCCTCATGGAAACTACACAGCCAGCACAAAACCACAACTCTACCACAAAATGAACTAAAACACATCACAAACTGGATGGGAGGAACATTTTTCACAGAAAATAATCCTCTGATTTTTCATTCCTAACCCTTACCATCAATTCACGAAATATCTTCAAAACCAATTTAGGGAACTAAAATCCCTGGTTCCACTGAAATTAAAGACCATGGACTACACAGAGCCATTCGTTTTATGGCCATCTACAGCTATGCAGATGGCATCTCCCTTCTGCACTGGTACTAAAGACATTTTTTCTCGCTCTCCCATTATGGCTACAGACCTGCCTCCTCCACTATTTCTACCACACTTCTCAGCTTTTCAGATGCTAAACGTTTTTCTCACTAAATTGAAGGCTTAATTAGATTAAACGAAGGACAATAATTGGGTCTAACTAGTATTTAACTGGGATTTTGCTGCTTCTTTTGGGATCTCATGAAGAAATTACTGTGCAAAACTGGGTACTCATTTCTTTTCAGTTCTACCTGTTGATTCAGGAGGTGACATTTTACCTCTTCCTACAGACCCGCACACTCATAGCCTTCCATCAGTCCTGATATAGCGGTCATCACCACGGCTAAATCCACATTAGTCATTTAGAAGATCATATATATAAATTGTTACTGTACCCACCACTTCTGTCCTTGGGTTGTTTTATATACAAAGGAAGTGGACACAACTAAATAATAAATGAGACACATAATTGTCATTATTGCACTCAGTATTTTACAGTACTTGTCACTGATGGACACCGAAAGGAATTTCTTTAGCCATATCAGCGAATTAAGGTTATTTGCCAATAAATTGAACACAAACACTTGTGGAAGAAGGGTTATTGGTGAAATGGTCAAACCCTGAAGGTCAAGACAGTCACATACCTGAGCAGACCAGTTCAAACACCTTCACCCCTTACCTCCCTGTTCAGTGCCTGGATGCAGCATGTACCTCAGACATTCACACAGCTGAGATGCCCGCTGGCTGCAGCAGTTTTTCTAGGTAAGCCACAGCCGCCCCGTCCTTGGCAAAGCCTGGCAGGATCCATCAGAAGTTAGAAAATGCTTTCTGACTCAGACAGAGACAACCACATCCCGCTTTGATGCTGCCTCAAATTTTAATTGTTAATAAGGAAACCAGCAACTGGCTGAGGTCCTTCCTGACTCTCTTTTCCCATCCGACTTCTGCATACTTGGGACTTGTATATATATACTGAACTTGGCAAGAGCCCCTTAATGAAGGAATAGACATTGTTTAGGATCCTCCTTTAAGCAATCTGTAGGGATTGAAGGTGGCAGTCTAAATAATGCAGTACCTCAGCAAGATAGCAGTGCTTCTCTCAACAAAAAAAAGCTATAGGGGGCTTTTTCTTTGCAGAAAAAGTCAGTCATACCTCTAGGTTTGGTCTTGTCACACTCTGCATAACACCCTCCGCTGCCCATAGCACTAGAAATGGGATGCAATGAAGAAGCTGCTGTCTGCCAGAAGGGTTTGCTGGGGAATATGAGCGAAGGGAGATAGGATTATTATTTATGCAAGCTGAAACAGGAGCTGAAGAGGTTTAAATCCTCTGGATAATCAAAATTAGATTAAATTCTTGGTGTAGGACCCGATTCAAAAAAATTGCAATTATAATGAAATGCTATACAGTAAAAGCATTTTATTACAGGGCTCTTTTGTCTTGAAAGATCCCCAAGTCACAAGTGGCATGTGGTTTTCTGCAGGATGGGATGCAGCAAATGCACAATAAACTTTGCACATAAGACAGTTTATCTTCTAGCTAGAAAGAGGGGAAGCAGAACAAGCAAAGAGACTGCATTTTGGCTAGGGCACACAAGCTTATCCTTCCCTGCTCTCAGTGCCTACAGATCAAATCACCAAGTAGCTCCATAGTACCTTGAGCAAATGTATGAGAGCCAAAGAGGAATCGTTGCAAGCAGACATAATGTACCCTGCCCACAGGACAGTGCAACCTACCTGGCAAATTTAAGCTCTAGAGGTATTTTTTAGGAAGGTAGCCAGAGAGATATCAAACACACATGACTTCGGTCAGCTGTGAGACCAGACAGGGAAAACGGTGACTCTGATTCACACTAAAGCCTCCTTACTCTGCCCACTCCTCTAAAATAGACATAAAAAAAAAAAAGATGCAAACATGATGAACACCCATCACAGCCAACCTCTGCCCTGTTATCCAGAACAGGGTATGGTGGCCTCAGCGCAATAAAGGATGGCTTGACACAGGACACTCAAAACTGAGAATAATTCCCTGAGCAAAACTCTCGCTGGCTTTTTCTCTACTTGTTTTATACCTATGCACCTTGTCAGCTTCTTGTTCAGCTAACTCCTGGTGAGGCCCCTGGTCTTCACGCTGGCCTTGAATACATCTGCCTTTCCAAGACGGACAGATGGGCTGGGAGACTGATGGTGTGCCTACATGAAAGCAGCTCTCAGCAAAGCCATGTTAGAAGGCTGTGCTCCACACTGGTTTCCTCCACAGGACAAACCAGACTTGTCACATCTCCCTTCTATGGTCTGGAGCAGCCAGTGCTTGTTTACAAAGTTTCTGCAGTTTTGCTTAATGTAGAGCAGGCTTTTCTGGTGAGTGTCACCAGTTCCACTTGGCTGGCTTTGATGAGCGCAATGTGACTGCTGGGAACTGGGACAACCCTTACAGAGCACTCTGTTTCTCTGTGTCTTTCTCTCCCTGAAGCATCGTTTGGGTAGAAGGAGGAAAGTGGGGTGAGTGTTGCCGAATCGAACAGTACACAGTCATTTGCAAACTGGCCTCAGGAATAGGTCACTGCCTGAGGTCTGAGTGACCAGAGGCATTCAAGTCCTTGCTTGACAACAAATAGCTTAAAGAAAAGAACATTTTCATCTTCAGAGAAATCAGTGATAATGCCAAATCAGATGCTTCCAGAGACAGCAATGCTCCCTGTCCCTAGGGCAGTTAAAATGGAAGTTTCATCTTCCCCATTTAAAGACTGTTTGAACCAAGGCACAGAAAATAAAAAGGTTTTCCCCTAAATCCCACAGACTTGGTAACCAACACTCAAACAGAAACCCCATCTAGTACTGTCTGCCTTATCCCTCAATGTTTCACATGTCTTTTACACTGTCTTTATAAAGGTGACACGACACTGAACATTTGATGTGTTGGCACTAGCAAGGTCAATGGCTCCAAATCTCGTGTCTCACATGTTCTTTACACTTGTCCTTAAAGAGCAAAGGCAAGAAACTCTGCTAAAAGTAAGGATGTAAATCTTACATACAACACAGTGACCAGTAACAAACCGCATGCCTCTGTCTTCCCTGGCCATCTGTGGTGTGCTGCAGCCATGCCCTGCCTATACAAACATGGCTTGTTGCTCCTCTGTGGCACTTGCATGTCCGGCACTTGCTGCATCAGCTGCAGACTCCCTTTCCTCCGGGGTCCCAAGGATCCCATCTGGCTGACCACGTGGATCCACATGGCTGGCCAGATCTTTGACCTGCTGCCCAGATAGACCAGCACATGGGGCCCTAGTGTGAACAACAGGCTGTGCTCCCCTCCTAAGATCAAGCACTATTTGGGGTCTGTAGGGTCTCTCAGTCAATCCTCCTTCACCACAGGAGCTCAGGCATAGTTCATCACATGACCACGTTCAGTTTTCTGGTCTGAAAGAGAAGAAACTTCAGAGGTATGCTGGAGTGGATAGTGGGAAACTGCATGATACGAGCCAACTTAGGAGCAGGTATCCATGAGAACAGCTCATGGATGCAGTGGTGTGGAAGAGAAGGATGCTGGCAGGAGATATCAGTAGCCGCCTGAAGATAGAGGGAGCACTAATGAAGAGAAGAAATATGTCAAGAGCCAAAGTAAAAAAGCATCAGAGCCTACAGCTGTAGGCTGGGGACATACTCTGTTTTGAAAAGCTGTCCACCTCCGCTGGCTTGATTAAGGAGTATTAATTAGCCAAGTGAAAGGCACCAGTGAATATACTGACCAAGGTTTGACCATTGTCTACAAAACAATAAAACCTGATATGAGTGCTTTGGGAAAAAGGGAATACAGCTGGAAATCAACATAGTCCTGCCCCATGATGCTTGTCTGTCTCCCTCCCCTCACCTTCCTCTCACCAAATACTTAAGAAAACCTCAGAAAACTGGTCTCCTTTTCTTCCCTCTGGCAGACTGTATTTCCTCTTTATTCAGAATGACTGTAATTGTATTATTTCCATAACAAGAGCCTGTGAGATCAGAGAGCTGCAGATGATGGGCTGAAGAAGGAAATCAGCCAGGTAGATGGTCTTAAACCTCTCCATGTTTCTTGTCTGATGGATGGGACTTCTCAGGAGAAGTAACATCTAAACTACCCCATGAAATGTCACTGTAGCTACACCAATATACTCCAACTGAGACCGTAGCTCATGCTGACAACCACCTAAGGAAGAAGTGGGACAATGGGAAGCCTTTCTGCAGCTGATGGCAGGACTAAATGGAGAGAGGGACTCTGCCATACACAAACGCTGTTGTTTATCAAGCCTTTTCTGTGTGCACCACATGTTAAGCACATACTTTGATTTGTGTCACAGCGAAGTCCATGGTCCTTCTGTAAAAGGTGGAGCAGGTTGACATCTCCCCAGGAAGCAGCAAAGAGCCTCTCTCTCTGGAGTGGCAGGGCAGGATTTATGGTGCAGGCAGGCAGGGAGAGCGTGCAGCCCCTGAGCAGGAGTGTCCACCCCAGCTCGACGGGTTGCAGAGCATCAATGCTTTTAAAGGGAATGGCAAGTGACAGGAGAGAATGTCACCTTGCAAAGCAAAAGTGGCCTCAGTCCTCTCCCGCTATCATTTTGTCCCTTTGTATTCAAGGCTTTGAAACCACTTTACATTGCCACTGGGGGAGAAGGGAAGAGGGGAGAAGACATACTGGCAAGAGCAATCACCAGCCCCTAGAAGAGGCAAGGAGCACTAATGAACAGAGGAGGACACACCAAGAGCTGAACTAAAAAGCGTCAGAGTTCATAGCCGAAGGGAGGGGAGCTATTTTGTTCTGAAAAGCTGTCCGCCTCCCCTGGAGTGAGCAGAAACAGTTGTCACTGGCTCCACGAGCAGAGACGGGAGGTGCCGAGGGCTATTTCCTGACTTGTCCACGGTCACGCAGGACACATGCAGCAAGCACAGACCACGTTGGCTGTGTCTCCCCTTCACCTTAATACTGAACACGGACAGAAAGAGGACACCCCGAGGACAGATAGGTCAGGCAGAGCAGCCTGGCTGACAAGGTGTCACTAAACCAAGTGCAGATGTGGCTCTAGAAAGCAGTGGTCACAGCAGCAAATGCTCCTGGCTCTAAGCTGCCACCACATGACGCCAGCACCTATGTGTCAGGGACCAGGCTCACGGGGCACCTTGGGACTTCAGCTAAGGTGGCTCCCTGTGACACTGGCCAGCAGAGAGCCACAGATTGCTCATGAGTGAGTTAGCAGTAGGGTTAGGCTAACGGTTGGGCTGAATCTGTCCAACCTAAATGATTCTACGATCCATGCAGTGGGCTGTGGCTGTGCTTAACACTTACGTAGAAGCAGAATAGACCGTTATTCATCTTAATGCATTCCCAGTCAGAGTTCTCCCCAGCAAATATGAAACAGACACAATTAGCCTGAAAAGAAAAATATCTCTAAGACACATCCAGTCAGAGATGACTGGCTATTTTGTGGCTTTCATTTAGGGACTGGGTAAGGGGGAGGGGGGGAGGGGTGTTTTTAATAGCTAATTAGATAGCTTTCTCAAGTAGTCATTAAAATCTGCTAATTATCCCATAGTCTGAGTAAGACGAAGAAAATCTCTCCCTGCGGATTATTCTGGTGCTGTTGAAAAATCTTCAAGGCCAACAAGTTGTCACTTTCAAACTTTGAAAATAAACCTTAGGAATTAACCTCACATTGGGATTTTCAGTGCATTGTTTCTGCCTTACAAATACTTCCAAAGTGATCAGAGGTGAGTGGGCTTCCCAATGAGCCACACCCAAAACAGATGCTTTGAAATGGCAAAGTGACAAAGGTTATAAGGGTTACTGGTCTTTGTGTCAGAGCTTAACATGGATGTGGAAGAACAGGTGAAAGAAGAGGCATTATGATGGACCTTGGCAGCACTTGCAGTAGCACCAGTAGCATCTGCTGGAGATGTGACTATCAGCTCAGCCTGCTTGAACTGTGTTTCTGTGATACAGGAGATGCTCAACTGAGTGGTTTGATTCAAGGGTCAATGTTGTCCCAGCAAGATCCAAGAAGATGGATACCCTGCACTGCTGCTCTGGTAGGCAGCACTTAGCCACAGGCAGCTTGACACCAATCTTGAATAATCTTTTTGTGTTAGCACTTTGCATCTCACAGCACAGATATAGGTCAGCCCCTCTCGTGTAGTGTTCATGGTAGTATTGACCTGTGCAGACTAGTTAAAGCCAGAAAAATTCAGGCTCCCTGGAAATATTCGCATAAAGCCTCTTGGAAGATGGTTCTGAGCCCTCGTTCTAAATCAAATTAGTCATTTGATATATCTTCGTCACATGAAGGATTTCCCTTTTGAGCTCTGTGCTGTTTATAGAAGTCCGTACCTCAGTGCTTAAGGCACTCTGTGAGACAACAGCTGAGCACCAGGAAGTTCATGCCAGCATTTGCAGAAAAGCCTCATTCACTGCCCTGGATTTTGGATCATCAGGAGCCGAAAGCCTCTGCACCCCAAGGATTACATGGGGTCAGCTGAAATCCCTTTTGACTCTGGAGAAAAGGAACATCCAGGCATCTCCAAAGTTGGGAGCCCTCCTCAAGGCTCTCCTGCTGGCCTTCAGACACAGAGGATGGTATCACTGAGCTAGCCCAAGGTTGCTCAAGTCTCCTTATCAGCACAAGCAAAAATTAACTCTGCCCCAATGAGGGGCGGGGCTAGATGCCAAACCCTGGTGAAGGTATTGCCTCATTAGCTTACACCTACAGTCAGCTCTGAGTGATCATTTTTAAGGTTGCAACCTATTTGCCAGCAGTTTCAATGACATGGTAAGGAGAAACATATGCGAAGGGAGTCACTACTGGCTAAGGAATCCCCATATGGATTTGCAGGATGGATTGAGAGCAACCTATGAGGGTTGCAGGACCACTAGCAATCAGACTGGAGCCACAGAAGCAAAGCACAGAGTAGTTGGCAGGTGGTTAGAATCTTTCACAAGGACAAACTGAGCCAGCAAAGCTCATTCATCACAAAAAAATAGTGTATTGACTTAGACTCCCCAAAGAGAAAAGCATTAAAATAAGCAAGCAAATAAAAACATTGCTCCTGAAAAAAACCTTAGGATTTGTTCTGTGTAAAATGAGTTGCAAATCCCCAGACAGCTGGGGAATTCAGGTAAACAGAACAAAAGCAAGGTCCTGCTTAGGAACCTGGCTGGAAGAGAGGAGCTGGAATTTCCCAGCTCTGAAGAAAATTACTCTGTATTTTTTTTGTGAGCAGAAGTCAAAACCCTGATTTTTCTCACAGCTGAGAACTAATTTTCCCCACATCCTCCACAGCCTCTGTTTGCTGCACTGAAGCAGAGAAGGAACAAGTATCAACTCATTAACACCTTCTTTTTGCAGCACCCGTGAGTTCCATCTGACTGCTCAGCTCAGGAAACCTGAGGAGATCATGACACGAGCGAATACAGCTGCAGACCAGCAACTGCTCCATCATCTGAGCAGCAGAGCAAGAGCGGTGCTCCCTCACAGGCAATGAACTGAGACAAAATGCAGAGGGTATCTCTGGGAGCAGCTAAGCAAACCCAGAGCCAACCCCAGAGAAGACTTCCACGGCAAAGCACAAAAAAGCTTTGAGCAGCCATCGCATGGATCACCTGAGACAGAAGAGAGCAGGTCAATGCTTCGTGAGACCACGGCTCCTCACCTTGCCCTCCTCTCCTTCAAGCTGCCTAGCAGAACCGGGGGAGCTGCAGGAGGGGCTCCAGGCTGTCCCCAAGCAGTGTGACCAGCAGCCCTGCCATCATCTCCGATGGGGCATTTGAGGACGTCCTTTAGAGTGCTCCAGCCCCAGACTTCAAATGGTCCATCTGGTTGTTTGTAGTCAACATGCAATGGTCCTCAGAGCAGACCAGAAGGAGAAATCAGCTTTGGTGCTGCTGTCTTCTGCAGAAGGAAAGCAGGGAGCAGGAGCCCAGGGGGACAAGGGACCTGGAGGAGCTTTAGCTGTGAAAGACATAGAAGATCCCAGCCAAAAAGCAGGGAGAAGGATGGAGGGACAGCAGAGCTGTAGCATGCTGCAGGGGTGCCTAAACACGGGTGCTGATGCAGGCGAGCTGGTTTCTGCTTAAATCTTTTTATTCAAGGCTGAGCCTGGGGTGTAATTCAACCTCCTTCATTAATGTCTGTGACCAATTCAGCACACTTCTGAAACGTGGATGACCCAGAAAAGTTCTTGCAGGTCCATGGACTTTCTAAAATGGGCTGGTAAGAGGGGGAAGAGAGAGCTCTCTTTTTCTAAATACTGGATCAACCTGCAGGCTGAAAAAACAATAAAAAAATATAGACTCCATTAAGCTACTTAGGAGAAAAATCACTGCCTCTGGATTGTTGAAGACTGCCAATTTTCTGCCAGTCGCGCTGTATTTGTTCTAGTCTGAGAAAGAAGGGGGGGTGGAGGGGGGGTGGTGTAGAAAAGACTAATAACGGAAGAAAAACAACTGTGTGAAACACACCGAAATAACATGAGTTGCTCTGATTGTATTTCCCGGCAGCTAGACCTTGGATTGTGTTCTGCAGAAGAGAGAAGAACGCATTGCAAATATGTAATGAAAGCAAAGCAAGTATGCACCTTGTACCACCACCACCTGGAAAATAAATAAATAAATAAATAATGAATGAATCCTAGAAATGGAGGGAAAGTAATTCGTCTCTTCTTAAGGTACATGTGCCTGGAGGCTGTGCTTGCAGCTGGGTAGGAACTGAGATTTCCTCCCCATTCACACCAGCTCCCTCCACTGCTGTGACAGGTGAGGATTCTTCCAATGTCCTCTTGTTGACACCAGCCTCTGTATCCCAGTGCCACGTGTTGTTGAGGTCCCCGGCTTAGCCCTGGCTTAGTGGTCGGTGTAGGGAAAAACATCCCCCTTAGCACCACATTTTCTAGTAGAACATCCACCAATGACTTCTTTGAGGGTGGCTTTCTGCAATATAGTGTTAGGTGGTCTTCCTTGTTTGTCTAAGAAGTGGGACCTTCTGACAGTGTCTGAAGTAGCACGGACATGCCACCGTGTACAGAATTGCCACCCATCCCAAAAAGGTAATGGTGTGCCTAAAGACAGTCCGGAGAACTGTGACAAGACTGATCAAGGTCACAGCAAAAATTTGCTCATGAAGAGGGATTAGCAAGGGCTCCGAGACTGTACATTTCAGAGGAGATGAATGTGAAGGGATGATAAAGGTATATTAGAAAATGACAGAAGGATCTTTTGTTCTTTCTGCCTCATAACACAAGAAAAAGGACAGTTCCACAAGAAAAATGGAAATAAAAATGGGGAAATATAAAGCTGATACAGGAACTGCTTTTCCCCTGTGCTGGGGGAACTTTTGGGGCAAAGAGCCTACTGAGCCAAAGGAAGAAGTTGATGCATTTTTGCAGCCTCCAACAACAGCCACTGCTAGGGGAATAGCCAGTAGGCCACCCTACACGAAAGTATCTGCCAGCCGTCTAGTTGTGTGCCTGTCAGCGCTGAGCATATCCAGAATACATTCAGGAGACGGCAAAGGGTGCTTCTCCAGCCTGTGACAAAACTGAGTTGCACTCTTCAGGTTCTTGCAAAAGCAAATCCTTTGCCCAGATCCACAGCAGCAGCTCACGGGGGGTTCACATCTGGTCGAGCTGCACAGAGGGAGGCATTTGCTAGTACCTGTGATTCAGCTTTTTGCCATTCCCTTACCTCTGGTACCACCACAGCTACAGGGATGATAGGAGATAAGGCTGAAGAGGAGTGTGCCAGGGGCCACATCCTGCCTGCAAATCACCCATCGAGCCATCACCTAACACATGGTCTAGCTCTCAGATGGGACCAAATCACAGTCTGTATGTGACATCATACTTCCAGAACTTTCTCCTGTCTCTTGGGGTGTTCCCAGCACAGAAGCAAAGAGCCCATCTCCCTGTGTGAGCCAGTGGGGACAGTGCCTGCTGGCATTACGTGCCAGAAAGCATGCAACGAGTTGTACAGCGCTGCAAAGGAAGCAGGGCTGCAACAGGGTAAGGTCTGCAACCTCGGGTGGAGATCGGTGAGCGCTCAAGAGAAAAAATCAGCTGCCATTAATGTCTGTCCTTTGGCTGATGCAATGACAGCTAGGTTTTTCGGGTTTTCCCCCCTTGGTCATACTGGGTACAGCTGCCTCTGTAGAAAAGGACAGTGGCGGGCCGGTCCAGAGGAGATAACAGTGCTGACAGGTCCAAAATACCTGGGCTGTAAACCAGCACTCCAAGATATTTCCTTCTAGCTCTATCCAGGCAGATTTCTTTCGCCATTTGGAAACAGATAACTGCAGTGACCTGTCCATCCAGTAACGTGTCACCATGGGGGCTCTCGCTTTGCCTACCCTCCTACCTCAGCACCTATTTACCTCCAGGTGTGGACTGGATGCTTTCCCCCAGGAACCAGGAGGAATCAAGGGCAGAGGTAGGTGGCCACCCTTCTGTCTTTCATCTCTAAACTTCCACTGTTTCCCAGCTGCTCCTTCGGGCTATTTCTCATCCACTCCCGCCCAGAGGTGGCTGGAGATCACCACAGCTCAAAACCCTCAAATTCTTACAGAAGTCAGAGGTGAACCACCCTACCTGCAGCCTCCAGCTCCTGGTCCATACAGCCCCATCTCACCAACCCCACTCAGCCCACAGCAGTAAGGAAACCTCTGGTCTGATACTGAGGGCAAGCCTCAGGCAGCATTTCTCCTCTCCATCCTGGAGAGCCATGCACAGAAGCCAGAGAGGCTGGCCAGCTGGGACTGTGCTGGCAGCGGCAGCCTGCAGGCATGCAGAGAAGTCAGCAGTGATGGAAAAACAGCAGAACAGCACTGGGTTTGGAGGAGGACAGGAAAGTTCTGATAAATTCCTCCTCTCTCCTCAACTGCTCCTGCTCGGTCAGTGACTCACTGAGCTCCCAGTCGACAGCGCTGTCAGGACATGGGGTTCCAAATGGAGATTAAGCACATGGAGACTGGGATGAGGAGCGTAAGTCAGCGCCAGCATCCAGGGGTGACCCAGAACTTTCTCCAGTGCCTGGCACTGATCTCCCATGGATGAACGGGGTCTGCTTTCTGTAGGGGTGCCTCCCATCCCATAAGCTAGCCCTGCTCATTGCAGGGGTCGTGATGCTGTTGTTTGGGGGTCCCACTCTGTGGGATGCCACATCACCCCACAAACTTCTGTCCTTTCCCCATGCCATGAGAAACCAATGCTCAGACTTCATGCCTGGAAGATCAGGGTTTGTTTTGGCCTTCTCTAGACAAAAATAATAGCAGCAGTCCTATGCTCCCCGCTTCCCACTGCAATGGCAAAAGAGGACTGTCAGTGAAAGAAGAGCAGAGGGCTAATTAGAACAGGTCTCTGCTGGATCCTCAAATACCTCTGTGATGCACATCAGTGCAAAAAACCCTCATCCACACGGGGAGAGTGCAGCGGGTGTAGAGCAGCAGACGTTTGCAGAGAAAATGAGACTCAACAAAACAACAACTGGCTTCTGGGGAGCTGCACCTTGCACGTCCCCTGAAACCAGCTGCCAAATACGAAGAAATCTCATTGCAATATCTCACCCCCAGGCCCCTCCTTCCGCCCTGTGCAGTCACCCCCAAATGCAACGAGCCAAACTTCCCCCCTTTTTTTTTAATTTCTCACCCCTGCAAGCAAACAAACAACTCAGTGCCAGGGGGAAAAGACCACAGTGTCTCCGGGCGATGGGCAAAGCGCCCTGTGAGGGTTCAATCTGCGTCATTCAAGTGCTGGAAAAGAGGAAAACAGCAAAGCTCTCGGGGAGGAGAGGTGTGCCGGGAACAGGGGAAGGCTTGAAATTTCTTGAATGTAATACAGATCACATATGCATGAGCCTGAATGAGACATCCCCTGCCAGCAACTCCCAGCCTGGCAGTGGTTCAGGTGTCCCCTCGATTCAGGTCCTGGCATCCAAGTCTCCACTGTGGATTTTTTTCTCCCCTCTCTCTCTTTTTCCCTTCCCTTCTCTCTCTCCCTTTCTGGAAAGCGTCGTACTACACTGGCAGCCTGCCATGCTCACGTCTGCCTCCCACTTCATCCCCATCTGCCATTGTTTCCAATCAGTTTAGGAAACAGCGCTGAGAACAATTAGAAAAGATAACGAGGAAGAATTACATAATTACAGGCCACCGCATCCAAAGCATTTTTGCAGGCTGAGCTCTGCCTGAGGGAGGGAGAGCGACTTAATCACACTCTGTCTCTGCCTTAACTTGACTGTCTCACCATCACCAACACGATACCTGGAGAGAGGACCCCTCTGCAGCTGGACTCCACAAGCTGCCACAAGAGTTTCACCCAGAAAGATAGTTTGGGGCTTGGCAGAGAGGAATCTCTTTCTCCCATGCCTTATCTGTCTGGGGGAGTTTTCAGACTCAGCCCTGCCCAGCTGTCTCCCCGGATCACATCTGAGCAGCAGACATCACCGGCAGCAAGAAGGAAGATGCTCAAGGAATTAATCTGCTCTCGAGGTCCCCAGTGAGGCTTATGCAACAGTCCCCAGCCAATCCAGGCTCCAATGTGCCAGCAGAAAGATATCACGAAACTGCAAGCAAGCGAAGACACCGAGACCAGCTCCGCACACCAGAACAGATCTGTGCCCACAGTACGTGCACTCCCCAGCCACGACCCCTGTCCCTCCCACCAGCCCTCCCCGCTGCAAGGAGCTGCAGTTCTTGTTGTGTGCACGCATCTGTGGCTAATACAGGCTATATACCTGAGCTCTCCTAGACGCCCTCGCCCTGTCAAAGTCCTGCTTGATATTTCACCTGTGTGGCCCAAGCCACCTATTATTTCCATACCTTTCCAAATTACGTGCACAGCGCTGCTGTGACACCAGAATCCAGGTTTCTCCAGGTGGCTTGGAGGTGAAGCCAGGAAACCCGGCGCTGAATAGCTGCTGTTTGCGTTGCTAAACACCTGCCTACTTTCACCTATCCGATTCCCCCATCCCTCCCCGTACAATAGGTTTACCACCTGCCACCTCTTGCATTAGAGCTACCAGAGAATATAATGCCAGGAAAGGAGACATTTACCCAGGAGAGCACTGTCTTGAATGCTTTTCTTCGAAGGATTTCAAAGCAATTCTCTTATCATCATCCTCATGTGGATGGAGGCAGGGACCTCTATGTGAACTGATATTTGATCTGGCTTCAGAGAAGCTCTAAGATCACTGTATTTCCCTTGCCATACATGCCGAGGTTGATTTGCTGCTCAGCCGTTATTTCTGGGAGCAGAGAAGCATCTTCAAATTTAAGAATCCACTTATTTGGCCGTAAGCAACTCTTAACAAACATCAGAGTAATTAAAAATCTCCCAAAAGCATGAGATCTGGGAAATGCCTTTGATATTTGCTCTAACTACGAATGCTCTCTCATCCTGACTCAGTGTGTCACAGATGTTAACTGTGAATTCCCCTTCATTCTTTAACCTCCTGAGCTCAGCAAATCCACCATTACCACGTCCTTCCTGATTTAGGTGTAATTCAGAGCTTTTGAAATTAAACCCCTTTCATGACACCTTTGATTGAGACGTTCCTGCAGAAGGACTCTAGGGCCTCTCCGTTCCCTTTTAAGATGCAATGAAAGCAAGAAACTGTCCAAGCTTTGCAGGAGGGGCTTGAAATTTGAAAATTAGGCATGGGAAATAACACACAACACGTGGATATACAGGTGTTCATACGATCTTGGAACAGGAGCAAAAGTGCTGGAGCAGCGGCTTCTTGGAGGTTCCTTCAGTTTGGCTCATGGCCTTCTGCGCTCCCCACTTACCAGGTCTCGCTGGGCAGGTGAAGTATTAAGAGATCCTTGCTCAAAATGCCCATTCTATCATTTAAAATAAATCAGACAGCGCAACCCAAGCTTGGAGTCTCACATGGATAAGCAACACAGACGTTTCCAAATTAACTCATCTGAGATTCATCATCACAGTGAGTATTCACTGGATTCATATCGCATACATTAAGGTCACTTAAGGTAACTTGGGAAACTAGCCACCTGATGCTGCCGTGTAAGGAATGAGATGAAGGCGGCACCTTTGGAGAGCAATTCAGATCTAAGACAGAGACAGACCACCTCAGGACATACTAATGGCTCTGCATTGCCAGTGAATGCCCAAGGGTGGCCATGCAGCTCACTTAGGTATCTAAAGCAGGTGGGACTATGTTTCTTGAGGATGTGGTTCTCAACCATTGCAATGACCAATATACAAGGAGTGCAGAATGTTTAACTGGGAGGGAATCAGTCCTGCCAAGGAAGTCTGGACTGAGACACACGATGCATTACTCAATGAGTAAAATCATCAGCGTCTCCATGTTTTTTAGATAGTCCGTGGAAGGTTAGCTTGGATTTCAGAGAGGGCCAAAACAACAGTTCAGTTTGGACACTCCACTTTGAAATGATGACATTAACGAGCCTGTTTTGCTACGTTCCCATCCAGAAAGAAAGCTCGAGTAGTCACACAGCTTGCAGATACTGATAGAAAGATCTTTAGAACCGGACTGAATGCGCACTTTGTGTTTAGGGTTCTCCAGGCCTATTCCAGATGCAGTAACATACTCAAGCTCTTGAAGGGAGGGATTTCCCAGACATGGGTCTGGGAAAGAGCCAGGGGATTTCCCAGGGAGGGGACAAAAGCAAAAGTGGATGAAACACACAGGGAGGAGTCTGTGTTTATGAATATGCCTCTGTAATTGAAAAGAAAATGCAAAATAAAGCAAACCAGGAGGACGGTAAAAATAGAAGAGCCAGTGTATGAAATGTGGGCTGAATGATCTATAAGGAAAATGCTCCTCAAAGCTTTGCACCAGTTGTCAACAGCTGTTCAACACACCTGCATAGTAACAGCTATCACAGGGGCAGAGGTTTTTTTGCATGCACTTGAGCACAATGAAAGCTCCTCTCCCAAGATAGGAAGCCCAGGGAGGGGTGGGGGAAGGAGGAGGGGGTCCATTTTTGTCTCTGAGAAGCACTCCTTGTGGCATTCCCTTGATTTCCCATTGTTCAGAAGATGGCTTCCCATCATTGCCACTGTTCTGAGCATAGTGAATGGCTGGAGACAGTCATTAGATTGCCCATTGCCACTCATTAGATGAACACCCCAGGGAGGGACCCCACTGGTGCAGAGCCCTTCAGATGCTAAGAGCATCCCAGTTCGGTGCCTTCCTTTAGGGAGGAGGATTTCCCTGGGATGTTCTCCACTGCACCCTTTGGTGACCAGCACCCTGCCAACATTGTAACCCTCCAGGGTCCATCCAGACCCCACTCTGCTGAGATCCCTGCAAGCTCTGCCCTATTGCTGGACCACTGCAGAGGGTTCCCCCTACGAACAGCTCTCCCTGAGCTGAGCAGCTCCTCTCAGTGCCTTCCTGGTGCCAAGAGCCTAACTGCACCGCACCACTCCAGGAGAGCAAATCTCCAACAAAACAACAGCACACACACACACACACACACAAAAAAAAAAAAAAAAGCGTTGAGGGCGGGCGAGGAGGGAAAAATGGTGTCAAAACCTGGACACATCACGACACTGTTTCCATGGCAACCTCTCATTCCTACAGCAGCTCAAGCCTGTTTTAATCAGTGGCAGCATTTACCAATAAAGTCTGCTGGGATCCACACTTCCTTCCCGTGTATCTGCCCTGGGATGGATGGGGCCGTGCATCCCCAGAGGCAGGGGACACCTTTGAAAAATGATGGTGACTGTTCTTCCCTAGGGCTTCAGCAGCTGGAGCCAAGCTGCTGTGATACCTACCCCATGCCACAGAGGGGTTGCAGGGCACTGTTCTGGACATGCACACCTCTGCAAACATCCTCACACTCGCTTTCCCTTCTAGAAAATCCCAAGCCAAGCAACTTCACAGCCTCCTCAAATTGCTGTCAGCAAGCTTAGCCCTTGGTGGCTTGCAGAGCTGCCCCAAAACCCATGAGCTTCCAGTACTCCCTGCAGGCATCAAACCATGGTGGAGGCAGGAGTGGTGGGAAAGGTCCAGAGGCAGCCGCTCTGGTTGGTACCATACGGTCTGTCAATGGGTCTGTGCAGAAGTGACACGGAGGAGATGAATCGCTCAGTCCTCAACAGCAAAGGCAGGGGATCTTGTTTTTAAAAAATGGTTATTTCCACCGGTCTAGTTCAAGTGCACTTTGCTTTTTCCTACCTGGAGCCTGCAAGGTGCCAAATTGCAAGACGATACCTCACGGCAGTTTTCATGTTGCTTATAATGTTGTTATTTCTAAGGAGTCCAAAAAGAAAATATTTAAATTCAGTTCTGGTTCAACTCCAGAACAGCAGGTCTGATTTAGATGGCTTAAATCCGCTTCCAGTTCAAGTTCACCTCAACTCCCCTGGGATTTTGCAGTGCAAATTTAAATATCATAACCCAAACAATCAAAACTGCCTAATGCCCTTGGCTTCAGATCTGAAGCAGCTCTGCAAAACAACTCCTTGAGCAGAAAGTGTCACAAATCTTTCTTAAAAATCTTCATGCTCACTATTTTTACAGCATCTGTCACATTGGTGTCTGGATTAAAACTGGACAGGAATTTTGACTTGCATACAGTTGTCACCAACCAACACAGGGCAAGTGTTACCCACAGCAAAAGAACTTCTCAACAGTTTTGAAAAGTCTGAGAAGTTTCTTTGTAAAATTTCAAACATAAAGATGCTGATTTTTTATTTTTTGAAGGAATTTTTAATTGATTTTAAAAATGGCAAAAATTATAAAATATCAAAGTGAGGAAAAAAAAAATTTCAATAAGCTTCAAATATTTAACTGGGCCCTGTGTTAAAGCAGTATGTTCTTTTGTTGCTTTTTAAAATGCCTTTATTTCAACAGAAAACTGGAAGAAAGTGGTTTAGGTCAACCAAAAGATTTTTCAGTGTCTTTTTGCTTTCAGCCAGTGAACCTGAAATCAATTATTTGTACATGTTTAGCCCTGATCCATGACTAGGACTTCTCCAGTAATTCAAATAAACACAAATTGATAGTAATCTCACTGTGTTTGGGTTTGCTTTCTGCAGATGTTCTAATGGACCAGTTTGCTTTCCGCAGATGGACCAGTTAAGCACCAGGGAATTTTGCAAGCATAAACATGGAGCAATTTTCCAGGACTGTCTCTGGAGAGTGAATTTTGAACACATTTACCCATCCTGCTTCTAGGAAATATCTATGACATACCACATAAACAAGTGGTCTGCCACATCAGACCACCACAGCCCAGATTTCATGGGTTTGCAGGGAAGTGCCTGACACAGCTCACCGCTTTTTCCAACAGGGATCACCCAATGGAGCTGATGGGTGGTGGGGCTAAAATTATGGGAGCTCTTTCCTTGCACAACATGTTGTCAAACCATGAAGCTCCCTGCCTCAGGGCATCCTGAATGCTCAAGGTCTGCACAGCTGCAAAAAGCATGCAGGCAGATTTGGGGAAGAAAAATCCACCGCAGGCATTAAATACAGTAGCAGCATATAAACCACCCCAGCCACTCCTCATGAGTGCCTCTTCCCCACTGGCAAACTGTCCCCAACGCCTCTGTGCACCTTCACTTCAGCTTCTGCTCACTGTAAATATTTAACAAAGCTTGCTCTCTCCGGAGACCCCCTCCTCAGCGCCGCCTCGGCTGCACACTGCATCTGAACACCAGCCAAGGTTAACAAATTTGAGTGAAATGTCACAGCTTAGCCCTTCCTTCTCTGGCACCCTCCAGAGTGTAGATTCATGCTCCACAAGCCACAGGGTGTTATTGTATTTGTTTTTTCTTGCAGGGAGCTATTGCCATTTAATGCTTTGCCTGACAGCTGCTGTGATTAATAGGTGATGTGCCAAGAGCCACATACTACTATTATTATTATGGCAACATTTAGAGGTCATAACCAAGAGCAGGGTCCCATTGTGCCAGGCACTGTACACTGTTGGAAGTAGTCCCTGACTGAGAAAACCTCCACCTAAGTAGGCATTTCTGGGAACGGGGGGAGTGGGGGGTGCGGGAATGTACAAAACTCTAGGTGCTGTGGTTTTTTTCTACAGTACTGTGCACAAGGTAAGCAGTAGAAGAGAATAACTCTGTCCCCCAACACCCTGACACCAAATGTGCTAGACCATGCTGTCTACCAGCTAGGGATTAACTTCCATGCATAACCATTCTACCATTGCACGGGGTACATGCATGGGTACAAGGATTTTGGTCAGCGAGTTACGTTGCATCTGCAAGGTTAGACTAGCACACTCACGAAAACCAAAAAAACCCGAAAAAATTGAAGCAAAAGAGCCCAAAATTTTGTTAGTCGGTGTTAGAAAGCCATGCCTTCAGTATAGCCTTCCTATTCTATCCTGGAGAGCTCAGCCTTTCCTCTTTCTGACATGTATGTTAACAGAACAAACTGCCTTATTTTCTAAAAAGATGAACCTAAACACCAGGTCAAGTGATTTGACCAAGGTTTCCACACAATTTGGTGTCAAGAGCACAAATAAAACCCTAAAGACATAACAGCTTGTCCAGTGTGTTGTCACCTAGATCCCACACCCAGCTCTGGAAGATGTAACATCCCTCAGCTCCCTGTGCCATGAACCTTACTGGAAATGTGCTGGCCTCCAAGGTGGAGGCTACAGCTCCTGTCTGACTTTTTTCAGCTGGTGAGAAACGGAGATTGAGGTGCTCCGTTAGAGGAAATCTTATGTGATCTACAACCACGTAGATGAATTCCCAAATTCATTCAGTTGCACAACAGGGCTGGGTAATACGTTATCTCCAACTATTTGCTTGTCTTTGAATTTAGGTATCATTCCATCCCCAGTAAGACATTGCTGTTTAGAGGCAGAGAAACAACAACGAAAAGGATGAAAGATACAGGAGTGGAAACTCAGACATAAATTGTTATTTAAAAGATGCAGTCCCCTGCAAGCTGTAAGCTTCTCATCACCCCGAAGTATTTGCTTTGCAGGCTTTGCTCAGCTCTGTGCCCAGGGGCTGAAATCTGAACCCTGATATCTGCCCATATCCACTTTTCAGCACTACTGCAGAACTGATGGACTTTTCAAGTCTTCATGGACACTTGTGTTGTTAGCATTGGGAAACGTAGAAATACAACACAAAACCAGGCTAACAACCAAACACCCTCTTAGCTGGACCCAGATGGGGCAGAAAGAGACTTGGATACCTAAGGATGTGGCAGATTAGTTTTAGGAGTGGTCCTAAAAGGTTTCTCTTGAAGTTTCCTTCTTGACGGTTTTTCCTTCAAGGAAAGCACCTGGTGAAAATGGGCAGAGAAATGTTCTCCCTCTGAACCCATCAAACCCTAGAGGCAGCTCACAGCCTGTCTCCAAAGCCCCACACAGAAGCAGAGACCACACACCTCAGCCAGAACTAGTCTAAAAGCTCAAAAGGGTGTGCTCTGAATTTCTTCATTCAATTGACCTTTTTAAGACCAACCTCTTATAGACCAGAACATGCAGAAGCTGTTTTGTTCCCAAGTGCTGTTACAGTATGATTTATTCATGCCAAACATGAGCCCTTTTCAGTGCTCTCAGCCTTGAATCTCTCTACCGGCAAGGGATGGACAAGTGCAGCTCTCTATCTCCTGTCCTCTGCTCTGCCTACCTCATGATGGCCAAGATCTAGCTCTTGGTCTTAGCTCTGTGTTATCCAAGTGGAGGTCTGAGATCTCACATGATCTTCATGTCATCTCATCTGTCTTCATGTGCAAGGCGGGACCACAGTCAGATCCAGAGTAAAGCCTCTCCCCAGGGGTATTTCTAATCCCACACAAAGGAAAAATAACTGAGAAGAGTGGAAGGAGGAAGGATTTTTGAAAACACATACTGCAGCACACGAATGATTGGTACGTTGCTATTGACTGGTGCTCCTTTCTGTACCCAACAGGAATAAATCCTCCACTATCACACAGCACTGGGATCTCAGTATAGCTTTTTATTAAATAAGAGCCACCTTCACTTCAAAATAGAATAAAAAAGCAAATATGAATGAGTACCACTACAGAAAAGCTGCCTTGGATCCTGGTGGGATATTATATTTGTCTGGGTCTGTCAAACCACGTAAGCTTGCCTCCACTTAAGAAATTACATTACGATACACAACAGCTGACTCTGGAAAGAAAGAAAGTTGTCCCCCAATAAAACCCAATTGGCCTGCTTTTTGCAGTGCTGTCTCTGAACTAACCAGCCTGAAACTGCCTAAAAAGAGTCTGACATGTAATTTATACTATGGCAGAGGAAAATAATTTCACTTAGAGAGAGATCATCAGCTGAATCAGAAAAGAGTTACACCTGTGGAAGACAAGTTTAATATGATAACAGTTCTGGGAGAATGAAATAAGTATTCTCCCTTATATACTTTATCAAAACCAAACAAACAGAAAATACCCAAACCCACCACAACTCCCTGCAATGCTACTGTGTGGAATCAATCCAGTATCTCCCACGTGGACAGTTACTAACTGTCCCTTCTCTGTGCAAAGGACTATCACATAAGAGCTGGGCCTTGGAAGTACTTCTGAGTTAGTGGCTTTTTCACGATCATGAAAAAGTCATCATTTATCTCGGCAGAAGAAAAAACTTCTACTTAAAAAAAAAAGCCAAACCAAAAATGAAGAAAAAACCTGACAGCTTGAAGGCAAGAGCCACGTGGCATACTAGAGGAGAGGGGGAAATGGCATACAGAGCACCAAGCCATCCACAGCAGAACTCGAGCCAGTAACAGCCCACGGAAATCCTTTCCCTTTTTTACAGATGCAGCTAAATAGCATTGAAAGAAAATAAAAACTAACAAGAAGCAGGGATGGTTTTATCAAGCCTCCACAAAAGTTGAACTGCTCCTGGGAGCTGGTGTTTTTTCCCCCCTTTTGAGCAATTCAGCAGTGACAGAAAGGATGACTTCTTCCGTGCACACCCCCCATAACTCCATCGTCGGATTTGATGTTTCAAAAGGAAGCTTCAATCCCCATGAATAAAAGCAACTGTTTGAAAGAGTTTATTCACTTGCCATGTAACCTAGACAGGAGGGAGCTGACGGCTTGTGGCGGGTTTACGATAGGCCAGCCTTTACCCTTACAAGTCTAGATTCAAGCAGAGACATCAGTAATGGATTTTCACCAAGTGCTGACAGGAAAGAAGGTATCTGCAGCTCTTCCTTCTCTTCACATCCTCCTCACATCTTGAGTATTAACTCCAGCCTGCGCTAGCCCTTTCTCCTACGGCTGATATGTTTCTGCTTTTTCTGAAGGAGTAAAAGAGAGATTTGACTTGAGAGGAGCCTTGTTTATTTTGCTCCTGCATGTAACGCTCCAAAGGCAAGGCTCCATCTCATGGTTATTGGAGGTCTCGTAACCCTCCTGCCACTTAGATCCAAGTTCTCTTGTCACCTGCTCTGAGCTTCCTTCACATTCTCCCTGCTACTTGACTTTCCCCCAGTTACCCCTGCTACAGACCTTGGGAACAGACAGTCTGTGTTAACCTTGGAGATAACTCTCCGTTTTTCATCTGCTGGGAGGACAGAAAATAGCTTTAAATAAAAATGGAAATTTAAAGTAAAAGGAAGGAAAGATGTGATAACAACATCCATGTCCTGCTGTCAAATAGTTCAGTGTAGCATTTACCCTTCATATAAAGCCATGAAAGCGCATAGTCAAGGGCTTTTGAAAAGAGTCAGCAATGAATCCAGCTTCAACCCATCTATTTTGCTGGTGCTATCCAAAACATGAGTGATGGAAACAATTCATTGCCATCAGCAAATTCCTGCCTTCCCATTTTTCCTCCAGACAGCCCTACTCAAGTCGCTCACTTCATCCTGCTGTCCTGCTCTCTGGTCTAGCAAGTCTCCTTTCTGGTGCCAGGGATGATACAAGGAAGCATGGAGAAAAGAAAGGAAGAGGTTGGTTCCTTCTCCCATCTTCCCAGGAGATAGCAGCCACCTCCATGCACCACGCTAGGAGACTACAGCCGCCTCTCATGAAAAATTGAGGTAAAACCCAAAGACTGCACTGAGTGAGAACCATAATTTAGATACTGGGTCTTAGAAGACGGTGTGCCAAAAGCAGAGCTGGCTCTGCACTTTGCACAAGGAAGGGGTTCATCCCCATTGCACTAAAATAATGATGACACCCTGGACTAGTCCCATGATGTGCTATCCACCCCAAACGACATGAAGAATTTAGAAGAGGGAACAAAACCTTCACTGTGGACCACATAAAAAATTCCCTGCAGAAATCAGTGAGCTAAGACCGGTCTCCAACCTGAAGAGCAAAGTTTCAAATTCCCTCAAAACTTTTCCTTACAACACACACTACTGCAAGCTGGGAAAATTAAGCTGGCCCATACTCATACTCTTCCCCAGGCTTCTGCTCACTCTTTGGATAGGACAATGGGTTAGACTGGTCTTAAAATTGTCCTGAGTGGGCAGCAATCACAGCAATTACTTACGGATGAAAGGCAGTGCTAGCCGTTATTGAACCTATCTCACTCCAGATGTTGCGGATCACCAAGCACGCGGACTAGCACAACTTCCAGTGTAGAAAAGCTGTGCTTTACCAGAAGTTCAGCTTACTTTGGCCTGAAAATTGAGCTTGTTCCATAAGTTCTTTGGTTCCAGTGTATGGAAGGAGAGGAAATCCCTAGGACAGCATGTGTAGCTGAAGTGTCTAGCAAAAGGAGAGACTGGGATTTCCTTAATATGCAAGAGTTTGTCTTCCTGAGTTGGTGGCATTTTCCCCCCCGCCCTGTGTTTTTTCCATACATGCTCTTTGTCATGGAGTCTCTCTGTTGTCTTCTTCAACCTAATATCCATTACGTTAGGCTAGAAATACACATTTTGGTTTGTGCCTTTAGGGAAGCAACAGGAAAAAGAGAGAATGGAAGAAGCTGAAAGCACTGGGAG
>JAVJGI010000060.1:62845971-62866171 GCA_035590275.1 Ibycter americanus | reverse complement strand
AAGGAGATAGAGGGGGGGGGCGGGGGGGAAGATTAATAAAGAGGAAAGAGAAAAAAACAACAGCTGGGGGGGAGGTGGGGGGTGGAACCAATATAATTAGCAAAAACCTACTCTGACACAAATTAGTCCTGTTCTTCTAGGCAGCTTCCCAGGGAGAGAAGAAGGGTCAGGGAACCCAATTTCCTGCCTTTTTTCAATGGAGCTTTCCCGTGCCAAAGGAGCAGAGTGTAAGCTCAGTTGTGGAGATTCACAATGCCCACATACTCCTGAAACACGGAATTCTGCCTTTCTTGTTGGGCATTGCCTGGGAAAGCCGGAGTGAGCCCTGCGAAAAGCTGCTTAGTGCAACTGGCCCTGCTCTTCTTTCTCTATTTCTGAGCCAGGCATGAAAGTCTTGGGAGAAATTCAGGACTCCATGAAACTTGTTTTGAAAGGAAATGCAGCTGATTCTCATATGGGAAGGGGAGAGAGACATCTTCTCTGACACAGGATAAGAAGTTATTCACAAAGATTTCCTATCATTCCAACCTATATTTAATGCAGAATACACATATTTGCACATTGTAGGATAAAGAAGACTACGGATACTCTGGGCCAACTCTACGACGAGTTTGTTATTCTGCTATCCAATCGCCCTTTCCGGGAGAAAGCAATGGACATCCTTCTGGACCTGGGGTCAAAATGAGTAGGTATGTGATAGTACATCATTTTAGATCTGTATTCTGGTATTTTTTACACACCAGTTGTGAGATAAATAGACTGCACAGCAGGACTTCTATCCTACTACACTGTTACTTCCAGTCTGACTATCACTGTGGATGTGAGCAACTTTCCACTCACAGGGAAAGCTTTGCATCCTTCCTTGAGCATGTATATTATATTGTAGCAATTTCTGTCATGGCCTGGATAGATGGGACTGCAGAAGAGGCAGAAGCCAGATCACCAACAACCTTAATGTTAAGAACCAGCTGTTTCTCATCCACAGCACTTTTCCCAGAAAAAACACGAATCACAGATAATCCATGGGGTCACCTGGCTCGTAAGTTTTATTCAGATCTCCGTCGAGTCACCCTACACCACCTTTTCTCCTATGGCACCCTAATTGCTTTGTTCTGAATTGGAGGAGGATCTAGGTTTTGCTCTTCCTTGGTATTACTGAGAAATGAATAGTCTGAAAATAATTAAAACCTGCCATTCTTCATCCAGAGGTGACAATCTGTCTCCTTTCAACCCAACAGCCTGACACCAGCTGCCCACACCTACCTTTTGGGATTGAAAAACTGAGGTTCAGCCCTATCCAATGACTGACAAATCCAGCAACTCCCTGCAGCTTTGGCTCAGATCTTAACTTATAGAACAAGGTGATAGATTTTGTAGGAACGAAGCACCCTCTTTCTCATTGTTTTTGAAAGCTTACTCAGATACAACCTGAACCTGAAAAAAACACCTTACAGTCATACAGCCTGGAGATCCCCATTGCATTTCAGTAGAAGTTACAAACTGTCTACTTGTACAACTTTTACTGAGGACAGAGAAGACAACCTTGGGTTTTTAGACAGTAAGAATGGCCTTACTGGGTCTAGTCAAAGATCCAGCTAGCAAATAGCTGCCTCTGGCAATGGCCAATGCCAGATGCCAAGGGAAGAGCAGAGGAAAAGGGTAAGCATCCAGCAGTATGTGCCCAAAATACTCTTTCCAAGAGTTTTAGGCTGAGGGATGTCCCAAGCCAAACGTAGAAACTTTACAGTTAATGGCCCTCCATTGATTCCTTTGCTACAGATTGGTCTGGCTGCTTTTTTGAACCTAGAATATGTCCTGCAGCAGGAAGTTCTACCAGTCAATTAGTTTTTGTAACCAGAGAGATGGCTTTTTTTCTCCCAGAACAAGTTTCCATTTGTTTTGAACCTGACATCTGCTACTTCCCTGAGAAAGTCCCGAGTTCTTACATTGGAAAAGACAATGAACAATTGAACTCTATCCACTTTCCACAGAAATTACTCCCCTCACCCCTGAAAAGAACCCACTAAAAACCAACAATAAAATAATTTTTTTAAAAATCAAACAGTGCTAGAAGCTGGATTTCTCACCAGGAAAAGAAAATAAGGAATAATGCTGGGGTTGTCTATTAGGAGACCTGTCTCAGTTTTTAGATCATCTTTAATCCATTCAGTCTTTATATCATGCTTCCACGCTTGCTATTTTTACAATAAAGTTGACCCCTCCATAACAACAAGTGCCTCTTTATCAAAACAACTTCTCCCCCAGCAAAAAATGTCCATCTTTCACTGCCAAGGTCTCCCAGGACTTTATGGATGACAGATTCATCCCAGCTATACCAGAACGCTTTCAAATTTCAGCAGAAAAACCCAGATTCAGATCCCTCCCCTCACTCGCACAGATACCTTGTCTCTCTCCCTCTTGCTTCTGCACATCTATTATGCGCATTTTCATTAGGAGCATTTTGCAAGCGATCTGTTGATTCATTGTATTAGAATTGCAAACAAATGGTATCATTTTCCCTGCACACTCTTTTTGAGAATTCAGCATTGATTTCCCAGCATTGTCGGGCTACTTGACTGATACTTCTGGTTGATTTGAACCCTTTAAGATTCCTCGCTGAAACCACTCCTGCTCATCAGTTCTTCTGCTAGGACTCAAGAGCCAGCAGGAGCGCAGGCACCTGCACTAGTTTACACAGGCCCCACATTTCCCTATTCTGTGTTTGATTTATAATGCTTTTCCTTGAAATTGTAATGTGACAGCGGAAAGCGGGGAGCAAGGGGCCAAATTCAAATCTCTCCCTGATGTAATTCTACCGACTTCAGCGTTCGCTGTGTGTCAGATGGGCATGTGCATTTTTATCACATCCAGACCTTCAAAGAGCCCTTGATGCTCTAGGCAGTCAGTGCACTATTTAATCCTTCCAGTGCTGGGATTCTTTCTTTTTCCTGTGTGTTTTTGTCTTTTTAATAAACAAATGTGAATTTGCCACGGCAACTGTTATAACTGAAACCACAACAAAATACTTTCAAATGCTGTCATATTCTTTACTTGTGTAGAGACCCATAGTAACAGGTCTCACAGACCTTGACAAATATTCATGGATCTTGACATATCTGGCTGGCATAGCGAGGTTTAGGATCTTGCAGAGGAAAACAGAGGAACAGCAGCAGTAAGTAATTTGCCCACACTGTTGCATAGCAGGGTTTCTCTGATTGCAGAGATCAATGCCAACAAAACAACCCATGTAAACATGGCACTTTCAGAAGTCTAACTATATTCTCATTAGAGAAGAAAATGAGATAAAAAGCTCATCCAGGATCTGTACAGCTCCCATGGAAATCAGCAGGAGTTTTGCACTGCCTTCAGTGGGAGCTGCATCCTGCTGTAAGGTTCACAGGGCAATTCAGCATATTCTGCCTTGAAAGAATAAGGGTTTGGTACCTTCAGCAGTTCAGTGCCTTCACACCCCTAGGAACCTGGAGCATAATGTCAGAAATGAACTCTCCTTGCAAATGACCAATTAAGGATGCTAAGATCAAATCCAGCCACTAATCCAAGACTTTAAAACAAAGCACCAGAGCATCAAGGCCATCTGCACTCACTACCAGTGCAGAATCAAGACATTCAGTGGGGAAAAGGGCCTTTGGATTCCCAGGATTCAGGATGTTAGGCAGGAAGCAAGAGGAAAGATCTTTTACTACAGGAAGCAATCTCTTCAGGACAAGTGAAACCATTTGGGATTGTTAAAACCAAATTGCGCAGAGCCCTGGAAAGCACACTGATCTGCTGCTTACTATGAGGTCTTGAAGAGGAGGCAACTGACAAACTTTTTGAAATGTTCTCCCTTTGCTGGCTGGATAACTGAGCCTTCATTGGGCTGGACTCAAAGTGCTCTTGGGCAGAGACCTGAGGGCACCTCAGTGCAGGAGTGTGAGCCCCTCTCTGCTCGTCTGCCTCCCACACAGATCATGGAAAGCCTGGCCCAGCGCCCTTCATACTGGTATCTCCTGGGTGTGTTTCTCTTCCAACAGGCTGATTGTTTTCATTGCTGTGGCAGAGAATTGCAAATATGAAGTGCTCAGTGTACCAAAATGACATTTGTGTAACTTACATTGTAAATACTTGCTGACATGCTGACGTTGTTAATGTAAGAATGTTAAGAGGCTATTAATTTCATTATTGCTTAATCAGCAGTGAGCACTACTGTTCTGCTCTCCCAGCCCAGCTGCTTAGCTGGTGAGGTGTCCTCCAGAGAGGAGGTTGGGAATGCAGGACAGTGTTGATGATGCCAAATGCTGGTGCATGGTGGGGCACAACTCCACATATCTATGCACATCTGGAGCCTAGATGGATAGTTGCCTTCGTGAGCCTTTAAATGGGTAGGGGGTCTGGAAGATTTCAGTGGTGTCCCAGCCTTGAACTGAATCTATGTGGAGAAAGGGCCTTCAGTCTTTTGCTGATGTTTATCTATAACATCTATATGAACCAATATGTGATCTTTCTTGTTTTGTTTTTCCTGCCTTCTCTTTCCTGTCTCTTCTCATCCTCAGAAAACCCTGCTACAAATCCAAAAAACTATTTCTCAGCAGCAGAATAACGCAGCTTTTCCCTATGCCCCCCAAAAGTCATGTACACCCAGGACAGAAAAGATCCTGTTCCACCCCTTCTTGGATACAGTTCTCAAGTTTATGAGAATGTCTAAACCTATGGGATTTATGAACACCAACGCCTTCATTGCTTACTTGAGGAAACAGCCTCAAGTTGGGCCAGAGGGGGAGGTTTAGATTGGATATTAAGAAGAATTTCTTCACCGAAATTGTTGTCAAGCATCAGAACAGGCTGCCCAGGGAAGTGGTGAAGTCACCATCCCTGGAGGGATTTGAAAGACATGTAGATGTGGTGCTTAGGGACATGATTTAGTGGTGGACTTGGCAATGTTAGGCTAACGGTTGGAATCGATGATCTTAAAGGTCTTTTCCAACCTAAACGATTCTATGATTCTGTTTTATCAAGTCTATTCTTTTATATGCTCTGTCAGAGTTCATCGTAGGTCAGATTGAGAATCTCTCAGACTCCAAGAAGTTAGAGCAGGAGGGGAGAAAAAGACCTGTAAAGTCGTGTAGTCTGACCCTCTTTTAGTGCAAGAAGAAAGAGGTTCCCTTGAGGAGACCGAGGCAAAAGGACACAGAGAGACAGCTCTTGTAATGGGAAAACTATTAGCCCAATGAGTTGAAAAAGTGACAGACTGATAAGAAGTAGCCTGAGTATGAGGAATAACTTCCTGACAGCAAGATCTATCAGACTGCAGGAGAGAGGCCCAGGGGAAATGTCAGGAGGACCAGCATTCAAGCCACTAAGAACAAAACATATTTGGAAGTAAACCTGCAATGACCAGGAAACTAAACCAGCTACAATATCTTAGCAGTAAGTCTTTTCCATAGCCAATAATTCATGAGGAGATATCAGGAGGCACAAACAATGTCCAAAGAGGAATGTAGTTGACCTACCCGACTTCACCAAACGAGCATACAACTGCTACAGTTTATATGTCCCCTGGGACCTTGTGTGGCTCAACTAGGACAATCCGGAAGACTTGCAAAATGGCTAGAATGCAAATCCTTACTCAATACTGGCTAGAAGCAACAGCAATGCAAGGCTCACCACTACACAAGTTCTTACAGGTAGAAATGTTGCCACACTTAAGGCCACAGGACTTCTAATCTCCACGTGACCCCAACAAGATAGTATCATCCACTGGGTATTTAAAATTAAGCACCAGGTTTTATCAATAGAAAGTCATGCAGGAAACCCCCTGCCTGACCCCTTCCCACAACTTTCACCTAGGATGTTGACAACAATGCCAGTCAGAAGCTGTTCATCACCACAACTATCCCCTGGGAGTTGACCCATGCAGGACAATGTACCCATCAGTAGCCTGATGCAGGCCAGGCTGATTCCAAAGATCAACCAGAGATGGTTGGGAGCACATTACCCACTCCCAGGGTTGCACCCCTCCTGCACAAACGACTGGGTTAGGAGATGCTGGGACATCAGACCCAGAAAGATTGAGTGCATCTAACCTTGGAGATTAAAGAAACGAGGGCAACTTGTATACGCCATAGCCCCTGAATCAAGACTTGCTTTCATTCACTGGTTCTGCCTCTGACTCACTGTCTGACCTTGAGAAAGTCATTTAATCTCTCTGTGCCTCAAGATCTGCATAAAAATAATTATTATAGCTGATGTTTTATGGGGAAAGACTGCTACCATATAAAACATCATTCTAAAATGCCCTTTTCAAATTCTTCATTAGAAAAAAATTCTACCGGGGGGAGGAGGGGGGGGCAGAATTTCAAAATCTTATTAAGCCTTTCCCAGCATCTCAATGCATTTGACTAACTCTCAGCACACACTCTGCTACATTTAGATCAGAATTTGAGACTACAAATTGTTCATAACATCTTCTGACTTATTCCAGTGGCAGCTTCAAGTTCTGATGATGAATTGTATCTAATTAGTTATTTTGTCATTTGCAAAGATAGCTGGATAAATCACTATTTCCAGCTAGAAAACTTTAACTTAGCATCTCCCCTCCTTCTTAATCAACTTTTGAGCCATTCATTAGGTTTTCATCCAGAAATCCTTTTCCAAACAATTGTCAAGCAACCGACATTGTTTCAGGTTAAAATGAAGCTGGAGATTAGGCAGTTATTTTCTTATTTAAGGAAAAATATTTCCTGATTAGTGTCAGCCATATATATATATGTATATATTCATCTCAAAGCTTATCTTCTGTAAAATAAACATTGCTACAATTATTCACCCTGTTCCAAGCCCTCCTGTCAGAGAGCAAAATGCAGGGATTTGTTGTCAGCACTACTTGCAGGAAGAGCTTTCCTCTCTGTTTCAGGTTATGATGTGTGGGGAAGATGGTAAGAAAAAAGGGGAATTTCTGAACCTTCTTCATACCACCATCCTTCCTCAGCTGGCAGTGTGTGGCCCCTCCAAGAGGAATGATCTTTAGTATCCCGGTATTGAGTGCAGAAGGATGAGAAGGAAGAGACTGATCTGTTCAGAGGGCCCCACTTGGTCTTACCATAATATTTTTCCCTCTCTCATGGCACAAATTAAGCAGCTCTTTAGTTGCCACTCATTCCAACAGCCGAGACAAAAGTGTCTTCTGTGGGAAGCCACCACAGCTCAATCAGTGTCACACCGCCGCCTGTCACTCATGTATTACCCCGTTCGTTCTTATGAAAGACCTACTCAAATCTGAGGCTGTACAACACCTCGGCATCATGTGCTTCTCACACAGAAATAACAAAAGAGAGAGAGGGCTGTGTTCCACTGGGTTGTTTTGGAAGCTGCATATGACAGTAGTGGTGGCTGCTGGTGTTCAGCGAACAAAAGATTTGTCGCTGCTACAGGACTGAAGAAAGGGGGTGGGAGTTTGCATGAGTTACACCACCAGTTATTTAAAATTAAAATACTGATGTAACAGCTTTCTGATTATAGCTTGGATTTGGTTCACTGAGTTCCCAGCAGGATCTTCCCTCCTGCAGCACTGGAGGGTTTCTGTCTGTAGGACAGCCAACACCCAGGCTTGGATGAAGGGCCATCCCTGTGCCCCACACTGCAGAGAAGGTCAGGATGACCAGCCTTATTAGCACCTTAACTTCAGCAGGATCAAGGAAAGTCACTGCAGTGCTGGATGCAATGACCTTTGCAGGGAGCCCTGTCACCCAATGGCAAGAGGATACCCCACCTTCAACCCAACATCCGCCTAATAAGACCAGAGGGGACATTAGAGGGAGCACAAAGGAATCCAGCATTAGTGTCCAGAGACTGCAGAGCATGCTGATGAATCCTAATGGCCTGATAGGGAGGAAAAGTCATGGTCAGGGTCATCCTCAGTGATTACAGGAGGTCCCCCGGCACCCGCTGGGGGGAAACCCTGCATCCAGGGCAGGCACATTTACAAACTGTTGTGCTCTCCGTGTTCATATCTGTTTCCCTGCGCTAGCCCTGAGCTTAACCACAATAAAATAATTCAGGAGACAGAGTCCCAGGGCAACAAATGAAGATAGAAGCACCCTGCCAAATTCTTGAAACACTCTTCCTTGGGCTAATTAATTGCTGGATGCAAAGTTCCCTTTAGGAGAAGGCTTGATGCTTTTCTCATTGCCCTCTGTGCAACACCTCCCTCAATGTGAGGGATCTGAAAGTGCACATGGACATCACCATTGTGCAGCCACTTTTTTCAAGGAGACTGATACCCTGCAACAGGCAGAGGCAATAATATCGCAGCAAGCCTACCCTGTTTTTCCAAGTTCAAAATGAGCTCTGGATTCATTCATATGCATTTAAAGCCTGGCGTCTTTAACATGCCTGAAGGTTTTATCATCTTCTGAGATTTCCACTTGAATTACAGCAGCAGTGGGAAAAGACTGAATGAGTCACAGTCTGGAGCTCTGTCCTCCTCCCATCCCATTGAATCACACACAGATAACCTGATGAGAGGTTGTGCATCAGAGAGCACAAGGCAGCTGTGATTTGAAACGTGCCCAATGTCCAACACCAACAACTCCACATTCAAAGCAGTGGCAGTAAAATTCAGATAAATCTCAGGCACAAGTCTAGCCCTGCTTTCTGCTGTCTTGTCCTGAGAGAGTTCATGCCATGCTTGGAAGATAACAGAAGGACATTGCAAGCTAGCCATTCCCACGGAGGCGAACTACCAATGGGTCCTATACACGAAGGGCAGGATCATGGGGTAGTAGAACATGTGCAGTCTTGGATCGTTCTGAATCCCATAGAAACATCCTATGGACTACCTCACTCCCAGCCCAGGACTCCCTTACTCATCATCCACAGCTTCAGCTATGAGGACATCAACTGCTGAAAACAAATACTCTAATACCAAGCTGTAGGTCTGCAAGGGACATACAGCTCCATGTTTCAAGGTATAAGCCAACCCTATACAGACGGGTCTAACCCTGTATGGATAGGTCAAAGGGAAGTATTCCCACAGGTTAGAATATCTCTTAACTCCTTTCCGACAGCTTTTCTGCACCTTCTTCTGAAACAAAGGCCAGAAAAACACCAGATGAGCTGGACTTCAGATCTGCTTTGATTCTCTGTTTGGTCAGCAATGATTTCTGCCCCATGAAGCACTCAGGTGTCATCTTTATAATGGGAATTTTGGTCAGGGAGATGGGGAGTGGAGAGAAAGCAAGAAGCTGACACTTCTACATGCACCACATTCTAATTGGGGTCAAGGGGTGCAACAGTTGGAGAGCAGCAAGTTATTTTCTGCATCACTGGCCTGTCAAAATATGTTTCTACTCAGATATAAGGAAGGAAAAGGACAGAATCCAGGAACAGCTCCCTGTCAAATCAGTTCTAGGAAATGTGGAATGCCAGCAGTTGCTATCCTGAGCTGGGCTCAGCAACGTGCTTCATACTTTTTACCCTGGAGGTGGCATGGAGCTAAGAAGGTTAATGGAGAACCTCAACCAGCCACAAAAGAAGGAAGAAGGGCATTTGAGGCAAAATCATCCAGAAATCATTTTTATAGGTAGCTTTGCCCATGAGGTAATGTGATCCACCTGTTGACTTTTGGTGGACTTTGACTTACTAAGTACATTTACCCAGCTCACAAGAGCATCAGGGTGAAGGCTTACCCTTGCCCAGCCAGGCAAGTTTCCCAAGGCTCAGAAAATTCAACCTCACCCAAATACAAAAACAGGACAGTTCCCTCCCTACCCAGCTCACCACTAAGAGAAAGACTGTGAGCCAGAATCCTCACTATACGTCTGGAAAGTTAAAGACCCATGCTCCAGCTGGTTGAATGGTATGAGTCCAAATCCTCAGGTGGAAAAGGTTTTTCCTGGTGATGGGAATAGACAGGACTGGCACAGACCAAATGTGGATGCAGAAGAAGAGAGAGAAGAGCTCTTGTGATGATCATCTCCAGCTTTGGAGATGTACAACCAGATGTATGACTAGATCCCATCCTTCACTTGTTATGTCCCCCAGGCATATCCATTTGAGCTAAAAACCCCAAGCAATTAGGGATATCTTCACCCAGCAAGAGTGGGGCCCCTTCCCAAAGCTGTGGCCAGCACAGCAGTGCTGGCTAACTCAAGGCAAATTACCCCACTAAATGGGTTCCCTATGAAGTCGGGGGGTCTGAAAGGCAGGAAGCAAGCGGGGACAGGGACAGAAAGCTAAAATCCATGAGAGACAGAACATAGTCCTGTGAGAAAGCCAAGAAAAAACATTTCTTTTGTCACATTGCTAGCTGGAAAGACAAAATTTGTTGCTATTATTCAAGTGCATATGAGAGCGAGGAGAGGGGCTGAACCAGTGATTCCAGAGACAGATATGCCTGTGCACCCCCATTAAGGACTCCTGCACTGCACTGCCCTAACAATGTGGTTTAGATTTAATCCAGAAACATCACATCTCACACTAAAAGCACAGCTCAGTGTTTGGTCAGGCTCCTCTGCTGATATTGCTACTAAACAAGCACCCCAGCCTAATGCCTCCCCTATCCCAGGAGATGCCCAGGTCCCCACCATGGGCCAGGAGCCACCACAAGCACAGTACCCAGCTAGAAACTAACTCTGTCCTTAGCACAGCGCACAAAGAGATGTTCCCTGTACACAGCTCTTTATAAGCTTCCCTTCCTCATACATGAATGATGAGGCCCTTTTAATTGAATTAATTCTAAACGCTGATCTCGGGATGAATTATCAATGTAAAACAGCAGTGCAAGCACAGGGCATTTGCAGAGTGCTGCCAGCCACAGCAGCTCACTCGCTGCTCACAAATGTTTTCAAACAATGATATGTGAAGGGAGGGAAGGAAGGAAGAGCCAGGACCCAAGGGCTTCCCCAGTGGGATCCTCAGGTGCTCCTGCAACACTGCCTCTCACTGGCTCAAAGCCCCCAGCACGATCCAGGATAGGTCTGGAAGGTTCTCTGAACGCAAAAATCCATTAAGACTGTGTGTTAAGGTATCACTTGTATAAGGCTGAAATAAGACCAGCTGTATGCGAGTCAGAAAGACGCTGCTGTTGTCTGAAGAGACATCCAACCACCCCAGACCATCCTATCACCCCAAGCAAGTGACAAGTTAATGAAGGACCAAACACAGACAAGAGTTTCATCACTTGTGGAGCAGAATAACCTCAGAGCTTCCCAGCTTGGTCTTATATCTGACCTGCAGAAACACACTCTGTGGACCAGAAGCAGAAAATGGTATTCAAGCAGCCAGTTCAACCAGCAGTCCCTGAAACAGTAAGTCAAGGCTTCTCCTGCCCCATCACCCTGTCTCAATGCAAAGGTTCTTCCCTGTCTCACATCAACATGCCACCTTGGAGGGCTCGGAGTGGGATCACGTTCCATGAGCACAGAAAGCCAAGCAGCAAGCAAAGCTGTTCCCACGTCTGCTCTTCCCAGCAGGTAGGTGCGAGAACCCCAGCCATGCAGGAGGAGAGATGCAGACAGAAACGTGGCAGGCCATGCTTTATTTCCTCAGGAGTCGGCACAGTTGGTGGGGAGGAGTTTGAAGGGGGAAAAAACCCAACACCATAGTGGAGATAACTGAGATGTGAGCAGTGGTGCAGAAAGCATGATGGAAGCAGGTGAGAAAGGAAGATTCATACCCCTCCTCCCACAAAGATTCTCCCAAAAAAGATGCTTTACTCCTCCACCACAACCTGCAAGCCAGCTCTCTCCCCGTGGGGGCAGACATCCCCAGTGCTGTTCACTCCAACACCAGTTTCAATGGGACCGGGATTTTACCCGTTTTGTTAAAACAAACACAACTGCTCCACAGCCCAGACACACATCCAAAATAAAGTGCTCTGTCGTGAAGGCGTTGGCACCTCAGCAGCTAAACCCTTCACTTTGAGATAGGCTCTCCATCCCACAAATTCAGGCTATCCCACCTGTTGGCTTGGGATTACCTTCCCTCTCCAGCTAATCCTTGGCACAGCCATCAGCTCCTCCACAGGCTCATCCCCCTCCGCAGCACAAACTCTATCCCTGGCAGTATTTCTTGAAGACTTTTCCTGAATTTCCTTACACTGAGCAACCGCTCAGCTCCAGCCCTCTGTGGCCTATCAAATTTTCTTCAAACAAGAGTCTAAATAAATAAAACTGAAGTAATTGTCTCAGTCGCAAGTTTCAGGCTAAGATTTTGGTGATATTAAGTCCATCCAAGGCTTGTCTCCTGTCTCCAAAAGCAATCAGGGCTGGGGTTTTATGGCACAAAGAACAGGGTAAGTGCAGATTGATTTTTCCTCCAGTGCATCCCAGGTCCAGGCAATAAGCTTGGGAAAATCTCAGCAGATACATAACACCCAAATACAACAGTAACGAGGGCAGGAATAGATGATACAGCCTTGCAAATCAAAGCTAAAGGCACTGGCAGAGCTGGTCAGGGTGGTATCAGTGAATAACGGTGGGTCATGCCTTATAAAAAGGGTCCTGTAGTTATACTGCACTTACTAGGAATTTAACCCCACATCAAAGGCACTTCGATACAACTACTGCAATCTGATCTTTCGTTACACAACCACCGTTAATTCATATAATCAGAACATTAGTGACAAGACCGTTTTCCTCGTCCCTTGCACCCTTACTGTGCTTAGTACCACTGCTGCTGGAGAGTGGATGTATTTATTACATCCAGTTTACGATGTGTTTATTCACATCTGTGCCATGACCTTTCTGGTTGGAAAATTAGCAGTTATTAAGAGGTAGCTAAAATCAAATAAGTTGAAATAAAATAAAATTGCCACAGCATAATTAAACTAATTAGTATTGAAATGTGACCTAAAAGAGATTCCATCTGTGTAATACCCTTTCTTTAAATACACAGATATATATAATATTTAAAAAATAAATACAGACAGATCTCCTCTGAAGGTGTAATTATACAGCTACATCATTTATACACAGCCACACTGTATGTATATTCCACAATGCAGATACAGTAGGCGGTATATGCATGAGAAGAAAGTTCTAAACTATATTTAAAACATGATCATTACTTAGAGTATTTGACATCTCAAGTATCAAGAGGTACATTTGCACTGAAATCACATTCTGTTTGCTAATCACTCAAACGCGAGTTTCCTATGAGCTTCCCATCCTTGGCGGCAGGGTCCCAGCAATGGACTCAGCTATCTAAAAAGTCCAAGGAACATTTCCTGCTTGTCAATTAATAGCAAAGCAGAACTGGCTGTGCTCAAAATAATAAACAAAACCAGTGCAAATTCCTCTAAGCAGCGGCTGGGTGCTAAACTGCTGAATCAGCTCCTCCGTAAAGCAGAGCAAAATGTAAATCAGCCATCAGAAAAGCACTTAAAAACCAAACCAAGCCAAACCCAAAAAACTAACCCTCGCCTTCAGAATAGAATCAGAGGAGGCAGCAGCAGGAGAACGTATTGCAGCGTCTCCACTAACAAATCCCTTCATCAAATTTGTCTGCTTTGTGCATGTATGTGAGGTGAGCATATGTCTCTATCAAATATTTCTGGCGGAGGCACTTAGAGGCGAGATATGCTTAATGCCCAGTTTTTGCTGCTCCTTATGAAGCGGCCATGGGAGAGGCAATTTTTAAGTGCCATTAGCGGTGTGCTGCTTCGTGAGCGCTGCTCGTCAGGCATCACTCCAAGGCTGGAATCACTTCCCATTGCAGCAAACCTGTGGGCTTTGGGGCTGTTCTTTGCAGCCCCCTCCAAGGCTGTATTACTGTTAAACAGGCAGCTGCGTCCCCCAGCTTGTAAAACCCAGCCTTTGGTGATCCTAGCCTCACCAGCTTTGTGCAGACAGATGAAACATGGTCTGCTGGCCTGCTTGGGGTGACCTGCTCTCCCACGCAGAATAGAAAAGTCCCTTTGGCCCTGCTCCCGGGATGTCACCTCTGTGCTCCAGCAAGAACACAAGCTGCTGCAGAAGGCAAGTTTCTGGGTTCACCTCAGGCTCATCCTTAGCTCAGTTGGGGTGTTGCTGGGATAACCCTGTCCTCAGTTTAGCATCCAGCTCAGCCCCAGTCTCTCCCATGCATCAGCTATAGCCCTATGGGACCACCAGCCTGCTCAACCCACCAGCAGTGAGAAACCCTTGGGCTGGGCAAGTAGAAGCATCAAATGAAGGCGAGGATGGGGCTTGCAAGGTTTGCAAACAGAATCACACTATGTGATGCCAGCAGTGGCAGGGGCCTGGATATGACCCAAGACATCCCTTCCAGTTCTACACCTTTTTGCAGCATGGCAGAGCTCTGCTGTCTGGCCCTTCAACAAGTCCTGATGTAGCAGTGTGGGGTCAGAGAAGTCATTAAGATGTGGAGCAGGGCACATTTTGGAGAGGGCACTGATGCGCCTTCTTCCCTGACCTGCTGTGATTTGAAATGAAGCCAAGGAAGAAATCAGGAGCTAATTCAGCAGCTCTGGAAATGAAGCAGATAGAGAGTTTTGTTTTTCATTACAAAGCCCCAGCTGTGCAGAAATAACTGCATAGAGGTGACTGGCAATGACTCTCTGGGGACAGCATGAATGAAATCACAGTGACAAGGGACTCTGAAAGCCATACAGGAAGAATGGGCTAGGGGGAGTCATGTGAAGTGATAAACTGCAAAAAGGCTGAAAAAGATCCCACTGACACATCGGAGGCTGAGAGCAAAGTGTGGCTCTCCATCAGCACAGAGACAACCCCAAGATTAAGAAGATTTGGTATTCAGAAATCAAAAAGCCCAAGCACATGAGTAGATGGAGAGCAGAGATGTTCCCAGAAAGAGGAAGGTGGCTCCTTGTTTGAGCAATTCTTTTGCAAAGATGGTTTTAGGAAGGGCAAAGAGGGAAATTTCATCTCAGCCTTGCAGATTTGGCATCTCCTGGGAAAATCACTACATTAAGAAACAGAAATAGTCATAGGGCCATGTACGTTTGGTGGTTCAGGCAATGAGATGAGATGACCACACTGTCCACTCTGGCCTTTAAAGATGTACCTGTGTTTCAGTGGGAGAACCAGAGACTCCAGAAGGAGCCTTGGGCACTGGGATGCTATGATGGCAGAAGTGTTGAGGAGACACAAAACTGCATCACGAACTCTTGGGTTAAGGATGTTGTGTTTGAGCAAGCGATCTTAGACATTGGACTGCCAGGGTGGTCCACCAAAACCACCATAGGTTATACCAGAGAGATTTGCAGACCACTAGTCTGAACCCATCCATGACTACAGAAACACAGGACCAGTGAAGGCTCACGAAGATGTGGAAGGTCCAATTCTCAACCAATATGGCATGTAAAGAGGCTATAAAAGGCCACTACACAGGCACTCAAATGGCTGTTTGAGCACCAAGCCTGCTTTCTCTGCCTGTGTATGCTCTGAGCACTGAGTGCAGCTTTCCTCCTAACTTATTCATGATGTTCTGGCAGTCTTGCCAAGTTCACCCCAACTCAGCTCATGCAAAAAACAAAAGCTTGGAGCGTTACAAAGGGCATTTCACCAGCACGGTGGAGGGAGGAGGGAGTTTACAGCAGTAACACTGCTCTTCCAGAGAGCAAGAACAGCTCCAGGAGCTGAAGGGGCAGGGAAGGAAGGTTATGAACTCAGGCCAGCTTGTAGCTGCCTCTTCTGGGAAGTCAGGGCCTCCCACCGGGATGCGGAGTCAGCTACAAGCAGAAGGGTTTGAAGCAGAGCCACTGCGGGGAGCTGTTTCCAATTGATACTCAATAAGCACAGAAAGGGATTGTGTAATCAGGCTGCAGCCCTACTACCTCCGTTACCCCTGCACACCCCTCCTCACACGCACACTCAGACTGAAAAGAAAGAAATGTGCTCTCAGTAGCCTCCCTTGCAAGAAGAGTTCGTCTATTTTTCCATACTAATCCGGTCACTGGCCACTGGTTATTGCCAGCGGTGTTAATGCACATGCTCGGAGTTTGCGCCCCCCAGGTGAGCAGACATTCACGCAGCAGGGAGGAGTGTGGTCACCTTCATCGGTCTTACTGCTCCAGGACACAGCGGAGCTGGTGTTCAGGCTGGAAAGGAAAGAGTCACAGAGACTCGTGCATCGGGGCTTTGCTAATTTCCTACTTTTTATCCTGTTGACAACCCTTGGAGATGTCCTCTCGTGTCAGCACTGTAAGGAGGAGATATAGCAAATGTGATAATGCCAGATGCTGCTGATAAGGGATGGAAAAGAAGCAGGTAGGACTGCTTGCTCCCCTCCAGGGAGAATAAGTGAGATAAAATTGCCAGCTCAGAGCAGCTCACTACCTTCACCCTGAGGACCCTGTTTCCACTTACCTGAGATCCTCTCCTCCTGCTGTTCGGGGATGCTTAGCGCTTATTTGCAGCACCCTAAAAAGATCTGCTGGATCTTCAAGAGGGCAACACAGTACCCACCCCAAAGAGGTGCTGCTCCTGCCCAGACATGATGCATGTTTTTAATATTATTAACAATAAATGTGTTTGACTTAGGGTAAACACAAAAGGAGTAGAGGTAAAAAATTTCCTTGGAGGGTGTTGCCTTTAATCCTTACAGAGAGCATCCTACAGGATATACTCCAGAGCCTTGCTGCATTTCATTCCCTGCAGGCTCTGCCCTGAGGGGAAGGCAAGGACAAGGGAAGAGCCCCATGGCCAGAGACAGCAACAGTTCAGGGTCACCAGCCCACCCCAGTCTGAAATCCAGCTCCGCTGCACCCTTTCATGCAGCAAAGGGGACCGGGGAAGGGAGCAGGTGATGGTAACCCAACACTGGCTCCAGCTGCCCGGCGGCAGGCAGGCGACCGGCAGGCTGTTATAAATAACATAATCAGTGGCTCTCATGTAAAGCCGATGGAACAAACACATGCATCGGTCTGGAAACAGGGGATGGATGCATGGACAGAGATGTGGTTCAGAGTCGATCAAGCCCAAGATGAATCCAGATCTTGTGAAACTCATCCTAGCTCTTGGTTAGGCTGCTTGTATCTATAATCCTTGAATTTTTTTTTTTGTTGTTGTTTGTTTGTTTTCCAGGGAATGTGCCACAGTCTTAAGCTGGCTTTACAAATTATTTAACTCCTTTGCATCTCCAGCCAGGAGAATGAACACGTTGTTTCCTGTTTGGCAAAGAGCTAAGAGATCCAACAAGGAAAGCACCCTCGAAACGCAGACCGTGTGTGAGCAGGCAAGCGCACGCTCACAGCCTCCTGCCCATCAGGGTAGGAAGGGTACAAATTTTGCAGCTTCAAACTTCTCATCTGCCTTCTGAGTGCTAAACCAGCTCTGCCAGGACTACCCCTAACAGGCCAGCAAGGTTCAGCACAGCTACCTTTTAAAATAAGCCTCCTCACACAATTTAAAAATACCCCATACTCATGCCAACAATAACATTCTACCGTGCCACAACAGCTCTGTATTTATAGCTATGGTTTCTTCATGCCACACACCCGCGTATTTTCCCCAACAGCAGATCCAAGAATTCCCATCCCCATAAAAAGGGATTTTGTTATTTTAACAAGCTATTTCCACCGAAACCCACTTCTGCCCAGGAGTGAGTTCAGCCACATCACCACAGATCCACGTCAGCACAGGCAATGCAGACTTCTCCCCCTGGCTCCTCGCTAGAGATGACAGGGCAAAGTCTCCCGAGGGTTAACGCAAAGCTATAACCACTTCCATTTGAGCCATAATTGAAAATCAATAGGATTGATAGTTTGAATGCTCATGTGCTTAAAGCAGAGGTCTAGGAAGTCAGAAGCAGGAGTGATTTCTTCTCCTGGCCCTGATCTGAAACAGAGCGGGTTTGGAGTTCTCTGGGCTTGTGATCCAGCTTCAGTGAAATGGAGATAATCCACTGTTGGGCTGTAATTCACTAGAGCTTAAAAAGTGCTGAGGCAGGCAGGTGCACGGGACGCCCTCACGGAGAGCAAGTTATTATCAAATACATTGAGTGAGAGGCAGCGAGGGATGCCCAGTCTTCCTTTGTTTTTTTTGTGGTTTTTTTTTTTTAAAAGAGCATCAAGGAAAACCCTGCATTGGTGATCCTTGCCTCGCTTGACTAATACCAAGAAGCAGCAGTACCAGGCACCCAAACTGAGATCAGCATCTAAATGTGCAAGGTGCTGTGCAAGACACATGGTCCAAGGAGCCAACAAAAGCCTAATCATTCCTTCGGGGATAAGGCTGGCTTTCCAGGAGATGCTGCCAACAACAGCAAGGGACTGTGCACACTCCCCTCTCCAAGGTGCATCCCAGCCTCTCTAGCTTCACTGACCAACACGGGTCTTCTCACCCAACAAGAAGCACATTTCAACCTCTTAGCTCGCTTCCTCCACCCCTGTTGCTGCGTGGCCTTGAAGGTCCAGAGAGGGAAGAGTAGCGTGGATGGCTGTCAGAGGCATATCCCACGGTGCTCAAAGCACCAGGAACATCCTTGGGAGGGAGCCCACCTCTGCTCTCAAAATAATGGACCTTGCTACGTTACCCAACCTCTGTCCTGTGCCACCCAGCCCCTCAGGAACGGCACTTTATGTATGTTGTGGGCAGGCTCTGGGAAGGAGAGATTCATTCCACTAAGGGGATGGAAGACTGTAGTGAAGGTGAGGAGAGGAGGAAGGTGGAATTACTGATTCATCCTAAGTCAGGCTCTGCCACAAGAGGAAAGGATAAAGGTGCCACCAGTTGCTTCTTCTATCTCCCTTCTCAGTTGCAGGGAATACCACCAAGCACTGCTCCACAATCACCCATCCACAAGAAGGGAGTTTTAACCAAACCAGTGTTCCAACATGTGCAGAATTACACGGGATTAGGAGGACTTATTGCAGCATGACACGTTGTCTCTCTGCCACAGGAAATGCTGTACTGGTAAAAGCACTTTAATAACATGAGCAAACAGCAGGGAGAACATCTTATTTCTTTATTACAGCTCAAGAAGCACAACTCTTACGATAGTCAAGGTTTGTGCCATGCTGCCTGGGCTGGCTCACATCTGGCCTTCAGCTCCAGCTGCTGAGCAGCTCTGAAGCAGCTGCCCGATTCCTATCGGATCTGAACTTCCACAAATCTGGAGTGGTAACACAAAACTTGCATTCCCAGGCACAGGCAGCCTCAGCAGAAGCCTTCATTTTGCCCAGCCCTGTTCACAGCACGGCTTGGAGGTGTCATTAAGAATCCAATCAATGTGACGTCATGGGTGTAATTGAATTATATGTATGCTCAGCAGACCCTTTCCACTTGGTATCCCCATTGGCTAATGTTGAATTATGATGGATCATACACAGGGATATATGAAACATGCATGAATAACCCAAGCATGCATTTTTAATGATGCAATCCTGATAACTTCTCCCTCCTAACAAAATCAAAATGAATTAAACAGAAGTAGCTGTCAGTAGCATTAAAAAAAAAAACAAAACACCTCATCATTTAAATGGCAACACCAAACGTTCACCCAAATTGCAGTGCGAGTAGGACCGTTTGTTGTAATGATACCAATTAACATATCTATCCATTTAAAGTTTCCAGTGCAAAAAGAAAGAGCAGTTTGGGTGATATTCATAGTAGGGAAGAAAGGTGGCAATTATGGTTCACAGGGGGTGAATGGGACTGAAATGAATGGGGCAATTCAGATTAATTGCCTGACAATGGCTAGACAATCCTCCAGAAAAGTATGTCCCCAGATACAGGATCCAGCCTGCAGGCTCCTGACATTCATTAAAATAAAATAAGGGCAAAACCTGCAAATCCAACAGTCAGAAATTATCCAAGTCAGGCAGAGACCACTGGACTCCAGGCATCTTTCTTAAGATGCTACGATAGCCAAGTTAACTTGAACATCCCACATGAACGGTTTATCTACAGTGGCTTTTCTTAGGGATAGAGGGGATCAAAAGACTTCTTGAGGGTGCTTCCATACCTGTATTCTCTGATTTAACTGATCACAAGCAAAGAAGAGGGAATCATTTGCAGGGATGGTCTTGCATCTTGGATTTGCACTCTCCATCGCTACTGACCTCTTACAGATACAGCGCAAGAGTTATCTTGGACAAGTAGGCAACATGGGCCCGGATCTGTGTGTGCCTATCTATCAGAGTCATCCAGATACTCTTCTTCTGCCTTCTACCTTGCCAATATATCAGTATCAATTACCTAACACACTCTTGTAAGTATTCTGCCCAGGGTTATAGCTT
>JAVJGI010000060.1:62822024-62845871 GCA_035590275.1 Ibycter americanus | reverse complement strand
TGCCTTCTACCTTGCCAATATATCAGTATCAATTACCTAACACACTCTTGTAAGTATTCTGCCCAGGGTTATAGCTTCAACTATCTGGGCTAACACCATTCTGATTTCTAAATCCCTAGAAAACCAGGCAGCAGCTCTCTTAAAAAAAAAAAAAAAGAAAAAAAAAGAAACAAACTTGCAATTTTACAGAGTCCTTGGGGACTTCTAAAGAATTCAAGTCATAAAGAAGAAAAATTTGTTCTTACTCTGCAGATCATGAGTTTCTGCTATGTTCAGTGCAAATCAGACATTTTTGTCTTGTTGCAGATTTAGTATAAAGCACAATGTCACAGACCTTGTTCCTAATTGCAGACAGGCTGGACACAGTGGCAAAGGATAGAGCCGCTAGAGATACCAGTATGTGTCTCATAACAAGCTCATTAGCTCTAACATCAGACCCCATGTTCCTCAAAAACTGTCCCAGGGCCCCTCTCAGGATTTATGCCAAGCGTGCTTAAGCAGCAAGTTTCTTGGAAGACCTGTGGAGAGGAAGTCAATATGCCTCATAACAGATGAGAGAGGGGTCATCCTTTGCAATTAATAGTGAGTTAAACAAATAAATGAGAGATTGTTTATCTTCTCCGAGCGGGTGGCTAGCATGCCCTGCTTGTCTTTCTGCAAGAATCTGGCACGTCAAGCACTATCAGCAGGCTTTTGAGGACGGTGGGATCTGTGTACAACTGTACTGGGGGTAAAAACACAATTCAGGGTGCAAAAACAGGATCAGAGAAAAGCCCTTCTTTCCCAAGTGCAGCAGGATAAGTCATAAAGGGAATAATCTCACTGTCATCCTAGGGACCTTGAGGTTCAGCCTTGCCCTGTGCCACCACTCGTGTAGCTTGTACAACTTCAGACTTTCTGCTGCGATGTCTCACATGGAAGTCAGACACCCCTGCGGCATGCCTGCACGTTTCGTGCCTCTCCCCCTAAGCATTTGAATTACTTGTATAGAAAATAGATAGGTAGCTACCTCCAGGGAGTGGTGTAAGTGATGCTCCGAACTCCACTGACTACCTACACAAGGACATCCTGGCTAGGAGGTGAATGGACTACTTTCTTAAAAACTAAATACCTATCTCTTTTCCAGGTAAATCCACTTTAGGCATCCGAGTACATAGCCTGAATGGTTTTGCTCTCTCTGCAACTCAGGGACAGTACCACTTCCATTCCTGTCAGCAGAGCTGGGAGGATAAATACATTATTGATTTGATCTGCTGGACAGCCAAATCCTATGGCTAGAGAATCTCTGAGTGGCACATTAAGTAGCATCCACAACACCCAGCAGAGATGACTGCAGTCTTGGTTGGAACAAGACTTTCACTTCCCTTTAGAAAACAGATGAGATTTTTTTTTAAGGAACTGGTTTTCATCAGAAGAGGAGGGCTGGGAGAAGACACCTGAAACGGGCTTGATTTCTAAGGACACACATACACACTGAAATGCCAGCATTTCTGATGCAGTAAAAGTTCAAGGTTCAAAGTCACATCCCAGTTTTCATGATCATGGCTTTTCACAACAGACAGTAGGTTTGTGAGAGAGTGGCAGCACTCTCCCTTGAAGGGCTCATTGCTGACCAGAGCTGTGAACTCTTCTTTACAGACCAATCACCCCCATCGTATCCATGCCTGCGTCCCTTAGAAGAGCATTACAGCTTGAAATCTTGCAGTGTAAGTCTAAGTGGTTTGCGAGTGGTTTTTTTCCCTTCCCTTTTTGCTTTGCACCAACTTCTCTGTCGTATATAAATGTTAAATCCCGGCATAATTTAGAGATAGGTTTGTTTATCTTAGAGAGTCAATTCATCTTTCTTGAAGAAAAACCAAAAGAAGAGGGGGAAAAAAAGATGCTTCAGCTTTGTTAGATTTCAAAAATAAAATCACTTCATAAAAGCTGCTCAAAGATGGCACGTTACTGGGGTATTTAAAATACAGACAGTGGGTTTTTAACTGTTCCCGAGAAACACTCCTGTCTAACAGAATGAGGGCCATGAGGTTAAAACACAGCCATCATAACCTTTATTGCTTCATTTTTGTGAAGCCATTAACCGCAGGAGGACCACAGATGTGCCACAGCTCCAGCAGCTGGAGTGAAATTCAATACCCACATCAGAACCTAATTTATGATCAACCTGTTGGGAGGGGGCAGGGAGGCCAAAGCACGGCATTCCTGTGTACCGTATGGCCGGGAAATCAGAGACACACGGGGGTCTAGGAAAAGTTGCGCGTTGAAAGAGCTCAGCCAAAGCCCTTGCACAAACACACAAGCACGTGCCGTGTGGAAGGGTCCTGCACTCCCATCAGCAGTGAAGTCTTGCAAGTGGAAATTTTGCATCCAAAAGCAGCTGAACCCCAACAACATCCAGCTTTGAACTAATGGTTCAGCTGCCTGTGAAACCTCAAGATGAAATCAAAGTGCCACTGTGCTCGGTGCAGGACGTGCTCATTGCAAGTGACAGTCCATTCCCTGAAGAACTCACTGGCTATGTAGAGAAAAGCGTAGGAGGCATGTAGAGAGGAAAGCGTTTTGCCTGAGGTCATGCTGCAATCAGCAACAGCCAGGAATAGATCAAGGGTTCCTGCTCTGCCATTATGTCATACTGAGTTCTTTCTGACCACTCTTCATGCCCTCATGTTCTCCGGATCACCCCCAATCTGAGCTGGCCTTTCTCATCAACCACCTGCTCCACTTCATTCAGATCCTTCTAAGGAACTTGCTCCTTTCCACACTTTACCCTTTCGGTGTCTGCCTGATCCAGTTACTTGTGCCCTTCTGACTGCAAATTCCTGAGTATAAGAACCTCCTGCAACTGGAATCATACGCTTAAGTACTTCTGAAAGTATCTTGATTGCATCTTTGCACGTCTAAATACTTCCTCTCTTCTTTAATCCATCCCATCTTACTAACCTGAGTCTCCAAGGCGCACTGAATTATGTTGGGCATTCCGAAACATGTTGCTGAATTGTGCCACGTCACCCAGAGCATCATGTGGCGCTGGTGCATGGCAATGCGATGCCCTGCCCATGTGCAGTAGCAAAATGCACCTGGCTAACATCTCTGCGACTGTCAGATGTGTGATCCTAACGAGAGACCAGCCTGCTCATCCGCTCATAACTCTGAATTTGCTGGCAGCGCCCTTGGCCACTGCAGATGCCATAAATTCTGCAGGCTCCCTTTCCTTTTCAAATGAGCTTAAAGGTTTTTTCCTAAAGCTTTTAGCAGTATAGGGAGCATCTGTAACAACATCAAAAAGAATCAATCACTTAGGGGTGCACACATGCTGGGTCTGTTGGTAGCCCCTCTTGTTTCCTAAACCAAATGAGCTGATGTAGCAGCCCAGTGTCCCCACTCCCAAGCCATCTTCAGTCTATTTTTTGCAACCTTTAGGTGTGTGGCCCACTGCCTGGCCAGGTAAGAGCATCTTAACTTCACAGAAGACTTCACAGTTGGATAAGTCACCTGCATTAGAATGAAGAAAATATAGGACAGTACCAAGGACCAAAAGAAACGGCCCCATTTGAGCATGTTAATCAAATTCCAGCAGGAAAATCATGCATAAAAGATAACCCTGCACTAACCTTTTCTATTATTATCATGTTGGAGCACCTCACAACCACTAATTGTTCACAAGACCCTTGACAAAGCAGGGAAACACCATTACTGTCACTTACAGACAGGGAACAGAGATGTAAAGGGTGTTTACATCCGAACAAGTTGCCCTCAGCTCCCTTCATTGTTAATGGAGAGAAAAAGACATTTTTAGGACAAAATTAATCTGTCTTATTTTAGGGCGATTTCAGTCTCCTGCAAGATGAGGTGACCTAAAAGGTTTGGTTTCTCTCACTGGACTGGCAAGGGAGTTGACAACACCTCCTGTGGATGGAGATACCTACATTTAATGAGATGAACTCCCCCCTTCCAAAAGATAGGTTCATAAAAGTCAATAGCAGAGCAGGAACTCAGCTCAGGCTTCTTAGGTTTAGTCCGATGCTCAGATCAAACCGTAGATGGACATCCAAGATGAACAAGGCCAAAGAGCCATCCAGCAGTAACAAAACTGTGGAGGCTTGAAGGAAGCTACTTATGGGAACAAAGCAGAGCGGATGGAGGAGGGAAAACAAAAATATCCTAAAGAGCAAGTTAAAAGGACAGTCAGGCAAAGTAGCTGTTGGAAGAAAGGGACCAGATGACAAGAGAGCAGAGAAATGGGGTCATACGCTGTAAGGTGCAGCAGGTAGGAGGAAGATCCAGAAGAAACATACACTGACCGTCCCAGTGAACATATACGGAAAAGCCTTGCTAAGACACCATCTCCAGTCTAGATGGCGTTCAAGGAGGAGCTCAGTCCTTTCCCGAACACCTTCTTCCCATGTCCCTCTTCTTTGTTTTAATAACTGCAGGAGAAATAGGGAGAGCAGACAGACGAGTCCAAGATCATCCAGAGAGCACAGAGGGAACATAACTGAGAGCATATCCCACCACAGCACCCTAGGCTGAAACCCTGCAACTGAACTTTCTGGAAATTTGACTCCAAATCCAAATTATGCAGCGCTATCAAAAAAAAAAAAAAAAAAAAAAAAAAAAAAGAAAAGAAAAAAAAGAAAGGAAAAAAGAAAAAAAACCTGAAAAACTACAGAAGAAAGTTTGGAAACCAGGTGACAAGGCTGATCTGTGCAACTTGGAGGAGGGAACTGCAAGGAGGCTGCCAGCATGTGTTTCCATCAGGAGGGTGAAAACAAATAACAGCTAGGCTCTCTGCAAGCAATGAAAGAGCAGTTAATGAAATCACCTGCCACAGAGAGAATTGACAAAACATAGAAAATAAGTCACGTCAGAGTCTGCCAGAGCATCCCTGGCACGGACAAGGGGCCTGATGGCTGGTGTATATATAGTGCCAGTGATATCATCTTTCCTAGCAGGGTTTGTCTTCTGCAGCGAGGAGAAGGGCAGCACTTCCATGACAATGTCAGTGTGAGCTTTAAGAGGAAAGCGCCTGAAATTTCCTTAACAGGGAAGAAAGCAGCACGGTGGTAGCCTGGGCTACATCACAGAACTGGAGACAGGCAGAGGCTGCAAAGCATGGTCAAGATGAAAACCCGGGGGGGGAAAAACCCCCGTAATATCTATGTTAGTGTAGTGCAGATGTTGGTGTAATGAGTTTGTGCTTACTCAGGTCCTGTTGACCATTGCCCTGTCATAATCTGGGGCTGCTCGGAGCTTTGCAGGAGGGGTAGAGCTCAGATCCCCCCGGTTCAATCTAAAGACAAATCTTTTTTAGCGCACGAGGATATATAACACCTTGGTGAACAGTCCTACATCTGCAAATACATGCATTATGCCAACAATTTGTTAAAGGCAAAGAATTGGAATACTAATTGAAACAAATCTTTTAATCTCTTGCCCTCCATCACTGCTTTGCAGCACTGCCAGTCCCCTATAAAAAGTCAGGCTCCCTTAAAAACGAGACTGGCTTAAAAATAATGAATTAACAATCAACGCTCAGCTTTAGCTTGCTATTACAGTTATTAACAATTAGTGTCAGCGTGCATTTGGGACTTGCAGCATTTAGGTGTTACATTTACCTGCATTCCCCCAGCCCAAGCAACCCTCCTTCCTTGAAATATCTCAGTCATGCAGTCCAAAGCCGAAGCTGCGTTACATCTCTAAATGAACACATGCAATACACCAGGGTAGCCCTGCACTGCTCACCATCCTAAAATCTTTTCTTTTCCCACTATATTATGATAATTTATTTCACTACTGGGTCTCCCAGGTGAGTTCAGTTCTCCAGCTTCCAAGCAGACAAAAACGCTAACCCAGCAGAAGAAGTTTAACAAAGAGCTTAAATGCAGCAGTCTCATAAGATCTTGCACCTCACCATATATTGCATGTTAAGATAGACATGCAAGGAAAACAGAGATACAAATTTGGAAGCGTTTTCTTTTTCTCCATGAATAGTAAATTAGCTAAAAATTCAGAATTTAGGTGGGATTTTGGGAATTAATTTACATCATCACAAGGGGGAGAAGGGGCTTGAAAGCATCAAAAGATTTTGACTTTCCCATCTCACAGCAGAAATACCTGTAAGAAGAGAGCTCATTAAACAAAAAAGAAGGGAAAAGAGAGAGAGAGAAGGGGAGATGGGGAGGTCAAATAACCATAAGTGGTTGTTTCATAGACCATAAAACTTTCAGAGCTTTGCAGGTTTGTTTGTTTTGTTGAAAAAGAGGAGGGAGAAGCAATCAGTTTTGATTTGGCACAGGTCTGGGTTTGGGGTTTTTTATTTATTCTTTTTATAAAATTTTCTCTGATCAGTAAGAAAGCAACAGAACGAGTTCTCATTGTAAGAGACAGACAAATACTCAAACCTAACAGGATGCCAAGGTCCTACCACTTACCAACACAGAGATGCTGTCTGAAGGGCAAGAGAAATGCATTAGCATGCACCACATGTCCTTATCACTCAGGTTAGCTCTATCATCAATATGTTCCCTTAGACCCCAAGGAGATAAATCGATTGCATACAAAATCCAAGAGAAACCCACAGAAACTTGTAAGCAGTGAGGAAAAGATCAAAGTGCCTGTAGTGTGCGAAACCAAATCCACCCCAGCAGATATCACAAATCATAAACTCCTCCCGATAACCCAGCCTTAATCAACCATATGACAAATGAGGCAAACATGGTGAGATTTGCACAGTGCCAGTCGCTATGTTTAATTAGATTTCATCAGAACAGTTCTGAAAAATTCATATGACGAGGTCTCTGCCAGTCTCAGTGATAACCTTTTCCCTGACATCGCTGGAATTTATTGCCAGCCTCACTTAAAAAAAAAAAAAAAAAAAAAAATTTACAAGAAGTCAAAAGGAAAGATGACTCCAGACCACAGCCAATAGCATCTCAGCAGGGTGGGATACCAGCACAGCTGGCAGTAGAAACAGTGGTTTGCATTTCCAGGATGCCACAGATACAGCAGTGTGCTGGGGTCCTTTGCCGAAGTACCACATCAGCTAGAAGAACAACCATCAATAAAGCTTCCAAAACCCACCAAAGCCCCTTAGGAGTTCCTGTTTTATTATCCAAAGTGACCCAGCCCTGTGAATCACCAGCAGAACATGTTCAGCATGACAGAGTGTAACCAGAGCTGAAACCCACAGATGAAACCCACAGATGACTGGCTCCCAACTTTGCTTCTCTTGGCACTCCTAGGGTCCCAACACGTCTTCCATTAGAGCCTGGGAGTGCTCAACTTGTTTCCAGCACACACTTCCAGGCTCACTGCACCAAGGGGGATCCCAGCTTGGAGGCATTGGCACATACTTGGTGTAATGCTGTTAATATATCAAACACAACTCCTACCAGGAGTGATCTTCCATGGGGCACGTCCCATGGAAGGGATATCTCCATTAACACAGTCCTGCTGTGTCTGTTCAAGTACGGATACCAACCCAACTAGTACATCTATTTCCTTTTGGGGACGTGCATTGAAATACCGCTCCAACTCAACCCCTTTTAATTTAGGAGATGAATGATCATCCTTGGTGTCATAGCTGGTATAACACTGGCCAGTATGAAGAAAGCCAAGCAATGACAAAGTTCACGAAAAAGGCATTATTGACATTAACCTAGATTTGACACCATCAGGTTACAGGTAAATCTATAGGGCTAGCAGCTGCCACCACAGCTAGCAAGATGCTCTCTGGCCACCCTGGGCACAGCATCCCAGGGAGACTTTGCTGGAGTCACATCTCTGATTAACCACCCTGGTCCAGCCTTCCGCCTGTATTTCTATCCCTCACCCAGCAATGATAGTTTTTCTAATTTCAGAAAGGGCCAGGAACCTGCAGCCTTTCCGTATGGTTTCATTTAGGAGAGGTGAAAGGCTACCGACAGGGTTTCGGAGAGAAAAAAAAAAAGAAAAAGAAAAAACCAAGTGTCAGACCAAGCAGGAACAGATCCCTGAATCCTGCATAGCAACACATGTCTTCACTCCCGCAGACACCATATGGGTTGGGGTCTACAAAAACCAGCACAACTCTCTCATGCTTCCCCCCAAGCTTCACATACAAGTCCAACATCCAGCAATCCATCAAAGCTTGATTACTCTCAAGCTAGGCTGCCACCAAGACGAGATGAGAGAGATGATGAAGCATAGCAAGCCAAAAGTCATTAAACCAAAAGGAAAGAAACACAAGGGGAAGAGATCAAGTTGGAGAGGAACAGGGGGGGATTTTATTTCTGCTTTCCTTCACAAACACCACACCAGCAGCACTCACAAGTGGTGGATACACGGATGATGCTAAAGCCTCCAAAATGGGGTTTGCAACCGCGGTGCCGATGCCATGGGGCTGCCGCACACCGGGGAGCCGGGGTATGTGCAAGGGAGAGGTGGAGAGAGGCTCTTCAAATTAGTTCAAGCCCAAAGTTGCTTATCCTAACAAAGAGAGGCACGTTCCTTTTTTGCCTTTTAATTAAGAGCTGGCTCATAAATCAAACCTCTTGTTCCTACGCTTTGGATGTCAGCTGGGGGAAAGGCTCTTTTCGAATAACCAAGGCCCCCTTACGCAAGCTGCGGTTCCCCCAGCAGCACGGCTAATTCAGCCCCAGAAATGCCCAGCTATGGGTCACACACTGCACAAAGCCTCCCCTGGCTTAAATATCAGCACAGAGGAGGAGAAAATTACTGTTAAACTAAACATTTCCCTACATTTCCTCGGGGGTATCCACAACTTGCTTCAAATTAAAGGGTTCCTAGAGGTGGGCTGGGGAAACTATTTAAGGCAAATTGTATTCACAGAGCAACAGCCAGAGAACAAAGCCTGAAATGCATGAGTTTAAACTCCTAAGCAGTATGTGTTGCATGCACACACAAATACACATGCACATTTTAAAATGCATTTCAAAATTCTGCATCCACGGCTATTCTGTTTTCAGCCCCACCGACCCTGGTCCGCTGTCTTTGCACAGCACTCATTTCTAGTAGCACCTGGGAGAGAAGCTAAAGGTGTCAGTCCAGGCTGCAGCAAATACATGCAGCGAACAGTCCAATCGAGACTCTCAACAAAGCCTTGGACAACATCATGACTGAACAGTGGGAACAAGGAGTTTTCATGCAACGCATATCCCGTAGGCACAACGTGAAGGTCTTCAGAGAGAGCAGGGAAGCGAATCTGGACCTCGCTGTCACAGTCCACATCTTCACCAGTGCTCCAGTCACCATCCCCTGCACCCTTCCTGCTTCCTTCCTAAAGGCAGGAGTTGTCAAACTGTGATGTCTACATCGATGCCTACCTGGGGCTGAACCAGAGATCAGCCGTGTGGCCAAAGGGAGATGGGGGAGGTGAGACAGACCGCAGGGGTGATTTGGGGCACGGATACGGCTGCAGGATGGTGAGGGGGATAGAGTTGGAGGATGGTGAAAGGAAGAGACGGATGCACAGGGCCTTATCAGAGGCTTGCTGTTCTTTCAGCTGGCTCCCTGATAACATATGGAGCTTAATCAAATATGCAAATGATGTCCTATCTAGAGACAAGGGAAATAGAGAAATAAACCCGGAGACCATACATGAAAACAAGCCGATAAAATGAGGAAGTGGGTAGAAGGTTTCTTCTTTTTGATAAAATTATTTCAAAAGATTAAATTAAAGCAAAACTAATTAGGAGAACCGCACTTAAGCCGACTTCCCGTAAGAAGGGTCAGCAGGCAAGAGGCATTCAAATCAAAGGCAGATGCAAGAGGCACTTCAAGGGCTCCCTGAAAAGTCATTATCCCAGTCAAAAGGAAAGGGGATAGAGAGGAGGAAGGAATGACAAGAGCCATTTTGGCTGGGCATCCATCCGGGCATTAGATAGAGCATACAGGGAGTTAAATAGCCTCTCTTTGTCACCCTGGAGAGCAGAAGTAGCAGGTGAAAACCAAACTTGATCACCTAATGTCCCATGCAGAGCACTTCTCAGAGAACAGAGGGATAAAACCAAAGAGAAGTAGATAGACCAGGGGGACACAGGGATGTATCTTCTTTATCTTGTGGTTTTTCTTATATCCCACCCCTGCATGGTTTCAATCAACAGCACAGCCACACCAGGTATTGCAGCCTGAATACTCCACACGACTTGCACAGTTACTGACAACATGCAGAAAATCACCTGCCACAAGGCAAGTGACAGCCAGCATCACTGCAAACTGTCCCCCGGGAGGCTGCAGGGCCCGTGGGTTTCAGCAAGGTAACCTGCAGCAGGACACTGCTATCTGTCCCTTTCTGTCTGCTTTTGTCACTAACATCCCTCTGCCTGCACAGCACGCATCCTCAGCCCACTGTGGGGAAATCCAGCTCAGCTGCTTTGCAGCAGGAAACCTGTCAAATTCAAGCTGCAGCTTCTTAAAGGAAGAGTTTGAAGAGATGCTGGTACAACCTGCTGCCTTCCCTGCTGCAGTGGGTCCACCGGAGCCTGCTATTTCTCCAGGAGCTGGAAACAAAAACGCACAGTGCAGCACCACCAATGCAGAATCTGGAGGGATTAGACAGGCACTTGCAAATCTCTTTGCACGATCACAAGATCCCACCTCTGACAAGACTCCGAGGCACTGTTAAAACAGAACCTCCAAAAAAAGACCAGCGCTCAGCACATGTATGCAAGGCACCCAGCAAAAGCACAGCTCAGCCAAACCCTGCACACCAGTGCAGAGATTGCTGAGTAGTCAGAAAGCAGAGAGGGGTACTTGAGGGAGAGACATGGAAAATTAATTGCTGTCTGCCAAAAAGCAGGCTTTAACTCTTGCTGGGAACAGCATCCTTCTTAGCAGGGGGAAAAAAATAAAAGAAAAAAAAAAAGAGGCGTTTTCCTGCTGCAGTTAGATATTGCAATGAGCAACGAGCTAACTGCAGTGTGCTACACTGACAAGTTGTAGCCTGAAGTCCCAAAGCAATGGAAATGAGAGTGGTGAGATGTGAAGCACCCGCTTGCAGTGACGGAGCAATTAGTGAGCATTTAAAACAACTGTCAGCTGCACCAGTTCAGCAGCAGAGAATGGATACAGGCCCTCTGGTGTGGTTTAAGGCGGGGTGGGGGTGGGTTGCAGCAGAGGATGGATCACAGAGTAACCCAGGCTAGAAGGGACCTCAGGAGGTCTCTAGTCCAACCTCCTGTTCAAAGCAGGGTCAGTTGTGAGATCAGACCAGGTTGTTTTGTCCACTGAAGCCTTGAAAATCTCCAAGGATGGAAACTGCACAGCCTCTGTGGGCAACCTTCTTCAATGCTGGCCTGTCCTCATGGGAAAAAAAACTTTTCCTTATATCCAGTTGGAAGTGCTGTCATGTCAACTTATGCTTGCTGTCTCACATCCTCCCACCACTCACCAATGTGAAGAGCCTGTCTCCATCTTCTCAGAAAGCTCCTTGTAGGCATGGGAATGCTGCCATCAGGTCCCTCCAAGTTTTCTCTTCCTCAACCTGAATAAGCTCATTTCTCTCATCCTATCCTCTTCAGGCAGATTCTCCAGCTCCTGGACAATCTTTTCACCCTCTCCTGAACTTGCGCTGGTTGATCAATGTCTTTGTTGTACTGAGGGGCCTAAAACTAGGCACAGTATCTAAATACGGTCTAGCAATTGAGTTCAAGATGATCGCCTTCCCCTCAATCTCTTAGCAGTGCCCCTATTTGTGTAGCTGAGGATGATGCTGGCTTCTTGTGCTTTTTCTTTCTTACGCTGATGGCTCATGTGCAACTTGCTGTCTACCAGAATCCCCAGGTCCTTTTGAGGAGAGCTGCCCCCCAGCCAGGCAGTCCTCAGCCTGAATCATTGTAAGAGGTTCTTCTTTTCCAGGTGCAGGAGTCCCCATTTCTTCAGTGAGTTTCTGTCAACCCCATTGCTCCATGCTGTCTGGGTGTCTCTGGATGGCAGTCCTGCTGTTCAGCCACATCCTCCCAACTGATCGCAGCTCTGGGCTGAACAGATGCCCAGGGGAACCTGCTTCCCACCTAATTCGACCTCTGGCTGGTGAAAGGTGAAGTGCAACAGAAAGATGCCCACCCGCTCACAAGGCTTCAGAGCAGCAGAGGAAGAGAGAGAGCACAGCAGCCTACAGCCAGGATGCACAAGTCCTGCAGCTTTGATTTCACTCGTGGAGATGGCACCTGATCACCCAAGGCTTTTAGGTCATGTTGGATTCCAGTATCACTAGCCAATGACTTTTACCTGACCCTGTACAAATGGGTGTCACTGCCCAAGGTCCACACAGATTCCCATCACCACCCTTTCAGGGCTGCCTGCAGGTACACCCAACATGAGCATCAAGTGCAAAGTACACTACAGCTACCAAAATCACAGCTTTTCAAATGCTACAGCCAGAAAACTGAACTACTTCTTAGGTATCTAAGCTGGCAATAACCTCTCGAAGAGGGACTGTGTTCAGTGTAGGACACAGACAACTGCAGCCTTCACAGACGTCAAACGCGGACGGGAAGCAGTACCGCTCCATCACAAGTGAGTGAAGCACTCGAACTCCTGCTGATTTAGGAAGCTGTGAGGAGAGGCCAGGGCGAACAAGCCCCTCTCGCAGAAACCAGCTTCCCAGCAGGAGCCAGAGCCTCTACAGCATGTTTTCAGAGCAGTTAAGTCCACTTGCCAAGCAGTTGGGGTAAAAACCATAAAATTAAAAAAAAACCTGACTCTTTCAAAGCAACAGAGGGAAGGAGAAGGAAGCCGAATTTCCCTGCTGACATTCACACAGAGCTGTCAGCAGAAGAATATCCTCCAGGGAATATCAAAACTGAGCAGGGTTTCTCATCTTGTATGTATTCAGAAATCCCCTCGCCTGGAGAAACAGTGAAGATCTTTGTCTTTGCCTGCAGTTAACACAAGACTGCAAACCTGTGCATGGCAAACCCAGGGCTCTCTCGTTAGCTCCAGCTCCTTGGATGGGAGGTGAAGTATGAGAGAAGAAAAGGAAGGTACTCCACAGCATGTGGGTACGTCACAGTATCACCAACCCACCCAGAGCTCCATTGCCTCTAGGTCTCTGCCTATCTCTTGCATCCCTTTTATCTTGCTCAGATTTTCTAGCATGAAAAACTCCCTCCATTTCATTCCTCTGTTGCCCACTCATGGCACTTGAGAACAATCCAGCTCTGTGGAAGGACCTGACATGCTGCCAGTCCCACCAGGATTCAGCTACTCTCTCCTACTAACTGGATGAACCCTGCTCTGGGAAGGGATCTCAGCCCACATGTGAGGGGACAATGACTGTACCCAGAAGACCCATCATAGCAATCAGTGATGATAACAGAGCTGCAGGTTTGGATGTCCTGCGGGGTTGCCTTACTGAAGGAGTCTGGACACTACCGTAGACCAAGGTACATCTTCTCCAAGACACAGGCTGACTCCTTCAATAGCTGTCAGTGGTTCCCATTCCCTCTCCAAGGTAGTGGGCTGTAAACAGCACTGTACATCCAACCAGGAGAGCTGTCAGCCAGCTGACAGGACAGGGTAGCTACAACTACATGATCAGAAACCGGCAGGAGCTCAGACTTGCATATACTTTCCAATCCAACTGTCTATCCAAGAAAGCCAGCCTTCCCCAATGCAACTGTGAGATGAGCCAAAATGAGAACTGCAAATCAGAGCTCTCGGATCTCAAAATCTCCCAGTGGTGTTTTGTCTCTGGATCCAAAGAAAGCAGGGTCTCGAGGGTTCAGGGTAATCCAGAGGGTGGTTCATGAAACAGGTCGATACTGAGAATTTTCTATTAAATAGAGGTGATACCTGCTGAGAAGTGCTGGCCAGATTTCAGAGCTGTCTGATCTGAATGAAAACCTTAACCCCGAATGGCAGTCCAAACCTAAAAAGCCCTTCAAAGACCTCAAACCGATGGGATTTTATGAAAAGTGAAATACAGGCCACAGAGCGAAAGAACTGGGTTTTAAGCCAAATTTCTTTCTCTGCAAGGAATTTAGCATAGAAGAGGCTTTGAGTGAAATATTTTGATGGAATAAAGAAGTTACTTCTTATGGGGAAGTTTCAAATAAATGTAAATTACTACTACTCCATTTTCAAACAAACATTTCAAAATGGACAAAGAGCTTTGTTTCATTAGAAGCGCAATTCCTAGGGCTGTTCCCAGGTCGATATTTGTAAACTCAAACCACCCTTTACACCTTCATTTACACACAGAATAATTGCAGGTAAGTTGTATTTCTTTTACTGGAAACTATCTGCACAAAAGCAATGACCCATAAACCAAATGCCTGGGGAAGGAACACAAGGAATACTGAACACTGCTACACACACTTAGTGATGACAGGTATTAGTGGCACATAACTTGGCTGGACACACCAGAAAAAAAAAAATCCAAAACAAGCATACAAAACTGTGCAAAACATCCTGTAGCTTTCTCCTGCTGCCAGAGTGAAGAGCTAAGCTTGTAATGAGAGAGCATGCAAAGGGGAAAAAGAGCCAGTGGATTTCGGCACGTGGCTCTTCTACAGCCAAGCGGTTTGTAGGAAGCTCATACCCAGGAATACCTCCTGTTCCTGGCAGTTTACTGCCCTGTTTGTAGAGAGACAACACAGACATTTGTTCAATTCAAGTGAGGCTTTCGTATCTCCTGAAAACGATTGCTAAAAAGTCACAGGGGTGCTGATTGACTTTCAGCCATGGGTTTTGCTTGAAACACTTCCCATCGTACATCGGAGCTGCCTCTGCCAACAAAGCCAACAACCAGGCACCCTGGGGTACACTAAAGCTGTGGCAACGCTTACCAGCATGGTACAATGTGGTACGGAACACAAGGAATGCCACAGGCCAGCCAGCACAGGAGGTAATTACAGATACTGGGATCTGACCAAAGCACTGCAAGATGAAATATTTCTCATTAAAGAGTACCGCAAGATCTTTAATGCCCACAAGTGGTCAGGAACTGGTTTTCCATCCCATCTGATTTGTCTAGTTTAGCTGTTTGATATGATGGCACACCTCACAACCTTTAGCTCATTCATTGTCTCCAACACTTCTTGGAGCAAGTAAAATATTTCCTACCTTTTGTAGGAGAGAAAGTGAGGTATGGAGGCACTCTGGAAGTTTTTGGTAGAGCAAAGAACTGAACCCAGCTGTCTCCCAACCCACTCATGCCTGGGCCACCCTTCTCCATCCCGAAGACACCACCAGCACCCATCAGGCCTTTAATCCAAGGACGCTGGTTTCTATACATGAGATATGGACAGTGGGAATTTTTCTTCTCTGTAGCTCGGCATTTTTATCCTATTTATATCTTCATTCTGCAGGGCCAGGCTGTGCTGTGGACGAGCCAGCAGAATTGGAAGGCATATTTCTACAGCACATTATTCAGTGCCTTCCTGTTGGTCTGCACATGTAGCTATGTGAATGAGCGAGGATTGCAAAATGTATTTTGCCTGGGGCAGTGAAATAGCTGGGGCCAACCTTGTCATTCTGTTTCACTCACTCTTTTCCTACCCTATCTCTATCTTGGTCTTTCCTTTTCTTTCTCTCTTTGTTGTCTTGGTTACATGGGCAGATTCCTGATACACTGCTAGTTTTCATTTTAATGATATGTTCCTGTAAAGCACAATATTTTACTTCAGTTGCGTGTGCCACTGGATAAATTCCTTTGACATATGTGACATTTGTATATCAACTAACAGATATTGCTTTATGACTTTGGGTATTTTGCAGAGTATTCACGGATTGAATACATCAAAATCTGATATACAGTCTGCCACTTTCATATAAAAATACACACACAGAAAAAAAGACTGAAACTGCAGGGAAAATAAGGAAAGTTTCGCCAAAACCAACTTGTAATTACTTGCAGCGAGTCTTCCAACAACTGAGTAGATCCTGCTATCTTGAAGATAATCTCATAACTCCTCTCTTCATGCTATCCAAAATACTTCACTGTAGCTTGACCAAGTAGCTGCACTGCACCAAGAGAAACAGCAGTGCGTAACATGCGTGATAGGACCCAGCAAGCAGAAAAAAAAGGGAAAAAAAAAGCTCCCAGGCCTCCTGGGCTTTGTCCACTGGTAAATGGAGTTTCATCAAATCCTACAAAGCTTATTCCAATTTAACCATAGGCATTTTTGTTTTAAACATAAATCAAACTTCATGCTAACATAATGGATTATGCTGGAGTTGCAAAACCAATGCAGTATTTCCCTTGCTTCCTATTCAAAAGCACCTGATTGATGAGCCAAGATGGAAAACAAAGCTTCAAAAAGCCCATGAAGTCTTGACAGGGGCCAAGGAGCATCAAGTGAAAATCCCAAGTGCCAAACTGGCCTTGTGTGGCACCCAGAGGGGAAAACGGGCTGCTGTCCTGGGCTCAGACACCCTCAGGAGCCCCGGAGGAGGGCAGGGTGTGGAAGAGAGTCAGCGCTTGCAGAAGTTATAGCAAGGATAGGGCTGAAGCTGTAGGAACCAAAGGTTTCCAGAAGCCTAGATCAACTGGTCCAAAACAACCACATGTGTTTAGGGGAGCTCTGTTTTGCTTTGCATTCTGCCTCTCTGGTCGAGACTTATTCAGCTGAGGAAGATCTCACCCGAGACTCCAGCTCTGCTCTGGCACGTAGACCCAAGGCAGTAACTATCACAGTCAGAATATTCAGCAAATTAGGCAAAAGGGAATAAAATGAAGCTTTCTCAAATTACATCAGCCAGTTCAGCTCCCCTCTTCTCATTCTTTACCCTATAAGGCTGTCCCCACTCTCTACCACACTCCGTAAAGCGCTAAAAGCTTTCTCTCCTGTTTTCCCCTATTAAAAGGAATCAGATCTCAGATTCTGCAATGTGACCTGTAAAGGCAAAGACAGAGCTGTGTCTGAGTTGGCTCCCCCTGAAGCCAAAAGGAAAACCAAAAGCTTGCGAGTACAGGGAAGCAGCAGTCGTTCTTAACCATTTTGGTCTTTTGGATATTTACCATTCAGATCTCAGCTACCCCATTCTCCCCCACCAAGAGATGGACTGGAGAACTAAACAGTTTATTATGATATCATAAATGACAGGGAAGCAAAACCTAATTAGTCAGGGGAGGAGATTATTTTTATTACAACTCTTTAAAAAACAATTTGGCTCCTTTTCCACATGCCTGAATAGGCTGTTAAAAACAAAACAAAACAAAACAAAAAAACAAAACAAACCATTCTCTTTTCAAAAGAATCAGCAGCCTTTCCTCTGTTGAACAAAGCCAGAGACATTTGTCAGCAGGCAGGATCTTGTTCCCCTTGCAGACCTCCCTCAGCACAGGGGCAATGCCATCTGAATTTACAACCCTGATTTTCTTTTTAAGTGCGGAAACAGGTAAAGGAACAAGCCCAGTGATTTCAGACCTTCCTTAAGCATCTGTGAACAAATTACTCCCTCCCTTCCCCACCTGCTCTGCTCATTGTATACACGAGCCATAGCAGGTCACCTTTTCATAGCACCTTCCTCTCCCCAGCTTAGAAGTTTTTATTTGCAAAAGGAATTCAAAGTGGAATCAACACCCAACCCAGCCCCCAAGGCTCTGCCCGACCTCCCTTCCCAGCTTTTCACTCATCTCCATCACTATGGCAAAGCAACAATCTCCTCGTACATACAATATTTTGCGACACTCCTGGGCTTAGCATTCAGACAAACGTTGTCAGACGGGCACATAGGGGTTGAAATAGTGGTGGTGCCCATCATTAGCACGAGAAGGTCCCTTCTAGTACCTCTTCTTGCCTTGAGAAAACCACAGGTAGATGATTCCCAGCTTCCACCTCTCAAGCTTCTAGACAATTGCCTTACATGGCAAACTGCAGAGCCACAGCCATGCAACAAGCATATTTTTAGTGAGAATGCACAACAACAAACATAAACACACTCTTTATTTTATTTGTGTTTATGTGGCACCAATAATAAGCATAATGCTCATTATTGTTCAAGATACAGCTTTCTTTTGATGAAAATGTTCTTCCTTCAGCACAAGCACCCAGCCTGACCTAAACAGAGTAACTGCTAATCCTATGCTGAGCCTATGGTGAAACCACAGTCTGGTCATATTGCTCTGAAGAAAGATCTCCAGAGCATGAATTCTGTTTCTTAACAGACCTCAGCCGCAGTCAGTTTTTCCTCCGGAATGCACAGATACCCTGTGATCAACTACTTAATTAGAGATGGTCTGAACAAAACAAAAATCTGTTGGATGTAAACTGCATCAAGTCTGTCTGTGGCTGGGTCTGTGGTTTGACTTCAGAAACATTCATTTGCTGATGAGCAACAATTTGGAAAAAAGATTGTATCCTCTCTCAGACCAGCTCTATCCCTCAAGGGTGAAACGCAGGGGTTTATTGCCAACCAAAACATTTTCTATCCTCAAAATAGGTGATGCACCTTAGGATAAGGACTGCTTTCACACTCAATACAACACTGCAAATCTCCATAAGAACGCAAAAAGTCTGAGTTAGAGGACCACGTTAGGTCTTACCTTCTTCAGCTTCCCAGTCTTGGTGCCCACAAAAGCCAGGGAGTGGTTCTTGTAGACATAGGCAATCACAGACGTCATTCTGTCTCCATCCTCAGTGAAAATGGGGAGCCCTCGCACCATGGATGATACTCCCAAGGGGGCATTCATATCCAGGCCACAGAAATTGTCATCAATTGTTAACAGCTATAAACAAAAAGAAAGAGAGTATAAAAAAATGAAGCCACCGATTCTTTAGCCATTTGGGAAGTATCCATCCAAACAGGGACACCGTTGCATAACATGCCTATAATTTATGCAGGCTGACAAATCAATGACAAAGGCAGGACTGGAGAAGTACAGAGGTGGAAAAAATTTGTCCAAAGTTGCATGATGACTTACAGACAGAAAGAGAACTGGAAACTTTCTTCTCTTGAATGACAGCCCAGCAGGATACATTACGTTAAGCCTTTTTCCTACCGCTTTGCCAGTCAGTTTTACCAGTCAAGACCTAGCAATCAAAGACAAAGTCTGCTGAAAATGTCTTAAATATATCTAGTCCTGTCAAAAAAAAAAAAAAAAAAAAGTATGCATATCATTCCCACAGGATCCAGAATAAGAATCACTGAACTAAATCTGCACTGGCAAATAAAATAGACCCTGGTCTGCCCTCTGGCCCTGAGACCAAATAGTAAAGCTTACACCTATGAAACCTAAGTAACCACTTTCCTCCTATCTCCAAACTCTGTAGCATCACTTATGTTACATCTTGGAAATTGTAGTCACCCAAGGCATGTTCAGGCATTGTCTAGGAGAGGGCTGGTCAGCCCAGGCCATATCTGGTCAGCCCAGGCCATATCTGCAATGGGGGCCATGCTAAGGATTAAAGACTATACACAGTGACTGCACACACTCCCCGTTCCTGGGGACAGTTTAATCATGTAGTCCCGGGTTCTCCTCTCACACTCTTTTGCCTGGGCACTTCATCCCTCTGGGTCTCCATTTCTTCCCCATGAAATGGAGATTATCCACATTTATCCATCTTACTAGGTTACTGTAACACACTGAAGCTCTTTGGAGAGAAGGGAAGGTTTCACAGCAGTTATGAGAGCTTTCCAGCATTTGTTGAAGATGCCCAGGAACTCCTAACAACCAGAGGAAAGACCCTGTTCATTAATGGTGCTGCCTAAGCTCTAACACCTATTGCATTTGAACTCAACAGGCTTATCATCAGAGAGATGTTCCACTGGGACCCTTGCACATGAATGCACGTAGTCTCTAGTTATCACTGAGGATGCTTCTCTGGGCTTCAGGGAGTTACAGAAGTATAGCAGCAAAACAGTACAGACAACTCTTCCACCTTAAGGCACCATCTGGATAGTAGGTGAGGCCAACAGAGGTTGCCAATATAAAGATCTTCACAGAATAAGTCAAATAAAGATGAAGCTCCGAATATCACAGTACACAATTGCCAAAACAGTTAGCCTTTCTTAACTTCACTGGGACCTCATAGATTTGAAGTTAAGCATCCACTCCACTTAGAATGTTTTGCTGGACCAAGGCCTAGAAAGGCAATTATTAATTGTACAGGAATGTTGCCTAGTTTTCACGTATCAGTAATAAAGGACCATGACAATTACCTTTGTCTGAGCTCACATCTTCCTGGAAGCATGGCTAAAATATGTGCTGCTCCTTACTTCAGTTCACGAGCAGTAAAAGCCTGATAACTGATTCATTTTATCCTCCCTCAGCAATTACAGGGAATAATTACAGATGGTTTTACTGAATGGAAGAATAATGTATCCTAAATGTACTTGTAAACACATAAAACCTATGAGGAATTCAAACAGCTATTAGTAAAGAACAGCTAGCCTGAGCTCTGGCCTGCAAGAGTCATTAGTGCTTGTGGACTGCCCTTTTGGACCTAAAACAGCAGCTCAAGAGCAATTACAGATCAGATCAACAGCCTCCATGGCCAGCAGACAGGATGTTTCTAGTCTACAATAACGGCACAAAGTCTAAGATAAATCTGCATCCCAGATCCAAATGCCAAATTCATCTGAGGTCTTATACCACCAAGCTGATGAACATACTTCAGAGAGGCAGGACACCCCTGCTCAGAGCACGATTTGCAAAAGCGGAGTGTTTCTGTGGATAATCAGAACACGCACAGCTTCATTCCATGGGTCAGGATGGAAAAGCTACAGCTTGATTACTCAAGAAGTACAAATGTGTTTGAAGCAGCAATGCTACCCAGATCTTTCTGTGAGATATGAGATACTGACTGTCAGAGATGAGCTAACGAGAGGAGCGTTGTGTTGGTCTGATGCAGTGTCACAAGCCTTCTGTTCACTGATTCACTACCTGGCACATCACCGGGTGTGGGATCCATCTCACCTAGCTGTAGCTATGTGAAATGTTAGTAAGCAGCCCACTGTAGTCCTCTGAACTACCTCCATAATCAACAGAGGAAAGGAGGTATGTCAAAGAATAAGCCATCCAACCAAACCTGTAATACACTGGATCGATCACCTTCTGATAGAGCCAGCTGATTGCAAAAGAACTCCAGACGATTCATTCAGCTCCAGCATCTAACATGAAGATGTATCATGCTTTGAACAGAAGGCTGGACTATATGACCACTTCAGGTCCCTTCCAGCCTGGATCCTACAGATGTAGGAGCTGAGAAGAATCCAGGTCTTGTAGTCAGGTCCGCTTTGACTGGAAACTCTTAAGCTCTCAAATTAACATGATCTGTGTTTCAAGGCTATAATAAAACGGTGTATGTGTCTCACTTGAACCGATGGCCTGACAGGCTGAGAAGCGTTTCAGACTGAAACCAAGACATCCACAAACCTTCTACAAATGGCAGAAAGAGGGGCAAGGAAGGGAAGTCCTGCTTTGTCATGTTTTTAAAGGAAAACAAGAAATGGGAAACAGCATTCTTAGCCACCAAAAGGATAAAAACCTTAATAGTGCCAGCAGACGTCTTACCTAGGGTGCAGAGTACGAAGCTCCATCCTAAACAACAGGAAGTTCCACTGACAAGCAGTGAAATGATAGCCATCAAACAGAGCTGGAACAGTTGGAGGCATGCTCCTTGGCATAGCACAGTCTCCCACACACACCCTTCCCCGCAGCACAGCCAAACCCATCTATGCGCTTGGACACCAGAAAGGGCCTGTGAAATCATCTGCTCTGCCTTCCTGCATGACCCAGGACCTCAAATCTCAGGCAGGAGCAGCCTGTCCTGTTTTGCAGGGAGATACAAGCTACTTCTGCTTGCTCCCTAGGGAAGTCTGAGTCTGCACGGCTGTAAGGACACAGCCCTGAGCCCCCTGTAACCTGCTCTATCAACAGCCAGGATGTGTTAGCTAGAGTACAAGACTGCTGTAGATGTATATCAGAGCTCGCATAGCCAGCGTAAGCTCTCATCCTCCTGCAAAACCCTAAGAGGATAGAGACCCAGAGATCCCAGCATCAAGCACAATAACCTGTGGCTGATCTGCAGCACATCTCCGACCTGTTGAGACTTAATCCAATTGCCACAAGTTAGCTCCTTCTCCATTAGACTGGGCCCAGTGCCAGCTGAACCGGGACCTGCCCTTACTGGGGCTGATATCATGGTTTTCCCCCATCCAGACACAAAACTGACTGTAAGCCCATTTATTTCATCTTATTTCCCTGAAATCATTTACAGAAGGACACATCCTTATAAGAAGGGCTTATAAGAAAGATAGGAACAGATTTTTTAGTATGGCCTGTAGTGACAGGACAAGAGGTAATGATTTTAAACTAAAACGGGGTAGATTTAGATTAGATATTAGGAAGAAATTCTTTACTGTGAGGGTGGTAAAGCACTGGACCAGGTTGTCCAGAGAGGTGGTTGATGCCCCGTCCCTGGAAACATTCAAGGTCAGGTTGGACGGGGCTCTGAGCAACCTGGTCTAGTTGAAGGTGTCCCTGCTCATTGCAGGACCTCTAAAGGTCTCTTCCAACCCAAACCATTCTATGATCCAAGCACTACCGCAAGGCTGAAGAGTGAAATCAACATTTTCTCTTACATGGCACAGTTCAGATGAGATCTAGGACCATCACAGCATACCCTAGCATCCAAGACACGCAAAGTGGTGTGTGAGGGCAGACATGGCCATGATGTTCACTCACACACTGTTGCGTGAGTGACACAGAAGCAGTCACAGGGTTGTGGTTTGCAATGTGGACAACCGTCCCCCAAGAATAGGAGCAAGGCCAGCAAGACATGCCATATGAATACTTCTTTCATTTAACATATTTGGGTTATTTCCTCTAGGGATCATTTGCAAAAAAATGCCAGCAAGCAAAACCCTACAAATAAGCATCAGCCAGCTTCTGTGCAGCTGTGGCTCTCAGCTGCACACATGCCTTTGTAAAGACAGAAATGCAGGCATCTTCTTCAGCAAAGAGAAACACGTAAGGAAGTTTGGATTTACGATGAAAGGGTCAGGAGTTGCAAGCACAGGTTTATTTTCAATTCCAGACACTCCTAGCAGCAATATAAAGTAGCCACGTTAAACTCTCTGGAGCTTCTCTTCTTGGCAATTTCACGTTAACGACTTTCCAGAATGAAAGCAGAGGTGAGGACATGAATTCACTCTGCTTGCAACACTGCTGCTGCACCAGCTAGGATATCAGGGAGGGGCAAAGGGAAGATCTAAAGAGGCAGGAATAAGATCAGCAATTCCTGCATCCTCAGCAGTTAAAATCTAACCCAGAAATTCACGGCTCAGTCTGTAGGTAACTTGGGAGGGAAGGGGGGCCTGGTGGTCCAGGTGCTGGACTGGAGTCAAGCAGTTCGTCATCCCACACCAGGTTCCCACCTACAAGAGGGAATATTACTCACCACCCCGCTGACCCAGGAAAGCTGCTAAACACAGGTTTATAAGGTTCTCTACACATCCGAAATATCTTCATGTGAGAATGACTGGCATAAATGCCTTCCCAAGTCCCAACACCTGCCTCTCCATCTTGGGCTAATGCGCAGGGGGGAGCCAGCTGGTGAGAGGCCACAGTCTGCTCCTGCGTCAAGCAACCAGAGGGTTCATCTGCAGCCGTGACACCGTGGCCAAGTGTCACATTCACCAGTGAAATAGGAAGGATGTGCAAAAGAATGGACCTGATTTACAGGAGGATTCTGGCAGGCATTTGCCTTCTCCAGGATTAAGCCTATCAAATAAATAATTAACACATCCAAGCTCTCCTGGAGAGGATGGTTTTACAAGACTGGTGCTGGCTCAGTCCCTCAGGGATCCACTGAGCCCCCAAAACCCCCCAAACTCAGCAGAAGGGGTAGAGCTCTGATTACAACACCTCCATCCCCATCCTCTTCTGATTTCCCAGCA
>JAVJGI010000060.1:62792238-62812382 GCA_035590275.1 Ibycter americanus | reverse complement strand
CTGCAAGTTATGTTTTATTGTGCCTTAGCCAACTCTCCTGTAAAACAGGGGTAATGCTGCTCCCCATCCTGATCTCTCAGAGGTGCTCTGTTAGACCTGTGCCCTGTTAATACTGGTGATGACAAATGCAAGCCCTGGGAGGAAAAGGAAATCATGAAATAGGCTGTTTATAGGAAAATCTTGGCTACCCCATCACCAACAGTGGCCTTGCCAGGAGTCAAAATGACTGTCCCATACCATACACAAAGCCCTTCTAAGAACCTGAGCTAGAAATGGTCCTTCCTAATGCAGTGGCATGGAGCAGAAGAAAGTCCATGGATCAGTCCCAAGCACCAAGCAGCATTCATCCTGGGGTGAGGTGTTCATGCTGCTAAAGAAAAATGCCTGTGCAACCAGCTGGCATCCAGACATGCTAGACAGCCACCCATGGAAAGACTAATCAGCAGTATGCCCTCTACAGCCTCCCTCTGCATTCAGCTAAACCCTGTGAGTACGTCACTGCTTGCTTTGGTGGGTGTCAAGCCTCTCAAATGGGCAGGGGAGGTGCAGGGAAAGCGGGAGGGAGCAGGACAGCAGAGCCCACTTGAGGAACAGGTGGATGGAGGAAATACAGGACTCTCAGAGATCTAGGCACTAGTATCTGCAAAGATGTTTTGGGGAGTTACTGACTTAGGCTTGCCTTGAAGCATCAGAAGCACAGGAAGCCTTTATAGCCAAGTCACTTGTCAGACAATGACTTGGATCCCAAACATCCACTTTGCCTGCCCTCTGTTAGCAAAGTGTTGGAAAAATATTGCCCAGCTCCTTACACAAGGTCTTTTGTTGGCTGGTCAGCTTCAAAAACATTTCTTTTCTCCCCCAAGTGACAGCACTGCCATGAAAAACAGGAAGAGATTGAATACAGTAATTTAAACAGTCAAACTCCATTTCCTGCCAAAAGGAAAAGAAAATACCAGCAAAAGGCAGAAGCCAGGCGATAGTTGGGGACAGACACTTTGATTATCTTGGACAGATATTTGCACTGTGTATCCGGTAAAAGCTACAGCGATGGAGGTGACACCTTTTCATTTCAGGGACTGGAGTCTGTTAGGCTGCAGAGAGGCAGGTGATGCTGTGAGGCAGATCAGGCTGATAAGGAGATCAGGATCTCCAATAGCAGCCCTGGGTTCCAACCAGCTCCTAAGCTGACAGCCAGGATCACATGCCAATGACACACTGTGTTTAGGATATCACTGCAAGCCAAAGCTCCAGCAAGGATCCCTGTCCCTCTCACGTCACCCCAGCAGACCCTGGCGTCCTCATGCTGCTTTGGGGTCAGTCTCCAATACCCTCCTCTTCTTCATCCATGATTGTATGTCCCACACCTGCTTGACCTCCAAGGTAGAGGGGAAGGCTCCCCTGCCTCCACTACTGAGCATCCCAGTAGTGCAATTGTCACTGGCCTCCGAAATACACCTATTGTTTATGCTATCCCATAGTAATAAAAATCAACAAATCCCCCAGTGATCAAGTCCTGTACCAGAATGGGCCATTTACATCTCCATCCTCCTCCTAAACTACTTTTTCTAAAGAAATCCAGCATTTCCCAACCGTATCAACAGTTAATTACAATGTTTATTAAGTATATTTAAACCACGTTCTTCTTTATCCAACATAAATACTGTTTTCTGTGTTAAGAAGCCCATTTCTCCCTGCAGAACAGCCCTTCCTTCTGCCAGCAGCCTGCATGCCCATACAGCCTTGCTCCCTCTGCTCCATACATTGATGCACCACGCTGCACCACAGAAGCGATCACATTCTGGGGACACACAATGCTTTTGCTAGAGAGCCAAAGGGGATGAAGGTGCTCTCTGTGGCTATATAAGTAGGCATGGCTTCCATATCAGGATAAGAGATTTAGATTAGACCTGAGGGAAAGCTTCCTAGCAGCAAAGAGAGATCACATAGGGAGAGAGAGGAATCTCCATTGCTGGAGGTTAAGAACAGGTGAGACAAACATCTGTCAGAGATGTTATAAGTAGGGCAGAAGGGCAACTCAGATGACCTCATAAGACTCTTTTTCCCCAGCCACATTTTTCTCTTATTATATGAATTTCTAAGCATTTGGGGTCAAGTGTACTGTTTTAATATAAGCTATTATCTCATATTTGCAGAGAGGAAAACTAGAGAGGTATTATCTGGAACTGTTCATCACCTGAGTGAACATTGCCAACTTGCAAATCAACTGCCCAGACATAAAAATCCATCATTTTTTCCTGATTTATGCTGAAGATTAATAGGAGGACTGCTGCAATGCAAGGACAGGGAGGAATGAACACTGAGGATCCTCCGTTCATCTCAACTTTTATATTTCTCATTCTGGACATTCTTCTATCACACTGCTAACCTCTGCAACATGCACACATGGTGGGCACAAGAGCAGCACAGGCTCGTTACACAGCTGTAGCTCCAACCTTTGCCTTCACATTAGGTTTGCAAACCAGACCAAGGTGAGTCTCCAGGACATCCAACCCTGCAGGACATCTGGAGACCAAATACCTCCTGCTGTGTGTTGACCATGAGACACAGTACATCCAGCCCAACTGGCTGCCAGGTCCTACCTGACCTCAACTTTCCCGGCTTCAGCTGCACCAACAAAGCTGCCTGACCAGAGAAGCTGCAGACTGCACTGTACTGCTCTGGCCAAGTGCACCGTTCCCTCACATGCCCATAATTATTTGTGTACATATTGCAGGTTAGGAGAGCTGTGCTGGGAGTGGTCCCCAAGAGACTTCTCTTGCCCTGAAGTGGCCTTGAGCAAGCATTACACCAAAGCAGGAGCAGAAGCATCCTAACATGTGGATCTCCTTTGAGTCAGTTATCAGCCTATTAGAAAAATACTTGTTATCAAAAGCCAGACCTGACCACGCACCAAAAAGCAAGGACAGTGACAGTAAGCCCAGCAGTATAGTCCATGGTCCTACAGTTAGTAACACAAAGAAGGGCTGGAATATGGCTTCTAATAGTGTTTCTCTGCAGTGCTTGGTGAGGATTTCCCACTGCTCATCTCTACCCATCTGCTCAGTGCCAGGCACATCAGCTGTATCTGTTCACATGCAGGATTTCAGCTGCTGAAGGCAGGGCAGCAGAGCTGAAGTTCCCATCCAGCCTTGATCGCATGCAGGTTAAGCCTCTGTTTGCACCAGCAGAGAAATATTTGACATCCACACAAAACCAGGGAAAGTCTCACTGATGGCTTTGTAATTGGTTTTAGAGCTGCTTCTAATAGGTGTGCTAAGAGGCAGAGCAGCAGTGCTGGTGGATGGCTGGCCAGCAGGATGTCAGCAAAGGAGACAAGGCCCTCACAGACATATCCAGGCTCCAAAATACTTCACCAACCATCACGTATTTTCCAAGCTTAGTGGCTGGACTCTGCAACCCTTACAGCAGCCAAGTAACTAATACCTCTTCCCTCGGGCAGCACAGCTGATCTCAGACAGGGCTTGCCAGCAGCTCTAAGCAGACTCATTTAAGGAGAGGACAGCCCACTTAGTTACACTTCTCAGACCCCTGTTTTTCCTTTAAGGATCTCCAAGCTCTTTTTCCAGCTGGGAAGTATTAGCATCTCTAATTCACTGTGAAGAAATGCAGTCACAAATGTACTTTAACAGTTTCTCCCACTGTCACCTAGTCCCTTGTCCTCTCCCCAATCTCCTCATTACTGGCCCTCCAAATTTGGACTGGTATATCAGTCTTCTTAGACCAGGACTCACCCCAAGGGACACAAGAAATCTGCTGGCCTTTTTGCTCCTATGTAAAACTACAGATGCCAGGTAAACAAGAGATTTCAAACCTCCTGACTTGAGAGGTCCAGTATTGCAAACGTTATTATGGAGCACAAGCAGAGCAGATTTGCAAATGTATAGAGAGGCTTAACAGCCCAGGAAAGAAACTCCAGTGGGAAGCTCCCAGCTTAAATCTAAAGGCAGCTCTTTGAATGTGCAGAGGCCTTGAGGCTAAACAAAAAAAATCAAAGCCAGATTTGGGCACAGCCTTTCTCTCTGTGCAATGCTCCATAGGGAGATTTGCAGGTCTAGGCAGAAGGGATCCCAACTAAAATGAAGGACTTGTCCCCCCACAAGTTCAGTTTGGGGCTGTAAGAGCAGTGCAAGGTCAAGCAACAATGCTGAGGGCACTGGTGTGAAGGGGAATTATGGCAGAGTAAGGTAGGACCAGTCTCCCTGCAATGAAATTTCCATCTTTGTTCCTCTCGGTCTGTCCTTGTCCTGCAAAAGAACAACAGCAGGGATCTCTCAGCAAAGGAGGCTTGAGTACAAAGGAAAGCTGGAGCAATCCCATATCCCAAGCCCTGACTGTCTGGAGATTATGGGGCAGAAAAGCGCTCTGGTGTTTCTCCGTATTCCCTTTTCTCAGACTTGAACTTGCCTCTCACTTGAAAGAGCTAATTAAGGAAGGAAATCAAAGCCCAGAGAAGCAGCTATTACAGCAGCCTGGGTGCAGTGCCGGCTGTAATGCTGATTTCTGTGCATGGTATCAAAGCCAGCCGTACACTGGTGGGGCTGACACACAGTTCTGCAATGACACTTTAGTGAACCAACAGAACAAACCAAGACCATTTCTTAAGACCATTTGTAGGTCAGGTAGACCAGACTCTTCCCCAGTCCTGCCCTTAAAACTTGCAGAATTTAATCCTTGATCTGCAGCCAGGCCTTAATTTTGCAGTGCAAAGGCAACACAGAGCTGGCTGGAAAGTGAATGATGAGGGACTTTAGTAGCTAATGGCCACTGCTTCTCAGCCCTCAAAGAAACGAAGCCCTAGCTTCACAAAGTTTCATGAACAAATCCTGCTCCGACACCAGCCCAGGGAAATAAAATTACACCAGCAGACACAGAAGCCAGCACAAGCCATTGACACTACCTAGATCCTGGTTTGGTTTCTACATTTGAGCCAAAACTGCTGAAGGAAATGTGATTTCATCCCTAATGAACTGCACATAGAAGTAACTACAACAGGCAAATTCATCCTGAGGATTTACAGGTCCCTTGGCTTAGTTCATCAGCAAACATGGCATGCCTGGGGAGGTCGGAAAGTGATACCTTCCTCAGCTTGTCCATGAGAAAACTGAGGCATGAACTGGTTAAATTAGGTGGTATGGTAAGCTGGAGGCAGAGCCAGGAATGGGAGGCAGCAGTCTCAGTTCCTTGCTCCCTGCTCGAATTATTGAGCCATGCTCTAAGATCTGTGAGCACACAAGGAGGTTAAGGTTGGGTGCTTAGGGGCTTCACTTACCGCACTGCTACAGGGAATGTCCTTAACTTTGAGCCAGGCCAGATCTAACGTCCCCTCTCCCCTGTAGCAGGACTGCAGTCTGTCCTTGATGCGATCGTTGATCTTTTTCAGGACAAAGATGCAAAGAGCAGACTCATCCAAGGACTTCATCTTCCTTTTCTGCCCCTTGGAGAAGACTGTGAAGAGGATATCATCCTCAGGGCCAACACCCAAAGACCTTGCTAAGATGGCTCCAGCCTTAGACAAGTAGGCTGCCTGGAGCAATCGGTACTCCACCCCATTCTTCTCACAGCCAATGGGCACCTCAACATAGGAGTTGAAGGCTGTGTCCTCCTTACAAAGCCGGACCAGCTTGGAGGTATAAACCTGCTCCTTTGTGGTGGAGCCAGGTGGCGAGATCATCTCAGGCTGCAAGGTCAGGAAATAGACAAAGTTACCACTGCTGAAGCCATAGATGTAGTAGATATCAAAGTCAGGGATGATGGTAAAGGTGTCTGAGGGGATCTTGATCATAGAGGCCACAAACTCATCATGAAAGACATATGCAAACATCCCATCTGCCTCAGAGTTCTTGGTGAGCTTTCTGCTGGAAATAGTGGGGAAATACTCAGGTTTGCCATCCACGGCAGTGGCAATGAACAACTTGTCATCCATGTTGCTGTAAGAAACAATGACTCCAAAAACAGAGCCACTCTCATTCACCCCAGAGAGATAATGCTCCTTCTTGTGGAAGGGCTCTCCCAGCTTGAAGAGGTCATCCAGCCTCAAAAGCTTGCAGATGCCCTGGTAAAGACTCCCACATGCTATCAATCGATTCTCCTTGTAGTCTATGAGGAGCATTTTGTTTACGTTGTTAGTGGGCGTCAAGGGCTCGTTGCAGGTTTGGACTATCCTGGGAGGATAACACTTGGGATTATCATCATCAGGACCAGTCTGGTGGGTCACCAGGACCTTCAGGTCACCGGAGAGTTTGTAGATCCTGTTGACAGCTCCCAAGTAAATGTGCCCAGTTCTTTCGTCAACCACCAAGTGGTTGAAGTTTCCCTCTGCTTGTTCTCCAGTGAAAGTGATGAAGGGCCTCTTTGGATGGAGTGGCTGCTGCCTACCAAGAGGCAACACTGTGGTAGAGAGCAGGAGGTGAGAAACCAGGCAAGTCCATTTCCACATGGCCAGTGACATGATTACAAAGGTTTGTATTCCCAAGGGAACGAGGATTAAAAGCTGTAAGTCTTCAAAACACCAATTCCCTGGCAGATTTTGTCCTACAAGCGAAGAGAAAAGAAAACAAAAGTACGTTACTATGGAGTATTCCTTCCTCCTCCCTCCTTCACAACCATGCCATCATCAGAGCGTATTTAATTGCTAATCCTCCCTTTCTCGTCTCTGAGCTCTCTACTTAAAACAAGCACAAAGGGACCCCTCCTGAAAGAAAAGATGCTGGTAGAAAAAAACAGAAATCACATTGCAGAACAATAAATCAGCACCCTTTCACTCTCCATTACACACACATGTGCCCCACGGTGCAGCACAAAAGTTCACTGGAAGCCAGAGAAGTGCAGAAGGCTGATGGTAGAAACATCAAGCAGTATTGCCGTTTGCACTGCCAGCTTTGACCCAACTGTGTACTTGCTATCTAAGAAGACAGGACTGGAGAAGGATTATTATCCTGCTCTTCTGGATGAGGGGCTGAAGCCCAGAGAAGGTCAGGGACCTGCCTACAGGGACAGGTCCAGATGTATGCTGAGCTCTTTCGCAACCCTTGAAGTTTGCCAGGAAGAAGCCAACTCTGGTCTGACATTAACATCTATTCAGGGAGACCTTGGTCCAGAACAGGCTTGTTTGAACAGGATCTCTGTGGCTTCCAGATCAAAGCTGCTGCATGCCAGCCCAGCTTGGAGTACAGACATAAGAGTTGTGGTCTGTCAGCCTTCACAGCCACATCTACACAGGGCATGCAGCCAAGCACAGAGCAAGCTGGGCACCAGGTCTTCTCCCTCCCCTGGGCTCTCACCACAAGACCACTTTCCACGCACCACAGAGTCAAGAAAACACTGAAAGAAAGGCACAGTTCCCCAGTCATCTCAGATGACTGAGGAGAAAGGGTATGCCTAACTACTAGCGGTAATAAAGTCTAAAGGACGATGAAGTAGGAAAACTAATGACCCAGGGACCAGCCTGGTGACTTTCCAAGGAGAGGGGAAGAGGGCTTCCTTGCACCACTTAGTCTCTTAAGATCTCCCAGGTTTTAACCAGGGTGGTGGGAGCAGTATGGGGTTCAAACAGCTTCTGTAATTTGGTAAGTACATCACTAAACCCCATCCTCATGCCATGGACATGCATTTTCCTACTCAACACATCCATCTTCTCCCTGTTCCTTCACTTTTTCATGGCTGCTTCCGTACCGAGAACAGTTTTGACCTTTTATGGCCCCACAGAGCATGTGGGAGATGGAGTCCTACAAGCTCAGGTCTCACAAGCCAAGCTCCTTGAGGAGTGCTGACTGCACAACCCTTGTTGCTGGTGGCCAGGCTGAGCTACATGAGTCTTTCCTCCCTCCATCCTTCTTTAACATCCAGATCAGAATTTCACAGAACTGTTCTTGATTTTAAGAAGGACACAAACCAAACCCCAGCACCACTCCTGCAGCTCAGTGTCCTATTACCTGTCTCACAGAGTGACTTTGCTGAAATCAGAGGTGCAACTAGCTAAGCAAAGGTGACAGTCAGCCCTGCACAAAGAGGAGGCAAGGAAAAAAAAGAAAAAAAAAAAATCACTGTTTATAGATCCCAGCAGGAGGAAGATGCAGCAGTGACGCAGGTTTAGATTTGCAGCTTTTTCAAATCTGTGCAACCCTGCTAACACCAGTGGAACTGAAAAATTTACTTCAAGAAATAATAAAGAGAATAAATCCTGTCTTCTTTTGACCTGTAGACTGATTAGATCTGATAGTGGAAAGGGTAAGTCTGGGCTTGTAGAGCATCCACCACTTTTGTGCCACCCCAAATATTTCAAAATCCTCACAGTAGCCAGAATTTCAAAGCTGGTGTATGATCACCTTCACCTCCCACTGCCCTGCCTACTGCAGCAGCCGCAGGCCTCGGATAGATGACGGACAAAGGTCATTCTGCATTTACTTTAGGTATGTTTACATGGTTCTCCTTTGCCTTTCTGGTCAAGCAAATATTTAATAAAACCAAGCTTATACTGCAGAGTTTGCAAGACTGTCTTACGAGCAGGAGAGGATTCACTCTGCAGGGATACGCAGGCTGGCCATGCAGGCTTTTAATAACCTTTATTATGATAGATAGAGCAGCGATGGGATGAGCTCTCCCCACACAACCATTCCTCTTTCAAGAGGGGCCATCCCTGAGAGAGCAAAAGAAGGAGGGAAGCTGTCTCTGTTCGAGTCCTCTGTTCAGAAACATCACATGGCAACCCTGAACATTGGCTCCCGTCACTTATGAGTTATGATCCGTATTTCTAACACACACCGGTTTGATCGGACACTAGACAGATCTAGGAAGAAATTATTCTTTTCAAGTACTAAAAAGATACCTATTTTACACCTGTATTTTACTATATTTTGCTCCTCTTAGGCCGGCAGAGTCAGCATAGCTGCAGGACAGGGAAATGGGAACTGCCGTGACCCAGAGACAGAAGAGGTAACAAACAACTGCTCTCCTGCAACAAGAGCCCTCTGCCCAAAGGTCATCACGACACCCAAGAGCAGAGTTGCAACAACAGCAGGAAATCTGCCCAATAAAATAAGCGGTCAACACAGCACAAGAGGACATACACTCCAGGTGTGGAATCTTTGAGGCCCAAACATGTGAGAATTGTGATTTGACTTTGAGGGGAGACTCACTCGTAGAGGAAGAGGATGGCGAGAGGAACCTTCCTCCAGGCAAAGACAGCAAATTTGGTCTGGAAAACAGAGAGAGCCTAGTGAGAAACTCGAGGAAGGCTGGATGAGAAGTCCCTTTTAAGGCAGATAAGGGTGCTTCAAAAATAGTGAACTTCAGGGGGTAAGATGCTCACCTGCAGAGGAAAGAGCATCAACAGTCTGCCAGTACTGACAGCCACCAGGTAAGCACAGAAGCAACTTTTTGGGACAAAGCAGGGAGAGCAGGAGCCTGGGGCTGTCTTGCCTTCTTCCATTGGCCGTCTGAGACGCCCTAGGAACAGGATTTTCTCTCTGTACACTGCTGGCGCTCATGCCTTCTCTCCCATCTGCTCATGTTGTTTGCCCTGCACCCTCTGTCCTGGAGTCTCAATCAGTACTTGAGCCTCTAACAGCTATAATTTATAATTTGGCTTAATTAATAAATAACAGCAGAGACAGGGAGGACTGGTTGTTTAGCCTGCAGAATAGAGCAGGGTTTGTACTAACCCCTTAGAGGATGCACTAAAGAGAAACGGGTTATGCATGTCTTTTTGTTACCCATGTCTGGAGAGCAGAAATCATAGCAGCTGGGAAGACATATAATACAGTGCCATGGACATACCCAGCCTCTCAGGCTGCCCGGTTTACAAAAGAGTAATTATATTATAAGAAAAAAGCAAATAAACAGAAGGCCACAGTGAGCAGGCAGTGAGGTCTGGGCTTAGGGTATTTCCAAAATAAACCCAAACCGCCTTCCCACAATGATCAGGCTCACTTGCTTTTTTTCCCCCAGAGACGTGGCCAGCAGCGATGCCGTAAGCCACCATGTAGGGCTCCTGTATGAGACCAGACCGTCCCTCTACGTGGCTTCTGCCACAACAGCCTCTTCCCCAGCACATTCAAGGTCCCTGGGAAGGTCACACAGCCTCTACAGCCCCAGGGATCTGTAGGGAAAGACCTTTCAGGGGAAAGCAACTCTGTGTTTTCTCCCTCTACCAGGAACAGCTGCCTCTGCTCCACTGGACCTTTCACATGCAGTGGTGTTACTGAGGAGATTCCACGGGTCTTAACAATACCAAGCTTTTCCTTGAGACCGGATCTCCTGGGTGAGTCACTTCATTGTCCCACAGCATAAAAAAGCCAAGACACTGCCTACCTGCTTCGCTGACTGTGGTTAGGCTGTGGTGCTACACAACCTTCATGACATGCAGCAAACCTAAAGAAAGATATTCTTTTTTTCTGAACTGGAGCTACACCAGATTTGAATATAGTCTGGACATGAAAACAAAGCAGAGGAAGCCTCCTTGCAAATCCAGCTGTTTCAGACACAGTTCCATCCATGGTCAGAGGAAGGTCTCAGAGTCAGCTCCCACATAAAGTCTCACACGAGCCTCTTACCTGTGGAACTAGTGTCTCAAATCTACAACTTGCAAATAACACATTCCCCATAAGACCCCTTGAATTCACACAGTTTGATTTAAGGACTGGTTCCCCCCTTGAAGGACAGCAAGTTATGATGTTACCCTATGGCGTGGTTACTTTTTTACTGTTATTGGCCATTTCCAGCAATGGTTAGAAAGCCCTGAGTTAGACGATGCAGCTTGGTTCTGCTCAAGGATTCCCAGGATGTGGTCCCAAGACTCTAAAACATGCAAACCAATGGTAAACAGATGGGGTCCTGGACACAAAAAGTTTGAATGCAAAAAAGCTGAAAAGGAAGAAACTTTCCTAACTTCTTAAACTCAGTTGGTAGCTGTTATTAGATGAGAGAGGTAGGGAATGCTGGATACATCCTCAAAATGCAGCAGGTTTCAAGGGGACAAAGTCAAGAAGGATGCGCTATGGCTGAGGAAATAGGAGTAAACCAGGAATAAATAGGGCACAAAGGACTGGCCTGTCAACGGAGAGGGAGGGAAGGGCTTGGGAGGAATCGTACAGGGAGAGAGGAAAGAGAGAGTTGGGGCATTCAGTTTTGACTGACAATATCACAATAGCCATGGTCATATCCCTGTACTAGAGACTGGCACAAATCCACCCCACTGCAGTGACAGGTCCTGAATGGAACATGTCACTGGGTGAACATGGGTGACAACAGCATCTCCCCATTTGGCTCACACACACACACAACCCTCCTGCCATCAAATGTGGCAGACAGATTCATATCAGCTGGTCCCCTGCCACAGCCACATGTTGGCAGCAGGGACACCGCAAGGTCAGTGGCAAGAGGAGTCAGGCATGAGAGCCTGGCTGCAAAGGCCATGGAAGCAAACCTGCCCTGGGTCCAGCTCCAGCCAGGGACTCAGAGCAGAAGTATGTATTAAAACCTAGAACATGCCCAAAACATGCTGAAACACAGCAGTGGGAGGGGGAGAAAACCCACCACGTCCTCCTGGATGGTGGATCTGACACCACCCCAGAGACCTGGTGGCTGGTGGGATGGGCTCAGTGAGTTCACCACCATGCAGTACCTGGCTAAGAGGAAGCCAACAGCACCCAGGGCCCCTGGGCAATGCCAACGGCACAGGCTGGGTGGTTAATGAAGCCCACTGTTAATCAGGCGGCACGCTCCTCTGTTTACTTTTGCTCCACTCAGGCACAGCTATTCATTTCCCGGGATGTGGGAGGCTGTGCAGAGATGCTGATGAGGCAGACGCCCAGCGATGGAGCCAGCAGAGCAATTCAGCACCAAGTACAGCTACACAATCCCTTTAATCTCAGCTAAAGGTTGGTTTTTGGTTTGGGGTTTTTTTTTGTTTGTTTGTTTTGTTTTTCTCCTGGCTTCCTTTAATAAACCCCGATTATCATGGATAGAAGCTTTTCTTTGGGAGCTGACATGGTGAGAAAACTCACCCAGGGACACTACCAACAGCTCCCACAACAAAGTCCAGGATAAATCTTTTCTCCCTGAACTTGCAGCCTGTCCAATGCCTGAAGGCAAGTCTCTCTTTGAGAGCATCCCACACCAGCGCATCTTTTCTTTGGAGCTCACTACAATGAACAGATCCCCATGCAAGCTGCAGCTTGTCCCAGTTAAAGAGATTAATTTCAGGAGTGGTTTGTTTGCCAGGCACTTAAGGTGAGGTGGGACACAGCGTGGCCTTCCCTCATCATACAGTTTGTTCTACTCAGGCACTCAGATGGTGCCCATCACCTTGTTACCTGTGCATCTGCCAGAAGCGTATTAAATGATGGGATTAACAATTGCCATGAGTGGGATTTTCTTCCTTTTTTCCCCCCAATTCCCCCATGTGATACAACTGCATGTGGATGGTGTTTCTGCCTGCATTTCAAACTTGGTTTCCATTCAGCAAAAGCAGGTCAGAGCTGTGCTCCTTTGTGCTTGGAAGGGAGAGCAGAGAGGCTTGTAATGGTTTCTCAGTTCCTCCAGGAATTTGTACATAGAAACTCAAATGAAAGGACACAAGTATTCAGTGTCACAGGAATAAGAATGGAGTTTTGAGGACATGGAAACAACCTACAAATCCAGAAACTGGGGTTAAGCTCCTTTCTGGAGCAGACTTGGCCATGAGTCTCCACGGCTGAGCGCCACCCTCCACAACACAGCTAATGGTATTTCCCAGTCTACTGAAAGTATTCCAAGGATAAATCTATTAGAATTATGCCTTATTACAGTAACTAGGGAAATGTAAACCCCCAGACAAACTAACTATTGTAGCAAGAGCACACAAGGTCATTGATTTTAAGCAAACCATGTCACAACAGCACCTAATTTTGTTGACCCTACTTCAAGGAACATGTGTATGAGACCAGACAGGTCCAAAGCACTAAGAAAAGTGAATAATTGCCAATAGCCAGAGTTGACTTCTGTTTCCAAGTCTTATTCTTGTCCCCAGCAAGGCCATCGTATACTCTCTGCACTCTGTTCTCCCCACTGCAAAGTTTTTCTCTACCGTATCTCATTGAAGTGCAGCTCTCATGGGGCCAGCAGTGCCAAGTTGGTCAAGATATTAAAATGGTATGGGATATCCCTTTGGCCAGTTCAGGTCAGCTGTGTCCCCTCCCAGCTTCTTGTGCCCCACGAACCTTCTCGCTGGCAGGGCCTGAGAAGCTGAAAAGTCCTTGACTTAGTGTGAGCGCTACTTAGCAACAACTACAACCATCAGTGTGTTGTCAACATTATTCTCATATGAAATCCAAACCACAGCACTGTACCAGCTACTAGGAACAAAATTAACTCTATCCCAGCTGAAACCAGGACAGCACTTCACAGGTAAGGAGACCCTGATCAGCTCTAGACACGAAAAGGAATAAACACAGCCTCTGCCCCTAAAGGAATGATGAATATTGAAAATAAAATGAACTGGGTTTCATCCCAGCAGGTCTCCCCAGCTTGTATATCAATTACAGCATTTTAGGACAGCCTTGAGGAAAATGGTGTTTCATTCCTCAGAAGTCAAGCTTATGCTCGCAAATTCCCTTCAAGGTTTCAGGGGCTCTGAAGAGTACCCAAATGAAGTCTTTAAATTTTCTGGACCTGTTCAGATGGGAGCCCTAAACCACCACTTTGATCCTCAAACAGCAAGGAAGGGGCTCTGACCCCAGCTTTCTCTGTGAGTCAGCAGGCAGCTATTTTCTTGTTGGCTGAGGCTGTATAGCACAGTTTATGTTGCATTGAATGCCAGTGGGTGGCTGTTTCCCCCTGCTTTGCAATCTTGGGAAGATCTGTGAGACACAAGTCCTCTCTCTCAGGCTGAAGTCTTGTAATTAGCACTGTATAAATCCATGAAGAGCCAAATCTCATAAGACAGAGAGACCGTGCTTCAGCTGTCTCCCAAGAGCCTGGCAGAGAGAGTAACTCCGTATTCCCAGTGACTTCGTGATCACTGGCTATTTTGCTCTCGAGATCTACATGAGATGCCAGCAAGGATGAAACATGGGACTTAAGGGAAAAACAAAACCTTTAGATCTTGATTTACTGGTTGTTGGAGCACTGAGGTCTATATTTGGAGGTGGGGAAACTACTTGCAAAGAAGCCAGGAGAGAATCTCCTGGCTTCATAGTCTGAGATTTCACTACATATTCAAAAGGCAGCTGGAGCAGAACAGCGTGAGAGACACCGGGTAAAAGCAACAGGACTGGGAAAATCAGAGATGATACTGGGACAGGGAATAAGGTTTGGAAGTAAAGCTTCAGAGGGATCTAGAGCTGGTGGATTTGCTACACAGGATCAGGCTACCTGCAAACCAGATGAGCTTCAGTTACCGGTGACCAGTACTTGATGGTTCAGAGAGCATGGGACGTTCTCTCAAATGAAGAGTGTGCAACTGGCCAGCTAATGTGGTTACTGCAGAGCACAGCTGTGTACTCAGAGACCCAAGATCCTCTAGAGTAAGGACCATCAATCCTGCAACTATACTAAACCTTACAGTCAGAAACAGGCTGAACACGCAGCAGGAGTAGGAACATAAAGAAAACTCTGTTAACAATACTGTATTACTGGGAGGAAAGTGTCAGACAGAGGTGTGATGAACTTCTCTTCAGTGACGCAGGGTTTGCAGCAGCGGCAAGAACAGTCTCCCTTTATGCTTTATTCAGCATAAAATTTCCTCCTTTCATTTATGGCAGGTGTCCAACCCATTTTGGAGGAGCAACCACTAGCTATGGATGGGGCCAGTGAAAAGATCTGACACAGCAAATCATTCATCTTCAGCTTCCCACATGAGTGGCTAAAGAGAGCAGATGAGTGAGTACAGTCCCATAAAACAGGGCTGGCTGGACCATCTCAAATCTTAGCCAGATCTCGAGTCCAACACACACATTATCACTAGCGGGAAGGAGTAGTGCTGACTGGCATTTGCTTTCCCAAACCTAAAAGAAAGCTTCAGTTTACTGCAACCATGAGCAATATTTTTATAGTGACATCTATACTGGAGATTATGGGGAAAAAAGTAAATAAGACAACTCCTTGTTTCATTTTCTCTGCACTGACCAAATTCCTAAATGTTTCTGGGTGGGGTTTTATGCACCTATGAACCTCCTGGGCAGACATATGCCATTTATTTTATCACTCCTTTTACGTGACAGCTCTTCCACCAACTGGTCTCTGTCTTTCATTCCTTGAGCAGCTCAGATGAGAGACAGTTTTTCCATGTTTCTGTAACACCTAGGGCAATTAGGTCCCAATCTGGTTAGTTCATAACTTGCACGTTAGCTGAAGTAATCCATTTCTGCTGACTCTATGGGCTCAAAAAGAGATCTTTAAAAGATGTCAGAAGGCCAGCAAGTCCATACTTTTGCCCCAACATTCACCACCCCCAAATTCCAGACATCTTCTGCAGATATGAGATTGCTACAGAGCACAATCTCTTCTTTACAAACGAAACAATACAGCACCAAATAGATATTTTTGAACAACACCAATCTACTGCATGCTTTACTTGGCTTTCCGTTACAAATGTAATAAAAACTGCATTGAAATTGTTTATAACTTTTAACCATTCTGGCTTAAAAGTACTTTTTGTCAAGTTCAAAACAAAGCAGGGCTCAGTGCAGCTGCTATGTTCACAGCAAGATTCCCCCTGAGAAAATATACTCGAGATCAGACCAAACAAGAGATGTCCTCTTCAGAGCGCTTTGGCTAAAGCCTTCTGTCCCCACTTGACTTGGGTTTTTTTAGACAGGCTGAAGGGCAGTTGAGATGCCACCTGATCCAAAAGGCAAGAGAAGGGACAGGACTCTGATGGAGAGCCCGTGCTTGCACTAGCAGAGACATCCAGCTGAGACACAATTTCAAGCCCAGCAGCAGCAAGGGGGATTGACTCTCCTCACTGTGCCGATAGCTGTAATGAGGCAGTATGCATGCAGCCCTGATAAGCAGCAGCTTTGCAAGCATTTCAGGGGGAGAGGGGGGACAGGGGATGACACAACAGTCTGACAACTCTCCCACCACAGTCCCATGATGTCCCATTTTACAGACAACATAGGAACACCACAACAGGTACTTTCAGCAAAGAATCAGCAGCAAAACTCAACCCCTCCTTAAAAAAAAAAACAACAAAACCCAACCCTTAATAAACTATTACTAACTTGCTATTAATTTTCTTTTCCAGTGACTTTTTCACCGCAAAGCGGAGGACAAGCCCAGCTACTGCCAACACATAGAAATGCCAATGGGAAGTTATTCTTAGAGCCCTACTCAGCTGTTGCTGCAGGATAACTAGCTCCAAATCATGCTTGACAGTCTCAAGATACTGCTGAGCTAGACAGGACACCTATGGCCTGGATCAGATACAGACAAGAGACAGAATTGTGCTAATATGGGTAAAAAGATAATCACATGCTATGTTTGTTAACAAGAAGAAGAGAGCTGATGTTGTATACACACAGAGAGGCTGTATTTGCAAGAAGATACACAAATCTATCCTGTACAGCATACAGATGCATTTATTTTTGCACAAAATTATGCAATTCCTGTACTCCCAGTGCAGGGCAGTGTGTGCATGCATAATTACACCAAGCATTAGCAGCAACACCTATAGCTCAGGTTGTCTGACATGTTCTGTGCTAAGACTTGGTTTTAAGGTCCTCATTACTCTGAGAGACCCAAACCACTCAGAGGATGATTTCCTCAGCTCAGTGTCTGCCTCAGGCTAACATCACCATAGAAAACTGCATTCAGAATGGCTTGGGCAATTCTGAGAACTAAATTAGGACAAAAGCTTTCACAAGTTATTGGTTTTAATATTTTAATTTATTTTTTTTTTTCTGTGTTTGACCCTTGGTTATATTCTTTCCACTGTCTTACTGAAAAGCTTTCATGCTTTGGAGCAGGTAGTAAAAATTGTGAGGGTCCTCCCCTGCTGTCCTGGGCATCTTCTGTCTACACCTGAAAGTCCTTCTAAATTTGACCAAGTTACAGCACCTAAGAACACATACATTGCAAATAAAGATTTTGCCCTTTCCACTGCTCCCAGGATGGATCAGACAGAACTTGGACTATCACCACAGAAGGAGTAAAACACGCTTAACATTAGGGATGAAGGGACTAAGCAGGTTTTCCCCATGCTTATTTGCTGTGTCAGCTGGAGGCTGCTGTGGTGCTAAGCACTGCTGAGGAAAACTCTTCTGTGCTCCCTGATGGACTTATGCTGCAGCTCAGCTTAATTAACCCAATCAGAAAGCAAAAGAGAAGAATGCTCTGACACAAGGAAGGGAAGGCTGGAAAGCGGAGGAGGGGGAGAAAAGCGGGTAGAGACAGTTTAGGAAAAGGGATACAAGCAGAGACTGGGAAATGTGGGCAGACTGCAGATTTGCAAGTTCTGTAACCACTGAAACACCCTCTCCTCGTGAATAGAGCATTGATCCCACAGCTCCTGAGTCTCCCAGTTCCCCTAAGATGGGCTTCCTCCAGCGACTGACAAATCTGGAGTTCAAATCAATTACATAAGGTTAAAGTTCAGGGGACACATTTTCATTTTTGCCTTACTCAAGAGCTTAGAAAAAGCATATCAAAACAAAACACACCACTGCAGAAAAGAACAGAAAGGGGAAAAGAGCAGGTAACTGCTAAATGATTACAGACTTACCCAGCATCTTCCCTAATCCTTCCACGTACACTGAGAAGAAGCTGAAGAAAACCCTCCTGAGCAGGAGACCATGTTATCCCTTTTTAATTCCTTCTCAACACCAATCTTTAATATCACACCTGGAGCAAGTTACCAAATTATGAGGCTGAATAGAATCAGGTGCAGCAGCCCTTATTTACAGAGTATACCTACACATGTTGAAGCCACGTGACTGACATGGGAGGATGGAGTGAAGCAGAGCCTGATGACCTGAGGCTGCTCTTACTTTGCTGTCCCACCATAGCTCACACCAGCACAACACACCTTGTCCTGAAGAGCCTTTCCAACTCCCCCCAGTAAAATAATACACTGCTGCTCACAAGGGCAACCTGTGCTGTACTCAAGACGTTCCTACTCAGAGCATATCCCCATGTCCAGAAGCTTCAGTCTAGAAACACCTCAGGGAGACAGAGGTCCAGGAAAGTGAAGACTTGGCCAAGGTCACGCAGATACAGCTCATGTGTTTAATCCCCAGCTCAGTGCCACAGCGGCAAGGCAATTATTCTGCAGAGCCACGCATGCAGCACCAGGAAAACCTCCTTTATAGCTGATTTTCTCTATTATCATCTCCTTTGGTGCATGTTTTAGGAACACAAACCCTAATGGCTCTGGAGCGGTAAATTCCCGTCAGTCTTAAACCCATCCACTCAGCAGCACTTTGCCAGCATCAGCAGAATAGGTGCATATATACCCGAGTGTCATTGTTGAGACTACTTTAAATAGTTCAGTGGTCACCGTGTTCAGCTGTGAGTCTGCATGGATGCACCCAGGGCGTCCTGAAATGATACAGTGCAGAGTCCTGCTGCCGGTACCCAGCCTGCAGAGCCAGGGAGAGGAAGGGAGGAGGTGTCTGCTCCGGCTACTCTGCTGCTAAAGCTTTCTGCAATTTATATGTGCATTTCCCCGCACTGACAAACCTCGAGAGGAGGCAGTGTCAGGCTGCCATCAGCAATGGCGCTTTATAAACATCTTGCTGCTGCTGCAAAGCACACCTGCAAAAGGCAAAATCTCTCTTTCTCCTTACATAAATATCATCCTTAGGCCAGACACTTAGACAGGGATGGAAGCTGCAGGTGCTCTGCACTTTGTAGGATCTGACCCTTCATTTGCACGAACACATGCCTCATGCTATCAACAAATCAACAAATCACCGTAGAGCAGCCACAAGGACAGTGATGCAATTGTTTTAGCTATTTGCACAGCCTCATAATTGCAGATCCATCATCACAAAGCATTAGCTGTCTTAGGAGGGGTGTTACAGAGAAAACCCAGCATCAGAAACAGGCATATGAGCCCATTCAGTCTGCAAGATAGTTTATGTGTTTGCAATAGCCACTGGTTTCAGATCTGGGTCGTACTACCCAGAAGAAAGTTACTTGTTTGCTTAGAGTCAGCTGCAAGCAAAATGTCACTCCAAACTCTAATTTAATCCAGATCCAAGCACCATCTGCTTTGTTCCTCTCTGCTCACACAGTCTAGAAGCACCTGTGTCTGAGATGAGGGGCGTTTTTAACGTGGGGGCGTGGGAAAGCCATCTCTGTTCATAAAATCCTGTTCATCAGAAATGGAGGACTTGATAAGACAGGTTGCAAGACCTGAAGAAACACTACAACACAGGTGCACAGGTGCTGAAAGAGTAAAATCCACAGAGGACTGTTTTCCACTTGTGCTCCAGCCCCACCAGCTGCATTGCAGAGGGCAAGCCTGCCCTCGTTTTCCCACTGGCTCCATCACTTCAGTCATCCCTCTCTCCAAAACAGGACTTGTGGCTCTCTTCCCTCACCCTGCAGGATCCCACAGCTGCATTTTGAGTGCTGCACAAGTCTCAAAGACTATAAAAAGCACATAAGCCTGTGCCCATGCACCCCTGCCCTTTGGGGGTGCAGTCACAACAGTTTTGACATGAGGTAGGAGCATCCTGGTGAAGCCTCGTTTGGAGTGCTGTGTCCAGTGCTGGGCTCCCTAGTTCCAGAGAGACAGGGAGCTGCTGGAGAGAGGCCAGCAGAGGCTATGGAGATGATGAGGGGACTGGAGCATCTCCCTGATGAGGAAAGGCTGAGGGAGCTGGGCATGTTTCGCCTGGAGAAGAGAAGACTGAGAGGGGACCTTATCAGTGTATACAAGCATCTCAACAGTGAGTGCCAGGAGGACGGGACCAGGCTCTTTTCAGGGGTGCCCAGTGACAGGACAAGGGCCAACGGGCACAAGCTGCAGCACAGGGAGCTCCACCTGAATATGAGGGAGAACTTCTTTACTGTGAGGGTACCAGAGCACAGGAACAGGCTGCCCAGAGAGGCTGTGGGGTCTCCTTCTCTGGGGACATTCAAGACCCGCCTGGACATGACTCTGTGCAGCCTGCTCTGGGAGAACCTGCTTTAGCAGGGGG
>JAVJGI010000060.1:62777834-62792138 GCA_035590275.1 Ibycter americanus | reverse complement strand
TTCTCTGGGGACATTCAAGACCCGCCTGGACATGACTCTGTGCAGCCTGCTCTGGGAGAACCTGCTTTAGCAGGGGGCTGGACTAGATGATCTCCAGAGGCCTCTTCATACCCTGACCATTCTGTGATTCTGTGGTCCCTCCTGCTCGTGGAGAGCATTGTCTGTGCTCCAGCCCCCAGGGGCCTCGGGTGAGGGGCTGGAGCACGCAGTGCATGGTCCTGGCTCCCATGTGGCTGGGACATGCAGCTTGGGGCCAGCTGGGGAGCCTTGGGTGGCTGCAGATGGATTTTAAGGACACGAGGCATCCACTCGAGACAGGAGGCTGGGCTGAAATTTACCCTTGCTTCAAAAGTTAGAACCTGTAAATCTTTTGCTTTGACCAGAGGAAAAAGGCAGGGGAGAGAAGAAGGGAAGTTTGGGTTGGTGGTGGTGGCATTTGGCTGAATGCAGCATTGCTTTGTACTAGGTGCTGTTGAGTTTATCAGGACAGACCTGGAGAGCCTATCCAGGTGCCACTTCTGGGCTTCTTTTTTTTTTTTTTACGTAGTAAAACAACAGCATAGTGATAAGTAGAAGCAGGGACTTCTCCAAAAAGCAGCAAGCCTGTCTAGCAACTCCCTTTGCCAGACTGACCCTTGCTAAGTCAACATCAGCAAACCCACTTAGGAAACATAGGATTTGCCATGTGGACCAAACCACGCTGCAGCAAGTCCATGGTCATGGCTCAGTACTGTGGGCACATCAAACACCAAGCTGTCCTCTGTCTCTGCAGTCAGTAGGAAATCCCCATCAGCTGCCTGCAGAAGGGAGCTCACAGCCCATAGCTGTGGTCCTGCCAGACGCCTGAGTGCCGAGATAAAAACTGTAGCGGCATACACAGGTGTAAAAATGCTATAGCAATTCGATGGGTTATTAATAACAAGATATTTCTCCTCTGTGGCCATCTGCATCCCATACACCCCCACAAATCCGGCACTTTCCTCTTCCAGCTACAACCCTCTTTCCCTCATTCAGGGCAAATAATTCCCTTTTTTCCCTTGCCTTCAAACCATGCATGAAGGTAGCGCTCAACAGGCGGTTTCTCTGGTACAGTCCATGCAGACTAACATTGTGCCAAGCACCGTGAACTCAGAATAGAGGTTTTTCTACCAAGGTGCCAGATATAATACAAATAAACTCTTCTTCTCTCTCTGGCTTTATATCCACAGCTCCCACACATCACTACCAGCGGGGCTTTAAAACTAAAACAGACTGGGCCTACGTGGCTTGAATTTATTCTGGAAATTTATCTCTTCTTGCTGAAAGCTCTGTGTTTGCTTGATCTTCCTGCCTTCCAAGTCCTACAAGTGCCACATGTTGCACAGCTGGATTCCTGACAGAGAAAGAAAATAGGATGGAAGAGAGAACAGATTTTAAATATATATATATACACACACACACACACACACACACATATATATACATATACGAAATGCAATGGCTGAGGTTTTCAAAAGTCTCCTGTGAACTTCAGCAAAGTAGCTTCAGCTATCTCCAAGGGACCTAAATGCAGGAAACACAGAGCTCTTGAGCTTCCAAAAATCTGCTCACTGCGGGCAGAAGAGGAAGGAAAAGGAAACAGGCAGCTCCAAAGGACCTGCTGCTCTGAAGATGCTCAAGACCAGCTCTTGCAGGAAAGGATTTGCAGAAAAAGCTGTATTGGGGAAGGCTGGAGATAAGACAGCCAGGAGGAAGAAAGATAGATCTGTGTGGCAGTAAGGGAAATGCTGACTACTTTTAATTCTCAAACTTGCTGGGGTGTGACTACTAAAATAATGATGTGTTTGGCCAGCTCAGGGGAGAATTTGTTCACCCTCAGCAGCCGTAACGGGAATATCCCTGGGGTCCAGCACAGCTAATGGTCCCACACAGACATGGGCAGCAACATCCACTTCCAGCATGCCAAGCCAACTATAAAGCAAGAAAAGCTAAGGGGAAGAAAGCCTGTTCATCTTGAGCAGCTTTTAAAAAAAAATCACACTGAAGGAGAAGATAAAGAAAATGTTATTTCCTGTGAAATGAAGTATTGCACTCTGTAACAGGAGGGGGAAAAAATAAAAAACAAAGCAAGCTAGAGAATCAGTTCATAAATACAGGAGAAGGTCAGCTTCCTCCTCACCAATAACTTTGTCTCGCAGGAATCAAGCATGGTATTTGATGTAGGGCAGATATTTGATTCCTTCCTCTGCGTGGGAAGGCTGACACATGTCCCATCCACCCCTCCGTCCACCTTCCCCACCGCGTAAGGGCATTGCCATGGGCTAGTTTAGGTCCCTTCTGCCGACCGCCCTGCATCAGCAGCAACCAGTTTAAAATCTGCTCCCTCTTAACACTGAGCTGAGGAAGGGATTATTTTTCCTGTGCCTGAGAATAGGCAGCTGCTATAAAACCTTCTGCCTCATCCCAGCAACAACAAGACCTTGGAAGAGGCTAATTATGGGTGGCGAAGTAAGTCACCCACTGGAAGACAGCAGTGGAGAAGACAGGTGAGCACAAACCTGCACCTGGAGACTTTTTTGCTTATTATAAAATAAAGCTGATTCTGCTGCCTGTGTTACCAGGGAAGGAGAAGCAAGACAGGAAAGAAGACAACCACCCCATGAAACCACTGCATGGAAGTGGTTTTCCATTTCCTCTTCCAGCTCACTGTTGCAAGACTAAGGAGCACCACACTGTAACTTTTCCATATCCTTGTGCAGGTATGCCAAAGCCTCAAAATTATCCTGCCCATGCATGCATACCTAGAAGGAGGGAAAGCAGAGCGGGAAAGAAGCCTATATGGCCACGTAAGGATGTTGCTGGGGAAAAGGAGGCTCAGCACAACCTGTGCATCGACCAGTGGGAACCACGGAGATGTCTGCATGAGCATGAGTCCATGCATGACCAAGGGCTGAGAAAGCAGATTGTCACCAAGTTGCAATCTGCTGTGCTGCCTCACTTGAGTGCTCATGGCCAAGCTCCAGCTGAGCCACATGGAGGGAGGAAAAGTGGTGCAAAACCTTCATCCTCTGCCCCTGACAGCCCTTCAGTGACCCCTCTGCAATCAGGAGAGCCTGAACCAGCACGTCCTGAACAGCATTTAAAGCAACTGAGCTCACAGGAAGCCACATTTCCAGATGCAAAGGTTTCTCCAGGATTGCACCATTTATTCCCAGTTCTGCAGTGGAGCAAAACCTCAGACATTTTCTTCCTTTCCCCTCTCCTCCTTACAAGCTAGAAAAAATCCCTCTCCCACCAGTGTCTGATCAAGGGATGTTGGAGGAAAAAGGAGAACTGGGCTTGTCCTAAATCCCTCTTAACTCTGGCTGTGCAGCAAGGCCGCTCTTCCCTCACCAGCAGTCTCATCCTGGACCTGCAAGACCTTTTCCTGAACTGTGAGAAAAATTGGCAACGATCTCTGAAAAGTGAAGTGTGAACAGACTGGCATTTTATAACCACGTGTGTTTTGCATTTGTGTGTAGAAATGTGCATATAAATGTGTATTTTTATGTATATCTATAAAATACACACACACATATATATATGGATGCATGCATGTAGCTGTATTTAAAAAAAAAAAGGGACTGCAACTTCACCTACAAAGTAATGAGAGAGCTGGGTATGCACAGGCAGAATGATGAAACCCAAATCTCTTTCTTACACTGTAGGACAATCAAGACTTCTCTGAAATGAATGCAAAAAATGGGCACAAACAGCTGGAAGAAAGGGTGATACATGTGAGAACTGTCTTTTCTCTGACTCAGGCATAACAGAGAGTGTGTGAGAGTGTGTGTGTGTGTGTGTGTGTGTGTAAGAGCGTGAGCTGCAGATGAGTCAAAGTCTGAGGGCTGCCTTGTGTCAGCCATTGACTGTGCCAACGACAGCAGTTCCCAACAGCCTTTAATAACACTGCTTACAGACTCTGGAGCAGGGTGGCAGGCAAGGAGGGAGGTAAACGCTTCTCTTGCAGGCTGGTGCACAAACCATCCCACATCCTTGCCAAAATGTGTTATAGGCACCCACTGATGGCTCCGTAATTGCAGCCCACAATGCGATGTGTTAATTTTAAGAGGTAACACAGGGCACAGCTGGGAGAGCAACCTTGGGTACATGGGAATAAAAGGGGAGTCTCATGGCCAGGAGGATGTGGGGACATGCTGGGGACAGGTAGGAGGGGACCAGGTGGTGGCCTGGGGGGACCCATCCCTACCGCATTTCCCAGTGTGGTGCCAGGTGCCTCCATGGTTTCACACTGCAAACACACAGGTTTACACTGGGAAGCAATCAGGAGACAAGAAGTTATCTCTACTTCCATGCAGAACAGGTAAAACAGAGCGAAATATGTACAGACAAGTAGGTCACGTCAAAAAACATGCAAGCCCTGCTGCCTGCCTGCACCTTGGTTCCCCAGCATGAAGGTGGGAAATAAGTCCTGACCAGGTCTTATGGATGCTGGAAAGCTCAGACTTGTGAAGATGCTAAAAATCCCCAGCGTAGTTCAGATTTGGAAAGCTTTGGGAAGAGCTTCGGAGCACATCGTGTTCTGATTATTTACTTCTCCAAGCTAAGGAGAGACCTACTTCACACACCACCTCCTGGAGAGGCGGAAAAATCAGGCATGTAAAATAAGAAGGAAATGGAAATTGACTTGATAGTTCCTTCCCCTTCCTAATGGGGAATACTTACCTAATTATGCCTGCTTGCCATTTCCTTTTCCTGCTTTCTTTGAGATATTATGCAGAGAGAAATTTGTCCTAAAAGTTGTTACTTTCATTCAGAGGCATCCCTTTGAGCTGTTTGCCTTGCTAAGGCAGGCAAGGGCAGCAACTCCACTATAAAGGAGGGAAAAAAAACCCTCCTGAATGGCTCTGACAGGCACTGCCTTTAGCATCCAGCTCTTGCTACATGTGGCTCACCTCTCTCACCTCCCTTCTCTGTCCCTCACCCAGGCAGAGGGGTGCAGCTCCAAGGATGCTTCATGCCTCCTGCCCTTGCTCGGCCAAGGTGAGCAGTTCCTGGTCTCTTGGAGCTACTGTGAAGGCCAGGCAGGGAAAGCCAGAGGCTGCAAAGATGCTCTGAGTCCAGCAGCCAAAATGACTCTGTCCTCAGCAGGCATTTGGAAACAAATCTGAGACGTGATGGTCTCACAGCTGGTGGGATCCAAGGGGGCATCCCACAGCAGTCCCAAGTCCATGCCACCACTTGGATGACTTCTCTCCAAATGTGTCGGTGTCACAACCCCATATCCAAGCAGCTGGGTGCAGGTCAGGGTGGAGAAAAAGGGGTGGTAGAAAGCAAACTATGACCCCTCCAGGCCCACATCAACATGGGTGATCCATCGAAAGCATAACAAGCTTTCATTTGCCACAGCCAGCTTCCCTCCTTTGGGGGAGGCCCCATTTAGTGCTACACTTCACTGCACCAGGAGTAGGGGAGGGACTGGCACACAAGGACATGCGGGAGCATCTCTCACCCCAGCAGTGCTCCCAACTATCAATACAACAGAGGCAGGCTGGATGTGACCCTGCACTAACAGCTGAACGCTGCACTGGTGGGATGGGTTGCAAGGGTTTCTGGCACAGTGACAGGTGAGCATTCAGTCCTCTAGACCCCCACAGTGGACCCCCCCCTCCACCCTTCCACCTCCAACCTACACTTCCCAGGAATGCCCCCCGCCTCCCTGAGCCCTGCTCCTGTACCTCGGGTGTTTTTTTCTCTTCTCTGCAGGGAGCGCAGCTTCCAAGAAGGAAAATACAAAGCCCAAAGGGATTGACTTCAAGCAATGAAGCAGGCTCTGCAAAGGAAGGTGTTTTATTCCTGCTCAAGGGGGTGCTTTAAAGAGCCTCCTTTTGTTTCCTCAAAGGCTGGGAAGGCTGTTTCCCAGTCCTAGCCTGGCAGGCCGGGGAAGGTGGAGACTAGGAGGGATTCAGAGAACTTCAATGGTCACACTCTGCAAAGAACAGCCAAGATTTCCCCAGGCCCAAGTCCCTTTATATCTAGCATCCTGCACTGGTCCAGCCATTCCTGCATCCTGCCCCGCCCCGCAGGGGCTTGTCCCCTCAGGGGAGCATCTGCATCGGCTGCACTGAGAGCCCAGCCCTGCGCCTGCAGCAATCGTGCAGGCTGTGCAAGGAGGGGCTGAGCCATGCCACCTGCAACTACACCAGCCAGCCTTGACACTTCACCTCCCAGCTGTTAACCCTGCATCAGGAAAAGCTGTGTTGTTTTCCCTTTTCTTCCCTTTTTTCTTTCTCACCACCCCACCCCCCCACTCCCAGGCATTTTCCAGGGAGTCCTTTAAAGCTAGGAGGAAAAGAAGGAAGAACTGCAAAGCTAATCCCTGCTGCCAGCAAAGCCAAGCCCTCCCCTGCCCCAGCCAAAGAGGGAAAGCAGCCCTATTCCTTCTGGTGCCTCTGAACATCCCTCCATCCTCCCAACCGTTCACCTCCCGGCCCCACCAAGCCACCCCTCTGCAGCGGCTGCAGCACTTCAGGGCTGCCAGGGTGTGAAGGACATCAGGGTGGAGGAAGGTTTCCTTGCAGAGCCACCTCTGCAGCGCTGTCAGATTCGAGGGGAAGCCATGAACCCAGTGGCTACAGGCAGGGGACCCAAGCAGCTGGCTTTGCATCCCTGCTGCACTGCCCAGCTGTGCACTCTCCAAACCTACGGATGCATCCAGAGAGCCGTATAAATGCTGCAACTCTCAGTCAGAGCATTGCTCAGCACCCAGCCTACAGAAGATACTTGCTCCTACCCCCATCCCCCCCCACGCATTCTTGGGGAGCAAGAGCCCCCGAAGCAGGCTTTGTCCCACCCACGGCAGCTGGAAAGCAATAGTTAGGGCAGGCAGAGCAATACCCTTAGTACCACTTGCTCTGCTTGGCGTCTTGCAGGCTGAAGCCAGCCTCGGAGGGGCCTCCTCTGCACACCCTGGCTGGGTGCCCATCTGCAGGGGGGCTCAGCCTGAGCAGGAGCTCAGGACAGGAACACCAGCGGAGCTTCCCTGTCTCCCAGCACAGAGGGATGGGTTTGCAGAGAGCGGGGGGACTTCAGCAAACAACAAGGAGCAGCGCATGCAAAGAGATAAGAGAAGGTATTTACCAGGCAATCACTACAAGGTCCTGTGAATATAGTATTTGTGATGGATGAACAGACATATTATTACAGAACTTAATGCAAACCCTTTGCACCAAATGGTGACATGCGATTACTAGTTTGGAAATAACTAAGCTCATTATAATGAAACGCTTCACTCAAATCCCCCTCCAAAGGATGGATCTGACGAAGGAAGGAACCTGTGACGGGAACATACTGGGGGGATTTGTTTAACCAGATCAGCCTGCTGGGCCAGCACAGCACGGTTGCTTGCCTCTGGCGTGGCTAAAGCCTGGATTGCTGGGAAGCATTAACCCACCAACCTGTGTGGACAGGGTGGGCAGTATCCCACACCCAGCTTTGGGCTTTTCTTGGCACGACCCTGCGTTTAAAAGATGAAAAGAAGCACCTTTCAATAATAAATAATAATGCTAACTATGTGTTTCTATAGCAACTCATCACCATAGCAGCTAGGCACAGGAGGAAAACTCAGAGCTCATCCTGCCGTCTTCAGGGTGAGGAGGCAATTGCCCTCATGGAGGTGGCTTCGGTGGTGGCAACGTTGGGACCTAAACCAACAAGTCACCCTCCAGGTTGCCCCTGAGCACTCCTACCCCAGGGTAGCTGTCTGGGAGGGGACTGGATGCTCTGGAGAGGTAGAGCCTGGGGTCTAAGGGGTGATGAGGATATGCAGCCTCAAAAGCACCAGGCATCGAGGTCATTGCAATCCTCCAAATGAGTCCTGGGGCTCCAGAGTGGCTGGAAGGAAGGGGACTGTGTCAGGGGACAAACCCCCATCCCACCAGGAACACACCACGAAGGGTAGAGTACAAAGGGTGAGACACAACCAAAGAGAGGGAATGCCCAAAATTAGCTGTGCAAATAGCACCCTACCCCTAAGCACATACATATCTCAGGGTAACAGACAGAACTCCACGTGTTGCTCTGCTGTTAGCAAGAACCAGAAATTTGCACCAAAACTTTGACAAATAAAAGGGGTTTCCCAAAACAGCCCAGAAACTCACTTTTTTAAAGCTAGCAAGTCAAGCAGACATGCCCATCCTAATTTGGGTGAGGGGCTTGTTCCCCCCCACCCCCCCCAAATTGCCCATTAAAGAAAAATCCAAGCAAAAGCCTTTGAGTAGCTCCACAACTAGTGTGGTTGTATTCCCAGTTTACCTCCTCACCCTAGCAGGGCTGTGGTGACAGAACCTTTTCCTCCAGCGTAGAACATCCTCTTGTCCCTCACCACCTCTGAAAGCCTCTTCCCTGCCAGCAGAAGAAGGTGACACTGCCCAAGGACAGGACAGTGGCTGTCAGTGACTATTAGCCAGGTACATGATGCTATTCTTCAGGCTGGTGAGTGACTTCCCGATCAGAACCTCCTTGGTTTTATCATCTCACTTACAAAAAGTGAGTCATTTGTAAAGGTCATTAGAATAAAACAACTACTAGATGATGGCTAAAGGGGCAGTCACTTCTACAAGACCACCACCATTCAATAGATGGGGAAACAAGAAGCCAAGGGACTTGCTCAGGGCCATGGGGCAGCTTTCCGGCAAATCAAAGTCTCCCTTTGGCAGCCCAGAATAAGTTTCCCTAAACTAAAATAAAGCTGTGTTGCACACCAAGCACTTGCTATTCCATCAATAGGCAATTGTAACAGGATACACCTCCTTAGTCTCTAAATGAGTTTTCTTTCCAGCACTACATTATAGACAAATCCCCTGTCACAAAAAACAAATAAATCCCTTTTCACAATCAAATATGCTCTAACCAAGTCAAACAGGGCCACACACACGTGCAGCGAATCTGCAAACCTTTTCCCAACTTCCCAGCATGACCATCTTCCCTTCGGGGTGGCGGAAAGGCGAAAAGGAAAGAAAAGAAAGACCATTTAATAGAAGAAATGAAGTGGCAATTCCCCAGTTCAGCTGGGGATCAATATGTGGGCTCCTCGTGGTTTCTGTTTCAAAGGGGCTCTCGCCGCCGAAGCCCAGACTGACACAACGCCAGTGCTTGACTTATGAGTACTTCATCTCGGCAAGATATTTTTAATTTAAATCTCGCCGCAGTTGAGTACGAAGCCATCCGGGCTTTGATTTACTGCTAATCTGTCGCTCCGATTCCTATAACTCTAAACTCAAGTCACCAGTTATAACGCCGAGACACTCACCAGCGAGGCTCTTCATGAATGAGTGTCGGGGGGCTGCTGGTGGCAAGTGCAAGTTCCTCACTTCAGAGGAAACAACAAGTACATAAATATTAACCATCTACATGCAGTCCCCGAGTCCAGCATCGCTTCACTATTTCAAAGGAAAACGATACTAGTATTAAAAGAACCTTCTCCACCCTCACCTTTCCTCCCCCATGTAGGGTATTATGCTCAAGGAGAAAAAAGAAGTGGGTCGGGGTGGCTCGTTTTGCAAACATTTACATGCATTTGATGCAGCACTGGCTGCTAGGGCTCACCAAGCATCAAGATTTATTCCTCTGGCCCTTGCATGAGCTCAGAGGAGGGGGAAGTGTGTGAGTATATATCATGCAAATGCCTGTAATGGAAACCTATTCCATATTACCTGCATTAGATCCACACATTTGTCCCATCAGAAGGACAAGGGAAATTCAAGTGCCAGTCAGCTCCGGTAAATTTATTGCCAATGGTTTGGTAGGAAGGCCCCAGCAGACCACTGGTGTATGGATGAAATAGCTGGAAAGAAACTCAAGAGGTCAGGCATGAAAGCCGAGAGAGGTGGCGACACGAGGTCTCCCTTCTGAGTCACCAGTGCAAATCCAGCCACACTCAGCAGCAGGTTTTGTTTATTCCTATGCAAAAGAAGCCTGTGAATCTCAGCCGCTTGACTTTTGAGGTTGGAATTCTGTTTCGCAGCATGCAGTATTTAAAGAACACTGGAAAGCCTTCTCAGCAGCAAAGCCTGGAGTAAAAGCAAGTCAGAGAGTCTGCAAATGACCTCTCTCTTTCTAGTGAAATCCCCCCCCCCCCCGGTAAGGTCAACGCCACCTGCTGATAGGCAGCATAGTGGGGATGGAGGTTTCAACCCAATCACTGCTCCTGCTCAGGTCTTCAGGCTCTCCTACAGCCCAGAGAACTTGGTGTCTTCTACAAACATGACTGAGAGAGAAGCAGCTGGGAACATTGTACTTCAGCAAACAGGTGGCTCCCTCCATGGCTCCAGGAATCACCTTTGAAGAGCACATGTCCCCAGCAAGGTTCATGTTAGCTGGAGCACTGAGCTGCCTGGACTAGAGGTATCTAAAATGAAATGACCATTGGGTTTCCAAACCGAAGAGTGTCTGTTCAAAACCTTCAGAGCATCTTTAAGGGCTCAGTGAAGGTTGGGTGTTTTGGGTTTTTTTGCAAAGGAAAGGGTTGCAGGACAGATGCCACACTGCACTGGCTGCCATTGCAGGGGATGCAGGGCAGAGGCTTGGCACCTCTTACTTGGGTGGCTGCTCAGCACCTTAAAAGATGCAACCAAGTAAAGACAAGGCAAACTTAGCAGAGCACATTCACCAACAAAGAGCAAAGAAAACCAGACAGTTCCAGTGGGATGAGTCAAACAAAATCAAAGAGGAATGCCAGTTCCAAAACATCACCATACGCACTGTCAGTATCACAATACGTTGCCGTTTTGCAATTCTCTCTGCATTCCCAAAGGTGATTAAAAGCATTTTGTAACCAATTTTAAAGATACAGGGACCAAGATTCATGACAGCACAGCTGTCCCCTGGCCAAGGCAGTAACACAAGATGATATTTTCTCATTTTAAAGCACCCATCTGTCATTTGAACTTAAAAAAATTCACTCTTGCTTGGTCCTGTTCTGACCAAGCACTGTTCTTGGCTGTTCTTGACCACCGGCTCAAGGGCAGGGGACCGCTCCCTGCTCTCATCTCCAAGTATCTCTTGGGGTTCAGTTTGTATTTCATGGTGGTGAGTAAGGATTCCCATCAATAAATGCAGACTGAGCCTTTTGCCTCTCTGTGCCTCAGTTTTCCAATCTGCACCAGGGCAGTGGGAATACTTTCTCACTGTTTTAAAATACTTCAGAATCTGAGTGAAAAACATCTGGGGAGCCCTATGTATTTATTCCTGTATTTTTTGTTGCAGGCTCCTTGAGACCTCAAACCCAAGGGATATAAAGCGCTTTTCACCTGAACACAGTCATGCAGGGAAGCACACTCATCACTGATATCCTGCAGTAAGTCAGTGGGTTGCCCAGACTCTCCACATGGACGGAAGTCTCATTGCCTTGGGCGCCTGGAGCACTCGGCATCCATTAACTGAGTGTTGCAAGCAAGAAGGAAGGAGTAAGAAAGAGCCCTCTGAAGCCTTTCGTCACACTGGTGGGGACCAGAAAGGGCTTTTTATTTGAGCATCAAGCAGTTTGAGGGCTTTACCATGGGAAGCAGTCATAATCCAAAATGTATCCCTGACTGGGGAGGGGAATTCACAGGCAGGGCATGAGACTTCTGAGTCCCAGCACTGCGGCTGCGAAGGGGTGACATTGGGTCTCACTCTCAGCTACAGGGGACCTCACTTTAAGGGAGTATTGTGAATAATAAAACATGAAGAGTCAAGTGACTCCCAGGACAGCATACCATTTTGCTTGAAAACACTTGTAGGCAATGCCAAGCCTCAAACTTTGGCACCACTAGCTCCAAAGCTCAAAAGCCCTACCTCTAACACCCTCCCCACCTAGGATCCCAACACAGAGCATGAGCCTACCGTGGCAGCATCATTCTCAGCTTTTTAGGAAGATTTTCAGTGTTCCCTTCCAAACAAGAAATTAATTCCTAAACAACGTTAACCCTCAGCAAACCCGAGTATCATAAGACCTTGCAAGGCTTTTCACCCTGGAGCATGTGAGCGCGCAAATCAAACCCCAACGCTCCGGGAAGGAGGTAGGTTTTATAGCAACCGCTCAGCATCGAGGAAATTGGGAGACAGAGACAAAGCAATTCAGTAAAAGGAAAAAGATGCAACACAAAAGGGGCTCCAGCATCCCTTCTCACCCTGTAAAAGTAGAGGAGTCAACACAAAACTGGCTCTGGCAACCCTCTGTCCCCCGAGATCTGGCTGCCAAAGGCTGTTTCTGCCCTCCCGGCAGCAGATCTCAGCTGCTCTCGTGCCTGTGCTGAGCCCTTTGCTTTGGCACATCCACAGGCTGTCTAGCACTAGGCTTGCTGCGGGTGCGGAGAGGGCTGCCGACAGGTGAGTGAATGAGGAAAGGCTTGAATATTCCCCATCCCTGTGGAAAAGTTCAGCATCTCTCTGAGGATTTGCAATAGCACTCATCCCTCCACTAGCCAGGTGCCGGATTGCACACTGAACAGATTTAACAGCCGTCTTCAGCGCCTACAAGGCAGTTACAATCATCAAGCAAAAGCTTCCCAACAGCACCGTGATTGATCATCAGCCTGTATTTTAAAACACCCGTCTTGGACATAAACAACACTTAGATCATGCGGTTGTCATTTATTTTGCATCTTATTGATGTCGCCCAGTGCTGCGCATTTAAGATGGGACAGAAAGGAAAAACCTTGGACTGGTCCTTTCAGAAAGGAGACACCCCCATGGAGGATGGGTCTGGGCAGAAGAGGGAAGAAAATCCCAGGCTTTCGTGACAGGGCTGGGGTTGCATGTTTAAACCTGGCTGCACACGAAAAGCAGACACACATCTGTTGCGCCGCTTGAAGCCCGGCTCTGGTGAAGGATCCCACACACAAACAAACACACACACTTTCCGAGGCAATTAAACCACAAACAAGATGCTGCTCGTATCCCCGAGACCTTAAGACAGTGGCTTAGCCAGGGGGAGGAAGCACCTAATCTCACACTGGGAGGCACACGTTGTAATTAAAATCAGAGACGGCGAAGGCAAAGCAACCCCATGCTCCACTGGTCCTACCCGCTCACGGATTTAACCGGCTTCTATAAACAAGACCCGGGTGAAACAGAGGACAGATAAAGAGAATAAGTTAGCATGCTTTATGCCTTCCAAAATATTTGTGCAGAACTGGTGCACGCTCAAGATAAGTCCCTAGAAGGCTGCGAGCGGTTGCGTCGGCTGTAAAAATCCCCCGACACCGTCATTGTTCCCCCCAGGATAAGAGCATCCCCCGGCAGTCCCGGGGGTCCCGGTCCAAACCTTCCCTCCCTGCAGCGCTCACCCCCGGGCACCCGGGAAGCCTCAGACCCCCTTCGCTTTCCGCAAACCCTCGCATCCCCGGCACCGCATCTCAGTGGCAGCGGGAAGCCATGAAAAATCAGGTGCGTTTCCAGCGAGCTCCGTGGCACGGTTGCCCAGCGGCGGGGCTGGAAAGCAAAGCGGAGCAGACGCGGGGTGGAAGTTTTACGGGAGAGGAGCACGGCCACATGCTTTCCACCCGGTCCCTTCCACGAAGGCGAATCCTGCAGATCCTACACCCGAATCCGGCACGGCAGAGACTGCATCCCTTCCCAGTACGGGGAGCAGATGGGGCCCCAGGAGGAGGGTTTCCTCTGGGCTGGGTATGTAGCAGCCACATGCAGCCACTACAAACCCAAACAGCACTTAGCCCTGCTGGGGCTGAGCAAGTGGGTTTGTTTATCTGGGAGGAACTCATCTGCTGCCGGAGTATTATATTTCCACCAAAACCATGTGCGGCTCGGTGTTTAGATCACTTCTCCCTGTCTACATAATTTAAGGGCATATGTCTGATAAACGAAGAGCATCAATACGCAGGTTTCGGTTGCAGCACACACATGCACGGAGGGAGAGGGGTTTATCAGCGCTGACTCCGCAGCCGGGATTTGGGCAGTCAAACTCTCCTGCACCTTGCAGGAAGGGAAACGACGGGGGTCCCCTCTTCCCTCCCAGGTGTTCCCCGCCGGGGGGAGGGGGGGGGGGGGGGGGGGGCGCCCACCCCGGCGCTGTCCCCATCCATCGCTCACCCGGGAAGTGCGGATCCTCCCCGGGAAAAGGGCTCTGCCTCCAGCCCCGTCCAGCTGCAGCCTCATCGGAAGCAGGGAAAGTTTGCAAATGCCTCCAGCTCCTCGCCCGAGAAAGGCTCAGGGGCACCGAGGGGGGCAAAAATACCCCCCGAGGGGAGGAAAATCCGCAGCCGGGGAGGGTCGGGGGTGATGAGGGACAGGCTGCGACGCTGGAGCTGCTGCCTTCGGGGAGAA
>JAVJGI010000060.1:62752858-62766231 GCA_035590275.1 Ibycter americanus | reverse complement strand
GGCACAAGGCTGGTGGGGGGCAATGGGGGGAGCTGGGGGGGTCAGCCTGGAGAAAAGGAGGCTCAGGGGGGACCTTCTCGCTCTCTACAACTGCCTGAAAGGAGGCTGCAGCCAGGTGGGGGTTGGACTCTTCTCCCAGGTAACAAGTGACAGTACAAGATGAAAACCAGGGGAGGTTTAGATTGGGTATGAGGAAAAATGTCTTCATTGAAAGGGTGGTCAGACATTGGAACAGGCTGCCCAGGGACGTTGTAGAGCCACCATCCCTGGATGTATTAAAAAGACTTGTAGATGTGGCACTTAGTGACATGGTTTAGTCACCGACTTGGCAGTGCTGGGTTAATGGTTGGACTCACTCTTAAGGGTCTTTTCCAGCCTCAACAATTCCTTGATTCTATGCTCTGCCCCAGTCCAGAGTCAGCTGTGCTAGCTACGACTGGAAGCACTTTTGTACAGGAGCTCACTCCTGCATCACAGCACAATGAATTCAATGAGGATCTTCCCTAGGGCAGCAGGTCTGTACCACGCAGGACTGCAGGCAGCATCACCAGTCCTGTAGATACCACAGCCCTGTTTTCAGCCACCACAGGAGTCACATAATGGGCCAGGATAAAGCCACGCAATTCAAAATAGATATTAATCTGTACAGCTTCACCCATGCTACACTTGCTGCACCAGGATAGTAAAAGAAATACAATTTCCTCCAGGACACAAGCCCTAATCCTCAGGGTTTTACCTGCCAGTACAATTTTATTAGTCTGATTTAAGTGTTGCTTTCACTCCCTCCCTATTATCCTTTACCTCAGAGGACATCAGCGGCTGATGGCCAACATTTGGAGGTACCTGTCTCTTACCACTTCTGTCAAATGAGCATGCGATTGCAAATGGAACATGTCAGGCCATAAGACATTATAGAAATTTAAAGGCCTCCCAGTGATTTATGGCTCTTTAATCAAGCGCTTTTAACATTTAATTAAAAAGCTACAGGAGTTGTCTTTATTTCTGAAAAATCTATCTATGGTTGGGGGAATTAGACAACATGAAACTCGATATATTCTGCAAGTCCTGGGATCACAGCCCTCTCTAGAGCAAAGGTAGAGAAGACGGGTAACAGGAGAAACAAAATAGGTTTTTTCTTATGGCTTTAAGATCTTGCAGTAATTTAAGGTGATAAATTAACCTCCATTATTTTCAAGGAGCTTGAGAAACCATGAAAGATTCATCAGAGGATCATGCTAAAGAGGCAACCAGCAGCATCTTGCAGAGAGAATGTATCATGCAGCAGAAAGAAGGGTCAAATGAAGAAGATGGTGGCAAAGGCCAAGTCTGTCAGACTCCCCATCCCTCCTGCAGGCCCTTGTGATGCTCCCCTGGTAGGTGGGAGAGTGCTCTCCAAATCCCTGCTGGGTTTGGGAAGAGAGAGGGTTTGGGACACCTACAAGATGGCCATCCCCAGCACCCAGCTCAGGCAGCCCTCTGCTGCAGATATCCCTCAGCTGACACTCAGGGGATATCATGCCTCGGATAAAATGTCTGAATATTCCCCAAATGACTAAAAAGGGCTATTTTTTTTTTTTTTTTGGCTGAGCATCAAAGAAGGTGCTGAGGTGAGTATCTTAAATATAAACATCTCCAGTTAAATGAGATGAATCTTACCCTGTGACTGATGTAGCAGAAGAAAAATGACTTTGTGAGCTTCTTGCTGGGATACCTGTTTCACAGTTCCTGCTCAGTGAACATTTAGTGATTTCTAAAGAGCAGAAAAGCATTAAACGAAAGACACAGAGCCTCTCCCCACCCACTAATGTCCCTGCAGATGGGCAGTCCATGAACTCATGTCTCCCACAGCCACAGGCTAAAAAAGTACTTCTACCATTGCCAAAACAGCCCAGAAAGAAATTGCATTATTTTTCCTGACAATTTCATTATATGTCTGAAATAAAACCGACTGCCAGTTTAATCTCATTTGTATGCTGTGTGGTAAAGATGGATCTGGGCATCAGCAGGACTCAGCTTTGCCCTGGCAGGCTAGTGACCTTGAGATGGAAGTGTATCTCTACTTCTACTACTTCTCTTCTTGAGTTGAGACTTAGTTTTGGAGCTGTTTGCATCAAGGGCTGCCTCTTATTATGTATGTCGGTGCTGCCTGGCATAACAGAGATGTGATCTTGGTTGTGGCCTCTGCAGCTTCTCTAGTACAAATAATAATTTCCATTCCATCTATTCTTTTGTTTGCTACTGATCTATATTAAACAGTTGGTGATTACTACATTTATGGGTGATTATTGTACTTATGCTGTGTTAAATCTAAATGTTTGTTTATCTTTATGTGGTCTCTGTGTATATGTTTGCATGGCATTTAACTTTATGTATTGCAGAGTTCCTTAATTATAAAATCAATAAATTTTTTAAAGTTATGACTATTGCATAGATAGAAACCCACACAACATCCATGTCTGTATGCAACAATGATTCTTATCTTGAGCTTGTGGCAGTACACAAACCTCAGCTACAAGAGTCAACAGACTCTTTTAGTTTCTTTGGGGTTTTTTTGTGTGCTAGCAGCAATTAATGCTTTGTTAGCCTGGCTCATTCTGTTTCTCATCAAAGCCTTCCTCTTGCAAGCTGTTCTTCTCAGGTGGACTCTCATCTCCCTGGAGACTTGTTGACTTCGTTGAAAGTCATGATCCATGGAGGTCCGTACCCAATGATGCCTGTTGAATCAAGGCTTGGAGAAGTGGGTTCAGTCCCCAGCTCTGCCACAGGCATCTCTGGAGTCATATCTGCACCACAGAGAAGTCCTGAATGGAGTAGCTCCGTTACCGCTGCTCTTTATTCCATAGCCTCATGTCTTCTGATGGTAATGCTCTGCCAATGATTAATTCCAGACCTTGAGCAGCTCCAGGCTGACTACAGCAGGAAGCCTTTTCTCCAGGTGTAGAACAAGGAGGCAGTTGGGAATATTTAACACAGATTTACCAAGGGCAAGCCATGCCTGACTAACCCAAATGCTTTCTGTGATGGTTTGAGTGGTTCTGTGGACAAGGGGAGAGCAAGGAATGTTGTTTCCCTTGTTTTAGTAAAGTCTTTCATGGGCTTTCCTACAGCCTCTCCATAGAAAAACAGGGGAGATGTGAAAGGGATGGGTGAACTACCTGAAAGTGGTTGAAAAACTGACTGAGCCTTTGGGGTCAATGATTAAGACTAATTGGTGACTAGTTACATATAGTGTTCCTCAGTGGTCAATACTTTGTCCATCAGTGACCTGGACAACAGGACTGAAAGCAACCTAGCAAGTCTGCAGGTGTCGCCAAATTGGTGGGCAAATCAGAGGACAAGGCTGTCATTTAGAGGGACCTTGACAGGCTGGAGGAATTGGCCTACAGGAACCTCATAAAATTCAACAAAGACAAATGCAAAATCTTGAAGTTGGGACAACCCTTTGTACCGTGACATGCTGGGAACTGGCTGCCTGGAGGATCTGCAGAAAAAAGATCTGGCTCTTCTGATGGACAGGAAGTTGAACTTACAATGACTGTGTGCTCTTCAGCTCTTGAAGGCTAAGAATAATCTGGTCTGTATTAGAAACAGCATTGCCAGCTGGTCAAGAAAAGTGGTTATTTCCTCTACTGAGCAGCCTGAGACAACATCTGGAGCACTGTGTCCAGCTTTGAATTCCCCAGTACAAGAGAAATATCAAATAAATGCAGCAAGTCTAATGGAGGGCTACCAACACTGCAGAGGGCTGGAACACATGACATAACCCCAAGAGAGCTAGAGAGCTGCATTTCTTCAGCCGTAAGAGAAGGAAAAGGACAGATCTGATTGCTGCCTCTCCCTATCCAAAGGGAGGTTGCAGGGAAAACAGCCAGTCTGTTCTCATGGATCCACAGTGAAAGAACAAGAGGCAACAGTCACAACTGCAGCAAGGAAATGTCCAGTTTTGTGTAAGGAAAAATTCTTCATAGAGTGACTGAGTAGGGGACAGGTGCCCAAGGGTTGTGGAATGTCCATCACTGGACATCAACACTTAGCATCATAGAATCGTAGAACAGTTTGGGTTGGAAGGGATTTTAAAGATTATCTAGTTCCAGCCCCCCTGCTGTGGGCGGGGGCACCTTCCACTAGACCAGTTTGCTAGACCAGCTCTCACAGACTTCTCGTATTTCTACTGTTCCTAGCAAGGATTTCCACAGCCTTGCTTTCAAGCAGTGTAACAGCACAGCTGGTTTCTGTTTTGTTGTGGGAAACCAAAGCATGTCATGAAAGCATACCCTGCAATGTCATACCTTAGATTATGCACCAGAGAAAAAGAGCTTCTCTTTGCTCACAGTCCATGCAAGTGAAGAGGACAAAGATGTCCTGCTTGGGTCACCAAGGATGATTTTTTTACTTATACATCATTCTGCAACCATGGTTTTCTGAAGCGACCTGCCAAAAGAACCTAGACATAGCCTTGTGTCTTACTCTAGTGCAGCAGCAGTAGCAGTTTTTAGGGGGAAGCAAGTCTGTGAGCAGATTCTGTAAAAACATGCAGGAGACAATTCTGAAATGTCCACCAGGCTATGTGAGTGCAGCAGGTAAAAGACATTTCTGCATTACTCTGTCGTATGAAGCAATTAGGTTGAGCTAAGCATCAACACTATCTCTCCATCATTCTGGGGACAATGCACAATACCCGAAACACACCTTTGTTTGGTTTAGGCTCTGCTCTTATTGCTGTTTCACACTGGCTGTGCCTCAGTTTCCCCCATAGGGTTATAGTAATATGGGAGCACATTATAATCATCAGTATTTCTCCCACTACCAAGAGTCCTGAAGCTCCTCCGGACAATTAAAATCTGTGAATTGATAAATACATGAGGAGATACCCACTGCCTGGCACTTGTTGCTGCCTGTTGTTGAGGAGGAGCTGCAAACCTCCCATGGAAGCAGGAGCTGTAGCCACTCATGTAAACACAAGCTAATCAACAACCAGCATTAAAGAAGTGTAGCAAGTGATGACCCCAATTTCTTTTATTCCAAGCTATATTTCTCAAGCAGCAGCTCACATCGGCTCTTACGCTTTCTTACTTTGCCACTTACATCTAATTAGGATCTGTGCTCACAAGGAGCAGAAGCATCTGTAATTAAATCGAAGCGCAGCACCGGGAGTGAGCTGTCGGGATGAGCTCCCTTCCGTAGCTGAGTGTGGCAATTTTTGGCATGGCTGGAGGCCAGAGCTTCAGAAGGAAGTGACCACCATGTCTCTCACTGTGGACAAAGAGCTGGTGGGTGTCCTAGAAATGAACGTCAGTGGGGGCACGCACCCCTTTCCAAAGTGTTGTCCAAGAGATGGGTCTGGAGAGGAGGTCCCAGAGTTGCTAGCGATGCCACAGACAGGATTTCTGTAGTATCCTGTGCATGGACTTAACCAAACTCCTGGCCAGCACCAAGTTCAGCATCTTTAGTTTTGCAATCTTATTTTACCACTCTTTTTCAGGGGGGGAGTGAGGAAGGAGAGGAAAGCCATGCTTGCACACAATGTTAACTCTCCCTAAAAAATGTGGTATTTACCCCAGTATAAATGTATTCTATGTCAGTTCAGGTGAATTCACCCTCCCCAGCAGATTGTAGTTAGTAATTACAATAAGGTGTTTGGGAATGTGCACATCTGAGATCAGCCTGGACTATTGATCTTATTTTTTAAAAAACTGTATTTGATCTCACTAGTTCTGCCCATAGAAAATACCAACACAGACATGTTAAATCTTATGCAGACTTGCCTGAGATCAGGCAGGTGCTTCACAAAATTGTTAAAAAAAGGAAAAAAACTAACTTAGCCAAAATTTATTTGGTGTCAGTGTGCAGCCCTCACTCTATCTGATGCCAACTTGGAGCTACCTTTTTCATGTTAAATCAGGAGCAGCAAGGGATTATAATTGTTACACTTGGGTAAGATGAAAATCAGAAAGAGTCCCAGAACCAATTGCAATTCTAAGGGAAATGTAGGAGCATAATTGATGTCCAAAAGCAGCCTGTGGATATAAGTCCCTGCTTGGAGCTGAAGCCAGCAAGTCAGGTGTTGCTGGGTCTTTTTGGCCCTGTGTGGTCAGAAATGTAATATTACAACTCATTGGAAAACCTCAATGGGTTGTAATTTTGTTACAGCATTAAAACACACCAGGGGCAGAGGCATCCCAGGGACTGTGTAATTTGAAAAAGACACATTCCAGCAATTACTTTTTTTTTTCTTTGAAAGAAAAGCTGATCTTAATGGTTTCAATTATTTTTCATCCAGTTGCTGCCCTAGGATGAGGTGGAGTTTGAAGTATGGGCAGGAAATAATTTCAAAGGGGACATTAAATGTATGTTTATGTACTAAAATATGTATAAATGCAGACCACAAGAAATGGACTGCAAAGCACTGCATGGAGCTAATTCCATCAAGGGAGGGAAGGAGCCCACAAGTTCACTCACACAGTTTAAAAGGTCAGGGCAATCCCTCACAGGAATCATTTGCTTCTCAATAACTGTTGCCCAACTATTTTTCTGAAACAAATCCCGCGTCTTCCAGGTGGAAACTGATACCAGGCTGAAAGCTTGCCTGCATGTAGCCTGCTTTCCCTTGTCCAAAGAAGAAATGTGGCCTCCTGAACATGAAACTAGAATCCAAGACCTCCAATATTCTTGGTACTGGAAGAAGTCAGAAGCTACGGGTTTGCTGGGTGATATTGGGAAAGGCTTTTCCAGCTCCAGCCTGCCTCCTTCTGTGATAGCTGGAAGGAAATGTTTCACATAACTCAACCCACACTGTTTTAAGAAGTCAATCCAGCAAGATATTTGAGGTTTTGATAGTTTTCCAAAGGCAAAGGAGGATTTTTTAATTTTTTTTTCTTTTTCTAAATCTGGAAGACGTCTCCTGGGACAGGAACATGACTTCCAAGCCAGCTCTTGAACCAATTATGCTTCATGCACTTTCATATGACTTCCCTGCAAATGTTGAGGCTGCAGGCACTTTGCCGAAAGGAGCTATATTACCTGCAACCCACAGGTTTGCCTGATCTTCTCATACCCCAGAGCAGCAGACTCACATCCCACCAATTTAGCCATGCTGAGGAAATTGGGACGTATCTTGCACACACTGCAGGGCTGGTACCACTGCTCTCCCACACAGCAAACAGCCCTTATCTCTTGCTGGGCAACTCCACCACTCTGAGATGAGGAGGCCACCGTCCCTGGAGAGATGCTGCTGAGAGACTGGCCAAATTAACAGATTCCTGTGATAAGGTTTCTGCCCTGTGAAGATCTCATGAACAGTAACAGAGTGACTTGGAGAAACAGAGGATCCGGCTCCAGTAAAGTCAAAGCTACACTAGAACTGAAATCCATGGTAATTTCAAAGAACAAGCAGCTGTTTTGGATACTCATCTCAGCTGTTAAAACTCATAATTCCCTTTATAATCCCAGTGAAGATGCTTACTGTACTTACCCAGGACAGACAAATGTTGATGGGACATTTAGCAGAGGTTCTCTGCGGTCATTCAGTTGGCCTTAAATAGAATGGTCATTATCCTTCTGAGAGCTTTACGGGGATAAATCAGCCTCTCTGACTCTGAGTAATCATGCTAGATCCTAGGAGACTGGAAGAGACACAGAAAAGATAGATGGCTTTGTGGTTAAAGCACCGGTTTATGTCAACTGGAAGAGCAATTCCTGCCACATCTTCCACTGCAGTCTCTCTGCGGATCAAACTACAGGTTTTGTGCATTTGGACTATGAACTGCGGGAATGCATGGAGGGCAGTTGTGTTTGCACACCTACCAGAAGGAGGGAACGCCAATTCTTCTTAGCACATGTAAAATCTACTGTAATACAATGAATAATAGCCATGATTTGCCTTCTTCAGTCTTCTGGGGTTAGTAAAACCCGGAAAACTGTGGCTGAACTGGAGTTTTACATGCAGAGAGCACAGGGGACTGATTTAGACAGGCTCTGGCAGAGGATGCTGCGTAGACTTGGGAAAATGAGATAGAGATGAAGCCGAAGCCCCTTTAGTCTTCCTGGGAACTGGTGCCTGCAAGAAAACAGGGAATTAAAAAAGCAGAGCCCCTTGGACCTGGAAATGGTCTTTTCCCGTATTTTAGCCTGTTGTGAACCAAAGTACCTGCCTTCTACTACACCAGCGTTCCCATGAAACTCAGCCCTTCTCTTCCCTGGGTGAATCTCTCTCAGCAACCCCTGGGAGGTAAAGATGACCAGGATGGATCCCCTGATGTCTCTCATCTGACGGGATCTGCACCCAAGGGAAGTCTGTGCTTCCTCTGTCTCATGCTTTTTTCCATTCTCTGCATGTGCTACTTGCCTGTGCCAAGCTAGTGATGTAGTGAAGCTAATAACTCACTAATGCATATTCATGAATGCCAGATAATATGTTAATGACACTATGCAAACACATTCGATTAAAAACAAAACAAAACAAAACAAAACAAAAAAGACCCCAAACCCCAGGCCACCTTGTTACCTTTTTTTGGGGGGGATTGTGCTCTTCCCAGTTTCTCCAAGGAAGTTTTGCCTTGGTACAGGTTACCGCATGCCATCTCCTATTATGTCCCCCCCACCCCCATAATTTCTTTCAGACTTCTGACAGTCATGACCTATTCATTATTTCAGCCACATCACAGGTTTCTACTCTGACTGAACCTTTGTGCCTTGGGTCTGGGTCTCCTGAGGCTGGCCATGCTATCCACGATAGAGGTGTACATCCACAGAGTCCTCTTTGACAGGAGCAATTCCCACCTGCTTTGAATACTCCCCAGATGGATTTCCAGGTATACTGTCAGGACTGATCCCAGGAAAAAAAAGACTTTTTAAAGCTCCATGGCTGAAATAAATACAACAAAAAGCAAAGAAATGTTGTTTGGAATGGATTTCACCAAAATTCATTCTTCTCAGACTCACCAAGAACTGGAAATAACTGAAACTAGCTAGGTGCATGTTGATCACAACAAACTCTTCCCTTTTCATCTCTGAATATCTTTAAGAAATGGAAAGGCTGACAAAGAAAGGTCATTCTCTCTCCTTGCACTCACAGATGCCCAGCTAGGTAAGGTTGCTCACCCTGATGTTAGAAAAAGATTCAGTGTGGGCATCCATGGACCATCTTAATTGGATTCGAAGCAAGGATTTAAACGAGGTTATCTTGTCTTTCAGGGCAGGTCTACTGAGAGAGAGGAGATAAGGCAGTGGGGGTTACCATGCCTCCAGCTGAGAGAGATTAGGGTGTCAGCCAGTGTGAGGAAAGGTTGTAATGATTGCACATTGCTTTGAGTTCATTGCATTCCCACAAAAGGCTCTGCCCCCATCACATCCCTCAGCATGCTATATTAGGGGCAGTGGTTCAGAAATGATGCAGAGAAAGAAGGCCTATTTTCCGAAGGAGTTATCCAAACTGCTTTTGGCATCTCCAGCCTGCTCACAGAGCAAGTGTGACCCTGGTTAACTTGAAAAAACACAAGCACAGCTGCCATCACCTTGCTATCTCCTGGGAAAGAGTCCCCAGGCAGCAATCCCACCATTAGAGGAGGTATCAACATCCTCAAAGAGGCATGGTGCTGCTCACCATGGCACAGCCTCCATCTACACACACCTTGGTCTACCAGCAGCAGTGGCAGACATTCCCAGGAGCTGATCGGTTATTGCCTAAAAGCCCCCGAACAAAGAGCAGTTCCCAACATTTTGCTGCAGGTCCGATCCCAAGATGAACACAGAGACTGAGTCTCTCCACCTGCAGCTGCCCCATGGCAAGCTGCCAGATTGCCCTGCAGAGGTGTTTCTCAACCTTTTTTATTCAAGGACCATGAAAAAATATTAATAACCCCCTCCTGGAGTTGCGTATGTCATGGTGTTACAAAAGAATTTGAAAATAAAGGTAACATTCAAGTGCTGCTTGGTTTTTCACCCATTATATTTGTTTGTCCATTTGTGGCTTCAGGGATGCGTACGTTCGTACAAAAAGGAAAGGTTTGCTGTCATTTCACAGAGCTTTGGATGTCTGTAGCAGCATTTAGAGACCATGCTGTACCTACCCCCCTCTCTGTCCAAAAGGCTGGCAATTTTCCCACAACATCCTGCATCCCCACGGCACCGTTTTCTCCAGCCCTTTCTGCCCAGCAGGAGCAAAAAAACTGAAGCAGGATGAAAAACCCCTCACACTGTGAAAGGGAGAGAATGATGCCTGGCCGGGTTTCATCCTTCTAACTTTACGTGTCATCAGTTCGGATGCATAAATCTGAGCGAGTTGTCTAGACATCTTTTATAGTCGATGGAGAGAAAGAAGAACTTCCCGGGTGCAATTCAGCCCAGCTGGGAGAGATGAATTGTGCTCTGGAAGGAACCATCTCTCTTTCCCGACCGTAAAGCAAAGTCGTAGCGATAAAGCAGCTCAGACATAACCGCCTACCTCTCAGCAAGCTGCAGTTAGCTGAGAAAAGTCCCACTCAAAATAACACACAAACAACTGCCAGCTTCCCTAAACAGCTCTTATGCTGTAACAGAATAAAAGCATCCAGGGGAGAACTGCATCTTGGCAGCATTCTTCCCACCGACATCAAACCAGAAGAAGCCTCCGACCTCGGTGAAGTTATCTGACCTGGGAAAAGACCTTCTCCAGACCCTGACTGTAACGCACTGTACCAGAATGTAGGATCAGAATTTAGGGCTGCAATATGCCAGAGGAGCTGTGCTCACTCGGGTTTTGGTTTTGCAGCAGCAGAGAAGTTGGACAGCATAAAAGAGGCTGCAAACCCTCCCAGGGTGGTGTGGGCTGTGCCGTGCCAGGAACAGCATCTGACTCCCAGAGATGCAAGGACATAGCACTGAATTACAAAGGGACTAGAATATTGCTGCAGATTTTTCTGACAAAAGAGGGTCCACCTTTTCCTTTTTCCCAAGCATGGGAAAAATTCTGAAAATATTTCCTCAGCACCATTGGAGGTTCCACCAGCACGTACACACACACACACACACACTAGGTACACAGTCATTCCCCAGGTTTGCTTTTCAGATTTGCCTATTGACATTCCCCCTCCCTCCTTCCCTCCCTCTCCTGCTCTTCACTTCCCCCACTCCGTGGAGGCACCGGCACGACTCGATTCTTTATAACATTCACCATCGCTGGGAGACCAGGAGCTGCTTTGAAAAATAAAAAAAAAAAGAGAGAAATATTATAAAAAGGAAAAAAAATATATTAAAAAAAAACCAACCGGGAAAGGGGGCAGAGGAAAAAAGAGAGAGAGGAAGAAAAGAATGCATGTCAGCTCCAACCCGCTGCTGCGCCGGCATGCACACGGGTTGCCTTTTGCTCGGCGCACATCAATGCCTCTTATCCTCCGAAGTTATTTCCCCTGGAGTGAACCTATCAAAGATTTTCAGCCTCTCTGGAGAGAGCAGTTCCAGATAACACTGGATTCCCTTGTCAATTTTTGCCTACCAGGCTCTGGCAGCATTTTCTACCTGTCACTCTGATCTTGACACACACGTACAGAAGAAGCATGTGCGTGTGTGTGTGCGCGCGTGTGTGTGTGTTTTCTGTGTGTGTTTCTGGAGCTGTTTCCTCCTGCTTTGCAAGCAATGCAGCTGCCTTTAGACTGCAGAGAGGAAGGGAAAACCCAGTTACGCTTGGCATCTGAATAGCACCCCACTCATCTGTGATTCCTGTAGTGTCTTGCCCTCCTCATAATTACAGTAATTAATATAATTATACTAATAATAACGATTATTATTTAGGGTGTGCCAGAGCTTTCCTAATACAGCTCCTTCCCTGGAAATCCTGGGACTATATTCGTAAAAGAAGTCACTGTAGGATTTCCAGATAAATGCTCCCCACCAAAATCCTGCTGCTACAACAACTGTGAATTCAGAAATATCCATCCTCTCCCCTTTCTTTGCTGTGACAACAGTACTGGAAAGACCAGCCACTCCAACAGGTTCCTAGTATGTCTCTGATGGGCCAGATAGGTCTTTCTGGTCACTTGTGATTTATTTTTGGAAGAGAGAGATTGGTTTAAGTGATTTGGTCAGCTTTCGTCAGTGAAGGCGCTAAGGCAGTGGCTGGTGAGAGGAGAGACTCTGTGCAACCCCTAAATCAGCATCCCAAGAAGCCGTGTAATTACAAGGGTCTACCTAGAGGGCCCAGAGCTCATTAGCCTCAGCAATAAAATAAGCAGTTTATAGGTGCTGTAACTCACGCTGGACCAAAGTGTGGGCATGTCGCAGCACAGCACGCTGCAAGGTGCAGCTGCTTGCCTGTAGCTTCAGCCCCGACCAAGAGTTTTCCAAAGCTCCAGCACAGCTGATCCCTCTTGTGCAAAACTGATCCCCCAAAACACAGAATCATGAGTGCTAGTTGATGACTTCTTTCTATTTTGTGTTTTCTGCCGAGGCGCTACGTCCCAGGATGACATTAGACCCAGCTGCAACGTGGGTTATGATCACCAGCTCAGCTTGCACACTGAGCTGGAGGAGAGTGGCAAGTAGTGATGCTGGTGTGTCACCCAACCACGCCCTCCTCCTCTGGCAATGCTATCCTCAGCACATGCACGGACATTAGAAATCACTGCTCTGTGGTTAAACATAGCCCACAATTATTTGCACCGTATATATGATCTTGCAACTTTCTGCATATCACCCAGGTCATGCCCTGGAAGTAGCATTGCCCGCAAGCGCAATGTGAGACCCCCTGAAGAGCCCCTGAAGGTCTTAGCAGTGTGGGAGGAGGATCCTTGAATGCAATTTACGGTCACTGTTACCAACATTAAGTCATAATGTTTCCACCTGAGTCCAATAAAGTCCTGTGGAGGAAAGGGAGGCCCAGAGCCACCTCAGCACCCCTGGGATACTTGAATGAACCACCCAGTCTAGGAACTGACCATCAACATTACGTCAGGGCTCCACCACCTTGTGCCCTTAAGCATCCACACTGGTTTTCCCCCAAGGACATGCCTTCTCCAGCGGTGACTGGAGAAGCAGGAGGAAGGCAAAGGAGAAGGTCAGTGAGGATACTGTGCTAGGGAGCAAGAGCATGGTTGCTCTATTGAGGCCACCTGGCCCTCCAAACCAGACCTCAGGGCTTGGCTGTTTTCAGCAATATATTGGCTGCAATAGCAGCAGTTACCCCACACACAATCTCCCAAACTGCCTTAACACTTACTACGCTCATGTGGGTGTATGGATCACCACCAGGTTTGCCTATAGATGCTGCTGGTGTGCAAACAAGGAGACCATGCAGGCAGAAGAGTCACACTGGATGGTGTCGATATCATAGAATCATAGAATGGTTTGGGTTGGAAGGGACCTTAAAGATCATCTAGTTCCAACCCCCCTGTCATGGGCAG
>JAVJGI010000060.1:62687677-62752758 GCA_035590275.1 Ibycter americanus | reverse complement strand
GGAGGGAAGGAAGGGAGGAAGGAAGGAAGGAAGGGAAGGAAGGAAGGGAAGGAAGGAAGGAAGGACGGACAGATGGAAGGAAGGAAGGAAGGAAGGAAGGAAGGAAGGAAGGAAGGAAGGAAGAATGGATGCAGCCGGACTGCACAGACCTCCTGTTTCTTTCCTTCTCGCTCCTGTCCACTCTAATGAGAAGCAGGCAGAGTTTCTCCTTCCCCAGCAGCCATGGAGCTTGTTTGAAGCAATTTGGAGGCAATTGAATGAAAAGGAATAAAAGAGTGGATATTGCAGTTTATGGATGGCTGAGTCAAACCCACAGGCAGCGATTAGAGGCCCACAGTCCCTTTTATGCCCACAGTAAGAAAATTACTTAAATTTGTTCCATTTTAGCTCTAAACAGGAGGCAAAGTTGTAGTGGGCTGGATTGTCAGTTAAGCCACCTTTTAATATTCATCTGGAGGAAAAACAAAACAGAACAGATTTTTTATTTTAATTTAAATAAAGTGTCAGTCAATCCAAAGCAAATTTCTCTGGCTTTGATCCTCTCCTTCTAGCTGAGATGCAAAGAAATGATGGTGGGGAAAACAGAGAATACACAAGTGCAACTTCCCTGCTGTTTCTCTCACCTTCATTTGCCCTACAAGTAGTTCTCAACATGGCTGTTGGCCCACCTGGCCCCTTGTTAGCACTATCTGTGGTGGTTCCTCACCTTCTTCCTCACCTGTTTGCAAGCTCAGCCTGGCTGAACAAATGCAGCTCCAAAGAGTGGATGAGACGAACATGTCATAAAAAAGCTTATCTGAACTTTAGTTCCATCATTGCCTCTGCTGATGATTTTCTGACTAACCTTGGGTAAGCCAGTAGAAATGTTTTTCCCCCAAACATGTGCCTGCTTGCTGCATTGCCATTAGTCATGCTACAGTCTGCTGGTAACTGGACTGGAAAAGGCAGGCCGATGCTCCTGACACTTCAGTTGCCTTTCTGCAGCTGGGATAAAAAGACATCCCAGTCCTGCACCTTTAGGGTTGATACCAAAGGACATCTCAGGCCTCATCACTGCTCTCTTGTGGCCAGCACTGCCAGACCTTCTTCCCACTGGGACCAGGGTGAGGTGCTGGACAAGCAAAGGGGGAAATCTGGACTTTCTTCCAACATGAAGCTGGTTTGCAGCTGAGGTGCACACCAGACAGAAAGATGCATCCTCAGCTTTGAAGAATGAATGGTCTAAACAGACAAAGGAAGAAAAAGACAGAGATTCTCCCAAAGTCACCCAAAATGTCAGTGGTTGCGGTAGGCTAGAGGCGCCCTCACCCACTACCCAGTGGCCTTGCCTCTATGCTACAAAGAAAAAACCTACATCTTTGTATTCTTAAACTACCTTCTCTCATCAGTGTTACTTTAAAGATATTGAGATTTGTCTATTTATTAGAAGGGAAAAGACGCAGTAAGATTTAAAATGTACTTCTCAACCTACATCTCTTACAGTCATGTTTTTTCAGTCTCCTGGGACAATGGCTACCATGGCATCTAAATCTGAATCCTCCTTTGTAAATGGATGGAAACTTGACATTCTTCAAGTCTTTCAGAGAAATTACAAATAAAACAAAACCATAAAAAAAAAACCCAAACAAACCACCAAAACCAAACCAAACCACAAACCAACAAAAAACTCCAGAAAACCACACACACTTAGAGCTGCTGAAGCCATGTCAAGTTTTCAAAGGACAGGATAAAAAAACCCTAACCATCTCTTGGATGATGAGTCTTCTTGCTGCTGACGGTAACTCTCATTCTGGTCCTACCTGCTCTATGTGCTGCAGTGTTTGTACTGTTGTTTTGTCAACTTGACTGTGATGAACTATTTACAGCTTGAATTTTGCAGAGACAAAAATATGATACCAGTTTAGATGAGTACGACCTTCCATGTCAGCAGTGTCGTGTATTTTCCAGAGATAAAGGCAGAGCATCTTGTACACAGTTCAAGGTGTATTATGGGAGGTCAGTTCTCTCACAGCTTCATTCAGCTCTTCCGCGTAATCCCAAGCCACTCACTTCTTCACTGTAACCTCTTCTAGTCTTCACATACTCCAGCGTTTTCCAGGCAGAGATGTCTCTCACTGGGCTTCCCAGCAGTTCCCATCTCAACCGGCCTTTGATTTCAGCTAGGTCCTCAAATTGTTGTAATGCAGAGAAGCGCAACAACATCTGCACAGAGTAAAGGTACAGAAGTATTGTATGAGACAGCAGACAGCAACAAGACCAACAACAGAGTATAAACAGTGGGGGGAAAGTATGCTTTTTCCTATGAAAAGACCTGGAAAAGGAAAGAACAGTACACGGAAAGAACAGTACACCAGGCCTCAAAAAATGGTGGATGCTCAAATCACTTGTGCTAAGCCTGGATGGACAGAGGGAGAAAGATGATGCCTGGACTATTGGAATAAGCACAGAAAGGAGAAAAGGCATTAGGATTTGATGTGTAATGGAGTAAGCCCCTGAAGTTATCCACATACAGAGACTGTATAATATTTCAGTGGAGCTACTTCATTTCTGCTGTTACATGAGCATGTAGAGCATGACAGAAAATGGAATGCTATGAGTGGAGAAAGAGTCTTTTGGTTACAAAACTTGTCAGCAGCTCAGAAAGTATAGTTGTCAATCATGGCTCTAGAGTTTTTTTAACCTGACCACTTGCTTATGGCTAGATTTCTCAAAGAACCCAGCCTCTGAGCTATCTGCAAAACAATTTTATTTGTTTATCTGTCGCTCCTATAAAATATGCTGAAGTTTTGTTAAAAAAATCAGACACTTGGAAACTGTGTGTTTCTCAGTTTTTAAGGAAAATTCATGACTTTTTTTTTTCTTGAAAATGATTTCTGATTAAAAAATGTGCACTTTCAGAGAACACCCTTTTTTTTCTTTTTTCTTCTTTCATTTTTTTTCTTCTTTTCTTATTGGTTTTGGTCTGCCTCCTACCACCACCACACCCGCCCCCCCGCGCCCCCCCCCCGCGCCCCCCAATAGTAACAGGAACAGCAATCAAGCAAACAGATCCAAGAACCTCCTATGGAAAAAGCTCTAAGGCTCCTGACTAAGCACAGAAGTGAGGATTTCAGGCTTCCTAAAGTGCCCAGCCTGCAGGAACCCCCATTTCTATCAGAAAAACTACATCCATCAGAAACTATTCCTGGCTTTATGCAGGGACTCAATCAAAACTCTATGGAGTCTTTGTGCTTGGTCCTTTCCTTGGGAAGGAAGATGCTGTGGTCTGCTTTTGGGGCTCCATCACACAGGAATAACTGAAGCTATTTACAAATCAACCCCAATCATAGAAGCATAGAATCATTTAGGTTGACAAAGACCTTTAAGATCATCATGTCCAACTGTTAACCCAGCACTGCCAAGTCCATCACTAAAACACGTCCTCAACTGCCACATCTACATGTCTTTTAAATACCTCCAGGGACGTTGATTCCAACGCCTCCCTGGGCAGCCTGTTCCAATGCTACACCATGGGCCAGAGAAGACGAATACTGTCATTGTGCTGCTGCAAACACCAGTCCTGCCAACTGCAGAGCATCGGGAGCCACTTTCCCACCTCCTCCCTTCTCACAAACAGTTTGGAGCTCAGCCATGGCTCTGGAAGAGGGCCCAGTTATTTATGTTCCTGGACCTTGGCTCATGGCAGCCAGTGTTTGGTTTTGAAAACAACTGCTGATTAAACAGAAATCCCCTGCCGAACAAACAAAAAGAATTTTTCTTACCCATTTTTGCCCATTTAGTTATATGCCTGGGCTGGAACAAGACTGTTTTGCTGGACAAATCTCTCCTCAGCAAATTCCAGCAGTGGATGCGCTGCTTTGGCTCACACCTGCCTTGGTGCTCCCAGGTACTCGGAGCCTGCAGAAGCTGGGAGATATTTTAGACAATGAGGGAAAAGGCTTTTCTCAAATAGATAAACTAACACTCAGTAAAACTGATAGGTAAAATTCCAAATAATCTTCAGTGCTCTCCCTCAACCCTGCAGGGTTTGATTTTGGTCCCTAACACCTCTGCTTGCAAAGCAGCCTTCATTGGTGACAACCACTGCAGCCCAGAAATAGCCATCTCACACAGCCCTTCAAAATGCTCTCATTTTCCCCAAGACAGAGCAGTGATGTGACAACTCTGAAGCACTCCAACAAGCTGCCATTCTGACGCTGAAACGGCTATGATTTGGCCTCCACGAGACCACAACCATTCTTTCCATCCCCATCACAATGCTTTGTTATCCCCAGCTGGAGTCTGTGCCTTCACTTGTTTTTCTTTGTATTGCAAGTGACCCTACTGCTTTCAGCTTTGACGCAGACTCTATAGAGCATGGTGCTGTCCATGCCCACAACTTTTATGAAGTAAATAAAAGCAGTCAATGTTTGGGAACAAAAATAATGTGCCATTTTGAAGATGGCTGGAGGCTGGCAGTTCTTGGCCATGAGTTCATCCACAGTCTACTTGTTATAATGGCCTTTCACTTCTGCTGTGTTACATGGTATAATCACATTCTCACTGTTTCATTCAAAAGCTATCATCAAGTGGGAACAACAACCAGCAAAAACTCACTTCTTGAATCAACTTCCAGTTGACATCACTCCCATGTCTCTGGAGTATCTCCTTTGAGCCTTCAGAGCATTGGACTACATGGACCATGTTCCACTCACCATGCTCTCTTGTGCTACCATGTTTCCTAGGTCAACTGTTGACATAAAAGCACATCACAGTATCTGGGAAGACACTCACTAGGTTTTCCAGAGAGGCTTTGCAAAGGAAGCCACATTTTCAGGACAACTCAACAGGCTGTGTACTGAGCTGTTCTGAAAATCTGGGAGCTCTCAAGGGTCAGGCACTTCTGAAAACCTGAATTCTTTGAAAATCTTGTACTATAACTTAGTCAAAGATCTGCATGGACCTATGGCAGACCCACCCTTTGTGCTGTCATCTTCTGAGCCTTACCTATGCCTTTGCAGCCTCTTCTTCTGTTACATACAGCATGTTCCTGTTTCAGTGGTGCATTTAGAAATAATCGAAAAATTTCCATCACAAATTATTTCTCAAAGCAAACATTTTTTCCCCCCATACTACACTGTTTTTCCAACGTCTTCAACACCAAACCCAACAGCTCAGCACCCCAAACCCAAAATGTTTGGATGGGAGTATTGCTCACTTGTCTTTAGCCCCATTCTCTCATAGTGTGAGATTCCCTGCCTAGAATAAATGTCTGACAATGTACCACCAACGTTTTTCAGGGAGACTGTGATGTTAGAGGAAGGTGTAGACTAACAAGAAAGTCTAGAAAAAATTGAGCCAATCTTTTTAGGCAGGTACCACAGAGTGGTACATTGAAACCCATGTTTCTTATTTTCCAGCCTTTCTTTCCCCAGATTAATATTTTCACTGAACTCATCCTGAAAACATCTAAGGAGGTAGAGATAGACATTTCTTCATCCAGCTATAACTGCAGTGGTATTCCAGAAAGAAAAAAAAAAAAAAAGTTTTTGTGCTGTCTTTCACACTTTCTTTAAAGTTGCTTCTTATGAAGGGAACTTGGAATCCCATTTTTGAATGACAGAAAAGATGCTGGATGATTTCAGTGATGCAGTTTCTCCTGTTTTTGCTCTGTCATTTCTGCTTCTCTCTGCTCAACCAGTTGAAAAGACATCCAATGTGCCTTGGACAAATGGCCATCTGACCTGGACAAGCAGTCCCTGTCATGTAACCCATCCAACAGCTGTTGAATGGTAATGTCCTTTAGCTGGTCATTGGTCTAGTCTGGATTGACTTGTGAGCCAGTGACTTGGAGGTGAAAGCCTTTGGTATTCCCTTACTAATCATGGTCAAGCGAAAGGAACTTACAGGACATGGTCACAGGAAAAATATTAGTATATAGCAAAACATATTCACATATATTTAGAGTCCTGAACAACAAAGAGCCCCTAAGTCTATTGAGAATAGCTCTGAAGGTAATGTGTTTGGATGGAACTAAGCAAAGGAAAACAAGACCAGAGAAACAGACATATTTCTTGGCAGGCACCATGGAGCACTCACCCCAAAGGGTGGATAAATACACTGGTCTCTAGAATCATTTGAAAGTGGGTTGGCCTCAGCAAGTACAGAAACAATCTTGTACTGGCCATGAGATGACCTAGTAGAACTTTCTGTCTCTTTTCTAGCCCTTAGTCCCTTGGATCATCTGTTTTCTTTGGTGCAATTGCCTTACTTCCTGGTCTGAGGTGGTCTCACCTCTCTAATCTGCAGTACAGTGATGCTCATGATCGTTTTCATTCTTACCACTTGGCTATGCCTTTCATCACATAGCAGATGCTTACTACGGTTACCAAGAAAGAAGAGAGCAAACCAGTAGCTTCATCTGCAGTCTACTTAATGTGATGCTGGTAGACCCATCATAGCTTTCATAGGTCTTGTATGCTGCGTTTGGCAGGAGGTGGGAAAACATACCCCTACCCATCCCTACATGCAGAGCACATCTGATTCCAGACTGGTCCCCTGTAAGACCGCAGGATCAGCTTATGACATCAGAAAGAGAGGTGAAAAGCCTCAAACTGGTCTTCCTCATCCACAGGTCTTCATATTATCCCTCATAATAACATAAAATAAACCTGTCTGCAGTAGGTCTGTCCAAAGTTCACCCCTCCAGCCCACTAGCCTGCTTCCAATCATAGGCAGCTGCAGATACCTAGAGAGAAACTATACAGAACCAGGAAATTATAGAATGATCCATTCCCCAACTTACCCATTCAAGATCCATTCTTCTTTCCATCATGGCCACACCTCTTCAATGGGATGGCACACATGGTGGGTAGGTAGCTGCAAGGTAGGCATATGTTCAAATATCTTACTCTAACTGATTCACATCAGCCTAGAAAATCTGGAGGAGGCTGATGGCACTGGCTTAATGAAACTAACTGTCCTACTTGGAAGAAGGGAAAATTATTCAAATTGAGGGAATGTCTTGGAAAGGACCCATTATTTTGAAAGCTCAATCATCTATAGAGACTGGTTTTGGACTAAAGGAACTCAGAGGAGGTTCAAGGGGTGTTCTAGACAAAAGCTGCCCGCAAATGTTTGGGTCCATGTGTCTGATGACTCCGAGTTCATAGGAGAATCTTTCCCATCCTCACTTCCATTTGGGTGGAAACAGGAGTGCTTTGCTGCATTTGATTCAAGAACTAGAGGATTCAAAAGCAGCATTAAAGTCAGATATCAAAGGGGGAAAAAAGGAAAAAAAAAACCAAAACAGTTTGGTGATGAGGTTTAGGGCAAGTCTTGCTTGATTCAAAATCCCAGCCCCAGTGATTTGGTAGCGGCAACTGCTTGAACTCAGGAGTCACCAAGAAATGGGAAACAGCACAGATAGGTCTTGAACCTGTAATTTTCTTTCCCCCAAACCAGGAAAATTCAGACTTCTCTTGTCTTAAACCAGAATGAAACTAGGAGCTATGCCCACGCACATATCTCAGTGGTGGAGAACAGTCTCCTGCACTTTCTCCTCTGAACTTTCCTCCATTTGGGTGAGCCCCAGAGGCCGGTGCAGGGTCACCCTCTTCCTTGCACTGCCTGCACAAGTACTTCACCACATAAGTGATCCAAAACCAGACATAAGCTTCCCCCTACCCACTCTGAGCCTGAGTTTTAGGACAAAGAAAAGCAGCTGCCTCAAAGTGCAAACCCACGATGTAGCCCCTAGTCAGATGACTATTGGAGTGCCACACCAGCATTTTTTACGGCCGTTTAAAATGCTATCAAGGCAGCATCAAACTGACTTTTACATCCAAACCCAAATGGCTATGGAATGGAGCCCAGAGTGAAATGCTAAATTGGATCCTATCAAATCAGCATCAGATCACACAGGCTAAGCGGTAATGAATGGCTCCTAACGATGGAGTTCATCATTATAAAGTAATGACAAAAGATACATAACCATTGAGGTCTCCAGCAGTGCAACCAGCCGCCACCCATCACCTACCCCCTCTGCTCTGTCTGTTGCCTGCTGATATTTTCCTATTAGGGTGAAGCTTTTTTCTGGGGAGTGTTTTTCTCCCTTTAACTGGTGAAGGGTTTCAGGGCTCATTCAGGATAAATTATTCAGTCTAAACAGAGATGCAATAAATCTTAAATCGCAAACAATAGACAATTCTCCCTTTAGACACACAGAGCCTACAAAACTAATCTCCTGCTAAGCAATAGTATGTCCCACTACAGCTGCTGATGGAAAAATTTACAAGGGTGGCATTTGTTTCCTTATGTGCATCTATATTTAGATTGCCATAGGGCCTCCCCTTCCCACAGCAACACAAGGCAACCCATCGTTGCATGCGTGAACTGGTCACCATGGGCAAGACAGAGAGAGAAATGGCTCACCACCTCTCAGTTTGGAAGAGACCTGGTCATGCAAACTTTTAGCTATTGCACTCGTTAAATAAGGACACTTAAAAGTGGAAGACAGGATAGAGCAGCTTGTGTAACTGAATTAGGATTAGCAGTCCCATGTATCGTTCTGCTGAGATTTAAGCCTCTCATGTAGCTGGACTTGCACTACTGTTTTTTGGAAGGCATGGTCTTGGCATGAAATCTATATTGTTGAAAGTAGTTTTACCCACTCTGAACCCAGGAGACCCATCTGGAAGAAGGTGAAGCCTCAGACCTACCTACAGCACTCAAATCTCTGCCCCTTTGCCAAAGCCAGCTCCTCCTTTTTCCTCCACCAGAACTCAAAGCACAGACCAAGCTTGTAGCATCTGGAGAGTGGTGCTGCTCCTTAAGGAAGAGAACCAGCTCAAAACAGAGAAAATCCCCGCCGCAGATTTAGTGCCAGAAATCAGCTGAAATAACACTGTGGCTAGCACAAGCTTCGGCCACCAAATGGAAATCGCTGTCGGTGGATCCTCGGAAAGCCACATTTCCCCTGGCTGGGGACTTGGCCTTCTGTATTCAAATCTTTCATCACATTGCACACCCACTCCTTCCTGCCATCTGCCAGGCGCGCCGTGCCCCGGGCCAAGTCTGGTGCCGGCTGCTTCTCCCCGCGCAAGCCTCCCCAGCCCAGATATGCCCAAGTGCTTCTGCACACTCCAACTGCTCTTCTCAACCCAGAAAGAAGCCAAGTTGGGAGCTCTGCTGTCATTTCCCCTACCCCCACATCAGCTGTAGCAGGAGTGAGCAACTGCTTTGGCTTCTCTTTACCTTTCAGGGCCATCTGGACAACCTCAGACCTCATGCTAAGGGAAATGGAGGAGGGCCAACAGCACCTTCATGATGTCGACCAGGAAGCGAGTTATAGCCTGGAAGCAGGAGTTTTATGTACATTCATGAAATACTCAGGGCTTCCTTGCACTCCTTTACAACTGCAGACTCCTCTGGGAATGACATGGACTCCTAATGGATGCTGCATTAGCTAATCCAGTGATTCAATTACTTCTAAATACTCTCTGGTGGCAGGGGCTAGTCTTCCTGCTCACTTACTGGAAATAGTTGCTCTTCCAGGGGGAGGGGAGAAGAGCTTCCATTATAAGAAGCATCCCCTTGTCTTTTCTTTGCATCGTCTTTCCACAGATAGTGCTCAGCCTCTAAGGACACAGATGAAGGCAGACAGAACTGAGATCCAGTACCTTTCTTCCCAGCAGGCTAGACACAAATCCTGTCTGGCTCCACCATCATAAGAGCTGTCTGAGGAAGGTAGGTCATACCAGTTCAGTGCAGCAACGCCCTGATGGCCACCAGCTTGTAGGAGCTGGCTTGTATCCATCTAACACACGCTGAAGCCAGAGGTGCTCAGTCCTGCTGATGCTCAGTTCTGTAGGCTTGCCAGTCTAGGACCAGCATCCAGATATCAGGAGTTGCTCCATTCATTTGCCTCATGGTCATCCTTCAGCTGGACAGAATTGTGTTCAGTGTGGGGCCCCTCACTGCAGGACACTGAGGGCCTGGAGCATGTCCAGAGCTGGGCAGGGGGCTGGGGAAGGGGCTGGGGCACAAGGCTGGTGGGGGGCAGCTGGGGGAACTTGGGGGGTTCAGCCTGGAGAAAAGGCTCGCTCTCTACGACTACCTGAAAGGAGGCTGCAGCAAGGTGGGGGTTGGTCTCTTCTCCCAGATAACTAGCACAGGACACGAGGAAACGGCCTCAAGTCGTGCCAGGGGAGGTTTAGATTGGGTATGAGGAAAAATTTCTTCATGGAAAGGGTGGTCAAGCATTGGAACAGGCTGCCCAGGGAGGTGGTGGAGTCACCATCCCTTGACGGATTGAAAAGATGCGTAGATGTGGCAGTTAGGGACATGGTTCAGTGGTGGACTTGGCAGTGCTGGGTTAACAGTTGGACTCGGTGATCTTAAAGGTCTTTTCCAACCTAAAAAATTCTATGATTCTGTGATTACTAAAGGGGATGGCAAAACTATAGACACCAGGCTGGACAGACTCCTATCCAAGCAATCATGACACATTCTACTGATGAAATTAAAATTGCAGCTTTAATGGGACATTCCTTCATTTCCTACCCTGAGCTCTGCCTCTGTGGATGAATACATTTCAGTGGTGCATTTCAGACAGTCTTAGGCATATGCACAGGTATCACCTGCGTGTCATACAGCAAATCCACACTCTTTTTGCTGGTGCTTTGCTGTATGGACAGTTTTATAAGCCTAAGAACAGCATTAGTCTTAGTTCTTGAAAGCACAGAAGAGATGAAAGACAAATTCAGCACGCTTAGAGGAATAAGAAGCTCGTGCCAGAGAAGAGCAGGTTTGATCCTTTAATGAAGGAGTGCTGTAACCAGCCTCATCTGGTGGATATACACATACGGAATGCTGCTCCCCTCTGGAAAGTAATCAGCTAGACCATGGGAGGGTCTGCTGTTAGTCTCAAGTGGGTTTTACATAATAATACACTTACTTCTTAGAAACAGGCAGAAAAATGAGGAAAGATTTGCAGGGAATGGGAGTGCCAGGTACACTTCCTTTTGATTTGTCAGGGATGAACTATCAAAGAAGATCCGCTTTTGGCTTTACTTTTACATTAGGATTGCTATACTCACTTTTGACCGGGGAAGTCCTAAAGTATGTACAAAAAACATTGTCTGCATAGCCTTAAAAGAGAAAGATAAAAACTTACAAGCTTCTACCAAAACCTTTATATGGCCCAAAACCATAAGACAGACATTCATACATTGGTTCATAGCCTTGAAGAGCATGAGATCAAATATATATAAAAAAACATATATATTTTTTACACATATATAATATATACATAAAATATATATGTGTATAGACAAATACATATGAAGTATCTTCAAATAAGTAACTCCCTACTGTGGAGAAGAATCAGTGTTTGCAACATGCTGTTACAGAGCATGGAGTCAGCTGATGTGGAACTTCATTAATTACAGTTTCACTCGGTGCTTGTCCCAGGCTTGGGCTCTCAGGGAGGAATTGCTATTTGCAAGTGGTTTAACACCCTGCTGCCACTGCTCCTGAGTTCCCAGCTCAGAGGGGCAGGAAAGTGCTGTTTGCAACCAGCTCAGCTCACTGCTGCTGTGAAAACAGGACAGCAGCGAGCATTTTGCCCGACTGCCTTTCCCAGGAGCAAAGCATGATCAGGCAATTCAAATCCTGGCTAATCTACCCATCCAAACAGCACAGGACTGAAGTTCAAAACTCTGCCCTTCCGAGCTGGTCCAGTACTTTCAGAAACCTCAAACTTAGATACTGGACTCCAGTTTCAGGAGAATGAAAAACGTCCTTCATGTGAGGACAACACCCAGGCTCATTTTGGAGGAAAGTTCATGCCAAAGGATGTCTGCAGCAGCCTGTTTGGATGGAGCCATCCTGCTTTGCAGGAGAACACAGTTTAGGTATGCAGATGCGATTTGTGCTGGGCCATCTGGTCTCATGACCAGACCTTGGTCTGGTTTACTGAGATATCTATCCATTGCATGGTCCTGCAAGATCATTTCTTCCTGGACTGGATGGGATTTCTATGGGCCTTGGAGCCAGTGCTGCCCTGCCAGTTTTGCCCACAGATTTTCTTAGGAGCTGGGTGCAGTTTAAGAAGAGCAAACAAGGCATCCTGCTGTATAAGTCTTTGTTTAGTATCAGCAAAAACATGACTCCTGCTCCATTATCTTTAGGGGAAGCCCTTAGGCTAAATCCTTCAGTCATAGGTGGCACACGGGCAACATGAAGAGAGTAGAGAAGAAGGAGGTGTAGGGAGAAAACCTGCATAAATGGCAACACAGGACAGGCAGAAGATACCATAAATTCAAGGAGAAAGAATCAAACAGATACAGCCTGAAATTCAGATGTAGTAATAAATTTTCTTTGTACTGTAGAAGAACTAGTTCAGAGAGAGGAGATGAGGAATGAGGAGGGTTATGGAGTCACCTTGGAAAGTGCAACAACCAAAGTATGAATAACTTTGTTCCTCTAATCTGGGAGGTGCAGAGCTCCTGCCATTTACTGCTTTGGTAGGTCTGGAGGCAACCACCTGGTTGTGGAGACCACTCAGCCACAAGGACATGCAACCAGGACACGCCAGACTTTATTTAAGCTACCTACCCTTGTGTGGAGGTTTAATTTAGGTCTGTATCATGGTGGTTTAGTTCAAAAGAAGAATGGTTCTGACTTTCTGCTATCCAAGGCTGTCAGACCATCATCTCCTACTGTCAATGTAGAGAGGTGGGCAGGCTGTCTGAGCAACCCCCTTCATGCACATACTCCAGACATGAATCCTACCTCCCTTCTTCAACTACAGGGAACCTAGATGTGGTGGTCCTATGCAACATGATCAGAGCTGCCCATCACCAAGGGGAAGCCTTCTGTGTACTGCAGCTGGTACCTAAGTCCTTCTTGAAAATCATAGCGCGAGTACGGCCTTCATTTGAGGAAATTCTGGACAAACAAAATGTGCTGCCCCCCCTCTGCAGTCATAAAGTACTTCTCAACCCTCCAGAACAAACCTCAGGCATTTAGGAAGAGCCATAGCCATGGAATGGGCCAGGAAGACCGAGGGCATTTCCTAGCACTACTTGTGCACCTTGTTGATGGCAACGATGGAGTTAATATAGCTCCCATCTACATGTTGAGCAGGCAGCTTGCCAGAGGCTTGAAGTCTGGTAAATAAGCAGGCACATCTTGGCTTACTGGGAACAGATTGTTAACTCAGTTCAGCTCAGGGTGAGACGCACCACTGAGCGGCTGTCATTAGCAGAGAGGATTCAGTGGTCATGACTGCATGTCACTGTCACAGCCGGAGCTGCGCGGGACTGGAGGTCTGGTAAGAGGAAATGGTTTTGGCTCTTGACCAAGTCTTGCAGTCCTTGCTTCATCAGCACTCCCATTCCTCATCTTGGTGTAACCTGCTGTTCAGTGGGTGTTTCATGTTCCTCCCCTGGCAACCAGCCTACGAGCATGCAAGACTAAGCTATACTTACGCCTCAAGAGCTTAAAGTTCCCTGAACCAGTCCCGAGCCCTTCCCTTCATGCCGATCCCAATGCAAGGACCACCAGGTTTGCTAATATCACTGACTGACTTACCTGAGATCCTGCAGAGCCCTGGTGGCAAAGGGGCAAAGACACCCCAGGCATCACCATCCCAGCTGACACACTATGGCAGAGACTACATGCAGCTTGAGCTGCAGCAAAATCAGTTTAGTTGACTCACCGGACACTGATGGAGACCTGAAATCTTGTAAGGGTCTAGGTGATGGTAAGGTGGACAGACCAAACATCCCCTCTCCAAGGCAGCCACCTCACCCAAAAGGCCATGACCGCTATTGGTTATACAACTGAGCACCTCTGTCTACTCAAGAGGCACCTCTCCAAGACAATGGTCAAGGTCCACAAAGGAACTGACTTCTCCAGTATTCTTTCTGGGACCAAACCATCAACTGAGCTTCAGCTAGTGGAGCCACATCATCAAATTCCCTTCTAAAACCTGCCAGACCAGAAAATACAGCTATCAGGAAACCTGTGCACCACAAGGGCAAATTCTGGAACATGATCCATTTAGGGAAAAAAACAGCAAATCCACAGCTCACTCTGTGCTGTTCCCTCAAGCTGGAGCTCAGACACAGAATTATGGACCTATTATCTGGACTAAAGGAAAAATCCATCAGAAGTCATCAGTATAGGGCATGCAGCGCACATTGGAGCCGTTTCAGTGCCGTCCAGCAGAAGCCAGGGGGGACTCCATCTGCTCCAGCCAGCTTGCCGCAATGCCACGCTTGCATTTTATTTGTGCGTCCTTGGTGCAATTATGAGCATCTACATGGGAACTTTCTTTCCGTCCCCTGTTTGCTCTCAGCACGCAATGAATTCAAAGCTGCCTTTCCAACATCACAGGGTGTTAGAGCAGAATTGGTCGCAGTGTCATGAAATCAGCTGGAAAGTTTGCAGCAGCAAGGCAGGCAGGCTCATTTTTCTCAGTTGATAAAAAGCCTGAAGAGCATTTTTATTAAATCCATTGAGGGAAACCCCAGGATCAGTGGCAGAAGGGGACAAGGGGTTGTTATGGAGAAAAATCCTCTCTTAAACCACACAGAAATCTTAGAGAGCGGCTCAGCAGAGGCACAGTGAATTATGAAAAATTATCAACAACTTCTGAAAATGAAATGACCACGGCACTGTAATAAACCAGCTCTGAAAAATATGCACAAAAATCCCACCAGGAGATGAAATCCAAACTGTGTAACGATACAACTTTATCACAGCCCATATAGCAATCAGCAAACAAGCCTTCCTATAGCTCAGACTGCAGAGTTTTTGGGGCAGGAAGGTTGCTCATTTCATCTCTGCCAAGCTGTGAGCAGCTATGGTGCATGGCAGAGAAACAACTGTAGTGAAAGCTTTCTAGGGCAGGATCTGTCTCATATCACACTGGCTACTTGGTTGATGCTTAAACAACGTAATGAGAATCTGCAATATGGGGACAAGTCCTTTTGCAGGCAGACAGCCGCTGCTTGCCTGCTAAACCCAAAACAGACCCCACCAGAATTATATTCAGCAGCCAGCCACCAAGCAGGTGCTTGTGAAAAACATCTCTGTGATGTAGGGGACAGGTTGAAGCCCTGTCCTGTACCATGAATCCTTGCTCTGAACCCACCTCAGTCCATATCCCTAGCTTACTGATCCAGCCTTCTTCTGCTCCTTAGTCTGTCCCTGACCAGGGATTCAGCTCTGCCTGCAGCTTTCTCAGACTCTTTCCCTGACGTGGTGCCTGATGCCAACTCCTGTCCCTTCCCTGCTCCTTGATATTGGTGCATGCTATCTCCACAGTTTTGTTACCTTCCATCCAACTCTAACCACATCCCTGCTTGCCCTTTGAGTAGCAACACCCATGATTTGGGGACCTCCAACTGTCTCCTGTTTGGAGGGGAGCTAGCTTGGCTTCTAACAACCCACATTGTAAATCTAGGTGTCCTCTTTTCATCACAGTATTTCCATTTGCAACCTTCCTTCTATATCAAATACAGAATTTGATAGCAACCTGGCAAAAAAATGATGGTTTACCATCAAAGAAACTAAATGCAAGTTGGCCAAGTGACTTACTCATTGGGAGTCTTTTTGAAGGAAGCCTTCACCACCATGGAGGATTTCTATGGCAGATGCTCAGTGGAGTCGATTAGACAGAAATCATCTCTCTCAACCAGCCCTGGCCCTCCCCCTCAATTTAGATGGAGAAAGGGTCTGAAGAGAGAAATCTTTCTCCTTTTCAAGTGCTTCCTCCTCCACGCTACAAAGTGTTGCTCCCACCCTCATATGGCCTGTGCGACGTGGGAACATGCAGCACATCAACCTTTCCCTAGGAAGCAGACTCCCAGCGAACAAGTGATACCATTTTCTGCAAGTTAACTTTAAAGAGGAGGAAGCCTTTGTTTCTTAGAGCCTTTTAGGCGCTGATCAATAATGAAGCTTCAAAACTCCACAAACACGCCCTTCCCTGCAGTCAAACCAAGCCTTGAGGCTGCCTTTGCTCCTTCTGATGATGGGCAGCCTTTCTTCCAGCCCTGCTTCACCACCCCTCCCGGAGGGTCTGCACATTCAGTATTCAAGCCAGCAAACAGCTATGACATCTACAGAGCCAATTAGTAAGAAGGGACGGCTGCTGCAGGAGCAGTGACCCAATCTGGCTTCCCGGGGTGGGCGAGCAGAGAGGGTGACATCTTGGTGACACGGGGCAAGCCATCTCAATCCCAGCTGCATGTCCATCTCATTCATAATGCAGCTGGACCGTTCACTGCTTTTCCCTGTTGCTTTCGATACCGGATGAACAGGAAAATCACTGATCATTAGCAACAAAAGACAGAAGGATCCCAAGGGCAAACTTTATATTGTATTCATAAAATCAGCTCTCCTCTCAAGCAGTCTGTCTCCCTGTGGCAGGTCTGCTCCACAGAGCATCTTTAAAAATACAGTTTTTATTTCAGTAGTGCCAAAAATCAAGGCCGCCTTATGCTAGACACAACACGATTAAGTAGATCGTCTCTGCTCTGTAGAGCTTAAAATTCAAATAGTCAAGACAATGTGTAAAGGGAACAAGAGACACAGGGAGGTAAGCTGACTTTCCAACATTATACTGGAAATTAGTTTCAGGGCTGAGAATACTACTATGGTCTCCAGACAGAGGCAGGACCACTACAGCACAGTGGGACCGTCCCGTTAGTAATACACTTAAATACTCCAAGTGCTGGAGCATCTATCATTTTCCTTGGAGACTGTGCTGTACCCTGACCACCAGGGACCGATCTCTCTGCTATTTACCCTGTAGTACTATTTTCTCCTAGTCATAATCCAGTTTAACTGTACCACACAGTTTTCTCTCCCTTGCTGGTTTTACACATTTCAGAGATCTTTAGTCTCTTAGGGTGTGCTCCTACCTGTCATTGCCTAGTGAAACTTCATGTCTCCTCCTTGACGCTCTTGCTGGTCTTTCCGGAACCACCCTGGTTTGTCAAGGTTAACACTGTGCCAGATTACCAACACTGGCACTGCAGTCCTTTGGAGGTAGTTGCAGAAAAGAAAATCACTCTTATTTGAAGATCATTGCAGAGAACAGTGCTTTCCACCCACAGTATGTGCCGCCACTTTCCCAGTTACTGACCTGCAATGCAGACGTGTGCAGAAACATGACAAGACAGCACCAGCTTGTCACACATTTAGCTCAAGTCTTAGCAAAGTTGGGTCAATTTAAAGCAAGGTACTGGCCTGACAACATCTTCTCATCAAATAAGGCGGGACCAGCAGTGTCGCTCTTTGGGATACAGATGATCACTCCGTCTGGATTTATAGGGGTTAAAACAGTGCCTCTGACTTCATCTGGGACCCATAAACAGAAACCGTAACACCTGATACCAGTTCAACACCACGAACAGTTGTGGTCAAAACTATATGTCAGTGCTAGATAAAAGCTCATGGCTGAAATAACCTTCTACGGCTGCAACATCCTGTGGTAAGACCATTCCTTTGGCCAGGAAGGGAAGAGGCTTTCGTGCAGCGTTGTCCATCTATATAGAAAGAAACTAATGCAGGCATGACTGTACTTGTTTATTTCCTTTTTCTTTTTTTGTATCTGGTCTTGAATAAATGTCGTTTGGAATCATGTACGTTTTGCAGAACTGGAAAGGAATCAAATCTCACAAGGATCTTCATTTGGGTTGGTACCCTGTAACATTTTTTATTAATGATTCAGACATGAGGGATCATTGAATTTGCTGGAGATAATGAAATAAGGGCAGTGGTTAGGACTCAGAAGGACGTAACCATTTTGCAGGCTGATCTTAATAGAGACGGTGAACAGGCACAGAAGTAGAATATGAAATTTAATGTGGCTACGTGTGAAGTAATGCATGGGGGTAAGAGCAGTCTCTGAGCTAAGTGCATTTTAAACGATGCTGAATTAGTAACACAAAGGAGTAAGATCTAGACTTAACTGATAAAATCAACATTCACCATCATTGTACGGTGATGTATTATAATGTCTCAGGGTCAGACCTCTCCAGGAGGTCAACAGGAGAAGCAGGTGAGGGCAACAGCAGGTTCAGCTAATGACCGTTAAGGTAGTTAGAAGGAGAATCATTTGCTTCACTTTCTCCTGATGCCAAGCATCATTCTCAGCTGCTGCTTAAAGCTGTCAGGCAAGGCAGGCTGCTCACACCCTGTTTTCTGATCTTTATTACTTTGCCAAAGTTTAATTGGCCCAGCTGATGCTTCCCAAGCTGAGTGTCTGCTGCAGGCTGGTTAGTTAGTTATTTGTGTTGTTTTTTGCCAGAGGAGGTGGAAGCAGGGAGGAAGGGAGGAAACTCGGGTTTCAATAAGAAATGAGTACATCTCATTCCAAATCAAAATGCATCGAACTAACCATCAAAAAAGATTCTTACAACTTTCTAAGGGGAGCAGTGCTGCCTCTTCCCTGCTTTGGAACAGGGATTTGACATCAGAAAAGAGAGGCAGAGTCATTCTGATGTCTGGGGAATGGCTTTTCCTGCTCCCTGGGTGTTGTATATTTGCAAAGTTAAAAAACGTCCAAAACCTTCAGCTTTCCAATTACTCAAGAAAGGCTTGTTACTATGTGGTGACTACATCCCCTGAGCTGTTTCTTTGCACTGACCATGCTTGTTCCCCTCACCCATCCAGGAAAGCAGCTGGATAAACCAGGGATACTTGAAGGTTTGCTAGCCCACCACAGTGAGAGCAACTTGGGACTTCCCTTGCAACAGTCATCTCTTGTTTAGGACAAGAACTTGGAGCAAAGAAACTTTTCTCCATAAACCCACTGGAGTCCCTTTTGGCTTCCCAGACAATGACTGAAGAAAGAATAGGATAGGATAGGATAGGATAGAATAGAATAGAATAGAAAATAGAATCAAATCGAAAATAGAATAGAATAGAATATTTCAGTTGGAAGGGACCTAAAATCATCATCTAGCCCAAGTGCCTGACCACTTCAGGGCTGACCAAAAATTAAAGCATGTTATTAAAAGCATTGTCCAAATGCCTCTTAAACACTATCTGGCACAAAGCATCGACCACCTCTCTAGGAAGCCTGTTCCAGTATTTAACCACCCTCTCAATAAAGAAATGCTTCCTCATGTCCAGTCTAAACCTCCCCTGATGCAGCTCTGAATCATTCCTACGTGTCCTACCACTGGACACCAGGGAGAAGAGCTCGGCACCTCCCTCTCTGCTTCCCCTCCTCAGGAAGCTGTAGACAGCAATGAGGTCACCCCTCAGCCTCCTCTTCGCCAAACTAGACAAGCCCAAAGTCCTTAGCTGTTCCTCAAAGGACATTCCTTCCAGCCCTTTCACCAGCAAGAGTAAAGAACACAAAAGGAATGAGACAGAAGAACACCTTGACACAAGCAGATGTCGGTTGAGAGTATCTGGTGTGGTGGGACAGACAGACATTTGCTGCAACCCAAACCATGACCAGGCATCGTTTTGGGATTATACTAGCGGGCTTGGACCAAAACCTCACCAAGAACCATGCTCACAGCTTGAATGACGGCAAGTTGGTGCTGCCAGCGCAGGCGTGGCCTGGCGCTCCCATCTCACACTTTCTCTGCTGTCAACAGACACAAATGAGACTCCTGTACTCCTCGCACGCTGACCAACACACAGCACTGTCATCCCATCAGAGCTAGCACAAGCAAAGGAGCTCTGCAGGATGAAACTGAGAGGTGAATCCTAGTGGGCAAGCAGGAGGAATTCATGGAAATATAGTCTTTTTCCTTTAAAAAAAGGAGAAAAGAAAAAAAGAGGAAGTTATTTATAACCCAGAGACAAAAGAACATTCGGGTTTTAAAATCAAAGCTAGGAAATGCCAAAATTGCTGGTGTACATACTTTAATTCAACCCCTTTCATATACACTCATTATATTATAATCTTAATTACATGGTTGCATGGGTTTTGTCTCCAGAACTTGGCTCACAGGATACAACCTGCTTACTGAGTCAGGGACCAGGTTTCTCCCTGTCATTCAGTGGATGACCCCATCCCTTATTTTTTCTGCATAGTATATGAGCTTTGCTCAAAAGGCAGTATTATAAATTTCAATTTTTTTTCTCTACTGATCCCCCATGCCAGAAGTTTCACTTGTATGAACAAATTTACTTTCAAAACACTCTCCTGAGATGAAGCTGTGGTATGATTCTCACAATAAATGCTAGGAGCTGAGATACAGAGATAAAAAACATATATCCAGTATGACTGTTTGATTTGAGCTTGCCGTGACCCATTTTTTCCAAAAGGTTAGCCTTTTTTAGAGCTTTCTTTGTTAGATCTCTAAGGTGCCTTTCATTTCAGTTGCAATTTTAACTATTCAACACTTTTACAAAGTAGACTGCTTGCTTTCAATGAATGGTCAACAAAGAAGATTTTAGTCTAAATTACTTTCTCTGTGTGTGCGATGAAGGGACTTTTGTGGTAGAGTCAAGGCTGAAATAGGGCTGGCCACAAAACAAAAACTCTCTCTTGAGTGAAGAGAAATGAATAATCAAGATTTCATTTAAAAAAATATTTTAATGAATCTGAGATTTTCTGCAATGGACAAGGGGGCAAAAAGAAGTAGAGTAATGGTTAGGTTGTATTTCTGGACTGAGCTCATGCCAAGCTTTAGTCCCTCCTCTGAATCAAACATAATCAAGTTCTCCTGAAATCTTTCCAAGTTTTAGCAAAAAATAAATATTCACAAGGTAAGAGGCAGACAAATGGGACAATCACACACCTTTGAACTTCTGGGTTTTCCTATCTTCAAATGAGTGTCCAAGATCAGTTGTTTGTCACTTAAGAACTTACCCTAATCATCATAAGCCTTCCTGCTCAGTCAAGCTTTTCCATCAGGAAAACATTTTGGGACAAAATTTCAAATCAGCTCTACATTTCCCTGCCTAAATCTTGGCATTGGCCTTTCTCCCCTTCGGTATGTCACCCACTTCAACACTTCCACCTGGTGCCACTGCCATGCAGTGGACCCCTGCTGCACACCACAGCCTTCACATGTCCTCTGCAGCAGAGGAGATAGAACCCATTTAAGAGAATGGGGTCTTTACAAGAGCTTTGCTTCCCTTCATAAGTCAAGGAAACTGGAGATTTGGTAAACCCTGACATTTAAAAAAAAAACGTAACACAGTCAACAGGAAACAGTGCAGTATTACAGAATAACTTGGGCTGGAAGGGACCTCTGGAGGTCTCTGGTCCAGCTCCCCACTCAAAGCAAGGCCAACTCCAAAGTTAGATCTAGCTTTGAATTTAGATGAGGTTGCTCAAGGTCATCTCCTTGAGCTGTGGCTTTAGCAGAGAAGTAATCCTGGGATTTCCCTTCAAAAGACTCGCCAGCCATGGGCAGACACTTGTCTCCAGGGGCACTGCTGCCTCTTCTCAGGAGGTTCCTGACTGTAAGTATGCCCTATTGCAAGAGCAATAAATTGCCTTGTCCACATCTTGCCTGCTAGGCATGCAAATCTCCATCCATTGCCCTATTTAAAAAACGTTAGAACTTTATGAACTGTTGCCAAACCTGCTTTAGTTTGCAGGTGGGATAACTGCAAACCACGTTTCCTGCTCTCTCTGAAGAACTTCACAGAACCCATCTAAAACACAACCATTTAATTGCATTCATTAGTATGTTCAGTATAATGTAATGCCAAAGAAACAAGTATCGAGCATGTAACCAGCCAGATGTATGAGAAAGGTGATCTGCCAGGCCATGGGAGCATCTCATGAGAGGCAGCCTAGATGATAGCCTCCTGTCCCCTACTGTTCTGCAATTAGAGCATTTATCCTAATGCGCATACCCACGTGGGCACCAGCGACCAACATCCTGCCCTTTCCCAACTTCTGAGAGCTCATCTCTGTAGCCTTAATGTCCTTTTAATGTAGAATTTTTAATGTAATTATTTATTTACATGACCGTGCAGCCTAGAGGGGCTCGCTTACAAGAGTTGCGTGAGAAGACTGTCATTACTCAGACTTTGCAGAAGATGATTAAAGCAGCGTGACTAAAGTGTTTAAAGTGCTCTGTCCTAAGAAAGGGCAATGTGCAAAGTGCCCTCTTCCTACATGCTGCAGCTGCTGTCTGTACTCAGAGACATATTTGTTAACTGCAGTGACAAAAGGAAGTTCTTTCTTTTCCTCCTCATCGCCTTGGCATTAAGCAAATACAGCCCGCACTGGGTTTTACTCCATCCAGTTGCCCGCTCAGATTGTTGACTCATTTCCAGGCAGCTACACGTTCACCGGCCTCTTGACAGCAGCGAGGTGGGAGACGGGTCCCCAAAGGCGTAATTTGAAGATGGTATATTTTACAGAGCTGTCAAGAAGTTCTTCATTTGGGCTGCTGAGCCTTTATTACTAGTGATGTGTTGTAAAGCAGAGAGGGCCCAACTTGCCGCTCGGATTTCAGGATGAGTTTGCAAGACTGATAGAAAAAAAAAAAACAACAACAAAAAGAGCCCTTCTCTTCAGCGTGGAGCTTATCTAAGCTGCTACTTGCCAAGTGAGATAAATGCGGGCCCTCTCAATCTGATTATCACCGCCATTTCACAGGCTTGATACAATCTTTAATCCACAAGCCACTATGAAATTAAACTGGCTGATCTGTTCGGATAGAGGCAAGGGCTGAATAGCTGAAGGATGAAAAGGAAGGGTGTAAAAGGGGAAGATGAAGGAATTTCTTTTCATCGCTTGGCTTATACAAAGTCAGCCTGAATATTCATTGTGGGTGGCAACGTCTGGAAGAAACGGTGAGGGGAAAAAAACACAGCAACAGGAAACCTTAATCTGGGGAAGAAGAGCCTGATTGCAAATATTTTCCCAAAACCTTTCTAATGTTTGTTCACATGCAAATGTTGGACAGCGCTTGCTTGTAGTATGCAGATGGAATTTTCTATCTGCTCCAAAACGAGAAAGAAAGAAAGACAGGTGGAATTTAAGATTATTTACTGGTGGTTTAGAGTGTTCTCCAGCTGAACAAAGTAATAAGATGTAGCTCTGAACTGCCAAATGACTCCTGAAGCTGCCTTCCTACCCCTACCTGTAAAGATCAGGCTCTCAATGAAAACTGTGTGGTCCTGCAGGAACAAAACCATCAGCGCAACCACATGGCCTTATCCAGGAGAAGGTGTCCAGAAAGGGGACAAAAGGATGAAGCTGCATCTGAACAGGTTCTGTAGGGCTTGAGATCTGCAAATACGACACTCATGGAAGGCATCTCGTGAAGGAGCCAGTTTTCCAGAATGCAAGACCCCCCCTTGCAATTAATCCCTCCCCACCACAGTCCCTAAGGTAAAACTGCCCCAAACTGTTGCATATACCAGCTTCACACACGTGCACACACACTCCAAATAGTCTTTCCTCAAATGGAGAATGCGAGGAAGGAATTCCAAACCATCTAGCCAAAATCTGATTTTTCTGGAAGTGACAAACTCCACCAGTTTCAGTGGACTTAGTCAGGTTTGCACTGATGCCAGTGAGATCAGAGGTTGGTCTCAGCGACAAAGGGCTGGCAGAGGAATCCTCAAATTGTCCCTAACGCCGTGGGCATCTGGTTCGCCTCTGGCTCTGTCTAACTTCCCCCTCAGTAGCACCAGCTCCACGAAAACAGACATAGCAGGGGACTGACGGAGAGGTGCGTTGGGCTGGAAAGGCTTTCATGAAGGGAGATGGGGTTTTGTCGTCTCACCTTTGAAGGGACAGTGCAGTAGTCAGGTATTCCAGCTTGTCTTGTGTCGGCTTTTACAAATGGAGTGATGTGAAGAGTTATAAATGGAGAGGGCTTTTAATCTCTGAGCAAGCTACAAATCGAAGGTGAACCTCATTAACTTGGACACTTTGTGTGTTAAAAATGAGAAGCATTTCACCTAATGAGAAGCTCTTAATAGGTGTTGCTTTTTTGCTAAATTATCATATTAACCAGCAGATAATTAACAAGCATTTTCTTAATGTGGTGCTCTACTGATAAAATCTCATTGTCTATAAATCATCAAGCCACTACAAAAAAACTAAAAAGAAATATGGCTTTTTAATCATGCTGGGCATTATGGGCAAAAAGTACAGGACAATTTTAATTGTTGGGGAACTAGAAGGGAAAGACAAGAATCTCTAATCTGTTGGGGGCATGCATGGGGTGCCTTAAGGTAAATCAAGCACTTAAGACTGGTTTTTAAAACACTTTAGAGTACTTATGGGCACTGGTATGTCATTATTGAAATGGCTTCCTCAGAGGTACAATGTGTCAGAAGTTTAAGAGCAAATGCTAGAGCCAAGTGACACTTTAGAGGTGATGGGGGGGCTTCCTCTAATGAGAAAAAAACCCAAACCCAAAACAAACCTGTAAAGCAAAGGGAACCAAGATTAAAGCTTAAAGGTACCTTTTGAAAGTAGCATGAGAACTATAATAACCACGTGCTGTTGGGACCTTTCATTGTCAGAAAGATGCCCGCTCCAGCAGCACCGTGGTGGTGTGCTGGCTCACTGCGGTCCCAGAGCAGAGAGCTGCTAACGCAGCCACTGCCGGATGGCTTGGAGAGCAAAGCTTGGGGAGTTTCCATAGCACCAAGGCCTCCCACGCAGCCTCTTTCATTTGTGGCCAGCACTGCTCATCATACATCACACCAGAAGGTATTGTAGGTGGCCCTCCAGTAAACCCAGAGCTGGCAAGACAGGCTGAAATTAGTGAAATTAGTCATCCCATTTCTACACAAAGGTGCTCCAGTGCTCTGCAGCTCAGTGGTGCATTTCGTTTTGGTTTCTACCAATTTCTACTCCATGTAGCCATCAAAACAGTAGCGAAAAGTTTTCTGTGTTAATTCTAGCCCCCGTCTCTACATCCCTCGGACAAAGTGACATAAGAAACCTGTGGTTAAACCTGAAGTTGACCTGCAGTTTCCTAAGTCCCTCCTGTTCCTCCCAGCCCAATAGTCTATTTAGCAGGACAATGTCTACACAAAAGCATGTCTCTCACTTCTGGTTACATGAGCCAAAGGTGGACAGAGGTAGTTCCAAGTTCCTGATACCCAGCACTGTCCCCTTTGCTGGGACGTTTGATGGGGTACTTGACAAATCCTCCCTTCCAAGCATAACTGACTTGTGACTCATTTCCACCCCAGTGCATCCTCCCAACTCTTCCCTGTCATTTCCACCATGTTCCTCATAAGGAAAAATCCCTAGTTCAGTACCCTTCTTACAGACACTCCCGGTGTCAGCCCAGAGCTGATCAATATCTTGCTCTTTCTGCAGAACAACCATGGAGCTGCTGGCAGCAATTTCTGAGATGTCCTGGTAGCTTCCCACTTGTACCCCTTGAACTGTTGAATTAATTTCAGCCTGTTCTCATAGTTCTACTGTTTCACAGCTCTGCCTTTCATATCATCTTTGCCCTCTCTGTCTGCAGGGGAATTTGGGCAAGGGAGGATTTTGCCGGAAGGATGAGAGGTGGCAGAGGATGAGCCTAGCAGAGTGCAAGTCCCTGTCCACATTTCCCCAACACTTGCAAACTGTGCTGGCTCGGAGTGACATGGCAGCAGTTTTCTTCTTGGCATCCAGCCACTCCGACCGCTTGCTGCTGGGGCCATAGGTTCCACACCAGCTGGCCTGGGTCAGAGAAAGTTGTGCATGGATAGGAAAGTCAGACCAGCAAGCAAACAACAAAACTACAGAAATCAAGTTCAGAAGCAAAAAGAAGAGGAGAAAAGTAAAACCGAGAGAAAACCTTCAAGCCCGAACTGTTCCACGAGTCTGGGTGTTAGGATATGAATCTCTCATCTCTAGCTGATAATCCATAGCTATCCAGAAGAGCCCGGCTGCCCTCATGAATACTTATGAAGCTGTGGGCATGGAAACAGACCTCAGATCTTTTTGCTCTTGTGGAAAGTCACCGACTGCTTGAACAAAAGGAGACTCTCTTCTGATGGTCCACAGTGTCAAAACTATGATGCATGCATCGCTTAGCCATCCTCAGCCCATCCGGCAAACATGCATGAACCTGTGCCTCCAAGGACCCCAGAAAATTAGCTTAGATATACCAGCACCCATCATGTGGCCATGTCCTGAAGATACATAACCTACCCTGACATGGTCAGAAAGGAGCATAATGAATAACCTGATGTTCCAGCTGCTTTCCATCCTTCCACATTTGATGCATGGAGGGGAGACACAGAGTCCCAACACAGCAAAATCCAAAAAGCCTCAGTTCATTGTGAGCCACATCCTAAGAGGGAAATGCTGGAGGACCCCTAGGTGGAGAGGAGCTGGATGGAGACTGGTGAAGTAGAGCTTGGCTCCTGCAGGCTGGAGATATGACAAGTGAGAGGCTGGTTTCACTGCAGGACTTTTGCACGAGAAGGTTGGCAGGGGATGGCTCTCCTCTGGCTTGTCTTGTGCCCCAGCCCTGGTACCACCATGCCCTGGACCAGTGCTGAGTAAGTGGCTGCTGCTCTGCCTCTTCCCAGCTCCCACAGAAAAAGAAGGGACAGAGCTGGAGAGACAGCATGACAGGAGAATGGATGAGAGTGAAAAATAGAGGGGCGAGAAGGAAAACAGAGAGCTCAGTGTGATTACATGTGTTGAGAGGGCATCAGGCCCCAGGCACAAGCCATGCATTTGTAGCACACACTTGGCACTTGCTTTTATATACCACAACACGAGGACTTGTTAGAGGTAACTGAAGACCAGCAGGAGCCTTCATCCAGAACTCAAACAGTGGAAACTCTTCCATTAACACTCCCTCCCTGCCAGATCCTCTCCTCTCTTCTTTATTTTACCTCTAGGTTATGGCCAGCATCTTGACTGGAATTACCTCGGGCTGCTGCTGAACCAGCTCTGACCTCTGCTGCGAATGTTTTTGGGGCACAGTAACTGACGGTAGAGTCCTGCTTGATTAGTGTGAGACATGCACCCTGGCCAGCCTCTCCCTCCAGCCAGCAACGTGATGGGGTGGGGAGGGCGAAGGTTGTTTCAGGCTGTTATAGCAAATTTACTCCATGATTTATGGGAAGGGAAAATCCATTTGGAATTTAAAACTGCTATTAGCTCCTTTCAGTGTGCATGTGTCGGCATGTATATAAAATATATATATAACATAAACCCTTATAAAAAATAAAACATAATAAAATGGGGAGGGGGAGGGGTGTTTGCAAGCCTTGCAGGCACAAAGCCCTGGAAATGTGCAGCAAGCTTTATAATTACCATAGCATTTCCAGTGTATTTGGCCACAAAAGCTCTGAATTGAATTGCTTAGCATCTCTCTCTGTCTCCCTGTGACTCTTCCTTGCATCACAAAGCTCAGAAGCACATTTTGAAGTTTCAAAAGGAACATTTTTGTGAATGAGATAATCAGCGCTGACTAATCGGCCACACTCCCTTCTGTGTAATCCATACACCTCCAGCGGAGGGAACAAAGCCGGTCCAGCTAATCCCCTTGGGTCATGCCTTGAAACATGTGGCACGGGCCCTATGGCAGGAGAGGAAGCGGGAAGGATTATGCTGTCAAGAGCAGACGTACGCCTGTGCTCTTACATCAGCCGGCACCTCGTTACACATAATTCCAGGTAATGAACCCCAAGAGTGAGGCTGTGTGGCAACGAGCCATGTGGCACACTTGGGTCCCTGTACCCATGATACAGAGGTACCCATGATACAGACCCTACTGACCGGCAATGCAGAAACCACGTGGGAAAGCACCCACTGCCACCAGCCCCAGCACCCTGTGCCCTGCCGATGGGATAACGTGGGCGGTACATCGCACCCACGAGATTGCCATCTCCTCCATCAGTGGAGAAAAGGTCTTAACCACCACTTTGTGTGCTGGTTAGGAGGTGAAATCACTTTCTAGCCCATAAATGGTGCAAGGCTGCAACACTGAGAGGTGCAGGACCAGGGGGAAAGAAAAGACGGGGCCGCTGTGGCTGTAGCCTTGCGCTCAGAGTACCCAAGGGGAAGGGGGGGAGCTGTACAGGGGTCTGGGCTGCTCATGCATTTCACATACAGAGCCACCGGATCAAACAAACAGCAAAACCCAGGAGCCATCCCAGAAGCTCATAAGTCCCCTACTTCCTCATTGCTATGGAAGAAGCGTATACCGTGCAGGGAAAGGTGAGCAGGAGCATGCGTGCGCTTGTGTGTGTAAATGTGCACACATGTACGCCTGTGGTTGGCACAGAGCATGTTTCTGATCCAGTGGCTCACCCCGCATCACCCACAGGAGTAAATCTGCTGATAGAAAGAGACTTAGAGCCGCCTCACTAAAACAAACACTCAGGAGCGGTGAACATCTATCCTTGGGTTCTAAACTCGCTCTGCTGTTGACAGACTGCACCTGAATTAAAAAGGCAAAAAGCTTTGTTCCTCTTTCTCCAAAATCTACTCCAGGAAGGAGAAGCTGTTCCTGTTACGCTGCTGTAAAAGCAACCCAGTCGAATGCCTTTGGAGAGCCCTGCTCCCTGCAGACAGAGGAATCTCTCTCGCGCTGACATGCTCACATCCATACAGGCTTATTCCTGCTCTGTGATTCTCCAAAGGGAGCCATCAGTCTCTTCAAAACACTCTCCTGTAGTCAGCGGTGATAGGCAATGTAATAATACCTTTTATTGGGTCAATACATCAGCTGGAAAACAGAAGCTATTCCTTTCTTCAGGTGATGGCCAAAGAGTGACCTATGTGAACGTGCAGGCCGGTATATTATAGCTGTTAGGCTGGCCCGATAGGCAGGATGGTATATTTACCTCTCTTCGTTTGTCTCTTGGTGCTTTATTGCATTTCCTGTTTTGTGAGCAGCCTTAATAAAACATCTTTCTGAAGGGCTCTCCGCTGCGTAGTAAATATCCTCCCTCATCCGCCAACTTAGATAGGGATCAATCAATCAGAGGAGGTCCCTTGGGATGCCAGGGTGCATCATTCAAGGTTAGGGACCAGACAGGCAGGTGACAGGAGAAGGATTGCAATGTTTCTGCCAGGAATTAACCACCCCCTGCTGCTTGCCAAAGAAATTAAAAAAAAAAAAAAAAAAAAAAAAGAGGAGGGGAGAGTCCTCCAAAGATGGGAAAGGTTTCATCTCACATCCTCAGCAGCGTTTCTTTAAACAGCCTGGAGGAAAACAGGCGTCCCTGAAGTCAGCCATCTGGGTGACTTGGTATGAAGAGCCGTAACACAGCAGAATGCCTTGGGCTCTCCTGCCAGTAGACATCAAGATCTAACTAGGGACTGAGGGGCACCACAGTACCACACATGCAAGAAGTTGGGAACCTTCCCATTGAGAGATGGGTCAGGACCAGGGTGTAATAATCTCTGTGGGTAAGGTTTGATGGTGGCTTGTTTGCTCCGTGCTGCTTGGGAACCACGTGGAACGTCTTTTCTAGCTGGCAAGCCAAAGGGTGGCACCAGCTTGGTGGGTGCAGGAGCTGCCTGGTCTGAATCCAGCCTGGCTCTGCTCTGTGCCAGGCCAGGTGACAAGGCATCTCCCCCCATGGAAAGAGTTTCGTTAGTGATAAAGCTTTGTCAACTATGTTGTATTGCTGCCTGTGTCCCAGCTTTGCAGCTCTCTCTCATATTAACTCTTCAGTGCCTTTCAGAAAGCAAAGAAAGGAATCCAAAAGATTAATTTATCGCTCCATTATTAACACATTAAAATGTCAATATTTGCCTTCAGTGGCCTGCAGTGCCAGATGGGAGTGTGGAAGCTCTCATGTAAGGAAGCTGCAACCATAAGTAATGATGACCTTTTAATTGGTCCATTATAAGGTCGGAGCTTGGCCACCACATTGGGAGAGTTCACTAAGCAGTTAATCCATTTAGCAGAGTCCGGATCTTTGGAGAGGGTGTAAGTGGTGTGGTTGTTGTATAAGCTGCATTTGAGAGTCATTAAAGGGTTGCTTTTTGCGGGAAGAGCCGTATTTTAACAGCATTATCTCCCAGCTCCACCAGGCAAGCCCTTGTGAATTATCCTTCTCTGAAGCTGCAGCTATAGATTTCATCTTATAGTTTCCTATGTATAATAAACGACAGCTCTCAGACATCCTAGAAGAGGGCTTCTAATGGCAACTGGCATGTGGGAGCAGATGATACATCCAGATTCAGCAGCGTATTAAACCTGAGCTCCCCGCCGACTGCTCCTCTCCAGCTGGATGGAGGACAAGAGGTTGCGTAGCGTATTCACAGGCTGCGTTTTGTAAATTGGCTCCTTCCACACTGGTCAACAACAGGCTCAGTCTGCAAGTGTACCTTCAATACATGCTTCCACCTGTAGCTGTTGTGGACGGTGCAGCTGGCTCTTCAGCCAACTGGTCCACGTTTCTCCATCACCGCAGCTGTGAACAAGCTGAGTGGTTCCTCTACTGGTGCGAACCCTGCAAAAGGCTTGTCCTAAGGGGAGAGGTGTCACCGTTTATTTACAGACACACTGTCCAGACAGTACCTGCCAAATGCTGCCCTCTAACATGGAGTTCGCAGCCTCGTGCAGGATGAAACAACGACCGATTCAGAAGGACGAGGGACTAAGTCACGGAAGAAGATGAGGCTGCAGGAATGAGAGGAGGGCAGGGTCCCTGTTCTCCTGTCCTACACAGTGGGGATGGTTATCAGAGGAGGAATAAGAAGGGCCATTCATTAATACACAGATGTTTTAAGGCCCTTCAGTGGTTAAAATCTAGTTAAGCCTATGCAGGTAACAGATGCTAAAGTCTGAGTGCATGATTTGGAGCTCCAGGTCGTTCTCTGTATGGCGAGTAAAGGGCTCCAAGTGGTGCCGAGGGGCTCAAAGAGTCACACTGCTGCAGGCAGTCCCTCAGTACAGGTTTGTAGATCTGGCCTCCAAGGACCCCCACAAAGCCCTTTATGGAGGTAGCACGCCAAGATGGTGAAAAAGCACCGTGAAGGCCAGCAAGCAGCACTTCCGCAGCGCATGGGCTAACTAAAGAGATGCTACAGAGAGAGAACCTGAGTCAAACCTCAAAGCCAACGGAGTTGGCTCTGCTTCCTTTCCCTGTCTGCCCTCCCTACTTCCCTCTGGTGGATCTACACCAGGCTGCTGTCCCCTTCATCTTCCAAAAATGATTACACTAACTGCAGAGGACCCTCTAGAACCTTCCCTGGACAGAAGGACAATCCTGTGCATCTCCTCAAAGACAAAGACCCCCAGTTACCGAGGGAGGGTGAGGGTGGATGATAGTGCTGGACCAGCAAGGGCAATTAGATCACAGGGTTCCTCCATGAAGCTGCAACATGGCAAAGCCCTGCAATCCCTCTCCTGAAAATGATGGGAATTGTGGTGTAGAGATCTACTGGGAAGAAAGCTCAGGCTGTGGAGCTGCACGGCCAGTGGGACGTGGTGGTGCAAGGTAACACCAAGAGTCAGGGTTAGAAGTGAGATTTGAGCCACCCATCACTTCCCCTGGTGAGCGTGGCAGTGGGGATGCGCTGCCCCACCGATAGAGCTGTAACTCACCCAATCTCCACCCATTCATCCCTGCACATTCCGATCTCTCCAAGTTTCTTTTCCCCAAAGCAGCTAATCATCGCACTGCCACGACCTCCCACCCTGGACCTCATCTGTATGGCGAAACCAACTTTTGTGCTCAGTGGCAGCCCAGATTAGCTCCTTGTAAATAGAAGCATCTTTGTGCCCAAGCACTGACCTTTGACTCGGCTCCTGATCTCAGCAGATTTGATGTGTCTGGCTATTCGTCTTGCCGCTCGCTGAGAGGAAGAATAGGAGAGGAGAGGCGGCACGCGACCGGGAGCTGAACGGAGCAGGGATCTATTCCTGGCTCCATCTCAGACTTCCTCCCTGACCCCTGGCAAAATGACTTATTCTGTCTATTCCTGGGTTGTGTGGGGTCATACCTTGCTGTGGAGGATATCCACTGGAAAGGCTCATAGCAGTAGGAAGATCAAAGGGTGGAGGATGCAATTTGGCTGGAGCCTGTATTGCTGCAGCTGAGCCTAAAATCCAACACTGGACTTTCCAGAATCTCAGATGGCCAGGGACTGCGAGAAAAATAGAGCAACTGTGCAGTGTGATGATGCAGGTCACATCATCACAACCACAGCTCTCCACAGCATAGCCTCCTCTTCCTCCTCCTCACAGGTTAAATGCAGACCCCACATCTGCACCTTCCTCCTCATCTCTGGGGACACTGGTCTTATGTCCCTCCATCTATTGTTCCTGCACACCTCAATCCCGCCACCATCCCTGCCCATCTCCTGTCCCCCTCCCACCCTCCAGCTGGTCTCCCTCTTTCCCTGCCCCTTTTCTTCTCCTCTCACCTGAGGATTAGCAAATTTGGTCCATTTCTAAAGAGATACCAAGTCCCATATCCTCTCCAGCTCCTGTGCTCTCCAGGCCTTGGCTGTCCCAGAGACCTGGATTCCCTCCCTTATCCCGGTCTTGGCAGGAACCCTCTCTAACAGAACATCAAGGTACTGCTTTACCATTACAGTCAATGTTTGCAGTAGTACTTGTGTCCCCTGCAACAGGGGCCAGTCGAATAATCCATTAAAACTGGGGGAAGGGGAAGGATTCAGTATCTTTAGAAGAAAAAGGTGGCATAACTGTGTGATGGGAAAGTCAAAGCTCCCGCTGGAGCAGGACTGGATGGGAACATTTCCAGTCCCTAGAGCCGTGACAATGCTGAACTCTCCAGTTCAGGAAACACAAAAAATGACCCTGTTCTGGGCTGGGTTTGTGACAGCAAGCATCAGGCAACATGCTGGTGTGAAACCTTCACCCAGGAAGTCTGTGTGGACCCTCAAGCAATACACACATAATATCACCCCAGATATCAACTCCAAGCCCACTACCTAGAGAGATCTACCAGTCCTATTCCCTGAGACATTTCTCACCTTCACAGAAGTGGAGATGGATTTTTTCAGCATATCAATGAACAATTTGCAAATTATCTCCTAAAATACCTGCAGGGTCATTCAAATGGCAAGAAAGTCAGCCTAAACTTCTTCCAGCCAGAGGGGAACACTCCTCTGCTGTCATGGGGGCTTCACAAGCAACTCCTGTGGGCTCCACCGCTGTATGTAGCCTTCTGCAATGACCAGCTGGAGGCTTTTCATGAGAACTGGGACAACAAACCCCTCAAATGCATAAGGGTAAGAAAGGGTGAAAGCATGTATCTGGATGGCATTGCAAAGTACTAGGAGGGAAGGAAAGAAGGATTGAAGAAAAATGCTGGGTATCTCTTCTGGCATCTTTATCAAAATGACGCAAAGCAGAGTCACAGTTACTGGGTTTGCCCTCTGCACACCTTGAAGGCGCAGAAGAAACACTAGGAAGCCCACCGCACACTCAGGAGACACGGATATCACCATGAACAAGCTAAAGCATAGTAAATGCACAGCTGCAAAGAAACTGAGAACTAGGAAGGAAAAAAACCCTCTCAAAACAGAAGTAAAAAGAAAAAAATCCAAAATTTTGACAGTTCTCAAGCTTCAGACTGCTAAACTCTCCAGGTCCACAGACCACCTTCTCTGTTAGTTTGGGTGTTAAGCACAAAATCTTGCTGTGGGCAAAAATGGATCACACCAAATGCAGGAGAACAACAGCATACTGTTAGTGCATGTATGATGCTTACCATGCCAGTGCCCTTCTGAGTCCTACAGTCAAAGGCTCCAGTCACCTCCAGCAGAAAGGTGGGGTTTCACCGTGAGTCATCACCACCCTAAGGAGGTCCTGCAGGGATGGGAGGGACGTTCATCCAAATCCTAATGTAGAGGACTGAAAAAAGGTATTAGCTTGCATTATGCATGAAAAGAAGGTCACATTTACTACACCCAGGCTTCAGTCAGACAACCACAGGCAACCTATGGATCCTGTCAGTCTGTCCCAGAACTAGAAAGACCCTCTTGGGCATTGCCAATAGGACAGGAAGACCATATGTTGCAGTTTACTGTGATTATTGCCTTCTTGTCTTCAAGAGACCAGGGCCTGCCAGTTGCTTCATCATCAGCTCTGTATCTACCTGCCCATTGTGACGATCACCCACAACCATATTTCAGACCATTTGGTGGCAGAAAGAACAAGGGAGGACAAAGCTGAGCATAGTCCCAGCTGGGGTGAATGTGCTGCCCCCCAGGCTGGATGTAGGCAACGGTCTGACTCCACTCTCAAGCCCACAAAGGTCAATGCCTAAATTCTTAAAACTCATTTAAAGGTCCAGATACAAGATTAATTTGACTGACAAAAGACTAATTGGTTTCAGGACTAATTAAGTACATATACTTGGCTTTGCTTAATCAGTGAAATTTCCAATGGCATCAAAAAGTCTAAGAATACAAATCCCCAGAGATTTAAAGCAAATAGTTAAAATCAACTGAGATCCAATTATCATATAAATCACTAATGACCTGGGTAAATTGGAAGCTCTTTGGCTCAGCCTCCAGGGAAGAATAAACCTGATAAAAATGAACATGCTACCTGGATTAATACACAGGCTCAGGGGACTTCATTGCAAATATTCCAATAGGACTTTTCCAGTGACATTGTTACTCGCTGTGAAATGCCAATATTTCAAAACAAACAGTTTTCACGGGTAGGTTTTGATGAAACTTTCAGCAGAAACCTTCATATCTTTGTGTTCAGCATCCAAAGCTATATTCACTCAAGAATAGCCAATTATCCATTGCTGGGCACATTCCTGCTGAATACTTTAACCGGAGGGCAATTAGTTATTTCCGGTCCCATCTTCCCACGCTCTGCCTTTCATTTTGCTCATGGTCACAGTTTGATATCCCATTTATAAAAAATAAAGAAAAAAAGAAAAAAGAAGGTGATTAAAGATGTTCGTTTTGGTCTAACGAAAAAGAACTTGCAGATGTTTGCTACATGCCCCAAGATAATCAGATTTAGTTTTCTAATTAATTAATTAAATGCAAATGGTGGTGGGCAAAGAACACCAGGTATCTTTCTTGAGCAACTTCACCTGTCAGTTGGACTCTGGAGTTTAGAGTTCCAAATCTGAGGAAAGAGCACGAAAGCATTACGGTGACTGAAGCCACCAGATGGATATAAGACATCAACTAGCAAACACAGAGGAAACACCTGTAATAGTAATATTTTTTCACCCACACTCATTTTTAGGTGCAGGCTACAGGTGGTTTCCAGCAGACCTAATCTCCACTAACCAACCAGGCTGTCTCATCTTGGCTTGTTTATTTTGCCAGCCTAAATTCCAACCTTATTCTCCATTCATGTGAATCTCAGGTTTCGAAAAAAGTGGTATGTGTGGGAAAAAAAACCAAGAAAAAAACCCCAACAATTTTATTTATCCAGTGATTACAAATCCTAGTGTTTACACCTGCCAAACTGCAGACATTAGGAAGTGCTGCCAATAAATGAGCATTCAAAGCCTTCACCTCCTGGCTCCAGAGTTTAGCCAGGAAACACTCCCAGTCAGAACCCCTCCCATTCCAGATCGCTTGCTTTGCTGTGTGATTTCCTAATGACCCACCAAAGACTTAATCTGAATGTAATGAGGCATGAATGGGATAAAGAATTAACAGTAAATACCTTACCCACAGTGGAATAAAGTGATTAAAGAAATGTCCTTGGACCTTTGGCTGTGTCTTACGGAACAACCGAAAGAAAAGCATTCAGGTGCACCAACCACACCGAAAACCTACATGAAATTAAAGCTGCATCCCCCCACCCACCCACCCCAAGTGACGGTTTCAAAAGCAGCCTCTGGAGAGCTGTGTTTGTACATTTGTTTTGGCCATGCCCTTTTGTTCCAAGCTCCTGCTCTGGTATCAAAGCATGATCCCGGCAGTTTGCCATAGGCAGGATTTTGTTGTGTCCATCAAAAAATAGCAAGGGGCACATTACAGCAGGCAGCCAGCTGGAGTGCTGTGGGTGGCAGGAGGGGTCTGCTGCGTCAGAAAACCCTCCCAAGAACCACATCAACCTGACCAGGGGACTTGGATTTTAAAGGAAGGTGTGCATTCAAGCCACGCAGGGTAATTTCTGGTTGACCAAAGAACTCTCGCGAGACCCAGATGAAAGGCATGAAGGCAAGCCATACCCTCCTCCCTGCCTTCCCCCTTCATCTTTGCCCTGCCTACTACTCTGTGTTATTTAGCTTTGATATGTGCCCAGGAAATCTCTGTGTGCTTAAAAACTTGGGTACCCAGGCAAGTAATAAATATCTTTGGCATGTCCTGGTGTAGAGCACTTCAGTACTTGAGATGCATGCTGGTACTTCTCGTTTGTTTGTTTGCTTTTAAAGAAAAAACTCTTGATAAATAGACAGAGTAGAAAACAAAGGAAATTCATATTCTTCCTTGCTCACTCTCTCACTCTTCAGGAATCTCCAAAAATTCTAACATATGGACAAGCCTGAGCAGCTCGTCGTCCTTCCTTTTCTCCCATATCATTAGGAGGATCATTAGAGGTCAGAGTACAGTCCTTGCGAGGATAAAACAGCTCACAAAAATTTAAGCCTGTGGCTAAATAAAACTCTGACTGAGCCACTTGCTCAAACCCTTGTTGCTGAAAATGCCCAGCAGCACTGAAGTACTGTAGATGTAGGATGCAGCAGACATCTGGGTGGACTTGTAGGTGCACAGGAAAGGAGGAGGAGATGCTGAGCTGCAGGGCAGTGGTGGAAATAAACTGGCCTCTGCACTGTTTTTACTGCTTTTCCCATCCTACCTGGGTAAAGGAAACCGAGGGAAAATTTTAGCATGTCAGGTCCTTGCAAAGCCCAGGGCAGCCTTTTGCAAGGCAAAAGCAAGCTCCAGCCTGAGCATAGGCAGCGGTGTGAGAGATGGTCACGGCCACCGTCACGGCGCTGCGAATGCAATTTATAACACAGTGTATCGACATGATAATGGGAAACAGCGCATCAGTAGTCCTCGCTCACCATCACCGAGCAGCATTCGCTTGCTGGTAGCCCACCCGGGGAAACAGAGACACCTGCCATCACCTGAATCATCCTCAGGGCCAGCAGGAGGAACATCGGCTGAAGTGGGGCTGGAAAGATGCAAGTTCAAGGCTTATCATAAGGGAACCTCCTTCCTGCTGGTGCAAGGATGAGTTTGCTGCCAGAATAAGAGATCTGTTCTGATCCTACAGTTCCCTATCAGGATCCTGGAAAAACTGTTGAGGATGGACCCAATCAGGTCCTCACCGAGGGCTCAATGGACACGCATTAACACCAAGGCAAGTCAGGGAGCTGAGCACCAGCCCCTCCATCTGCAGCACCCTCCCAGACCAGGCAGCTGATGGTGCTTCAAAAGGTTACGAAAAACATCAACCAGGGTTGCTGTGCACGAGCCCCTGATGCATGAGCATTGATTACGCTGACGTTACTCCAGATGAACTATGTGCTTTTAACAGTCGCTTTCTACTTTTTATTCTGTGCTATTACTCTGTTACATTACAAAAGTAATCAATCTCATTTCATATTCATTTGTGGCCATTAGCTCCCTGCCCAATGCTGCACACAGGCACCACGGGCTGAGCTCGCCCACCCAGACGCTCACCACATTTGGCAGTGCACAATGTAAAGTTGGGCTAAGTCAGTCCACATCCTCTCAGTTTGGCCCTGGGTCTGAAGTTCAAAGCAGATTGAAAAAATTCGATCTCCCCAAGATTCAAAGGTCTGAACATCACAAAGACATCTTTATGGCTTTGCAGTCACCAAGCTGGCTGCGTGCAGGCAGAGAGCGATATGCAAGTTTTACACTTCAGGGTGGAAAACCACATCCTTCCTCACAGGGCATGTCACATTTGGCCTGGAGAATTTGCTTTTCTCTGGGGAATCAAGTATTCATCTGTAGTCAGTTCATGAGATAAAAATAGGTCACAGAACTTGTTTCCCTCCAGGGTTCTGGGATTTATTTTTTTTTTTTTCCTCCTTGTGCTGGAGAAAACCCTCCCTGGTATCCCAGGAAGCTGAACCTGGGATTTCCCTGCATGTACTGCAGGACGAGCACCCACCTGCACACTTAACCTGTGGCTACCAATTTACTTGGGCTCTTCGCCTTCAGAATCGTATCACTTGGGATGGAAAGGCTGAAATTTGCTCTGCTGGCTGCAATCCATCCAGCAAAACCCAAAATTTCCAGGGGAGCATCCACAGCCAAGGAAGCTCAGCACCCATGCACTCGCTGGAGCTTCTCCAGAGCCAGTGGGACACTGAGCCATCCCTGACTCCTCCGCGGAGCATAAATGTTGGCAAACAAGGATTTGGCTGTTGCTAAGCTACACGGGGCTGATGGGTGAGTGCAGGGCTGTGCCGGCTTGGGTCCCAAACCCGTGGGGTGTGGAACGGGGCTGTCTGCGGGCGGGCGAGCCCCAAGAGACACTGCTCACAGCACGGCTGAGGTCGCCAACGCCAGCTGGTGCATCAGCGTTGTCAGGGCTTAAAAGCCAGTGTTACCCTGGGGATGGGCGGCATGACAAAGCAGGCAAGGATGTCTGAAGATGTGTCTTTTAAGACGATGAGGGCTTTAAAGAGCTTAGCCCCTTGCTGTAAAACCAAAATCAAATGCTGTTATGTAACGCCCAACCCCTCTAAAGCTTCAAACACATCCCTTGAAATTAAAAAAAAAAAAAAAGGAAAGAAGAGAAAAAATGTTAATCTGGAAAACCCCTCAACCATCAAAGATTTTCATCTTCAAAAAAAAAAAATAAAAACAATCAAAACCCCCTAACAATCAACAATATTTCAAGCAAAGCAAATAAAAACCACACCCTGAAGAGGCAACGTACAATACGGCTGAGCTGGGACCCTTCATCTCCCACCCTCACCAGCGCCTCCCCAAAGGTCATGGCTCAGAGCCCACCAACGTTGGGGCAGACCCCCGGGTGCTTTGCCTGCATGTTTCTTGCAGTGGGGGCATTTTTTTTTTTACTTTTTCTTTTCCCACCACTGCTACTTAATGAATAAAGCCTAATCAATACTCATAATAAAGCTTCATAGGTGGTAGGAGGGGAAGAGACAGCTCAGAATTATCATTGTAATGGGAGGACTGTTTCTCCCTCCAGTAACTCCGCTCTAAGAGCCTTGGACTTCAGCTCACAAACCTGACCTCTTGCTTAGCTTGGGCTGGTTATGGCCTTGCCAGTGAGGACACGTGTCCTCCCAGGTCACATCACCCATCCTGCAGACACCTTCCAAGCATTAGCAGAGCAAGAACCGAGGCAGGCAGCCTGAGATGTTGCCAGCTGCAGCCTGAGAAGGTCCTCCATCACCCCAGTGCCCCATGTAATTTGTTTTCCTGGAAACTGGTGGTGTTAATGCTACATAAAGCCATGCCATCTCTTGGTAGGTGCTTCCAAAACCAGAGCTTGGACTGGCTTGTGACCAAGGAAAAGATGCCGTATTAGCCTGACTGGGGAAGGTCTATCTAGTGCCTCCAAACAGGGGGTGTTGGGGGTATTTCTCACTGGAGATTCTTTTCATGTTACAGAATTTTACCGCAAGTATTTTCTGTCTCCAGAGCAACACTGCTACATTAGCACAGTTCACAGACAGCCTCGGTGCCATCTCTGCGGGGGAGGAGAACCAGCTTCCCCAGATAACTGGGCTCCTGGCTCTTCTGCCATGGCCGCCAACACTGGCAGCAATTAGTGCCTCTGTACAAACCACCCTCGGATGGATCCAGAGTGAACAGCACCAGCAAGAGGTCTGCAGGCTTGTGTACACAGATGAGTGATGGTATTTGAATAGCATTTACTGCGTTTGATGAGGACTGGCGCTGTGTGGTGCAGAGATGTCCAAGCACATGTACACACACTCCAGCACGGCTGTATGAAGCTTTGGTTCTCAATACAATTTTTCAACACAGCATCATTGGCCTGGGGTGGGGTCAAGTCTCCTGCTCCTGCCAGACTGCTCTGGGAGGAGTCATGGCTGCTACAGGGACTACCCAGGGGACCTTGTCCTATGGCCTGCACCAGGCATCTCTTCTTGTATTACTGATACAGCAACGGCTGGGGGCTGTTGAGAAACGTGTCAGGGCTGAAGCCTGCTTTATGTGCAATGGATGCAGAAGGTAACGGTGTCCCTAGTTCACACATGGGCAGTGTTTGGTGTGGAGCTCCTAAGCTGGGCAAAAGGTCTGCAGAGGTTGTGGGACATGTGATGGACACCGTGCACCCCCTACCAAAGAAAGGAGAACTGACAGTGTCTTCAGTTTCTGGAGCAACAGGGTATTTTGTTAGATCGAAACACCCACATAACCCAGAAAGTTAGGACAGAAAGGGACAGAAAAAACCCAGTATCCAATGACCAGCAAGTGCTCCAAGTTCTCCTTGTCCAGCTTCCTTGTAAAGAGAGAGGAAACCAAAACTGGTCCTCATGGAAGAAAACTGTGATATTCATCAAAAACCAGGTATCTGCAAGGACGCTGAGGATGGGCTTGTTTGCCCAAACTAGTTCCCACCCCAGTAGCTGGTATTTCCAGAACATTATTAGAGGTACCTTTAGCACAAACATCAATGCTCACCCCGCTTTACTTCCATGTTTAATGGAGATGGGGACAAACAGGGATCACAAGCTGCAGCAACACAGAGAACTTAAGAGGGAAGAGATAAATCTCTCCACGTTTAGGATGCAAAGGACTCACCTGAACGCAGATGCATTGTGCCATCCACACACCCAAGGGTCTCACTCACCACCCTCTGTGGGAGATGAGCCCTCTCCGACCCCCAGACGATGAGCTGTGCTCAGCAGTCAGCACAGTAAGCAGAGGGTTTGTTTTAATGTCATGGGTTTTTTTCCTGTTTTGTAAGCCAGCAGCAGATTTAGACCCACCGCCGTCTGGCAGAAGCCCAGCCACAAGCCCACGGAGGAGCAGCCAAGTCAAAATGAAGACAAAGCACTTGGAGGTTTTGATGGACGACAGGCAGAGCTGCCTTCAGTCTGAGCCGCTCATACAATATACAAACGAAGACACAAATCAATGCAAAGTGTTTGAACTCCAGAAAGAAAGCAAAAATCAACACATCTATCACACTCAGACACACGTCCATTTGAGTCCAAACACTGGCAGCACTTTTTATCAATGGCATCAGCTGGATTAATACACACTGGGAGGTGCATGTAACAGGACACGAGGTCCCTCTCCCTTCCCTTAGAGGCAATTACTTCCCAGCCGCCTTCAGCGTTGTCACTGGGACACACAGATTCTCCCAATGCGCCTTAAAATAAAGGATTTCGCCCCACTTTATGGAAGGGACACTGAGGGGATAAGTACTACCCCACGGCTGAGCTTTGAGGAGGAAGACTAAGTTGGGGTTAGACTACTGAAGCAAACAGCTGAGCATTTGGTCGGGAAAAAAATGGAAATGATGCTACAGAAAAGACAAAATAGCAAAAGGTTACACCAAAATCTGACACGAGCTCTGCTCACAGCTGCTACATGGGCTTTTGTGTCGCAGCGTGCTCCCTGGGATCCAGTTCTGGCCAAGCTGGTCAGACTGGAGAAGGAAATGGGGCATTTCTGAGGCCATGACCAGTCAGGCATCTCCAGCCTCCAAATATTCCCTTATAGATAGAGATGGACAGTGGGTAATAAGCCTGCCTGCAGACAACCATATATTCTTGCTTTCTCTCTAGCTCTGATGGAGCATGGAAGGTACCCTCACGGACCTTCTGTCCATCTCTCTGTGTCACCACTTTATTCAGGAGGTGGGTTGCACTGAAGCGCATGTGTGACTATTAAGGTGACAGTCTTAGCTTTATTAAGCTCTGTTTAACATTGATTCTTTTTCAAGTCATTCTGTCCAGCGATTAGCATCATTTGGGGTTTTTGGGAGACATACAAATTAAGCATTAGCTGGATTTGACAGGTTGGTTGTTCAGTTTTACCTGATACTGGGCACTTCTGCAATACCAAAGGGGGCAGTTGCCTTCTCCCCAGCCTAGCGATCTGAAACATGAGGGTGTTTTACAGCCTGCTAGCTCACCTGGGCTTAGCCATCCTCTTTCTTACTGCAAATTCACAAATAATCCATCCTAAGAAACAACTGTTGCACCAATTCATTAAGCTTAGCAAGACCGTAGCTATCAGACAGCTCTAAGCATTTCAAAGACCATAAGTACAAGGAGTAAATTTGTAAAAAATAGATTTAAGGAGGAGGTGCTTAACCTGACACAACACCTCCCTGTGCACTGATGCGTGAGTCCTCTAGTGAGACTTTCCCACCTTGCAGAAGGCATTTGACCTCTTGAAGAACACTTGTTTCAGGCTGCCTGCAGGCCCTGGTGGGTACTTTTAAATTGCTCATACTTCATCATGGTTTCAACCCGTCTTTGCCCAGTGTCATGGTTTAACCCCAGCCAGCAACTAAGTATGATGCAGCTGCTCGCCCCTTCCCCAACCCCTGGTGGGATGGGAAGAAGAGTCAGAAAATGGTGAAACCTGTGGGTTGAGATAAGAACAGTTTAGGAATTGAAATAAAGTCAAATATAATATTAATACTAATACTAAGCAATGAAATGGGAGATAACTAAAAGAGAAAGAGAAATAAAACTCAAGAAAAAAACAGTGATGCACAATACAACTGCTCACCATCCACTGACCGATGCCCAGCCAGTCCCCGAGCAGTGATCGACTGCTCCCGGCCAACTCCCCCTGGTTTATACGCTGGGAATGATGTCCCATGGTATGGGATATCCCTTTGCCTAGTTCAGGTCAGCTGTCCTGTCTGTGTCCCCTTCCAACTCCTGTGCCCCTCAGGCTTTCCACTGGCGGAGCCTGATAAGCTGAAGTCATTGACTTAGTATAAACATTACCTAGCAACAACTAAAAATACGTGTTTTCAACATTATTCTCACACTAAATCCAAAACACAGCAGTGCACCAGCTGCTAAGAAGAAAATTATCCATCCCAGCTGAAACCAGGACACCCAGAACAATGCAGAAGTGCTCATCTGGATTTGGGTGATGCTGGAGAGAAAGGCACCAGGACCAGCCTCCAGCTCCCAGTTCAGCTCATCTGAATCTTGGCCAGAAACACTAATGCAGAGATCCTCTGAAATTGGTGAGAAACAGGCTCCTGAGTGTCCACCAGGTTCACCAGAGTCACACACGGAGCCCAGAGTTAAAATTCAGCTTTAAAACCACTGACTCATTTCTAATCCTGCATCACTTTCAAGTTGTTCTCCAAGCTCCCGAGGCACAGAGGGACTGGAGCAGGAGCCCTCCAAATGCCTGTGAGAACCAACAAAAGAAAAAAACTTGAAGCTAGCCCCATGGGCACTCCTGTGCTCCCTACAAGGACTAGAAGACATGTTATAAGGAGCACTGGCTCCTTGCTGCTGCCATTTGCAGCCTGTACATTTCAGAGCAATTTCAGTCTTCGCAGTGGACAGCATGTATTGCAGCCAGGACCAGGTTATTTCAAGCCCTCCCCCTCAGCTGCTGGGTGGGAAACCCATCATTGATTCACCTTCAACTCCGAGCAGCTGCAAGGTCCTGGACCAGTAGCAATCAAGTGGCATCAAAGACAGTATCAGTCGTTCCTTTTAGCAGGATGACAGGTGTCAGGGAGAGCATCTGCAAATAGAGATAGGGTGGGCTGTCTCTCAGTCACTCATCTGTCCATCCAGCCAAGGTGCTCCCAGATCCATCAATTCATACTTAGCACTTCCACAACAGGTTACAGGTTCAAAAGACTGTGCAAATATTAACTAATTAACCCCCTTGGCAGACTGTGAGGAAGGGGAGAGCTGTCATCTCCATGGTGCAGGCTGGTAATGGAGGTTGGGGGTGTTCAGGGCACTGGTGGAGAGGAGGAGGCAAGCTGGTTTGGGATCAAGGCTTTTCCTGCTGGTATCTGTTCATGACCACAGAGCAGTTGCATTCATCTCCCTTGCCCTCCAAGCAGAAGGGATGAATCACACCCTTTTCCTAAACAGGGGTAACAACAGAAACAGCATCTACATCAGGGACTGCAGCTCTTCTTCTGGGATTCTCCTCCAAGACCACAGAGACCCATGTCCTGACGGGAGGCCATCCATCTGTGCTGAGACCAGTTCAAGCTCTGCCCCTTTGTGTCCGATTTGTGGCAAGACCTGGGGTGTTAGTGCAGGATTTTTTTTTTAACCAACACCGATGTGAAAACAGAAGGTTTGGAAGACGGACTCATCAAAGACACTGGTAGGACTCTGAATTCTTGGATAACAGGGAGCATGTTTGGTGCCAGTCCATGTGGTGCTAACCACAAAAGCATGACCAGAGATGCTTTGATGATCACAAATATTTCCCCTTCAATGGGCCAAATTAGGGTCTGTAAAGTGGCCAAACATCTGTCAGGGAGGGGAGAAGTGGAGTTTATCCTGCCCCAGAGTCTTCGACCAAAATGTCCAAAGCTTTTTCTGCCACAGCTCCTGAAACCTCTCCCTCACCAGCCTCCCAGGCCAAGGGGTCTCCCTGTCCGGCCTGGGCTGACAGTGTTTCTTTCTCCACAGAAAATGCAGCTACACTCCAAGTACTACAAATTAATGCCCAACAGCTCTGGATGCAAAGAAAAGCTTTTTTTTTTAAAAAAAAATTATTATTTTACAGGAGTGTTTGAAATTGCAGGAAGCATTGAACTAAGTAAAATGTTGCTCTGATTCCATGTCATTCTCACACCAGCATGTACCCAGAGCAGCATATCTCCTCACCATGCCTAGGCTCATCTGCTAATACTCCCTTTCTACCAACACAGAGCCAATTAGGAAGGAGATAAAAACCAGTGAACACCAGCCACCAGGCTCTGCTGCCTCAAAACTCTGCCTGAGTACCCTGCGCTGCCCACCCCACCTCCAAACCTGAGTCCTGATCCCCTGATCACTATAATGCAGCCTTCCTTTGCTCCACACCCTCATTATGGGAGACCCCAATATCGTGCTTTTACATGTATCTTAAAGTCTTAAAGCCTTTTCACCCCTCCAGAATACTCAGAAAATGACTGAAATAAATGTTTGCCTTTTTAATAAAGGCACACATGAGGATTCACCACTGGGGAGAGCCCAGCAGCTGTGAACAGATGTGTCCTTAGGTCAATCCAAACCCTATTGTCATTCACCACTGCGACCCACCGCCGCCCTGACAGGAGCAGACATACAAAAGCTACATCTATTATAGCAAATGAGACAAGGTCAGGGCACAGGATCAAACTCCAGCACACAATTACACATACTTTTAAGCTACTGGCGGGCTATCTGTCACAGTCTCAGATCACGATGAGCAGCCTCCCAGGCATGGACTGGGTTTGGTGATTGTGTTTTGCAGAACAAGAAAATGTAAGCATGGGGACACAATTATGCCATGCTATGTCTCAGGGCCAGTGAACGACCTCTGTCCCATGTTACTTATGACAACGACACAACCAAACAGCCCTGGGTTCTTCTGCAACCTCTGCTTTAGAAATGCCAACTCACTGTAGAGCTTGCCGCACACCAGGGCATCACCAAGGGTAGAAGTCATCCAGCTGCATTTATAACAAACAGAGAAGGGTGCAGAGAGGGTTGAAGGAGGAACGCTGCCTTCCGTATGGAAAGCAGAAGCCCAGGCTGTGCACCACGAGCTCTAGCAGTTGACAAGAGCATGGCCCCTTGAGTGCTGTCCTACTGCTCTGACCGGAGACCAGCTGGTGGCTGCACAGCTCCTAGCTGAGGGCAAAGCCTTGCTCACCTTCAGGACAGTTTTGGAAGAGCTATAACAAATCCCCCTATGCATCAAATTTGAGTGCCCGATATGTTTTTACATACCATTGTGTGAATGTCTCCTTCTCTGGGGACGTTCAAAACCCACCTGGATGCAACTGCAGGCTGCTCTGGGAGAACCTGCTTTAGCAGGGGGCTGGACTGGGTGACCTCCAGAGGCCCCTTCCAACCCTGACCATTCTGTGATTCTGTGATTTGCAGTCTCTTTGCACTGTCGGAGGAAAGAGGAGGTCCCTTCATGGACTGGAGTGGCAAGAGGGCATTGCCGCTATGATGGCTCGCATGGGATATAGACACACAGGGGCTGGAGAAAGGGCAAAGCACAGTGGGCAAAGCTCAGAGTGATACCATGTCTGTGGCTGGCCACCATCTCCATGTCACCAAACATCCTGCTGGACTGAAGGGGCTAGGTGATACAACACACAGCCTCGTACCTGCCTCTGATAGTCACCTCATTGCATCCTTGTCAACTGCTGAACTCAGAAGCTGTGTTTGCCTGCAGGACATGCACGACACACAAAGGCATGAGAAGGAGCAGCGGGAAGAGGAGGAATAGAGAGAAAGCAAGAGGCCCCATGTGGATGCTGCCCATGGTTGGGGGTGGAGAAGACCGTGAGCCAAGAGAGTTGTGCCCATGAGCAGGCATGACAGTGGCCCGGGGGGAGCAAGCTGGCATTCGGAAAGCAAAGCGGCAAGCAGGCATGCGGGGGATTTTGGTGCAATGCTTTCCAGGGAGGCAGGGTGACATGGGAGCATGGGACATCTCTGCGGAGGACAGCTGTCTGGCAGCCCACACAGTGGGCTGAATAGGGCAAATGTGATGATGGGGTATGAGTGTGGGAAGGCTGGGGGGATATCCTGGCTCTTGTATCTCCTCCTGCCATCCAAGCTGGCCAGACTGGAGAAAAGAGCATTCTGAGAGATTTTCAGTGTGCTGCCTGTCACCATGGAAACCCCTTCCCCAGCATCCCAGCTGGTGAGGATGCTCATGTTATGGGGTGGCCACAGAACCCCAGGAGAGGAGCAGTCCCTGGGCAGGGCATAGGGCAGGAACAGCAGAGAAGGGGTGGCCCTGGCCCTCAGAGCACTGCAAGTGGGACAAGGATCAGGCTCTGCACACCTCAGCCACAGGGAATTGCCAGCCGATCCCTGCATTAGGCCTGGCACTAAGCAGGGAGGCTGGGCAGCCTCTGAAGAGCCTGCAAAGGCATCCTGGGAGACAGGAGGTTGAAAGGTGTCAGCTGGGGATGCTGACAACTGAAAAAATATTAGAAGAAAACTCCCTTTGGTCATTTACTCTGGAGTTACCCATCACGGGGTATGTGCTCCTGGAGACACACAACCAGGAGACCTGCTGGCTCAGGTCAGCCAGAGCAGAGGTGAAGACAAAATATCCTGCTTAGCATTGCATCATGCAAATCTGTATCAGCTGTCCTGATGCTTCTGCCTATCATGGTGCCTTTCTGAGGACAGCTGGTCTTTTATGCCCACTCTACACTTGAGACAACACTAACCTGGCCACAGAAAAAAACCCCAAAACCCACAGGTTGTCCAGAGGGAGCACTACAAATCCCCTTTTTTTGTCTCCCAGGAAGGTGGGGGAGGAAGGAAGGATGGACCGCGCATCTAGATCCCATGTTCACAGTCTCCCTCATCTCTACCACCTCAATCAGCTGATAGAAGTCTTTGCAAGAGGTCTGCAGGGAAAGGAGTCTTGGGCAACACCACTGTCTCTTGGAGGTGCTGCAGAAATGCTTGGAGGTGGTAAAACGTACCTTAACCCATGCACATGGTTTTAGATTGATTCTCAGTAGTCCTCAAGGGAAGATGAGCTCACACTTGATTAGGATTCACATTTTGTAGGTGTTCGGCACTCTTTTCAACATGTTTCAGTTTTTTTTGTTTGTTTTGTTCTGCACAGTATTTATTGTGTGTTTGCTGCCGTGTTTTACCAAACCGCAAGAAATATGTAAACAGCGAATGATCAAAGCAATATATCTTTTATACCTAAAAGCAGGCAAGCCAGATGGAGTTAATTAATGAAGATGTTTAGTGAGACAAGAGTTTAGCTCATATGCAAACAGGTTGTTCCCAGAAGCATCAATCTAATCCAATAAACAATTTGTGGGGGTGTAAAAAATGCTGCTTTGTTCCTTCCTTTCCATTACAAAGAGCCGAGTAAAACTTTTGTTGCTATCTAATCCTGGTGAGAGGTTTTGAATTAACAGCACCAAAAGGTGATTCTCTGCCTGCACTGAAAACATCCTTGTCTGCATGTCCTGATCCTGTTGCTTACAGCAGAAGAGTAGTTGAGTATCCAAAAGCAAATTCAATGCTCAGCCTCTTTTCTGAGACTGCCAACAAGGGAGCTAATTACGGCCAATAGTAACGATGTGGCCATCGCTGCATACCAGGCTGTATCCAGCCAAGAATCCTGTTCTCTATCAGATGATAATTCAGGACGTTATGTCAGATTTTATTTTTATTCTACAAGATATTACCAGACATAAACTGCTATAATGCCTCAAGTGACAACCCTTTCAATCACTCTGCACTGTGATCCACCCTATAACTCAGATTTACAGGCCAGCTTTATGCCACAGATTATTGATCAATTATCTGGCTCGGGTTGCAGCAGCCTGTGATGCCAATCCCTGCTCAGCCAGCAATAGAAGAGGAGCCGGCAGCCTCCTCCAGGACAGCACGGATGTACGTGAACCCATACACGGGCGTATGCAATTCCCAGGGGCCGCAGTGATGCGGTCCCATCACTGTCTGCACCTACCAGGATAGAAGAGTGAGGTGCCTAAGCTGTCTGGAGAGAAAGGAGCAAAGCAGAGCAAGGAGACGGCTCCATCTGCATTTCAATCAATCAGCTGCATAAAGGGACACTGGGTGCAAACCAGTGATTCAAGTCTTATTAAATGGGTGAAAATTGCCATTTCTGCATTTGAAACAAAAAGGAGAATGGCTCCAGCTTTTCCTGGGGCAGGTTGCTGTGCCCAGGAGTCTTTGCCAGGCTGTGCTTGTCCCAGCAGCTGTGGATCAGAGGTGGTCCTCATGGGGAAGCTGTGGATTCAGTCCCTGGGATGCTCATAGAGGTGGCTACAGCTCCAATTGTCACTCATGGCAGCAGAAGGAGGGATCAGGACCTCAGACCTCTTGTGGGCAAGGAGATCTACGCCAGCTCCTGTGGCAATATGACCCTTCAGCTTGCATGGCCTTTACCTCCTCTTCTTTCCCTTGTCACACTGAACACGAAGATTTTTGAAGTCTGCCTGTGGCATGGAGCGGAGACGGAATTTGGTCTTAGCAAAGCCTGGCTGACTAAATGCAGGTCGCGCTGCACCCAGCAGAGTCTGAAAAGCTCCTGCAAGTGGGCTTCTCCTGACCTCAGGAGCCACAGAGGGTCTGTTCACCTTGACAGATCAGCGAGCTAAAGAGCTGGTCACAGTCTTCCCCAATCCTTTCGTGGCCATTGTAAGAGGACCCTCTTGGAGATGGCAATACAAGGCTGCCATTGCAAAATACATACAAGCTCACCAAATTCTCCCTTTCTCCTGCCCCTTTTTTCCACCAAAAAGTGTGAGTGAGATGAAGACGAGAGAGGCCACTGTCCAGCTACTGACCATTCCTGCTCCATCATCCCACAGTCAGATATTTTCCTGCTTTGAGACACATTGAATCTGGCCCTTGTGCAGAGGCTAATGCGGCAGAAGGCTCAGAGGACTTCTTTATCCAGGAGAAACACTCTTATTTGGTGTTTATCGTTGCAATAGTTACTATAAACCTGTTTGTTTTGAAGGAAGATTGCTCGGTACCCCAAGGTGCCATCATCTGTCAGCTGCTGTGGTCACATCAGGCTTTTGAGAGATGGCGGAGACATGGAGACAAAATCCAGGAAAAGAAAATATCAGGATAACTTTATTTTATGGTTGTACTACCCCCTTTTATCACCTATAGCTGGGAGCCCTTGAGTTAATGCTGTTTCTTCCTCCAACTCCCCCTCCATCCCATCAAACACACACTTTGAAGGACTTTGAATACTCCTCTCGCAGCCACTGAGCCATTTATCTCCATGTCTCTCCAGACCCTGAACTCAGAAAAAAACAGGTAAGGATGCACAGAAACAGATTTCAGTCTTTTTCTGCATGCAAAAAAAGAAATACGCCTTTTCTCTTAGTGAGGACCTGGTATGGTTTTCCCCCATGGGATGGAAAATGGCAAACAAGAAGAGCTGAAGGTGAGACGGGCACACATGTGTGCCCACACATGTGCATTCCCTTGCTGAACAGCAGCCGTAACTCCAGGAACAAACCAGCCATGCTCAACTTGAAGATTCAGACTCAAAATGGCATCAATTTGCCCATGTTATCCTCACACTTACCGTGGCTAGGAAAGGTCAAAATGGTTTTAAAAGCCACTTATATCCTTTCTGTGCTGCAGAGCAGACATCTCCCCAGCTTCCTCAAGCTGCAGCAAGCTTTCAAACCAAATGGATCAATAATAGCTTTTAAAAATTACCATCAAGAAATGAAAGGCTTGGCATTGCACACCCGCTTAGGTAGCTGTAACTACAGCAAACTAACATGAAACTGAAGTTGGTCCCAAATGAAGGCACGTCTCTGAGATGCTGGAGCCTGAAATGGCCTTTATGACGTAAATTTATATTAAGTACCAGCAATCTTTTATGTTTCCTTCTTTAGCATTTTACTTTCAGTTGGCTTCTTTCTGAGTCTATTTTAACAGGAGATTTCCTAGACATGGGGACAAAGCTGCTGTCAGTCACGTTTCTATTTATGCTTGGCTGGGATGCTGTTGGTCATCTGAAACTACAGATTAGGTCTATATAAACGAGGCGAGTGTGCTCAGGGTTTGGGCTGGAAATCTCTCTGCTCCAGCTTCCTAGGCTGGGGACCATGCTCCCCGTTGGGAATGTGTGGCATAACCCAGATGGTGTTTGATGGGCTTTTTGGTTCCTAAACAGCCATTTTTTATGGCCTTGATAAAAGAACACACCCTCAGAAAGACGACATGGGGACAGAGAAAGCACAAGGACGTTAGCTCTGGGTTCCCAGCCTTGCTCCATCCTGCTGTAATCCCCACAGTGAGTCTCACTTCTGCCTACCTCCAGCAGCTTCCTGCAAAGGTCAGGTGGAGGAAACTGCTGAAGACAGACACCAACAAAAGAGAGGTTTGAAACAGGTCTAAACACAGTACAGGATTAGGCAGACATCACACCCAGACCTTAATTGCTCCTGGACTGAGATGCCCACAGAAGCAGTCACGGGGTTAACCCCTAACTTGGTACAGGGAGCGCAGGTGCTTTATCTTCCAGCCCACAGCCACCAGCCGTGCACCAAACCCCAGTGCGGTTTTCCAGCAGCAAAATGCTATCTGCAAGGTCCTTGCCCTTTGCAAAATCTCCTCCACCATCCAGCTCTGCCCTGTCTATTATAGCAAAACTCAAACCTGCACAAAGGCAAAGATCAGCCCCACTGGGTAATGCAGGAGCTGCAGACCTGTTACCAAATACATAGTTTACGTCAGAACAATAACAAGCTTTGTTTTAATTTCATTACCAGGAGGAGGAACATCATGCTGTCCATGCAGAGGGCTACAGGTCGGGATGCCTGGCTTGTGCTCTTGCTTCTTGTACTGCTGCTGTGGAAGCACAAATAGCAAGATGCCCATTAATCACATCAGGAATTGGTCTGATCCCCATCCACAAAGGTAATGAGATGTCAAATGCCCCTCGATTTCAGTGGCACAGAGGTACCCAAAGCATTTCTAAGGATCTGGGCCTGGCTGTGTCAGGGTCTCTGCTCCTGTAAAAGGGGATGACTGTGCTACCCATGGGCTTCAGGGTCTGGGAGGCTTAGCTCCAGGACGGAAAAATATCTGCACTTTAATAACCCACAGCAGGAACAGCCAAGAGAAAAGAGTTTGATCAGGAAGCATTTTTTTAAAAAAAAAGTTATAAAAAAGTTATAAGATTACCTTCTGGGACAGAGAGTACTGTGCCAAGAGTGGGTCTACTGCTCAGCCTCCGCCATCTGCAAATAGGACAATGACCCCATTCCTTCAGGAATGGTCCAGCACAGGACAACTTACTTTGGAGACTGCAGAGGTCCCTTCCGGCCCTCCTACTGCTTCTTCCGAAATAGCTTTTACCATTGGGTGGGATTCACTTAACCTCAGCTCCCTGCCTGGGAGGAGATCATCCAGGCCTCCTTTAAGATCCTAAGGGAAGCACCTTCAGAAGCAGTTTATATAAATGCAGTAGGTGGGCTGAAGCACCCTCAGGATAAAACACCCTCTCATCCACAAGAGAAAGAAAGAGACAAACTCCCTTGGACTAGATGCTCATAGATACGACACTTTTAGATACCCAACACTGCCAAGATGAGCCCCTGTCTTGGATAAGGGATCAGACCAGAAGGATTGCAGGTCTCCTCCAGCCTGACCAGTGGCGAAACAAAGGGAAAGGTTTTGTGAGTCAAGCGACCTCTCCCTCCCATCAGTGAAGGGGCTGCCCACACCGGTGCCAGCTCCTACCTGCAGGGTGCTGCAGAGCCCTTGTTTCTGGCCCTGCACACTCATTCTTTCACATAGCAAAAGCATGGAGAGCTGCAAGGTGGGAAAGCATCATGGTTTATAGTGGTTTAAGTTATGGCAAAAAAAAAGTCATCAATTCTAGGGACACAATTCTAGAATGTGACCTCCTCCTGTCCACATCCCTCTTCCCACGCAGGCACTGTGCTCTGCGGTGTATTCGTTGCACTGGCAAACTCAGCTTTTGCAGATGCTTCCCAGAGTGTCAGAAACCTTCATAAAACTAAAGAGTCCTGGGCAAGCAGCACACAGGACCAGGAGAGCCCTTGGACAGGACAGCTGTGACCTGTAATTACGTACCTGGCTAATGAGCCTCAATCTCCTGAGTGTGTCACAGTTGTCCCTTAGTGGCAGCTCTAAAGGCAGAGCTCAAAAATGGTATTTTTGCAGAAGGCTGGGAATGAAGAACTCTTTTTCCCCTCAAAAACTGCTCCTCTGCTGCCTTCTGTGGTAACATTGAGGCCATATTAGTCCTTCTTGCAGAATCACAAACACTCCACAGGCACAGGGGACACGTTAACATCCTGGGGCAGCACTGGGGAGCCGGACTGTGGGTCCCCACACCACTGCATTCCTACTGCTTTTCCTAGGACAGGAACATAAAAAAGAATTTTGATTTTGTTCCTTTTCCCTCCACTGAGTCCCTCAGCAAAGAGAAAGGCATGAAATGAAAGCAGGTTAGAGAGAATTTTGCTGGCAATATTTCATGCTGCCTCTAGTCCGTTCTTTCCTACTGAGTACTCCCAGCCTGAATATTGAGTAACCCGAGCTTCAAAACACACTTGGGGGTGATGGATTGCTGCTGAATGCAGGCTGAAGTTTTAAGCCAACAATTACTTTTCTCTGGAGACTTTTTCTCCACCAGAAACTGGGGAACAAAACACCTTTGAATTGTTTTTATGAACAATGCTGTCTTCTGCACGGTAACTGGAATCTTTTAAAGGATGCTGGGTTATGAATAGCACTCATTACTGGGGGAAAAAATGCCCAGTGCCACGTTGGTATTATTTTGTACATGCACCTACTATATGTGTGGGGGATTAATCACCACTTTTAAGGAGGATTAGAGCTGAAATGATTAACCTCTGAGCAGAAACCCGATTTAAAAATGAAGGAGCCCACTTAGAGCCTGTCTCGGAGTCCAGAGCCCTCTCCTTCCCGCTCCTTTCCTGCGGCAGGGAGGAAATGAGCCTCCCCAGAGACAGCAGAGATGGACCTCGGCAAAATGAATGTCTCTATAATCCCATAAATCAAGTGGTGAGTAACTTCTGTGTGGGGGAAGGGATTGCTTAAGAACCAGAGGCAGAGTCAAGGGGTGAAATTCAGAGGAAGAGCATGGAGGGGCTGAAGATACCTCCAGACTCAGAGTATCAGTTTGTGTTCCTGCTGCTTGTTTTTAACTTGCTGGATGTCGAAGCTTGCCACCCTTAAAAACAAACAAAAAAACCCAACAAAAGGCACCCCTCCACCCCCAAAACCAATGACATTAAACACATTTAATAAAAGACTGGCACTGCTTAATGCACATGAACTTCCCACAGGCAACTTTTGGGTCTCTTTGGGGGACCCCCTTGCCTGCCATCAGCATCTCATAGTCTTGAGCAGGTGCACTGCATTATCACAGGTTGAGAACCAAGGAAACAAAGCGAGTAGGAGACGATCCCATAGGGCACTGGGGACAGCAATGGCAACAGATATTTTGATATTTTTATATCTGGGAAAAGTTTTTTTAAAAAAAATTTTTATAAGTTGGGAAAAGTGGTTATTTGGGCACCGCTGTTTCATACCTGCGGAGCTCAGGGGCAGAGCTGCTGAGCCATTGCAGCTTTCTGATGAACCACGGGTGTCCCAGGGAGGAGACAGTGACCACACACCTTGTGCCTCCAGGACAGATCAAACACCATTCCTTAGTTCAGCTTGTCCAAAGCAAAAGTGAAAAAAAGGAGAGTAACACATACACACACAGAGCCCATTCTTGGTGGGTAGATCAAAAATTGCACGCCCACATGTTCTCTCCACCAATGCCTACAGAGCATTTTCCAGCCTAACATAGTTATTTCCACCAGGCTGGGGAAACAGTGGCATGAAAAAGCTGAATGATACACCCAGTAATATTCAAAATAGAAACTACATACCCTGATGCCTTGGTAACCCTCACGGAGCCTTTGGCATCCCTTGTACAGACCACAAATAATGCTCTGGCCTCCTGGGGAAGCAAGGTGAGTGAGACCACCTTCTGGACCCCTTGCCCTGAGACCCACCATCTCAGCTTGTGCATGGGGTCCCCTTGGACCTGTAGGAACCTCAAACTCAGCTGGACAGCATAAGGAGGAGGACATGAAAGACCACTAGCTCCAAAAGGCTGACCCCAGGTAGCAGGAGGTGCAGTACAACAAAAAAGCCCTGCCTCTCCAGGGAACTCTAAGTCACCAAGGTTTGCTACACACGGGTTTAATACGCTGTTTGGTTTCTTGGTAACAGCAGACCAAGCTGCAGCAGCAGCAATCAGCTTCATTCTAAACCCCCAAAAGTGCCACGACGTCAGATTAAAAAGCTTCCATTTAAAGAAAAAAAAAATATATCCAAAGCAAGACTTGATAGTGATTCATAATGACGCTGTTTTACAGGCTCCCTAATGGGTGCACTCTCCATTCAAGGAAAAAGACACGGTGCACTGAGTGAATGATTTTACTAGACTCTGTGCCACAAAGGCAGCGTGCTCGGGTCGATAGGCAGATCCCAGAATGTGCACCGCTTACCGTAACATTAGCAGCAGCCGCACATTACCCATTCTTGAGAGCTTGAAGTGGATTCACAACCATCTCTTGTTTTACTGGAGGCTATTTAATATTCTCTTGCTGTTGACACCCTGCCTCTCCCCCGCCTCCTCTCTTCTGCAGCTTTCCCCCAAAGCTGTAAGAACAAATAACACAGGCACATGTTTGCTACGGCACTCCCTCGCTGCTCCTCCAAGACAGCAAATTGGGACCAAAGAACAGGAGCTGGAAGACTTCCTTCCTATTTGGGTGCTAAAGAAAGAAGGATTTTTCTTACTAAGTCAGCACGTTACCATCTATCTGCTCCAGCCTCGGCTTGTATGTCCCACGCTCAGCATTTCTCCAGCACTTCACATTAGTCCTAATAACAGCAACAGGATCAGCTTCTAAGGTGTAAAACCACAAATACATACGTGCTCTGTTCCTTTTGCCTCTTCTGTGCTCCTGGAGCTGCATCTGGATCCTGTTCACAGACCTCTCCATGCAAAGCTCATTTTTTCAGGTAAAAGCAGAGGTTTTCATTTGTCTGCCTGATTCTCAGAGTGGGAACCTTAAGCAAAAAGTAAGAGATCATGGGACCTTTCCCTACCCAGAAGCACTCACTTGCTATCAATCAGACCTCTCTCACCTCTGCAAATAAAACATCAGGCTCTGCTATTTAAAGGCAGCTACGGTGGAATATAGATTTCTTGTTTGCTTGCTTTTTTCAGAAGAGTCAGATTAGAATACATTCAAGCTGACTTTGACCTTTTCAAAACAGCCCAAGTGGTAATATTAAAACTGAGAGGGGAAAAAAATTCTCATTATTTGACATAAGAAACCGGGGAGAGATCCAGTAAATTCTCACGGGCAGTCTAGCAAAAATGGTTCCTGTCTGTTAACAGGTCTTCAGTACCTCATCTCCTTGCCCCCGCTATACTTCACACACTAAAGCCTTTGCAGAACTAAACCCCTACACCACAATCAAATAAACCTGTGAACAGCTTTGTGAGGAGATGACCTGGCTTAAGGAACGTGAGAATTTCTCGATATCAGGTTTTATGGAATAACAAAGTGGACTCCAACATTTGCCAAGTCCCTTCCAGCCCTGCTATTTCTATATAAGCAACAGATGAACATGAAGAACCTGCTTAGCTTGTGGTTTACTTGGGAATTTGATCTGCTTCTTGCAACTCCAACGTCATCTCCCAAATGGGCACTTGCAGTTTGATCTGTGCAGTCAACCCTCACTTTGGGATAACGGGGACAGCTGCTCTGCCCCCGTCCACCCGCGGGACTTGCAAAGGAAGGAGGGACGGTTTTCCTGCGTAGGGTGGTCAGAAAATAACTCTGGTTTCATATGACAGCTGAACAGAAAAAAACTCACCTCCGGCTGCTGACGTGCACTGCAAGCTGGTAGAAATGCCTCCATTAAACCAGCAAGGCAGCCCACGGCTAAAGGGATGTGCAGGATCCACTGCAAGGAGCAGTGGAACAACCCTCATCTCCCAAGAGCAGCAATGCCAGGGGGACACTTCCAAATGGTAACTCCCAGCGGTCTTAACAGTATATATAAAACATTTGTAATAAATACCACACCACTGCTGGGCTATCTGCTGCCTTAGGTCCACCCCGACTGTGGCACAAGCACTTTTGGATGTCACTGGAAGGTGGCTCAAAAGTTTTTGGGCACAAGACCTCTGACAGGCAGACCTTTTTGGGTTATCAAGACCTCTGACAGGCAGACCTTTTTGGGTTATTTTTCCTACAATCCATCCCATTGTCAGCAACGTCAGATGCTGCTTCCCATACAGGAGCGAGAAGGGTTAACCCGGAGGGGGCATTGCTGCAGCACTGAAGTTCAAGGTGCTCCCTCAGCACACTGGCTGAGTATCCTCTTCCCAGCAGTTACTGGCTTGAGAAAGAATCAAACTAATTACCTTAGTAATTACCAAACTAATTACCTCTCTAATTACCGAGTGTCTTTGTTCACTTGGAGCTGACATTCCTGAGCAGAGGAACCCTGGCTCAGTGCCCCATGCTCTCTGGGAACCTGCCTGGCTCTTTTGCAATGACTTGAAGACCCAGGTCTTCACACCATGGTCCTCCTCACACCATGTTCAGGATGTCTCCTTCCTCAGGGAGGGGCAGGTGCTGATCTGGTTCCTTGGCTGGCGAACCGCAAGTATGCATTGCAGTGACCATTTTGCTGCCAGGCAGACTATGGAAGGGCACAGTACCTTTGCTGTACATAGGGTTCTCTGGTGGGAATAGCCTCAGAACAGTGCTGTGGCATCACCACCACACTGATAATCAAACTAGAGACGCATTTGCCTCCAGGCCCTATTTAATACTGCTCCCTCCGATCAGAACAGCAGCTGACAGCAAACAGGAAGATGACTTGAGATGACTGATGTTCCCCTCCAACACAGAGCTGAGAACAGCAGGGCATTCACCCAGCAAAACCCAATGTGAACATCACTGTCAACTTACCTTGCCTCCCCAGGCTTACTCCCTCTTCATTTTCCAGATCTTTACTTGAATCTTGCCTTGGGATCTCAAAAGCCAGGGTCTGGTAGTCACTCACCACTCTACTGAATGTCTATCTGACAGTGGGTGCTTAGCCCTCAAAACAGCCCCCAGCTCTTTAAGGAGAAATCAGTGTTCTTAAAGGATGAACACAAATGGTTTCACTAATGCTGATCATGACCTGCAGAGGATTTTGTATGAAGAGACGTTGGAGCCTGAACACAGAAAAGGACTCTCATGGCTGTAGGATGGAGGCCCACATTGCACATGCCCTCTTGCTCTCTCCTTCCATTGTCTCCTCTCTTGTGCCTTCAGCCAACTTCCAAAACACAGCGTCAGCTCAACATAAACCTTTGCAAATTATGAACTGACCAGCTTACAAAATTCATTTCTGCAGCCATTTGCCCACAAATGAGAAGACACCTAAATCTAAATCCTTACCTGATTTTAAGTGGCAACACCCACCTCTTGATCAAATAGGATTTACTATGGGCAGGTGAGTTGCAATCTGTTATCAGCTGGCACGGGACAAACGCCCGATGATTTCTGGGTCCTGCAAATGAGATTTGGCACGCTGGGCAAATGACTTCTCACCTCTCTGCTACCTCCACCCCTGCTATTTGGGAAGCAAGGCTGTCTTGCTCTGTCCCAGCCGTACCTATTGTGATGAACGCCTGGTTTCAGTTAGGGATCTCTAGATGCTCATACAGCAGAAAGGTGCATATAAAGAAAACACTACATCAGTTTGCCTTGCCCAAACCTGATCAGTATTCACAGCTAAGAGGAAGACCTTTCAATAGTTTGCAGAGAAGGATATTGTCTGGAATTTCTGTTACTTTGGAAAGGAAAACAAAAAGGATAGAAAAGAGAAAGGCTCCCCCTTCTATCACTTCTTCAGCTCGAAAGGTGACAATGTAACTCCCTCAGACGGCATCCACCTAAAACTCCATTCACCTCTTTATATTCTCTCAAAAAGGGCACAAGATCTAAAACAGAACAAAGCAGTGGCCATCTGAGATGTGAAATTTATCTCAAGCCATAGCCATCTCCATATTAAAGCTAATTCCAAATATCTGCTTAGAACTGTAATGCAGGAATATCTTAATGGGTGGAAAAAAAACCAACCCAGCTCTGCAAGGTTATGTGATCTCAGACACACATGACTCCTGAGGAAAGGAAGTCTAGTATTTGAAAGAGTCTAACACTGCTAAATTACATGAGAGTAGGACAGCAGTGATTATTTTGACACCACTGAAAGACTTTGTGATTTGTTCCACAGACACTGAGCAAAGAACAATGAAAAGCTTTGATTCAGCTGTTACAATACTGCTTTTCCATTTAAAACCCTAGGTAAAATTGCCCTTTGGTTACAGCTGATCAGAGCTTGTGAATGACCAACAAGAACATCTGAAATTATTCTCTACCATGGGCACAGTGTCATGCCTTCATCTATCATCCCTAGAGAGTATCACTCCTATCAGCCCTTCTGAGATCAGGATCCATTAAGCTGAGTTCAAATTCTCAGTATGGCTGTGAGCAATCTTAGAGAGATCTGGTTATTTCTGAGAAGCAGGGAGACCTCCCCACAAGTTTTCCACTCTAAAAAGAGAAAAATGAGAAACTTCAAAGATATTCAACCTTGAAATGCAGCTACAAGGTAAGTCTTGACTGGAAGAACGCTGTCCAGAACAGACTAGACCCAGGATTTTTCCTCCGTCCCCCCAGTACCATAAACAGTAAGCTGCAGACACACATTCCTCTTGCTTGTGCTTCTTCAGATCCTATGAACCTTCCTTTTTGAAATTATTTTTTAAAAATATCTTTAGTCCAGTTTCAAAACAAAAGATGGGAAATGTCTCTGTTTTAGGCAGACCTACCACTTAATTGAGCAGAAATGTCCAACATCACCTCTCAACTTTGTTTTCAAATGAACAGTGTCCCGCTTCATGTCCATACCAGCAAGTGGGGAGAAGAAAGAAGTCAAAGACTGATGAAAGGACTAGGATGGACGCAGCAGGAGGGGTGGCAAAGGCAGAAGAGGTGGCAAACCAAAGCTCACTCCAGAGACATTCAGAACTGTTGCTCTACTTAAAAGGCAAAAGCTGTCCACAATGTGGACAGTTTAAAAGTCTACACCTTGTTTGTCACAATCGACATCCCCCAAGCTCGAGCAACACATGCTAGAGATGCCACTACTTACGATACAGAAGATGTTTAAAGAACACAACATCTCAAATGAAGCCCAAAACACAGTTGGAACAAAGCAAGCAAGACTGACTCCCACTGCTCAAGGCTGTCAGGATGGGAAACCAACAAACATTTGGCAATAACAGAGACCTTCCTTCCCGACATAGCTCTTCTCCTGATTTTACAGAATCATCTGGCCTTAAAAACGTCTCCTTTTCCTCTATGCTACATTTTGCTGCCAATTCTAAGACTGGCAAGGATGGATCTGCCAACTTCTTGGCGCTCTGTTACAAAAGAGAACATTATAAAGGAGAATTTGTGAGTTAGCTGATTTGTAAACACTACAGCAAGTCACCATGTAAACATGTTGCTTATGTCCTTATTATTTCTCTCAAGCAGTTTACCTGGCACCTGACATGGAACTCCATGATCTTCCTCTCCTACTGATACTACAGTTGCTTCACATGTTAAAAAGCCCAACTTCTTTTTGTAGCATTAAAAAAAAACCCAACCCTTAATTAAACAGTACTCACAAAACATCTTGATAATCAGAACAGGAGAGTCACTGGCAATATTTTGAATAAATAATAAGTGAGAACCACAGGTGCACTCACAGTTGTACAGTAGGATGCAGTTCAAACGTAGCCAATTAGAGAAACAGAACAGGTAAATAAATAGCAGAAGGCTCTAGACACATTGCTCATCTGACACTGTTACTATTGTGTAAAAAAATCTTTTCTAAGATTGCTTGGTGAGATGAATGCAGCAGTCGTTATCTGAACAAACCCAAATGAAACTGGGTACTTGCATAAAGCTAGTTTGCAGTTTTGGGCACTGTATGGCCTTCCATTCACAAGTACTTTCCAAGAAAGGAAACTGGTGGCGCATGAATCACCAGCACAGTGTCACGTGGGATCCCTTTAGGTTGCTGTGATGGAAAACATTACATGTAAGTACCGTTCCTGAAACCAAGGTTGGTTATGCATAAAAGTCTATGCTTTAAAGCTTCAGCAATAACATCTGCTGGAAAAACATGATTGACACGGCAGAGGGAACACCATCCGCCTCTGAGCAGAAGAAGAGACAGACTGAAACATCAATCTTGTGCATAAAATATATTTATTGTTGGTACAGAGCGAGGCATATTCGTCAGTACTTGATAGAAGTGAGGAGCACAACAGAATCATTTCACGTAAATAAAGGCCATGTTACATCTTAAGGGTTGGATCACTACCATCATTCCAGCAGAAGGCATGGAGAGAGACTTCACTACGTTACATAATTTGTGAAATAAGTTAAAGCACAATTTACGTCATTATACATTGTAAGGGAAACTTTAATACGAGCAATGAATATGGGCTGTACAGTTAGGAGCAGCGGCTGACTTGCTCACCAAGGACCGCCATGTCCCAGCACACCAAGTGTTACATACCTGTGCCTTTGGCAGCAAGAAGTTTTTGAGGAGATTCTACAATGAAATAGCAGCATTTGAAGGATATTTCCCCTTTCTAAGGTCAGCGAAAGGTTCCTTTTTTTCCTTCCTTCAATCACCAATAAGTGGATTTTACTAAGACTGAACAGTATCTTCGGATGTATGATTTCTGATGTAATAAGATACAGGTCTTGGCTTTTCAAATGGTCACACTGATTGAGCCATGATGGCTGCTGCTCTTGAAATGGCTCTTCCACTTCTTCTCTTTATTGGTCTGCCCTGTAAATGGGCTGTCATATCATTCTTGGGAAAAAATGCTCTTCTGCTGAAATTAGAGTTGATGGTCTTGTGCTTGATTCGGACAATGCCTTTATCCTCCTCTCCCAAGCATGCTCTGCTAAGAAAATGGTTAGGGAGGAGAGGAAGAGAGAGGGAGAAACACATATTTCAGTAACTCAAAGTTATTCCAGAAACTCCCTGAAGTTTGGCTACAATTCCTTCCTAGGATTTGCAATTTTTTAAAATTAATATATAGAAAAAGAAACATTGTCAACATACACAGCATCACAGACACAAGTCACAGAAGCAGAATGAAGCTATTTGAGGACTCAACGAGCCAACCATTTGGAGCCTGAAGAGTTCCAGTGACAATTCCTTTCCATGCATCCTAATGCCATCATGGCTCTAGTGCTATGGCTATTAAGGAAATTAAAATGTCTGGCCTTACAATAAGATAAATTCTGTTCCCAGCAATTACATACTTGAGGAAATATATCCTGAAGTCATACAACACTAAGTGTCTCTGCTACCTTCCTGTGTTCTGAGTCACAATCAAAATCTCAATAGTCTGAACATGTTGCACTGACCTTGTGCTTCATTAATCACCTCCTGTGCACAGTCAGGCCACCAAGAGCTAAAAGTACAGATCTGTCAAGCAGTCCACGAGTTATTCCTTTATTCCTCCTGCCACACCAGAGAGCTCTGCCATCAAGGTCTTGACTCTTCAGAGAGGTCTTGGCCTCCACCATGAAAATGCAGACTTGCAAGGACAGTACACAGGGCTCTACTAAGAACTTCCTACTGCCATGATCTAGAAATAAAGGGTCTGCAGAAATAAGCACAGGTATGGATACTACTTGTCTAGATCAGTAAGGAGAACAGAAAGTTCTCCTTAGAAAGAAAGGGTGAAGAGGTGTACCAAGGAGCAGTGCACATGAAAAGATGGCAAATGTCCTTGTGATTGCAAATATTCTCCAGAATCTGTGGTAGAGAAGTATATGCTGACAAAATACAAGCAGTTGGTTTTATGCTCCCTAGGTGCTATTAGAAACAAAAATACGGGAAACTTTTTGCAGTTAACAAAATCTCCAATCTCAGTTTGACAGCATCCCCATGGAGATTTCTGTAAAACTGATGAAGGCTACTTGCCCTGGAAGACTCTTTTTGCAGTGGTATTACAGAAACTTGTTCAAAGTCATTGCTGGGCTGAATATTAACTTTAAGTAAATTTAACACTGCCTAAGTTAACGTAGGAAATTCCCAAAAGATCTGAGAAAAACTGTGTTACCTTTATTTAGTGTCCTAAGGAAAGAAATGACAGGTATTTGTTCATCACACGCATATTTCTGCCCACAAAATTTCATACTCACACAAATGGGAGTGTTCCAGGGTTTGTTTTGCTTTTGTCTACATTTTCAGGTTCTTTTAGTGTTTTTTACTGATTCTTGCCATTTCACATCACTTAAGAAGTTAATGTATTTAAAATATTTTCCTTGTGTTTTTTCATAACACCAACGTAGGCGTGAAGGGAACCTGGTCTGAGTCTTCCATAGTCAATTTCCTTCAATTAAGGCAGTGTTAAATGGTGGCCATAAAAGACAAGGCCTTTTTATTGCAATTCAGTTCCGTGTTTACAGTTACACTAATTTTTTCTATTACATTGGAAGATGGTATCTAGTAAAAATAGTGGAGGATGAGGCTAAAATAATGGTTTTACGTTTGACTAGGATACATGATTAAGGATCACACTGTCCTAAAAATTCAAATAATGGTTACAAGGCTGATGGAAAACATTTTGTAGCCAGGCTGTCAGACACCAGCAGCTGTTGTTAACATTCTTTCAAGTACTTTCAAATCTCACCTACCTGCAGAGACTTGCATCCCTCTGAAATTCAGTGGTCTAATAGGAAACTATTGCACAGACTTCATTAAGCTATAGACTAGTTGTGTTTCTATATAAGAAATAGGACTCCTTGTAGCCCGGGGAGGGGGAAGGAAAAAAAAGAAAAAAAAAAAGGAAAAAAAAGAAAAAAAGAAAAAAAAAAGAAGGGCATTTTAACAGCCACCTTGTCCATATCAGTGGACGGCCGACTAGTATAAGTGATTAAAATGCCACTGGATGGTCTGTATTAGTGCAGTGACTGGTCTGGTTGGAGTTACTTCAGCAGTGGGAGCACAAATACATGCCACAGACAATCCTAATATCTTGCCCTTAATGGCTCCATTAAGTAAGTTTTTCCCTCCATTACTATTATAATAAAATGCAAACATTAATAACAGAGTTTAATTTATCTCACTAGCTTCTCATGACTTTGGGAAAAGATGCAAAGCAAAGATACAACAATGTGTCAAACTCCTCTGAATTAACAACTCTCTGGGCTTTTCTAACAAGGGGAGAAAAGGACAGATAGAGACATGAGATTACAGACAGGATGAGAAATAAGGAGCATACAGAAGAGAGGGTGAGATAATTATAAGCAAGATAGGAAAGAAAGAGGAGTCAATAAATTCAATTTATGAAAAGCACAGAGTGTGCTCAGCCTGAGCACAAGTGCCCAGACTCACCGCCAGGAAATCGGATTAGTTAACTTATTTGGTTTTCAATATCTTGGTCTATTCCCTCTAGCAAATTTTCTTCTTTGTTTGTTTCTCGTAGCCAGTGTCAGTTAACTTTTTCATTTCTGAATCTGCTATTTATCCCACTCCTCTGTCTTCCAACCAAGCACAAACAGTAGGTAATTTTGAAGTATTTTATAACAGTGTTTAGCAATTATTTCAAAGTAACTGTTTGTCTGGACCTCTGGGCAATCAGCAAGTAAAAATAATTACAATTACAGCTGCAACACATGGAGGATGAGCTACAGAGGACTGATGTTCATTATGAAAAACAATCGTTCCTGCTTGAAAATATTTCCATCATAAAAAGCTTCTTACTCTGTTATCATAAGAGAAAACCCTCTCTGAATTCTCATCTTGAAACATGTGTGAAAGAGAATAAGAAACATTTAGGAAACACTTTTAACTACTTGACAGGCTTGGTTGAAGATCTTCAAGAAAAAAGGTGTTTAAAAAGGTTCAAAAACCCAGTGCTCATATTTATGCAATTTCCTTTTCCTGCATCTTCTGAACATGAATTAATTCATCCTCATCATAGTTTTCTGAAGAAATTCCTATCAGATACAAACTTCAGTTATAGCTTAAACTTCAGTTTCAGCTTAGCTTTGTCAATGACACAGACAGTGGGATCGAGCACACCCTCAGCAAGTTTGCCGATGACCCCAGGCTCAGTGGTGCGGCCGACACGCAGGAGGGAAGGGATGCCATCCAGAGGGACCCTGACAGGCTTGAGAGGTGGGCGCATGCAAACCTCATGAAGTTCAGCAAGGTCAAGTGCAAGGTCCTGCACCTCAGTCAGGGCAACCCCAAGAGTGAATACAGGCTGGGCATAGAATGGATTGAGAGCAGCCCTGAGGAGAAGGACTTGGGGGTGCTGGTGGATGAGAAGCTCAGTGTGACCCGGCAATGTGCGCTCGCAGCCCAGCAAGCCAACCGAACCCTGGGCTGCACCAAAAGCAGCGTGGCCAGCA
>JAVJGI010000060.1:62642880-62687321 GCA_035590275.1 Ibycter americanus | reverse complement strand
GAAGAAATTCTTTACCGTGAGGGTGGTGAGGCACTGGCACAGGCTGCCCAGAGAAGCTGTGGCTGCCCCATCCCTGGCAGTGTTCAAGGCCAGGCTGGATGGGGCTTGGAGCAACCTGGTATAGCGGAAGGTGTCCCTGCCCATGGCAGGGGGCTGGAACTGGATGGTCTTTAGAATGGTTTCGGTTGGAAGGGACCCTATCATTCTATGTATAAGTAATTACTCTATTTTTTAAAATTACTTTAAAAAAAAATACGAAAGTATAAATGCAGTAAATTAGTGTTCCAGATGATGCAAGCCACCATGAAAATCTAGTCCACTACATAACAAACCTAATATTACTTACTGACCTTTTTTTCTGTAATGTCTCAAACCCACCCACAGTCCAGTAACTTTGGACTGGGTTTTGGAATACAAAAAACACATTAAAAGAAAACTTTCAAAAAAACAGACACAAATTGTTTGTCATAGTAGGAATTAACAAAAAAATCTCAATTCAATTTAAAGAAAAAAACCCCAAACCAACAAACAGTTCAAAAGGTCATGGAGAACTGTATGGCTTCGGAAAGAAAGGGATGAGCAACATTTTCTAGCGGAAGCCATATCAGCTCCTGTGTCCAAGGAAGGCACCTGGACAAAGCTGGTTGCGCTTCTCATGCTCGGGTACCTAAGCACAGCTCAACCATCTTTCCAAAATGAATGAAGTGTCAGCAGCTTCATGAAAGAAAGCCTCAGGCTAGGACATCAGGTAAAGTTTTCATGAGCAGGCTGTAGATTTTTTAATGAAATGAAGGAGCTCAGGAGCTTGGTGCATTAACAAGTGGGCAGGAGGACTTATCAACTAAGGATATATCAAAGGAGGTAATTTTGAAAAGGACAGGATGATCTCATTGATTTTTATTTTTCGTCACATGGATCTTCTTTAAAGTTTTCAGTGATGATAACAATATTTAATATCATAAAATGATTTTAGAGCTGCCCGGACAGCCAGACAAATTCTCCTTGTCCTGCAGTGTTCAGAGAACAACTACACTACAGCTGTTAGCTGCATTTGTCTTCCAGAACTGCCAATCCAGACAGGCTGCCTGTGTAAAAAGGTGTACACTAACTATATAAACAAAGAATTAACAATAATAGCATCACACAAATGTATTAAGCACTGTGGACTGAGAAACTGCTTTAGCACTGCCACACAACCATTGTCTCCTACTGTGTCTTACATAGCACTAGCCCACGAGCAGTGTTAGCTCCAGCAAGATCTTCAGTAATACCAGAGCAAAATTGCACCAGTGTAACAGCAAAAAGGTCACCAAGAATGATTAAAGTCTTACTATTTTTCTATACAGGCAGAATTAACTCGAGGGAAAATTATCATTATCAAATACTGGATGTGCTTGCTGAGTCTCAGCTAACACATCAGAGCATGCTTTTTCACATGTTCAAATACCAGCTCATAGATTTTAGCAGAAATAAAGATCAACAGACTTATTTAAGCACTTTTTACATATACTGCACACATGGTCTATAAGCACATTTCCACCTGGCTTCTTTAAGAACACAACTGAGGTCAACATAGGCATCTCTATGTTTGAAAGATGTAAGCTGGTGAAAAAGAACAGTATTTAGAAATGTTACCCTCTTTTAACTGAAAGATGTGTATATTATTATCATTTTCCCTTATGCTGCACTAATAAAGCATCAAGGTTTTAATCTACATAACAACCCATACCCCAGAAAACTGGATGAGAGGAGGGCAAGACCAAGTAAAGGGCAGTATTAGACTGTCAGAGTACATAACGTAAAAGAAATCTTAAAGATATAAAAGACTTCCAACTGGTGAGCAATTGAGTTTAAGACATCCATTTGTTTGTCATATTTATGACAAGTAGTACCACGTAGTTTAATCCCCTTGTTTTACTGCTAAAACTGCAGATACCAGGAAACATCTGCTAACACCGATAGCTACTACAGTAAACAATAGCTTCCCAAGGGAAGAGATTGAAACCCTAGCATTTAAATAAATTGAAAGTGGACTCCACAGAGCTTGTGAGAACTTACATACTGGGAACTGTACAGCTTCAGTATGTAAGAAGGACTAACTGGATAATGTGATGGTCTTCCTCTCTTCTTCATTCCATCATTACTCCAGTGGCAATATTTCTAACTCACCTGTTTGGCATGATTGACACAATGCAGGTACTGGCTAGCCAGGGCTGAGCAGCTGAGGGTCTCCTGAGCATGTTGTCGATAACACTGTAGAATTTTATCCTGCAGATCAGCACAGATTGGATGAGACTCGTACCGCCTGGGGAAAGAGAAAAGAACTTTCTGGTTTCCTTCTTAAGAAGATTTCAGGGAAAATGCAACTCTTTTATTATTTTTTTAAAGAAGTAAACTAAACAACATAAGTGAAGGAAAACACTTTATAAAGAAAGGTTGTTTCTAGAGCTAGTTGGGTTATAAAGTGCATAACATCAGACACAAACATCAATGCGAGCTGCAGAGGTTTGGCTACTAGCACCACAAGTGTCCTCCTGATCCAGTACACTCAGATCCCAGCTGGCAGAGAAAAATAACATCCAACTTCCTATCAGCACACATCTTTAACTGAAGATCCCAGCAATGACAAAGCACATCTGATCTCACCTACATTAGAAACACAGTCACAGAACCACAGGAAAGTTTCATAGCTGTATAGCCCTATGACCATATAATCTTGCTACTTACTAAACATTGCTCCTGCATAAAAGTGCAATTGCCCACTGGGCTGACCTCAAGAATATAAAAGCCCGGCTACCATCAGCAAATTACACAACCTACTTTTGCTGATCTGATGATAGCCTCTATTTTTGGTGCATCCTCCTTTCCATCACCTCAATTCTAATCCCAACGCCAGATGTGTGAGTTATTTAGGAATTCTGTTTTCTTTATTGTATGGATTCATTGCTCTTGCCATCTTTTTGGCTGATGGAAGACACTTTTTGCCTTCAATGGAAGCCAAAGGAAGGGAAGCTTCTTTAGTCCGTCTTGTAAAATCCAATCTCTTTCGGACAAAATCTTGTCATTTGCACTAATTTATAAAATATTATCCATACTGATAGTGCCACAGAATTAAAAGGGAATACAATACTTTCCTATTTCAAAACTAAGAGGGTTGGTGAAGTGTTTCAGAAACGAAATGTCCACTGAAATTTTATGCTACCTGTACATTTGCTTTATAAATACTTTTAAAAGTACTCATTTCCGTAAGAGGCAATCAAATCACAATTAAACCCTTTTCACACCAAAGATAAAATATTTAAATGGTAGGAAAAAAACCCATAAAACACACAAAAATTTAGAAAATCATTTACACTTCGTATTCCTTGAAAACAAAAAGCTTTATGTGTGCAAACTGTATACTTAACACATCTTCCCATTTACCCTACCAGGGAGGCCTGACAGTAGCTGCTGTATCATCCATTTCAGCCCACAATATTTTTAGTTCAACAAAGTCATAAAAAACCTGAGACTCATCAGCCATAGTATCCTCAGATGAATACTCTGTTCCTTCTTATTTTGCTGATTAGCCAAGGCAGATCTCTATTTTACACAGTAAGAAAGTGAACTGCAAAGCACAATGCTGTTCCTTAGGGGAACTGACTTCTTGGCAATCACTTAAGATGTAGTACCAAAGAAAATGAATGTTAAGTCACCTTGATTTTACAGTATGTACCTATATAAAACATCTTTCTTACTCTTTTCATTCATTACCGTACATCTGTGAAATGCCTAAAACAGAATTTAAATGCAGTCCCAGGTGCTTACATACTTTATGATCTGAAAGTTCAAAATTCTGTAGACTTTTATGGATGAGGATTTTCCCTTAATCCTCCCCTTGCTGATATCAGCAAGCACTTCAAAAGCATGTTAGGCATCAAAATGTATGACCATAAACTGCTGCACACCAACTGATTATGGCAAGGTCTGTATCGGGATGGCGTATGAGAGGAAGCATCACACACGCTCTGTAGACCTAAGACTCACAGCGGTGATGATTCAGGTCCAGTTAAACCAGAGCTCGTTTTAAATGCCTGAAACCCTGGTCTGGATTGATAAACCAATACAATAGACCATGAGTTAACAAAAAATACACAGAGTAAACCTAGCTGTGCCTTTTTTCACAAGTGATTTTACAGTGACTTCTTATATAAAGGTGAAGAGTGAAGGAAATGGACTGCTGTACACTTGCTACATTAATTCTATAATTGTACTTAAAGCAATTTCAATGGGGATCTCTAACCCACATAAAGGAGCTTTTTTGATTGCTTTTTTACCTGAGCCATGCCATTAGTGACCGTTCGAAGTCCATGTATTATCCCTTATTTGAATGCTTCAATGGACTCTTTAAGTTGCCAACCATATCGGAGCCCTGTAAGACACGTCATCTCCTGCCCCGCAGTTACTTGTTTTCATACTATGACTTTTCACTGGTGATTTTTCAACACGTACTCTCAGCCCACTGCCTGTCCTTCCAGGCACTCCAGACCTGACGCAGGGTCAATGCGAACAGGGCCATTTACTTCCTTCAAGTCAACAAAGTCCATTTCCTTGGATTAATCTGTTGAAGGAGAGCACAATCTCCATATTGATCTGCTGTGCTTGTTACGCTACCCTAATGCACTACTTGCACTTTTGGGAAAACGTTAAATGAGATTACTGTCTAACATTAGATGGCCATAAACCATGTGCCGCAGGATCCCCCAGTCAGGAAAGAAGACTGCATCGTGCATTATGGTAACCCCACCGAAGGGTTTGCAATTGATTTCTGTTTGGTGATGGATGACAGGACTCTCAGACAGATGGTCAGAAACAGCCAGCAGCAAGGAAACTCCTCATAAGGGAAATGAAATATTTCCCTAACAGAGAACTTCTCTAAAGTTCCTACAAATAAATACAGAAGCATTTAAGGGTCTGTGGGGCTTGGCTGAAGAAAAAGCTTGTAAGAAAAGGTAAACAGTGCCAAAAGAGTAACAATGTGGAATCTACAGCAAAAATGTGGAGGTTTTAAATACCTGAATGGATAAAGCAACCTGGTCTGGTCCCAGAGCTGACCCTGCTTTGGAGCAGGAGGTCCATTCCCTGAACTATCCCATGTCCCGAGGGAGATCTGTATTTTGGGACATGTGGCAATGATTTATTTATTTATTTAGTCGCTTAGGAATTTCACAACTAAACTGAAGGAAAAATACATACTGTAGTAGTAAACCAGGACTGCAAGGGAACCCTGACAGATCTCCATCTCCATTCAGTACAACTGAAGAACTACTTTACAGAATCAACACATATGAACTCTAAAATGCCTTTCTTGGCAAAAGTCAATATGAACAGCCATCTGATCTGCACCGTGCACCACATGGCAAGCTTGTAACAACGTGTTTTTATTAAGTTTATAATTACTTGATCTGCCTTTGCTTTTCCAGCTGCTCCTCAAGCACCTCACGTGCTAGCAGAATATTTCTGTGTGCTGGAATAAACCTCCGAGGGAGCTGCGCACCCACCTTTTCCATCAAGCTGATGCACCACAAACTCATAAAGGTAATAGGATGAAGACACAAAAGAAAATGAGAGAAATTTAAAAAGAAATATTCTATGCTAAAGCATGAAAAGAAAATTTAATGAAGGTAACTTTGTACTCATCTAGCCTCTCTCAAAGAGCATAGCTTATTGTACTCCTGGGGGCTCCGAGAAAGGAGCCCCTTCATGGCATTCAAACAAAATGTCTACTAAAGAGGAAATTTGAAATCACCATGGTAAGCTTTACAACCTTTGTGATAAAACTGACATTCTGACTGAAGGAATCTGAATCACTGATGAGTTTCCAGCTGTGCAGGTATCTGGCATAATCCCACCAGATCAGGACTTACGGCAATTGTCATAAAATATGGGAAAAAAAACAGCAACAAAAAAACAGCATGCAATACAAAAGATAGTGCCATTAGATGGCCAGAAGTATCCAGGACTTAATTTTATTCCTCATTAAAATGCTGGCACCTATCAAAAGTATCTGGTTTTACTTGTGTAACCCTTGGCATCTAAGGCTACCTGTGTACTACTAAACAAAACAGACCAGAGATGATCTTCTAGTTCCAAGGCCAAGCAGCATGATACAACACAACCTACATCTCTTAAGTGTAAAATCTTGCCTTCTCCTCCAAACAAGCAGTTCAGCACATCTATATCCAAACTGCAACCTGGGGACGGTCCCCAGCATGTGCTGTTCACCCGATCATGCCTGGTTGTTGGTCAGGGAAGCCAGCTCCAAAGCAAAACTCCATAAATGAATGTGCTACCAATTAGACCCAATGCATCAGCACAGGAGCACATGGGAGACGATGTCCTGACCTGTTTTATTTACTTCTGCGAATGCACCAGAGGTGCCACACTGTAACCAGACCCTAACTGCACTAGGTAGCATGTAAAGAAAAAAAAAAAAAAGGAAAAAAGAGGATGTTTCTGTTCTCAATGTGCTTATAATGCACACAAAGATAAGAAACAACAAATTGATGAAAACAGATGGTGAAACAAAAGGAAACTGAGGCAATCTGTACCCTCGCAACAGGCAGCCACTAAGTGTAACAACAGCTTAATTGTTTTCAAGTGCTTTGTGAGCAATCAAGAGGATTTTAAGAGGGATTTGTGGAAGTTAATCAATTACCGTTGTCTATGTCTAGCAGAAATTCTTTGTAAGAAACACCGAAAACTTGGTGCTTGTTTGAAAAGTTGGTAAGTGAGGGATAGAAGGTGGCATCACGTATTCAGAGAGAAAGTGAACAGGGAATTGGAAACAGCAGGGAAGAAGAAATGGGACATACTTTTGCTTCAACAGCAAAGACATGCGACTTGCACGGGGTAACAGTGATGGGGAAGCCAGTGGCAGGATGAAAGGAGATGATGTGAATCCAGGGTGGGAAACTACTTGCAGCACTGCTTTCAACAGACATCATCAGGGCAAGGTTTCTCTTCTCATGGTGGGGGCATGTGGGGGGGACAGCACACAAAAATAAATGTTGCAGTAGCTGGTAGTCTGCGTAGTAATGGATTTAGCTGAGCAGATAAGACAATAAAGGCCATGTTTGAGGGATTTTGCATAGACTCAGCGAGAGCGAAACGTCAGTCTAGCTGAGAAGACCTAGACAGAAGGTCAGCTCCAAGATGAAGCGTAAGTGACATGTCTGCAACAGCAGCAAGACAGTGGTATTTTCCATCATGACACAAAAAGCTGGTGGTGAATGGGTTATTCTGTAAGACTGCCTCATCCAAAAAGAGCCACTTCCAACAGCATCACTGTTGAGTGAATTTGCAGGACCTGTTTACAGTATAGAAAATAGCTGCAAAACATGTAACAGGGAAAAAAGACAAAAGGGCATATGGTAATGAAGGTCCTTACTGCTGCACTATTATTTTTAGTTTTAAATTAATTTACTCTTTATATTAAATTATTTTTAAAAATTTTCTTCACACATTAAGTAGGTGATGACTTGAAAGTGTATTATGAAACATGTAAAGCACAAACCAAATGGTTACGTTCTTCTAAAAATCATTTGGAAGTAATACCACAGATCTGATTTCTGAATATCTGCAACTGATGTTATGAAGCAGTCCATAATCAAGTTGTGCCCACACAGAGCCCTCAAAATTACCGTGTGGGAAGTGCTGCCAGCAAAAGATCAAGTACTGTAGAGTTGATTCTTGCTTTTATTTACACTTGACTACATAGTGTGACTTTCCCAAAAGGTATAAAAGAAAGAATTTGCCTAATCAATCTGTGATGAAGTGGTGGAAGAGAACCACAGTTGTTTCTGCTCTACAATTCCGAGTGCTAAATATGTGTAGTAATACTAAATAAATGACTTATGCAGAAGTTGGAATACAACTTACTCCGCCTGCTGATATATGTATCTTTTGTGCTTCTAGTGATCAAGGCCAATGCTAATATTGGCCTTGTTATTTTTAGATTCTTTCACCTAGAATCCCAGCACTGAGAAAAACATAGGCAAATGTTTGCCATCCTCTCATTTATTTCATCTCTTAGCCAGCCTTCTTAAAAGCAAATACAAATCTATTTCAAACACCCTGACCTGTGAAATTTAGGGACAGAGTTGAGGAGGAAAGACACATTCCAGCGTATTCACACACACACTGCTTGAAGACACACATTTAATTATGTCTAGAGAATACTAAGCCAAGTTCAGTATGTTGACAAAGACCTGGTTTAACAGTGAAGACAGGCAGACAGTACTATCGACCTTTATGGATGCTTTTTTTCTTTGCCTAGTGAGTGCTTCCCACCTGGTATAACACCTGGTATGTTGGTTCAGCTTTTAGCACAAACAAAGTGGAAACCATTCCTTGTATTGCAACAACTTATTTATTGCATCCAGGGAGGAAAGAGCATCTCTAAGATTAACAGAGAGAATTTATGATCTTAAATCTGGCAAAGAGCATAAATACCAGCAGAACTTCAAGAAGTAAATAATTCCACATTTGCATGTGCAAAGTTATGCACATTCTTAAACCCCTTCTTGGGCTGGGACTTACAACAGGAAAACATTTAGGATGAGGATCAGAAAAAGATTTCCTGGTTGTGAATCCTAATTAGACCAATGAACTAGTTGCCAAGGTAAGTCTTCAGACTCTTAGGACATTATGTTAGGACTAGATCTCTTCAGCCTAGAGAAAGACAATTGCAAGTGAACAGGAGATGGATCTGTGAAATCATCAACGGTGTACAGGAGAGGCAACCAGTGAAGTTTTCTAGCAGTACATTTACAACAAAAAATAATTCGAGCCTTTTCCAAAAAACACATAATGAAAAGCTGGTACTTGCTGCTAGAGGATACTGGGGTTATAATTAAGCACATTTGGGTTCAAATGATAATTATACAGTAACGTAAGCAAAGTCCATCAAGACATCATAAGCAAAAATACATTTGGCTCAGAAAAGCCCCACTCTATTACTTGTTTGAAAGGAAAACAGTATCATTGCATACTTCCTCTATTTTTACAGCATTCCTTAAGTACCCACTCCTAGCTGTTGCCCAAGCTAGGGGACCTCTGATGTGACCTGCTATAACTGCTTATACTCCAAACAGCTTGACAAGCAAGTCGTCAAATGAATACAAGATTCCCATCAAACCCAACAGACAAAATTAGATTGAATACTTTTACTTAAATTGATATGAATTGACTTCTATTATCCCAAACCACTATTCCTTTATAAAATTCCCTTCACTGATGACAAGAACAAAAAAAACCCTTAAAATACAAAGTATACCAACATATTATTATACAAATGTACCTAACACACAGCTGGTCTGTGCAGCTGAAAAGGGAACAACATGTTGGAATTACCCAAATTTAGGATGCACAATTTTTTTTAAGCATAAGGAACAGTTTTTATTGAATACTAGGATACTAAAATAAACAATCACATGGATGATAATGGCACATATTTCAGACTGCTAACAGAGGCATGCATGCCTCTACAGCATAGAAAAGATAACACAGCAACTACAATCTTTAATCAGAAGAAGCTCTAGAAGGAGCAGTTTTAGTTACGTGAAATATACTGTACCTATGTAATGTACCTATATTTTATATATATCTATATATCTATAAAGGACTTCTTAGTCTTGTACTGATCAAAATCAGTTCCTAAGTTTGGCAAATTAAGAGACAAAGAACAATCATCTCAGATATACAGAAGTCTGTCCAACCACTCGGCAGAACAAAAAACAAATTAATTCCACCACAAGAGTCAAATCTACTCAGTCTGAATTGAGCAAACCCCTCCACTTCCATGCATACGTGATCAGCATATCAACGCTTGCATTTCAAGTCTCATAATGTAAATTCAGATCACAAATTATTTTTAGAGTTTGCATGTGGCATCACTTGAGCTCTGTCTCATTGCTCCACCCAAAAAAATATTTAATGAAGACTGGCAAGATTCCACTCAGCTGTTTATGAGCAGAAAAGTCAAAATCACTGTGGCAAACAACACCAGGCAGTGCCATTTCTTACTATTAGGACTTCTGGAGGGCTTTTTGGCACTACGGAAGTTTAGGCTGCAGCAAATAGTTAGGGAATCGCTGCTCTCTTCAGATCTAGCTATAGCTCATGATAAGGTAGGCAGAGTCTTTGGGAGCTTTAATTGATGCTTGGCTGACATTTCTCATAGAAGTGGCTGATGCCAGTGGTTTGCAACCATTGATGTTCCGGGACTACTTGAGTATATCAATTAGCATTACATACTATGTGAAAATACAATATAATATTTCTGATTTTTAAAGGAAAAAATAATTTTGAGACAGTCTGAAACCTGCTTTGACATGAAGGTGGCAAAAAAAAATACAGTTTTATCCACTTCAATGGACATTTTATCCATTTTCATTTTATTCCTGTCCCTATGTTAAATTTTCCACAGTACTGTTACATCACTGTATGTGTAAAGCAAGCGTGCGCATGCGCGTGCACACACACACACAATACAGACAAACCTAAAAAAAGACCAAATGCCCAAATGAGCAGCATAAACCAAATACACAACAGCCTACCACAGTATAGATTTATTGCTGCCACTTATTTCCCAAGAGCTATACAACTCACTTCAGGCTTCGTAAACGCCTGAGTAATATGATCATCCCAAAATCGTGGTAATAAAATCTTCACAGCACCTTACACCACCTACACTAAAAAAACAGCTTTTCCTTTATATAGGTGCTATATAATGTGTTCTAATAAAGAGACACGTTTCTCATCTATAGCAAAGGTCAACTACTGCACTCAATGCAAAGCACCACAAGACACTAATGCGTGGCACATTATTATCCAAATATTACTCTCTAGAGCAATATATATTTAACTATTTTCTGCAGCCATAAGAAGCCCAAAGACCACAAAAATAAGAGATATTATGAGTAGAAGTAGCATACAGAAAAAGCAATCAACAGTTAAACACTTCAAGCATCACTGCTCCCGTGGGTGATGATTACTTGAGGGAACTGAAGGTTGCAATCTTAAGAGATAGTAGAATAAATGCCAATTTTTCATTTGGGCATGAAGTTATTTAACAAAAAAGGCTTGGATTCACTCTGATAAGCCAGAAAGGCTACGTGCACTTCCTTAGGTCTTGCATGGGGCTGTGGTGAGCCACCGTTTTCATAAAATATAATCAGCTGAGCTTCAACAACAATAATGTGTTAGTAAGCACACACAAAGAGTAATAATCACCGTGCGAACATGCTGATAATAAGTGGGTACTGGACCTTGCTATAATATATCTTAGTTTTAATGCACTCATACAATGTGTTATAGAAATATTAGAACGTAATGCCCTCGACATCCCTTTTAGCATCCTAGTAGGGAAAATGTACCTCTCACCATGAACAAATCATGAACTGAACTCAGAGAGATGAGTTATAAAGCACAACATTCATGTTTTTTTCATTATTTTCATTATTTTTCATTATATTTAATGTCATAATTTTTCACTGCCTACTGGTGGATGCTTTCCTGAGACTGTTATAAGACATGATGGCACCTGGAAAGCAGTTTAACACCAGAAAGTAGAGGGTATTGCAGGGAAACATCATTACCAACTCACAAAGAACTTACAAAGCTCTCTCCTTACACATTTGCCGTGTACTGGCAGCATTAATTAGACACTGGGTTATTTAATGGAACTTCAGTCTGATCCTAGAAAGTCATTCAGATGCCTCGTATTTTATAACCTGATCAGATATGATTTTTAAGTTGCTATTTTTTTGTAAAGGTCTTCAGGCAGTTTGGTAGTAGAATGCTTTTAAGTTAAAGTATCTCAACTTCGACAAACTTTAGATGAACCACTAAAATTTTTCCCAGTTAGGTCATGCCCCTTGATTTCAACTGGTTCTCACTAAAGTTTTACTGCTAATTGCTGCCAACTGAAGAATTCAACTTCCTCCTGCTGTGGCACATCTCATTACAAAGGCTGGTACTAGGCTAAGAGAAAGAAAATAATAATTCTTGCCATCTACAGATGAAAACTGGTGATCTTTGCCATCACGCGGCATTTTTGGGTTTGGTTTTTAAGGGGTCTAAATTATAATACAGTCTGAAATAACCCTTACAGGAGAACAGTAACAATTTAGGACAAAATACCTCAGTGACAGAAATTGTAACAGAAACAGCATTTTTTTCTAAAGACCCTTCCTCCTCCTCCTCCAAGTATCACTTCTGCAAGTAGGTAAAATTTAAATGACCTCTTCCATTTCATGGCGCAAACAAAGGTCTCCTTTGGGGGTACTGCCTATATAAACCAGCAGGATTTTATCATGTTCATCCTACTTTGTGGGAAAGGTAAGTCCACTTTAAAGCTAATGTGGTAGCGAGTGCAAGCACCCTACCAAAGCTACAGAGAGCCGGGAGAGACAATAATGAACATAATTATAGTTAAGTTATTGTTTGGTCTACTTACGGCCCTATTTTATAATGCTACTGCCAGCAGAGCTATTTTATGTGATGTCTTTTTCATGCAGCAACCTATTAATAAATCAAAGCAAAAGCAATACTAGGCAGTTTCTTCTGCAGCCTGGTTGACAATAAAAGTTAACACTGAACCCTGGCTGTTATCAATCTTCATAAATGTGTCCATGATATAGCAAGTCTGTTCCATATTACACCAAGCCTGTTACTAATACATGCACAGGAGCAACCCAGTGGCTTAATGGATCTCCTAAATGGCTTGAAACTGGGACCCACGTTAAGTGGCAAGGAAAGTTTTAAAGAAATAACTGCTTTTTCTCATGTCTTTCAATATATGATAAAGTGATTACAGTGGGTCTAGCTTGAGAAATGTATATTGTACTACAATAGGCATCTTCACACAGAAAACAGAGACCCCGGAAAATGCGTATCATGTTCAAGAAACTACAGTAGGAAGTGCAAATTACCAGTATTTCAGTAGTTCCTTTTAGCAGAGTTCCATGTGACTAAGCATTTTTATATTCAAGCACTGAACTCAAAATCTGAGAGAATTAACAAACTTAATTCAGTAGTACATGCATCCTCTTTATAGGAGAAGAAAGGGGAATGCTTGATCTGTATTAATTTGGGTATTATATGAAAACAATCAGTTTATAATGCACATGCAGAGCAAGAGGGAGATGGTGAAGTTTGACCTTCACACATCTGTACTGCAAGGATCCAAAAAGCAGCAATGATGTTATCTGCCTAAACATGAGGTTAACCAGGCACTGAGGAACTTGAAGACAACTTCTGCCCCATGCAGAATCATGCTATGCAACTGGAGAGGAGTAACGAGCCTCCAGGTTTCAAACCAAGAGAAACTGGGATAGAGCCATTACATAGATTAGATTTATCCTTAATCAATTATCTTGAAAAGCCACCAAAACCTGTGTAGACTGTCCAGAAAAATATCTGCAATTTCTCTACCTAAAGGAGCCAAAATGTTTAGTAGAAAAGAGCTGGCAAACTGGATTAATTTGACACTGAATTTATTGATAAAGAGCTTGTTTTTAAAATCATGTTTGACTGCATCTTTTTGAGAGGGTTACAACAACTTTTTGGCCAAACTACAGCGTCTAGTCAAGGCAAAGAGAAAAGAATGTATGCGATGGAAGAAAAGGGACTGCATTTCATCAGCCCATGCAAGAGCAAGATTTCCCTAACAGTAAAGCAGTGTAGACAGAGAGGTAGTCTGTTACACATGGATCTATAAAGTTTGTCTCGCAAAACCTTTCGATCCTGATCTTCTTTCGCTTCCAGTAATGCATACGGCACAGTGCAGCATTTGCTACAGAATATTATCTGTCTTAACAGACCCTTGACAGGGGAGTCCATCTTTATAAAGTTTATAGCCACAGACATGGCACTCAGGTGGTCTCCGCAAAGATACACATATTAGTTTTATCTATTTTGTTCAGTTCCTTTCCCCAGGCTTAAATGTGTGCTTTAAATGTTTCAGGGCTATACATTGATTTTATATTGCAGGCAGATGAATGGAAAATGAGGACAGTGAGAGACAGTGCATCTTTATGATTTTTTAAAAAAAACATTTTTTTCCAGTTTCAGTTATAGATCCTCTATAGAGACACATAGCATGTGAACTGACAAAACCCACTAACACTTAAATGCTCCATAAACAGTAATGACGAAAAATGGGGAGAAAAGTCAGCTTTGTGTCTCCTTATGTTCTTTTAGGGTTAGAAGGCTGTCTGCTTTTCATGCTTCTAAGTGTGCAGCATGGAACATAAATATCAGGTCACATCTATAAAAGCCAAAATGTTTTAAAATGCTAACACAAAAAATATTTAGGAAATCCCCTCTTTAAAAATGGCAGGAAAAGAGTTTTGATTTGCTTAAGAATGAAGCTCATGTTTAAGGTAATCTCAGAACACATCTATCAGATACTGTAAAAGCCTTCAAAAAATTGGTTAGGACATTTCATGACAAATATATGCATTTGCTCCTATAGACGTCAGGACTCATGCTTTAAAAATGCTGCGATAACCACTGAAAGAATCAAAAAGCACATTCAGAAAATAATGTAGCATTTTGCATTAAGGAATACTGAGAATAACAGGGAAAAATTTACAGAAAATATGGGCAAAATATCAGGGAAAAAAAATCCTGTAAAGGACATGCAATAAATAACAGCATAGTATTCCAAGGCAAATAAAACAAAACTTGAATTTTCTGCTAGAGAGACAGACTATCTTGTTGAACCTGAGTACTTCCAACTAACTCATAGCTCCATGGCTAACATGGCAGACTAACACAACATTAAATGTCTAAAGGCAATGGGCTCATTTTCTACGAGCCGTTAGATGTAGTGTCCTGTTACAATTAGGATTTTGCAGTCTATGGATCAGTTTCAGTCTCCTACAAGAAAGGTGTAATACTCTGTGCAAAGTTTGTGTACAGTCATACTAGTTGGTCTGTGCATAGCTGCAGATCCACCTCCTGATCAATTAATTGACTTATACAGCTGTGTTTGCAGATTCTCACTGGAAACCTTGCTGGAAATTTCAAAACAGAAGGAGAAAGAATTTCTTTTTCAAGACTTGTAACTTCTGGAAAATAATTTCAAAATGGTCATATTTACAAAAGGCAGCTACTGTCTAGAAATCAGTTATCAAAATGTCAAATTTTCTTTGATCAAAGGAGAATAACTGATAAACTATGTAAGTTTGGGGACAGAAAGAAGTAATGCTTATGAGAGTAGGATTCAGGCTGCTTCCCTGTTTAAAGCCTTATGAAAATGTATGTATTGGTGCTCTGGTCAACTCCTAGAGAACAGAACTGCTTAAGAAACAAAACTGTATTTTTAAAAAACAAAATTGTCTTACGCTGGAAGTGCTACTGGTGGGATGAACAAAGAATGCCAAAATAGCACTGCTTGATTCTGGTCAAGACAGAAAACAAAAGTTTGGGAACCGTTATAAACTCTTACCTGTAAATGAGACCCAAACCAATCAGGTCACTGACAAAAATCTATACTGTGTTAGGAAGAAGGGCCTATAAAGTTTGTGTAAAAAATGGCAGTCATTAATCACTTAATTCTGGATCACATGATTTGGCACAGATTACCCCACTGACCTCAGTCAAGTCCCCCAACCTTCAGGGATAACTGCACACGCTTATGTCACATCTACACTGGCCCTTTCATTATTTTTATTACAGTAGCACACAGATGGACCAATTAAAGATAAATTTACATTAGGCAAGCAATTTGTTAGGCATTCTAATACATAAAAAAGCATAAATTCTAGGCAGACCTATGAAGGCTTCTCCACGATCCAACATCCATGCAGCATACGTGTTGCCAACTGCCTGCTGCACAATTTTGCTCTATTCAACAAAAAATTAGAGTTAATCAAGTGCAACCTGGCACAATTTTATTTGTTTGAGTCTGCGAGCAGCACAGAATGACAGCAAAGAAATGAACTTCCTCCTTTATCAACACAGAGGAGTGACACCCGCGACATGATAATCCCATGTCACCTCCCAGGCACCACCTTCCCAGATGCCAACAACTGGAGCAGCCCCTTCTCCAGATGTTGCCAGATGCAGCTCTGCATTCTGCATTGCCAACATCTGCAATGTGCTGAGACACAAACATGTGAGGACCAGCATAAAATAAATGCAATCTGGTTCTGGTACCAGCAGCATTTCTGTTTGGATGTTTTGAGAATAAGGTCTTGATTTTAAAAATGTAAATGAAACAGCAACAGCTTGCTGGGTGAGTGTTGGAAGATATGGAAATGCTTGTTGAACACCCCAGGCCTGACCAACACCTTGTGCTGAAACCCTGACCGCTAACCAAGGTCCAAATCTGATTGAGATTCATCTCAATTTAGACTGCCCTAAGCAAACAGAAAGATAAAAAGTAATACTGGGAGACAAACTGCAAAAAAAGTGCAGCTCTGCTCAGAGCAGAGGCTATTAGAGAATACCTGTTCTCCACATGCCTAACATCTTACCCATTTCCCATAGCAGAAAAAATAAATTAAATGTTTTTTAATATCGGTTAGCCTTTTTATACTATTTGACCTTTTAGCCACAGAGTAAGGTAGGTGCAATATAACCTGCCAGATGCCAGAGTTTTCAAGTCCAGTAATAATTTTGACTCCCAGCAATTAAAAGTTTTACTTTTGAACTAATCTCATGGGAACTAGGAGGCAACAACACAGCTTAACCACTTTAGAAGACATCTTAATACTATTTTTACAAACCTTATTTTCTGAGTATGACAGCACTTTGCAACAAAGCATACAATTTGATATTATTCCCCAAAATGTTTAATGTATACTTTGGCTTCACAACTGTGATTTCACTTAGTTGGAGTCTAAGCAGAATACTGCAGTCTATTTTTTCCCCCGGATTTAGCCCAACACTAGTGGAAGGGGTTGGGGGGGGGAAGGAAGAACTGGTTAATTACAAGCAGCAGCAAATGAGCTGTGATGGAGGTGTTATGAATGTAAATCAGCGATGCCTGATGCAGCAACAGCAGCATCTGTGCATGCAGCTTCCAAAGTAATAAGATCATGCTGATGTACTGGCATCCTGCTTTGATCATTTCATCTTGTTCAAGAGCTCTGATGGGAAAACAAAGGTCGGTGGCACTGACCTCCCTTCCCGCAGCTTGCACATGCACAAATATTAGCGACTGATCAAGGACTGCTTTTTTTCCAGCCCATGATTTCAGAACGGATAGTTACATAGTCGGGGGCCCTAACTAAATAGCACAAGCTCCTGCAATATGAAGTGTCATGTTCTAACATGTAGAGGTAATTGGCAACTTATTCTTCACCCTGTAACCAGAAACAGGTGTATGCTTCCTTAAAAAGTCATACCATCAACTCTACAAAACATGCTCCCTTCCAGAAAGAGAGGTTTGTTGCTGTGCGCTCTGAGGTGGGGGCTGTGAAATTTGTAGGCTTTGATCCTACAGATGGCTTGGCCTCATAAAAAATATCCCCAGAAAAGGTATTTGTCTCAGCAACAGAAGATTACAAAATACAGAACAAATTAATAATAAAGGGAAGAGACTGTGGGTTTTAACCTTTCTTGGTTTAATACTGTAATTGGGAAATCATTTACTCGTGTTTATACAAAATCCCAACAAAGGATGCTTAACGTATTAAAACAAGAGGCTTTAGTCCTTGAAAGGGAGCACAAAGCCAGATGTACCGCTGCAAAGCGTTACATGCCAACTATGCTGTGAAGAGTCAGTCCTCGCTGGTTGTGAGTGGCTCATGAAACTGCAGCCAGCAGCAAGAACTGTCCTTAATGAGTGCATCCATCAATTTTCAGGGGACTTGGTTGATTACCAGCACAGAAAACTAGGGAACACGCCAATTTAACTGTTGGCCACTGATGCGTGAAGGAAGAGTTTCACTCACTTGCTTTCATAAGGAAGTCTATAAAATTACTTAAGCGTTTCTGTGTAAGCAAATATAGAAAACCTATGGTGTACCTGAAACACGAGCACATGCTTCCCCCCCTTCAAACACACCAACCAGACTCACCTGAAGATTAAAGGGACATTTGGATAAAGGCATGTTTGCCCACGTGGTTGTCCTACTATAACAGCATCCTACAAAAACTATCCTACTATACCTATCCTATCTTCTAGAAAATCTTTCATTATTTTAAGTACTAATTCGTATCAAACAGAAAAATTCCTAGTTGTGATCTTGTGCTTACTAAAATTAAAGATTGCTTTCTCCATTCCAGACTGTAAAAGTATCTAACCGTGTGAAAAACTGGTGATAGCCTAAGGGGAGCTTTAATGAATGTACCCACTATTTCTAGAAAGGAAACAAAAGGCAAAACAGGATGATGGCAAACATGGGAAGAAGTGCCTTAGCCCTCTTAATTAACGTGCTATGTACATTTTGAATAATGCATTTTAAAAGTTAATAGAACTCTCAAAAAACACATTCAATGTTTCAAACCTATCTCATGACCAAATAAGCACATTTAAAGTTCACATTACAGCTCAAATATTTCAATGAAAACACACATCCCCATGCAGACTCATGATTCTGGGCTTAACAGAAAAACACACAGATATTATGCCAGAATCCCCTGCTCCCACTTCATTCAGAATGAATCTGCATCTAGCTAAAAAGTGCACAATTAATATTTCATCCAGCTCTGTCGAGTACTCTCATTCCTAATGCACTGTATTGATCAAAGGAAGAATGTTAAATATCTATGTTGCTGCAGGGAAAACTAAAGTTGTCATTTATGAAGTGATCATCATTTCATAGGTAAATATAGTGAATAAAGGATTTATAGAATTTTGATATTCTAAAGCTGTTCAAAGGATATGCTCTTATATACGTTTATAGGTTGCAGAGAAACTGAGACAGGGGTAAGTACTGACCACCAAAGTCCCTTCATCAAGCTAAGCTGGTGAAGAAATAGGCAACTCTATCTGAAAGGCAGAAATATGTAGCTGTTGCTTTGTTGCTCTGATGCAAAGGCATGCACAAGGCATGCGTGGTGTAAAGGGTTTCACCAGCTGAGGGAATGCTGCATCAGAGCAAGATCACTTATACAAAGTAGTAGTAGAAAGTCGAACGTGTTGCTTGAATGAGCTCTGCCACAGCAGCCCTCGAGTAAGGTAGAGTACTTGGTACAGGACCAAGTTATGTTGCATATCAAAATCCTTAGATTTCAATTTATATATAGATAGAAAGCTTTGTCTTGAATGGGCACAAACCAAGTCATGGGGGCTGTCAATGGATTTCACATCACCAGATCTTCAAACTGCCTGGCACCCTTTCCGTATAAGTATGACCCAGTGTGGTACACCTGTGTGTTGCACCCACTGGGCATACACAGTGTTTTAAAGCTTTTCAGTTTATTTAGATTCCAATTAGGGCACCCTGGCCAATAACAATGTTTGCTGAAAGTGTGTATTACTTGAGTTTAAAAGATACTATTTGGTAGAGCACCAAGTACTGGCGGAAAGGAGTGAGCAAAGAAAACAGATTCTGTTTTATTCCTTTAGCGCTCAAAAGGAACAGAATTTTGGATGTACAAGATAAATAAGAGAGACCCAAAAGATTTGTAGTCTCTTTCTCAGTTTCTATTCCCATCTGAAGCAGTTCTACATGTTATGAACCTGGACTGGTTTAAACCTAAGAGGGGTGACAGTATCACACCCACTCTGCAAAACACCATTTACACTTTGCTCATTAAGTGTAATGCCATTAGATATCAGACAAGTGCACTGCTTAAATCCATGTAAGCAACTCTCACAGCTATGCCAGCCTCTGCACAGTGTCAACACAGCTGTGTGTGCAGCTACACAGTGAAGCAGCCTTGGGGAACCAAAAGGGGATGGGGTGGAAGAGTAGAAAGAAAGAGAAATAAGACTCCTCAGGTACCTCTGCTGCTAAAGAAAAGCTCCATGGTTTAAGCTGAGTTGATGGTATTTAATGCCATGCACTTCTTCCAGCTTAACTTCCAAATGTACCAGTCTTAGGCTCACCTTTACGCAGGATATTGTGGGTAACTTGGGACCATCATCCCCAGCTGTAACATGTGAAGAAAGAATTCAAGAATACTACCAGCAACAGTATCATCAGGGCAAACAGTACGGAAAGGATTGTTTCATCACAAAGCACTACATACATGTGCTATATTTGTAAGAGAAAAGATTAATTCAGGATGTTTCTATTTAGAGCCCATTGTCTTTGGCTGAGCAAAGAGAGCTCGAATAGAAGGCAAGCCTGCAGCAACTAATGCTAATTAAGGTAGCAAAAGGAACTGCTAGAAAACTGAAAGTTTCTCACCAGTGGATCTGCACAAGCAAAAACGAAGCAGGATATCTCCAACATGGATATCTATGTTAACAGTAGTATGTAAGTACAACATGGTAGTTACTGAAGCTATTTGCATTAAGGAACAATCAATATTCCTAATTTACAGATAGTGCAGAAGAGTCCCTTAAAATTCACAGTATGTGCCCAACACCAAAAAGGTAATGAGAACAGTGAAATAAACCCACACTTCCATGGTCTCAGCCCAATGTTGTCATTAAAAAGCTTATTTTCTCTCTATACTGCTTTCCCCCCCGTCCCAATATCCAGAAAATTGACATCACTGCTTTGTGAGACAATTATATCTGAAGATCAAAGTGTCACTGTTATTCATTTAATGTGGCTTCATTACAGACCTTCTCAGCTTCACTTCCCAGTTGAAAAGAATATTAGCTAAAACATGACTTAAAGGAAGCACTCCTTATGGTTCTATGTATTTACAGATAAACATCAAACATAACTGTGCTTTAAATTTTATTTTCAGTAAACATTAATAAACAAAGCTTCATGATACAGAAGTCACCAATTAAAGAAAGACAAGATATTGATGTTTTGTCATTTATTCCTGTTCACTCTACCCTGAATCAACCCCCCTGCTGAACATATATTCAAAGTTGTAATAGCCTGTTGCCTGGCTAGCACCAAGCTCTTACTTCCATCAGCGATCAGAGCAATGGAAATGATTAAGGATCGCGTGAAACATATTGATTTGGTTTGTAAAACTGTTTTTAAAATGTCTCAAATGTGTGAAGATCGTAGTGTGTGAAGCAGCCTGACCAAATGCCAACCTTTCTGTGTTTAATCAAGTGAGCACCTTCAGTTCCCAAGAGGCATTCCTCCTGATGCAAGGTTCGTATCAAGAGTCTCATAGTAAGGGAATAAAACCACCAAAAGCTGTAATTCAGAATAAACACTCGAGCTACTAGATCATGCAAAGAATCCTCCACTATTAAAACCGGTAGCACTGGATAATTTCATCCAGGAGTCTATCAACATAAAAACACATATAAACCCTGTGCTGTGATGCACAAGATCCAGAATTTGGCTTTGTTGTGATCCCCAAAGAGGACCTCAATCTTCTATCAATCTGGCCAGCTGGGGACTATGTTTTTGCCAAGAACCCAGCAGCAAGAAGCAACTCCATGTTGTCTATGAGACAGCAGTGGAGCAGGAGAAGAACGGCAAAATATTTTGTAAAAAGCACTAGTGCACAGCTATGAAGTCTATTACCTACCAGAAGGAATCAAAACCCACAGAAGATAAAGTTAAAACATTTATTTTAGGCAGAAAATACCCTATCCACTTACTCTATTCCTAAATGAATAATCAAGATGTTACTTGGCTCTAGATACCACAGGGGAATAAAATGTCACCACCACAGCTGCCGAATTTCCCGCTACCCGCCCTTCAAATTAAGGAAAAAACCCACCACACAAATGTACAATTTGATTAGTAAAAGTTCAAATCTTTGCCCAAAGCCTGACTCTTCCTGTAATATTGCATTCTTTTCTTCTTGTGTAAACTTCTCATTATAACAGAGACATCTTCATAATATAATAATTCTGGTTATAATGTAACTGCGGGTAACATAACTCCTACATTAGAAAAGGCAGCATGCTCTAGTAATGTTGTTTTAATGTAATTTGCGTACTGCAGGAACTGACTGAACCTGGTCATTTAGGATTTGATCAATGTGAATTAGTGTCTTAAAGAGATGAACCATTTGATAATTCAGAATTTGATCAATGTGAATCAGGACCTCACGGAGATAAAACATTTATCATGAACATTTGGAATATCAGTCTAATCCAGGCAGCAGTGGAGAAGGTAATAAGCAGGCATCAATAAGGGCTGCAGACAAAGTACAGAAGACCTGCCAGTTCTCTAATACAAGACTATATGGGATATTTGGTTTTTTCCCTTTTAATGGGGCAAATTATCCCTGAAGACCGATGAAGCCACAGCTGATGTAATTTCAGGGACTAAACAGAGGAAGGAAAAAGAAAATCCAGGAAATATTTAAGTAATTATCCACCTCTCTCAGCTCTTGAAGGAGATGTAGCTTAAAAAGTTGAAGAAATGCAAGTTATCTCAATAAAACTTGGTAACTAATTCGAGACACCTTTTAGATAAAGTGAGACTATTTCGTAATAATACCACAATTAGATCTATTAATCTTGCACTTAGAACCTGAAATCACACTGACATGCAGCACATCGGTTTATGCATTAACAAAATTTAGCAGTTCAACCTTATTTAATTCTTCTTTTACAGCCAATTAAACAAGCTCTTTAAACACCATTGCTTGAAACTCTGTCCTCAATCTGTACATGCAATTAAACTGAACATGAGAAGTGCCTGGTGACACCAAAAGAGCATCATCTTTAGGTTTCACTAAATCATTCATAATTTATCCATCAAGTTACATACAAAAGGCAGGGATAAAATAACACCTGCTGAATTCAAACCTTCAGTAAAAAGACATGGGATTTAAAAGGATTGTACGTAAGGAAAACTTAAATTATAAAGTAATAGTGATATTTCATGCACTTTATCAAATCTACTACAATTTACGTACATACTTCAGGTACCTTTTTCTTTTCATGTTTTCCTTTTGTGTTTTTTTTAAGGCAATGGACCAAAACTGGTTCCACTAATCAAAAAGCTCCAAATAACTTTTCAGGAAATTTGGCTTGAAGTGCAAAAGAAACAGCAATTTCAGTAATGCCGTTACAGCAAGACTAGTCAAATAGGTGATTTCTACTTATACCTTTAATCTCTAGAAAATCAAGAAAAGACCAGTCTCATTGAGTGTGAGGAATCTCTAATTCCCTCTCTAAATCCCTCTAGAGTAAATATTTTTTGGTTTATGCAGGTAGACTGAAACATCCTTCAAAACGGTTTTCTTGAAATTCTTAGATATTGCCTGATGCGAAGAACTAGCCCCTCCTATATCTACTGGCTTCATTTATGCAAGAATGAACCCAAAACCATTTGATTTACTTAGAAAATAATTTATATATTAGGGGGGAAAATCAAACCCAAAGCCATTTCCCACATCTGGCCACAATAACCACCTTAGATAGTTGATAGAGCTATCAACTAGTGCTTCAAATCACAACAAAAGCTTGTTTTGGAATAATGAAATGAGATTAGAAAATAATTAGATTTCAAAAGCTGAAAATACCCCACTATAACAGAGGAAGGAAAGATACCCCCTTGATGGGAATCTTATTACAGATGAAAAAAATGATAATGAATAACAGCACACCAAGCTTCCCATACATAATGGGAAACCCTCCAAATCATGCTTAAATCAGACCTTTAGTCAACGGTCATCCTGTCCCTCCTCTTTAAAGGACAGATGAATTCAGTTCTCAATATACCCTGCACCATTAACCAACACAAAGACTTCATATATACTCTAAAAAATATTTAACAACTCATGATACTAAGAGATAAAATGATTTTTATCTTACAGTTAGGAACTTTATTTATAGCATTATCAGTAGCTCAAAAAGGCCATTTATCTTCTTGCTCACCAAAAAAACCCCCACCCAAACGCAAACCAAAAGAAAATCCCTCCACAAATCTAAAAATTGTCACAGAATAATTCATTTTATACAGTATTTCTTAGTTACTGCTGAGACTAAAAGGTTGTAAAAAGTTCTCCCTGTATCCTTACTAAAATGATAAATTGAACCTTCTGCTTAATGGATGAACCAGCAGAAAGGGAAGAGTCCAAGGCTAAGGGTCAGAGTCACTTTGATCCATCAATTACTATATCTTCATTTAACTATCCTCAGGACTAATAAAAATTATTTAATTTGACCTTCACTGTTAAGGGCAAAGTGAAGTTGCTAATTTAAATCCTTTCACATCATGCAAGCACAGGATGAATACTATTGTAATGCAAGGCTGGAACTACGTTTTTGGTGCTCCATTAGAGAAAAAATGTTAAGAAATAAATTGTTAGAATATTTCATGTATCTTATCAAATACAAATTAATTAGTATACTACTAACTGCACATCCAATTTCTATACAGCTTATGGTTGCTACGCACTGGCTTCCAAATTCTTCAGAATTCTCTCATTTCAATAACCAGCACAGACTGATAAGATCTATGATAGGGGGAAGGGAATTATTGTACATTTTTACGTGGATAAGAACTCACCTAGCTGCCAGACTCAAAAATAACCGTAGAGAAGACTTACTTGAACCGAGCTGACACTTCATCGGCAGCTTTTTGGTATTGCTCCGTGGTAACTTTGTAGAACTGGGCACTCTGGAAAATTGAAAAAATAAAAAATACAGATTTCATATAAAAAAACCTATATGCATGCTAATATCTAGTAAATAAAGTTAATTTGGGTATTTTATCCATTTAAGTTGCTCCAAAAATCCCCCAAACCTAACCCTTAAATCAAGTATTCTACAAAGTTTCAAAGATGACTCTTTTTTTGGGTGTTTTTTTATACAAAGTGTGTCCTCTTGGTTCTAGAAGGTTATGCAAAAGAGATGGCTCTTAGGGAGGAAACTATAAAGAGACACGAGGAAAGAAGCATATATTTAGCACTAGGTGCTGCTGGAGCCTTTGAAGTTTCTCCATTAGGAAAAAAAAAATAAAATACTGAAACTTTATTTTTTTGCCTGTCCCTGTTTGTGTTACTTACACATATATCCCCATCTAGTCTGCAAGTGATACTCAAGTCAAGCTTCAAAGTTGCACAATAAATTAACTGTGGCTTGACTTTCTCTTTTGCTCTTTGCCTTGATAATGTCTCTCACAGCGAGTTATTTTAATATTCCAAACTTCCAGGTTGCTTCAATCAGTTGCTACTTTTAATTTTTAAAATCAGGCAGCTTCAGAACATATTTTCATCTCCCCTAAACCCAGGAATGCCTTTCATTCAGTTCCACCAAATCATTAATTTCCAAAATGCAGGCAAGACAAGACTGAATCATCAAGCAATACAGCTTTTCTATACTTAAAAATGGCAGAGTTTCTCAGTGGGACGTAGGATATTCAAAGACAAATCACTATAATGTTGTGATGCTTCAAGTCTAGATAATATATACTTGGTATTTTTCAAGAGGTTTTTATAGCTTTAGCACAGTTGGACTTAAGATGTAATAACTAAGGCACCTGGTTTCACAGTTGGAGAAATAAATAAAAGTTAAAGCAGTTCAAAACTTCTCTTAAACCATTTTTCTCTGAATGGTGGGGCAAACAGGTCACGAAGAGGTATAAAGGTTTTGTTGGCATTTGCAAGAACCCTTCCGTAGCTTTGCAGCTCTTGAGTCATCTGGCATCCCAGGGAGTCATGTTAACATGGCAACAAAACTCTTACAATCATACACTGCATGATTACACAGAAAACATTCCAAATCCTTACTTTAACGATCTACCTATTTATACCATGGTTTAAACTTATTCATGCCACAACACTGATTTTGCCTCTTTAAAACATTTAACATACATGGATGGCACAACGCAATCCATGGAAAGCATCATTCCAATTTTATTTTGGGTAAAGTAAGCAGGGTTTTTTATTTATTTAAGACACTGACATATGAAAAAGCAATATGTTGGGGGGGGTAAAAATTACAAACCCTGTAACTGGAGAGATCGCTCTTTTGTAAAAGTCGAAGATGAAACAGTCTTCTTGATCACTGGGTTAGTAAACATGTCCTCAGCAACATACATCTGTGTAAAATTACGTTATAAGGAATGCAAGCAAAACAGCCTACCACAGCAAAAACACATGATGGAAACTCGGAAAGAGGCAGCGCTATCTACAAAAATAAAAGGAAAAAATGTTTTTCCTTTCCATTTGAGGTTTTCATCTTCCAAGGTTCTTCCTTGTGAATTATAAACTTGAAATGTGCAGAAATCACTGAAAAAGAATACCAACTCCGGACATGGGTAAAACTGTGTTGCAAGTCTAATATTTTACCACAAATTATAACAAATTGTGTAACATCCACTGCAGTCAAAGGTCATGCACAGATCACAAGGAGCATGGTGGTCTACTGCAGTCTTGCTTCTGAGATTCAGACCTAATAATTCTTTTGTACTGGAATCAAGGTTTCCATGCATATAACTTGGGGTCATTTATTTTTCCATAAATCATCGTTGGCCAGTAAGAAAATGAAAATGAAATCCTCCTCACACCAGTGACCCCCTTGCATTTAGCAATCTCAGCTGCCCAATGACAGTCACATCCAGGTTCCTTGGACGTAGATGAAATCAATAGATATGCCATTAGACAGCACGCTGACTATGGTGTGAGTGCGGACAGGTCACCATTCGAGATGATGAATAGCTCTCTATCACCCCACAGTCCCCTACGATGCTAACATTTACTATAATCTTATTTGGGCTGCGATTTATCTTTCTTTTGCCTGATCAATAAAGATGAACACAACAGTTGTAAGGATCGATTGCAATTTTTTATCATTTTCAAGCATGAAGGAGCATTTCTGACACAAAAACAATATTCTGAGTGTACTTGTTCTACTTTTTAATTGTAGTTCAAGTGATCAAGTGAGCTGCTATGTATGCCAAAGAATTTTAATCCTACAGTAGACTCAAGCTATCAAGAAATCATATTATGTTAGATAAAGTGTGCCTCGTTTCTTGGATCAGATCTTCCTTTGAAATTCACTCAGGTACTCCTTTAGAGATATACTCTCTATAATCCAGAAATCAAGTTTCTTTTTAGAAGTCCTCCCTAATCCTCAAGGTCAGAGTGCAGGGGTCATTTCTCTAAGTACAGAAAAAAATGGTGCTATAACATAGCACTGTTGACATAAATAATATCCTCAGTCTTCAGATAAATACATATATGTATCTATGTTGGATATATAGTCTGCATAATCATGTACTGTTCGATTCGAAGTGGAGGAAAAAAGCTAAAGTCCAATTTTCACGTTAGCAGCAGTGGCAAACTATCAGAGAGCAACTCTGCGGATCTTCATGAGTTCCAGCAGATATTCCAAATGCAACCCTTTTCTCCCCAAAGCATGCACGGGTGGGGAGGGCAGAGGGAAGGGAACAGAAGTGCAACACCACCTACCATTCTGCATCAAGCACCGTGTGCATGAACATACAAAGCTCAGTTATGTTTATTACATTCCAGATATATATACTCCCTATATATTCCTGGGGTTCTTTTAACTAAATAAGCCACTAAAATGCTAGCAAATATTAAACGAAGTTCCCATGTCTCTTTGATTTAGTTCCCTTGGGCACATGCATTATGAAAGGGTCTTCACTTACAGAGTTAAACAGCATCCTCCCCTCTTTAAAGTCGTCTTTGTTGCTGTATAACAAAATGATGGTTTTCTGTAGACCTTTACAGTCTCCTTTGTTGGAAGAAGTATGAAAGTGCAGGAAGTGTGTTATGAAAGACGCTAAAAAATCCCAAGAGGGAACAGAGCTGTCAGCATTACGGCAATTAATCATCATCCCAGATTATGTAGAAGATGCTATTTTTGTCTCTGTTACAGAGTTCTTGCACAACGTGGGCATGTTGCTTGACTTCCAATATCAAAATAAAGCAGAGGATTTGGTTTGTGATGACTAAACCTTAGCTTCTTCAAAGTCAAGCACCTCATCTAAACTGATCACTGAGGTGTGCTCCAGCATCACAGGGGTTGTTGGCCGGTAGATCCCACCCGTCTCAGAATGACATGAACTCTGATTACTCTGATTACTCTGACATGAGTTCTGAGGGAACCGACAGGCAAAGTGGCTAAGCCACTATCCATCATACTTGAGAAGTTGTGGCAGTCCAGTGAAGTTCCCACGGACTGGAAAAGGGGAAACATAACCCCCACGTTTAAAAACGGAAATAAGAAAGACATGGGGAACTACAAGCCAGTCAGTCTCACCTCTGTTCCTGGCAAGATCATGGAGCAGATCCTCCTGGAAACTATGCTAAGGCACACAGAGAATAAGGAGATTGGCGACAGTTTCACTAAGGACAAATCATGCCTGATCAGTTTGGTGGACTTCTATGACAAGGTTACAGTGCTGGTGGATGTGGGAAGAGCAACTGACATCATCTATCTGGACTTGTGCAAACCATTTGACACTGCCCCACATCACAAACTTGTCCCTAAACTGGAGACATGGATTTGATGGATGGACCACTCAGTGGATAGGAATTGGCTGGGTGGTCATACACAAAGATTCATGGTCAATGCTTGATGTCCAAGCGGACACCAGTGATGAGCAGTGTTCCTCAGGGGTCGATACTGGGACCAGCACTGTTTAACATCCTTGTTGGTAAAATGGACAGTGGGATTGAGCGCACTCTCAGCAAGTTTGCCGATGACCCCAAGCTCAGTGGTGCGGCCAACATGCAGAAGGGAAGGGATGCCATCCAGAGGGACCCTGACAGGCTTGAGAGCTGGGCACATGCAAACCTCATGAAGTTCAGCAAGGTCAAGTGCAAGATCCTACACCTCAGTCAGGGCAACCCCCAGAATCAATACAGGCTGGGCAGAGAATGGATTGAGAGCAGCCCTGAGGAGAAGGACTTGGGGGTGCTGGTGGATAAGAAGCTCAACGTGACCTGGCCATGTGCGCTTGCAGCCCAGCAAGCCAACCGAACCCTGGGCTGCACCAAAAGCAGCGTGGCCAGCAGGTCCAGGGAGAGGATTCTCCCCCTCTGCTCTGCTCTGGTGAGGCCCCACCTGCAGCGCTGTGTCTGCTCTGGGGTCCTTAGCACAAGAACAACATGGACCTGTTGGAGCGAGTCCAGAGGAGGCCATGAAGATGATCAGAGGGCTGGAGCACCTCTCCTAGGAAGACAGGCTGAGAGAGTTGGGGTTGTTCAGCCTGGAGAAGAGGAGGCTCTGGGGAGACCTTATTCAATACTTAAAAGGGGCTTATAAGAAAGATGGGGACAGACTTTTTAGTTAGGCTTGTAGCGACAGGACAAGGGATAATAGTTTTAAACTAGAAGAGGGTAGATTTAGATATTAGGAAGAAATTCTTTACCGTGAGGGTGGTGAGGCACTGGCGCAGGCTGCCCAGAGAAGCTGTGGCTGCCCCATCCCCGGAAGCGTTCAAGGCCAGGTTGGACAGGGCTTGGAGCAACCTGGTCTAGTGGAAGGTGTCCCTGCACTTGGCAGGGGGCTGGAACCAGATGGTCTTTAAGGTCCCTTTCAACCCAAACCATTCTATGAATCTATTCTAGCACTGCCAAATCAATGGGGCCTGAATAACTGACTCAAAAGAGGTGATTAACTTTAAAGCTGCTCAAGTTGGGGGAGATTAACCCACCTGTAAGCATGCTTCTCATTTGCTGTCTGCCTGACTGAAGAAACACTTCCCACCTTTACAATTAAAACTGACATACTGGACCAGACCACATACTCATCCAGCTCAGGACTGTGGCAAGTATTAACAGCACATGTATAGGATAAAGAGCAAAACAGGCAGACAGTGATGTCAAGTCATCGTCCAGCACATACAATGACTATAATCTAGTCCAAGGGTTATGACCTAAAGTCCACCATGACAGGGAAGAACTGAACCACGCCAGACTTGAACAGCTGAACAGCCATAACTGAAGAGTAAGAGTCCCATTTCCAACACACATAATGCCAGAAAAAGCTAAGGATTCCAAGACATCAATCCTTACCTACCTCTTTACTGAGCATAAAGGGTCCTTGTGATCATTAGTCACCATGATTTCTCCACGCATAAAGAATTTTAGCCTTAATTACCTTCCACAGGAATTAGGGAATTTATTTTCATTTCGTTAATATTATGGGAAAGGTAACATGGAAAGGCCTAATAGAAGCTAGTAATTTTTCATAGTTTCAGTGCTGTGAAATAAATAATGGATGCTGTGCACACTGAGTAAGTAGGGTCATACAGGGGAACTCCAGCAGTTACAGGAGCAGGTATGGCAATACATCTCAGGTCCATGTCATCTGAAGAAGCCCACTGCCTTCTATGCCGATTTTTTCCAACTTGCAGGTATTTAAGTTTAGCATTTGGTTATTCTTTGAGCAGAGAAAGCTTGAAAAAATAATAATTGGTGAAGAGCAAGCTGAGGGAAGACAAAAAAGAAATCCACCAGATGCTAGAAATGCCATGACATAAAATCATGACACCAAGTTTGCATCCCCTGGGAAATCATGATGCTTAACATCTTCAATACAGTCTTGTTGTACCAGAACTAATAAAGCAGTAGGTAGGCTTGACTTCTGCCAGACAAACTCTCTTACAGATTCTGATACTCCCAATAGCTATCAAGCTCTCTACTCTGTTCCCTCAAACCAGACAGCTTATTGTTCCCTCAGTCTATTCTTAACTGTGTTTCCTATCCTGCATCTCCAAAGGAGGAGACTCTCCTGTTAACCAACTCCTGCCTTTTCACAGTCTCTTTAACTTTCTGTACGCAATCCCCATCTTTCAGGCTGCGCCTCTGATGTCCTCAGCTCAAGTCACCTATCCCTCTCAGCCTCATGACACTGGCACAGTACACTGTACGTGGGTTGTTCTTCTGGATGTCTGGGCTTAGGACTGGTCAACATGTATTTTGACAGTCCAAGAGTGACAGTCCTCAAGGAGCAAGTAATCCTCAACCTTCACTAGCACTTGGGCAGCAGCAGCAAACATAAATATACTGTAGGAAACGCTGCATTTTTCTCTACTTACCCACCTGGATCTGTACGGCAGAAGGTTTTGGTAAAACAGGCAAAATCTGAGTCAGAGGGAAACCACTGTTTTAATGTATGTGTGAACTGATGTTTTTATAGGAATATCAGTTGTCCGGCTGAACTGGAGTAAGACAAGCTTAGGTACATTTTCACAGGAATGGCAAAACCCAGAACCCAGGAAGCATCCAAACTGCCCAATTTTAGCTTTCTTAAAGAAAATTCTTAAAATGCAGTTCCAAAATTACCTATTCAACATTTTTAAAAAGATTGTAATATTGTGTTAGTTACCATACAGGCAGCAAGCCATTCAGAGGAGCTTTGTTGAAAAACCTGCAAAATCTCATAGTGCTCAGTCACATGACTAATTTCACATGTTACTTTAATCTAATTGACCTGAATAAGACCACCACAGGTTAAGGTACTTAGTGTTTATGGCCCAGAGATAACACCATAGGTTGCAACCAAATTGCATGACAAGTAGTATTTTCTATGCCTTTCACTTAGTACCCTTCTTTGAAGAGAAAGATCAGTATTAGTTGTTCTTGAGGAAGAAGTGCCTTTTTAAGAGCTACCTTCAAAGAAGGGAACAGAGAGAAGTGTTGGCTGGCATTGTGGAAGATGAGCTAAAGAAAAAGAGGACTTGAATTTCAATTTTAAATCTATCCAATTTCCCCTGATAAATACACAGAGCCATATCAAGTATAAATAATGCTAGAATTCAGGTAGAGAAAAATGAGATCTGACCACTGGCAAAAGTATTTTCATCATGTTTGCCCCCGAAATAATCCTTCCTGAACAAAAGTAAGAGCAGAAGCTGCTTAAAGAACATATTGTGGAGGAATAGGAGAAGAATTATTTTGCTAGACAGCTCTGATTTCAAAGGTCCGTGTAAGAAAATAAATTCCTACAGAACCTTGGAAGGTCAGCTGTTTTGTCTGCATGTGGGACCTCAAAGCAGAAGTGCATGTTTTACTCTCTGCTGAAAATCTTCAGATTTTCAGCCAGATAAAGTTCTGAAAGATCTTGTGTCATCCAAGCTGATAAAAGGTTATCAAAAGAACCAGGAGAACTTGAGAGCCCTCATTTAATTTCTCTAAAGATACATCACCTATATGCACTATTTTATTACAAATGTGTTGAAACTGTTCTTACTGAAGACATACCATGACTTATTTTTTTCTTTTAAGCCCCTTGGCTCTTAAAGCCCTGAACAGATTCAATATGAGAGTAACATTCATGCAACCTATTTTTTTAAAAATTTAATTTAATAGTTATGTAGTTAACAGTTTATTTGACAAAGAAAGAGATGTGTGACTTCCATACAAAAGAGGCAAATCTGGCCTTTGCTTTAAGTTAGTGCTGTGAAAGACAAAAATGAGCACAGCTTGACTTCAGATCAGCTCAGCACCTGCTCCACCCACCAAAGGAATGAAGAGCTTGGGCTGTTTGGCACCTTTGAGATCAGGGGAGAATTTTTAATTTAAAGACTTCTTTTTCCTTGTCATACTCCCCCACGGAAGGACTCAAAGCATCGGCAGGCAAAGATTATCATGTTCCCTGAATGGCAAATTGGAAAGTTTTCTTTGCCTCTTTTTAATCCATTTCTGCTGAAGTGAAGATTTCTTTTATCCCTTAATTGAACTTCTGGCCATTTCATCTCAGTATCTTTTACGAATCCATTTGTGGATAATATGAAGCATTTTGTTTTACTCATTCTGTTGACATGCAGCCTGAGATCTATATGGCCTAAAAAGATTTCCAAAGCCCAAAGGAAGGAATAGCTCTAAAGCCTATAAAGTTGCTTCACAGATTTGATTCCAGCCTCAAGACTGGCACAGTCCCCATTCTGTTCTGGCGCTGCAAAGTAGGGACAAGACGTCCCCCATAGCCACTGCTGTCCAGAGAGACCTATTACAGCAGCTGTGCAAAGGAAACCCATGCAGGAGTGTCTTTTGGGTACTGGGGACACACACTGTGAAAAGTGTATGTTCACCAGGTCATGCCCCTCTGTTACGCAAACGATGAAGGAGACCGTGTAGATTACAAAGAAAAAGGCAAGATTAACTGTAAGAAGAAATAGCCTTAAAACATCCAGTCATATTTGATCTGTGGCTGCCACTAAAAGCAACAAGTGAGCAAGAAGAAGAGGAACTGGGGAAGGGGAAATAACAAAAAGAGAGTAAGACTACCTACTGTAGTGTGCATACACCCCAGTTCCAAATTATATTAAATTACAGCTTTCTAAATATATGGCCATTTTTATGGCATCTTTATTTAAATTTAAAAACTCTATTTGTCTCTGAATTGATTTTAATAAGCTACGGAAAACTGAGCATATAACATCATACAGATTCGCAGGTAATATTGCATCTTTATTCTACCTCAGATGCTATTAAAATGATATATGAATGAAGTAATCTCTTCTGAAATGTCATCAGATCAGGCCTTTGCTTCAATTTTTAGATAAGTCACTTCTGATACAAGTTATGACTTCTCTCATTTGGTCTAGCTGTGCTATTTAGCCAACTGTTGCATTTTTCGACTCCAGAGATGAAACAAAGTATGTCCAATTCCACATTTAGGGAACCACGTAGCACTTACAACTTCTGCTCTTGTTGGGTTTTAAATGCTATTATGAGCTCCTTTTTGAATGAAGGGACTGATTGCCCTCATCAGGACTGTCATTAGAACTCACCGGATGGACCAAAAAGTTCTTTGTACCTGTCACAGGGCTGAAAATAATAAGGCATTCAGCTTTTATGAAAAACTATTCAAATGGAGCATCCTTCCATAAAAGAATGGTTGCTGTCCAAAGCAAGCCAATTTTCCAGTTCTGAATTGCAGCATCCAAGTAACCTTCAGAGAAGCACCCAACAGGGGCCTCAATGGGGGACTTCAACCATGTAATGAGGATGTTCAGGACAACTCAGGAATAGTCAGAGACTAAAAATTCATGGAGAAAATCAGGGGATGTGTCTTCATAGCAGAGAACATTTTCTGTGCAAGAAGTGGTAAAAGTAGCTGCAAGGCAGGGAGAGAGAAGACAAACTGAAAGAGAAGCCCCATGACTGAAAAAAAGCTAAGGTAGTGATCTGGGATCCTGGACTAAGCCTACAGAGGACTGCTGGACAGTAAGGAAGTGCTAAGACAAATTTTCAGGATTTTGGTGGAGTTTGCCTGAAGCTACTTAATTCCTGTGTTGGCTCAAATTCAAGTGCAATTCCCTCTCTCCTGCTCTTTACTCCCAAGTGTTTATAAAACCTCATCTTCCCCTTATGTCCTGGAAGAAGCTGGCTCTGGACCAGAGTGCCCCTCTAATAGAATAGGTGTCTGAACTATTAGGGACCGAACGGAGGACTTTGGACACCCATGCCCCCATATACTTTTTTCTACAGAGGGATAAAAAAGCAAACAGGTATCTAAACCAGTGCTGAAGATGCAAGAGGCAGTACTATGACCCACTCAAAGGAAACAAAGGAGAAACACATGCTGTATCTTGGCAAATGTTCTGTGAGAGACAACTCACTTCCCAACATAATTTGTTTGATTTCATGATGTGTGTTTGTCGAAGAGTATACACTCAGCATGCAGCAAGTGGGGCAAAGTACTTAATTCAGTTATCAGCAGAAAATGGGGAAAACGTCATATTCTTTGACCTTTTCTTTTGAATTTCCAATTCTGTTTTTCAGGCACCACTAACTAATACCTTTAACTGCAACTATTAATGTCTCTTAAGTTTCTCCCAAGATATGCTTCACTTCATTTTTCTGCCCTAGTAGAACATTGATCTCTAATTTGTTAACACTCAGAGCTGCCAAAGAAAATGAAAACCTTTGTGAAAAGGACAAATCTATTCAAAGTTCTTACAGCTATTCAGCCAGGCATCTAATCTGCATGTAATTGTAGTACAGTCTTTAATACAAATGTTCTCAATCTTAGAGATGCACGTGTAAATGCATGACTATATTTACGTCTCCTACTGATGACAAGATGCCTCATCTAAATGATTCCTATTTACAACTTTCTTTCTCAGTCCCATCCCTTTCACTGTTACACGTTATAAATTACGCTCTCCCTAATGTACCAACTGGTATTAATTCTCCACGTCCTAAAGCAGATCTCTCCCCCCAAAATGGAAAACGAACATGGCAAGTTGCCAGATGCTGTCTTTGAGGCACATAGGAATGGGTATTGCTGCTGCCAAGGGTGATGCCCAAGAAATGCTGAGAAGTCCCTTCTCTCGGTCACATCAGGTACAGACTACAGCACTAGGAATTCATAAGAAGGATTTAAAGTTCCCATTGTTGGTTGCTTTTACAGAATCAATTATTAAATACTGATCCAATGGGCCACTTATGCACAGCAAAAGCCACACCACAAGGAACGACACCAGCTCACAAGCCAACTAGGATCAGCATGAGCCTTGAATGGCTGTCTGTGGGTTACAAGGACACTTCAATATTTTATTTCAATGTACACAGCTTTGTATTATGTATATATCATTAAACTCCCCCTATTTTTGCTACCATAGTGAAAAGTCCACCTAGCTTAAGTCTTCTGTTACATTCACACATAGCTGCAGCTTGTCTGCTGCATGAATAACTTTTACAAAGTCCAGTGGCATTAGAGACTCAAGGGAAGACAATTCAAGGTTACCCACAAAGCTGATTTTGTGAACTTCTAATGGAGACAGTGAGCGCTGAGTTCAAGGTAGCTCTTCTATGGACTACAGCAGCCATAATTTTAAGATGCTGCTGCTTATCCTCTGCAGTCAGAGGAACGATCTAGGAAAATCACTTTAAACACCACCTGTTTCAAACTCATTTTGGTCAGCTTTCAGAGGCAGACAGATACTCCATTAAAGCAGTCAAAAGAGTACGAGAAGATTGCTTCTGTGAATTATGGGTGAAAATTTGGCTGGATCACGAGACTCTACTTGGGAGGCCAGCTACATGTAGAGCTCCTCAGGGGTCTATGATGCAGCCATCCCTGTTTAAAATCTATATCAATGACCCAGAGATGGTGTGCATGCTTACCAAGTTTGCAGGTGACACTAAATTGGGAGGACATGCTCTACAAGAAGCCAACGAAACTTGACTTGTTTAGCCCAGAGGAGAGGATGATCTAGGGAGACCTGGTCTAGTGGAAGGTGTCCCTTCCCATGGCAGGGGGGTTGGAACTAGACAATCTTTAAGGTCCCTTCCAGCCCAAACCATTCTACAATTCTGATCCAACAGCAGCTTTAGAAGCCCTAAGAGAAGTTTATCAACAAGATGCAGCCAGGCTCTTTAGTGATGTGCAGTGGGAGAACAAGAGACAATCGTTGAAATCAAAACAACAGAGGTTCCAAATAATGCAAGGAAAAATATTTCCCTCCAAGTATAATTAAGCAGGGGGCAGGGATCTGAAGAGATTGTGCTATCTCCAGCCTTGGAGGTCATCAAAGATCCAACTGGACAAAGCCCTCAACAACCTTGTCTGTCTCAGTGTTGATCTTGCTTTGAAAGCAGGAGGTTGGACCTCCCAAGGCCCCTTCCAGTCCAAATAATTCTAGGAATATGTATATTTACAGTCAGTGATATATCTGATATCAGAATGAAAATCTGTTTTGCCTTGTAGATGTGCAATCTGCTCTGCAGCTGTATGTGAAATTCATCTTGTGGCAGAAGCCCAACATAAAGAATCACAGATTAGTTACATCTTCTTTCAAATAAATGGAAAGTAGCTGGGTTTAGCTTTGTTTATTAGATCTATCACTATCACTGCTCGGTTAGATGGGTTGCCTAAGGGCATAATGAGTGCAAGATTACCATTTTTTGAAATGCACAATGCTGCCACAAATAACATTTATGCACTAACCCTCAAGAGACCAAGAATAAAGTTCTTGAAAGAAATTCTAAAATACTCTGTCTCTTTCAATTCAACAGCCCTGGTAATAGTGTCATTTCACGGGCTTGTTTCTGGCTCTATATCACAGCTTTAAAAACTTTTGTCTTTGTGTTTCTGAACTGATACCAAGTTGTGGTAACTCTGCTCAGGTAACTGCCTCAGCACAGCGCAAGAATGAGTTTGATTGATACTACCAAAGTGCTCATATTGTGGAATTACGAGCTGCAGTATCCAGGTAGGATGAGTTTATTGTTCAGGACCACTTTAATATTTGTATTTCATCAGGCAACAGACTTCTTTTGATATTGCTGGCACAAATACTCTAAATGTTGGTATCTGGCTGTTTACATCACTGTCAGGTGAAAAGATTCTGACGAAGTCAGGATCAGCAGGACAGTAAAGAGGAGGTAAATATGGAGAGATCATCTTTTCACTGTGCAAAGTTCATGATACATGTCAAACCACCTACTACAAAGAGATCAAGGCAGAAAGTCTTTCAGTCTTGAAGTATCAGCCAACTGACAGCTGATGCTGTACAACAAGAGCTAAGCAAAACTGTAAAAAACTATGTATCAATAACAGGCTTTTGTGATTATGAAGCGACTAAAGTACTTCAAGGATGGTCTTCTGCAGATGCTTTGAACACTGTGTGTGAGCAGTGAGGAAATACCAGGGCTGGTACAACAAGAATGCCGAGGATATAAAAAAACGCTTGGTGAAAAACATTGTATGTACTTGTTTGGATGTCTGATATGTACCTGAATTCAAGAAAACTACATTTTACACTCAGTCCAGATTGAGAACTATGCTCATATTTAGTGAAGCAAGAATTGAAATGAGCTCCGAGCATCTTTAAATCAAAGTAATGTGAGAATTTTTCAATGTTCTTACAACAGTGTATCCCAGCAGACCCATTCTGTTTGGAAACAGCCTTCCGAAAGAAATGCAGCCAAAACTAAGGCAGGTGGCCTTCTCACTCAAAAAACTGCTAAATAAAAAATCCAGGACCTATGAAAAAGAAACCAATTAAGTGTCGCAGCATGCCACAGTATAATCATTAGCACCAAATACATTGCTTTGGAAGTTAAAAACGTGGTTCTATTGCTCTCAAGTAACAAGGCAACATGCCACAAAATTCCTACAGCTGGATGATATACTAGGCCAAATAATTTAAATGCAGACCTCTAAAAACATTCATAATTTAGAACCATGTTTTGTGACCTCTAGAGACGATTACCACTATTTACTGAGCTTCTTTTTCCTGCATCCTTCGCAGGTTCTGTTTATTTCTACTATCCATTTCAATTCTCTCTCTCACAGTGCTCAGTGCATCTTTCAAGCCAGAGCCATTATTCTGCCTTTCAACCATCCCACAGGTATTTAGTGTATGTTCTGTCCTACTTATGTATATTCTTCTACTGCTGTCTTTATTTTTCCTTTCCATTTTAAGTGATCACTTGTGCTATACACCTGTACTTCTCCAGACATCCACAGCCTATCTGCTCTTCCTCATTAGTCTGAAAAGATTTTCAGTTGCTTCTTGATAATGTACTCTGTGTTACATACATAGCGCCCCCACACCATATCCATTTATTTTGGCAAATGTCGGGAACTCAAAATTTGCCCGTGTAGGTCACTGCTGTTATTATGAAGCAAGTTTGCTAATCTCTCTACCCGTGCTGCCATTACTTGTCTCTCAGGATGGGATTCACCATGCCTAATCTCAGCTACCTATACACAGATGATTAAACTACGCTTCCTCAATAACGAGCAGAAAAACATTCCCTCACTAAACTGATGAGATGGTTTGATCAACCTTTAGTGGCACCTATCTCTCACCAGCAACTACTGAATGAACCCAGATATTTAATGCAGACTGGATGTTTTCACTTTAAGCTAAGTTAGAGAATACGCATCAGTGTCGTAGAATCTCACCAAGGAGGATATAAAAAGACCCTGTAATTTAGAACAACTTCTCTGCGATAAATATGATTACACACTTGTACTATGCCAATATAACAGCAAAATAACGCATAACAACTGATGGAAGACTTACACATAGTAGTTCTTTTCAAAATACCAGACACCCAACCACAATCACTTATAGTTCTTCACTCCTTACGGCAACAGGTCTAGCTAGATAAATTACACCTCTATATTAACACAGTTGCCTGATAAATATATGGAAGTACTTGCAATTTAAATTTTTGTATTTTATTCTACATAACACATTACATCTACATAATGCATGGGAGCATTCAGAATGCACTTGATATAGTCACTGTTTTTTTCTTTTTCCCTCCACAGTTCCAAAGCTACTCAGCAAAAGCTCCCATGTCTTTGATTTGTCAGCTATCTTAAATCCACTATGAAAAAACCACCCATTTTGCTATTATAAAATCTGGAAATACCTTGTAGGATCTACCACATCATAAGGTTACTGAATACTGCAGTAGCTCTTTGCAATGCTGCATACATTACTGTAATTATTTCTTCATTCTCCAGATGTAACAAGTGGTAAGGTAAATTCTCTGAATCAGCAAGCTCCATTTTATTGTGCAACTTATAGAATAATTTAGGAGGCACCTTCAGAGGTCACCTGTTCCAAGCTCCTGGCTCAAATCAGGTCCAACCAGACCAAGTTACTCAGGACTTTGCCCAGTTGAGTCTTGAACACCTCCAAGGACGATTCCTTATTTGTATTAAATCTGTGTCCTACTGATCACGCCACCAGGAATTGTATTTATGGTACCTGCACACAGAAGCTTTCTATTTATTCCACCTCCACTGTCATACTATTTCTAATAGCCTGGTCAAGAAAAGTGGTAAAACACTCCCAGTAAACTCAGAGCCACATGAAAATGGGTTATTGTGTCTAAAAACTTAATTCCATCAACTAGTCAAATCAAAAGACGTAGGTCCCCCTCAAATACTGTCAATAAATCCTTGTTCTGTTAACCACTGGTAAAACTCCCACTTCAAAAATATTCCACATGTATGCTAAAAACACACATAACATATTATACTTGATTTTCGAATATAAAAGCACAGGTCTTGTAGGGATTTTCAGGTTTTTATGAAGTTCTTTCAATTTTACAAGTATCTGAAATCATCTCTTGTCAGTTCATGGCAACAGTTCAAAGAAAAAAATTTCACTGGCGTTTTCTGAATTCAAGAGTCACTTTCTGGTTTTGAAAAAGTATTTAAAAAAATTCTTCATTTTTCTAACAAAAGGAAGCCCAACTTGCACTGTTATCTAGTAATTCATCTTACCTATACACATCCATATTTTGTTTTGCTCAGTTGAAAGCCTACTGAAATACTACTGCCTGCTCAGTTGCAAGAGATTGTGAAGTCTTCAGCATTCTGCACATTACTTTAAACATATAATTAAAGTTTCAAAAAATTAGGTGACAGTAGCAGCAGTGATTTCTTAAGAAGAAAGGAAGATCAGGAAAGCTGTTTGAAATGTGCAATGAATACAGTATGGTCTGTATTCATTTCAAGGGGTGTGTTACACTGGCAATGCATTATTTGGTAGCATTAAGTCAAAAAAATAGCGTACCTATTCACTGGTATTAGAGCAGACAAGACAGCAAAGATATCAATGGATTTTCCTATAAAGAAACCAAATTGAACAGCTTCAACTATAGAAAATTATATCAAGGTGTCTTGAGTACGGACAGACAAAGCTGCTGAGAGTCTGACACATGGGACAGGAATGGCACCTGCTGAGAAAGGGGCTCCTGGAGGCCAGATTTAAGACTGCAGCTCTTCTCTTATCCCAAAAGCTCTCTTATTTTCTCCTTATGCTTTATTGAACAATACATAGCTTCCAAAAAGATCATTCTGGCATGCTGTGTTCATTTCCAACGTGATCTCTTGAATACAAGTCTTGTGCAACTGAAACCTGGGGTGAGGGGGGGATAAGAAAACCAGTGAAAATCTCTATTACTTTGGTAATCACAAAAGCCATGCATATATCCAGCACCTAACTCTACTGTGAATCCCACAAAGTACGGTTTGCTGAAAAATAATGCATGAGATATCATTTACTACAATCTAGAATAGTCTTTAATACATAGTTTTGTAACTTGCATTTGCTGTTTCAATGCTAAAGAGCAATACACATGCAACACACTAACCACCTGATACAGAAAATAACAATTTGGTATCTTAAAAATGAAATCTGTTCAAAAATGCAACTAGGATGCACACTTTAAAAGCCTGTTAGACAAGTGAAGCAAGAAATGAGTAAACAGTAACTCAACATCACGCCTCCACATTTCTAGACATTTTGCTGAATAAAATGGTTAATACAAAGATTGGCTATTTTAACTTGCTTACTTGTCCAGACAATAAATTGCGCGATACCCCTTTCTATAGAATTTATCAAAGAAATCACTGTCAATATGATATTTTGATGATTACACTGTTCTTCTCTTGCTTGGAGAAAATGAGGTAATGAAAAAATAGTGAATTTCCCAAGGTATGAAACAGAAGTAGAATTGTCAAACAGACTTTCTGTTCAAACATTTACTCATTACTCAAAGGCAAAATTGCCATTTATTTATTTAAAAAAAAAAAAAAGAGGCATTTTGTGTAACATGGGTCAAAATGCAAGTATTTATACCTGTAGAAAGCAGTAATTATAGTTTATATCATGTTAACCACTGCCAAGCACTACTATGCTTCTACTTTTGAGAACTGCAGGCTAGGGAGGATTAACTACTGAAATCAGTAGCAAGCTTGGCATGAACAGACATTTGAGCTGGCATGCAGCAACAATTATCTGCAAGGCTTTTAAAAATACATATGGTATCAAACACCCAAAAAAATATTCTGCATTATTGTCACAGTCTATTGGGAACAAGGAATATCTTCTTTGGGCTTTATGTTTGATAAATATATAGACGAACAAGCAATAAGTTTTGCTGCAGGGAAAAAAAATATCTTTAATTGAATTACAGCGGTACCAGATATGGAAAACATTAAAATGTTATTAAGGTAAGACATTTTAAAATATTATAGTCCTTTTCTGAGAATTAGACATACGTTTGAACTCCTCTGCTATGGTTCATTTGAATTTGCTTCCTAATTACTGCAGCTATGTTTTTGTGTTTTAATGTGCATAAATACATATTCCTACATGATTATGGCCCACAGTAATGCAAACGGTTAAACTCTCTGACATGGGCAAAAAATAAAGATTTCAAAAGTGGCAAAAGAGTATCTACTCATTTCAAACACATGATTATCTTTCCATATTTCAAAAGGAGAGGCCTTTTGAGGCATAGAAATATGCATGTGAATAGAAACATATTGAAAAGTCTCAGCTTTCAGGTATAATGCTTTTCAGTCAGAAAGGCATAAGATGGGGGAACTTTCAATTCTCTCTGACACGCTTAAAGAGAGCTGAACATGCCACCAGCCTGGCATTATCATTTCTTTCCCCTCTCCCAGCTACTGATGGTTCACTACCACTTTTGCTAAGCTGTGCTGATATCCCAATTAAAAACTACAAGAGCAACAATGAGCCCCTCCACAGCTGAGCTGGATCTATTTCATACCAAGTGGGTTATCTGACACAGAACTCATAAACAGGCTGAAAACCGGTTAAAGTAGAATGCACAAGAGAAGAAACCTTCACCTTGGAAGTATTAGTGTAAAAATGACATATTATTTTTCCAGGAAGGATCTCACAAATACAGGAACTCAATGTCATCTATTTCATCCCTTTTGAAGGAATGGGGACTCAGGGATTCTAAAGGAATCCGAGTAATGCCGAAGACAAACTGGTTTTGCTCTCTTCAAAGCAAAAACTCAGCTGAAAACAAGTTGTCCCTAGGCTTGTCACCAGGTCCATTATTCTGATTTCCTTCCTTCTCTTCTGTTTTCACCAGTTTTCTTTCTAGAAACCTTCCTGGTCATCTTGAACTTTAAGTTCCTTCTCCATGTCTCAAGCTAGTATTTTAGTTTCTGGGTAGTTTCATAGAATACAGAGGAATACAGAATTCTGCATTTCTGTATTGAATTCTCAATACAGAAAAAACCACGTACTTAACCTTTCGCTCCTTCTGTGGCAAAGCCTGGCCAAAGCTGAGATCCGTGTCACAACTAATGTTATAAAAAAAAATTTGGTATATCTATCTTCCCCTCTCTGCAGTGGGCTTAAAACGTGGTCACATCCTAATATTTTTGTTAATTCTTACCATGGCTGGACTCTCCCTGACGTTAAGAATATCAACTCTAGCCACAACCTACTCCTGGGCAGGACTTGATCTCCTGCACACAAAGAGCACAGTAACATGAGATGAGAAAAACGATATACCTATACCAGAAGCCAATACAGAGCACTGATTTCCTCAAGCATGGTATGAACCGTGTCCTTTACACAAGGCTTTCCCCCAAAACCAGCATTGCCTGTGTTTAACCTACAGAAACAGAAATAAGGATTAAATCTGCTGTCCCTTTTCCCTATATGCTCACATACACAAACGGTGAACCGTCAAAACCTCACATGAAAAAGGCTGCGTTGGAATTGCAGCTTATTGTTCAGTGATCCTAAAACAGCCTCGCAAAATCCACCAGCTGCCAGGTGTAAGCCGCCCGAACCTAGCGCTGCATTTCAGCAGCTCCTCTGAGCCGAGCAGAGCCCTCTCTCCCACCGAAGGCCAAGTTATTAAGAAATTGTTTGTCGACTTAGATTGGATTGATCATTTGTTTCCCAAATTCCTTTTCCCATCATTTACTCATTATACGCCTCCTCCTGATGTAAGAGGACATTTATTAGCTTCTGCATTTATTGTGCTGGCAAATAGAAACATTCTGCAGCATTTCCTGGGGATTCTCTCATTTATCTATCAGTTATGGGACTGAAATATTTTTAGGGGCAGAAAAAATTAAAATATCACTCAGACTGACAGCAGTGAAAATTAAGCTATGTGCTTGGGAAGGCTATTTCAGCCTTTAGGTTTACAAGACTATTTACAAAAAAAGCATGGCAACATTTCACATAAAACTTACTGCTTTATAATGAAAAAAACTACTAACTACTGCTTATGCTGAGCAGAAAAGGGAGTGTTTTCATAGAATCATTTGGACTGGAAAAGACCCTTAAGATCATTGAGCTCAGACATTAACCCAGCACTGCCAAGTCCATCACTAAACCATATCCTTAAGTGCCACATCCACATGTCTTTTCAGTACCTCCAGGGATGGTGACTCCACCACCTCCCTGGGCAGCCTGTTCCAATACCTGGCAACCCCTTTCTGTGAAGACATTTTTCCTCATACCCAATTTAAATCTCCCCTGGCACAACCTGAGGCTGTTTCCTTTCGTCCTACTGCTTATTACTTGGGAAGAGTCCAAACCCCACCTTGCTGTAACCTCCTTTCAGGCAGTTGTAGGGAGCGAGAAGGTCTCCCCTGAGCCCCCCAGTTCCAAGCTGACCCCCCCAGCTCCCCCCATTGCCCCCCACCAGCC
>JAVJGI010000060.1:62632282-62642600 GCA_035590275.1 Ibycter americanus | reverse complement strand
AGCCCCCCCTGCACAGCCCCCTGCCCCCGGCACAGCAACGCTCCTCCAACCTGGTGTCATCATTCTAAAGAGAAAGGGTGCTCAGAGAATATTTTAATGTACATCATTGACACTTGCTTAAATGGAAAGTATATTTAAATTATATACTTTTTAGTTTTAAATGCAATTGCACAAAGGACAGAGAACAGAAAACAAGTGAAAACAGGTCTGTATTCCACTTTCTTACATCCAATGTTCAGCTTGCCCAAAAGTAAAATTACTGGGCAATTAAAAAAAAAGTGTGAATATATAGTAAAAACACAAATATGTTTAAGGAAAAATATTTCTATCAGATTCCCAGGAAACTGAAAGAGACTAAAGGATTATTCCTGTGGAATTACTCCAAACACCATATAACCAGTAAAATCTCTAGAAGGTATCCTAAAAATTCAGTATTTTACTTTTTTGGTGATTTAATCTGGAGTTGCAGTATTTTCTAAATATGTTACCTCGACAAAGAAAACCATCTCACCAAGTGCTGGTTTAATATAGTGTTAACTTAGTACAGTACTTGTTCCCGAACTTCAGTTTCTGTAAAGGAAAGAGGGTGGGAGGAGGGAATAGACCTGGGTGAAATAAAAGCTGCTTATTCATTAGCTACCCATATGATAAAACATTTTGCCATATCCTATGAAATGCAGTAAACACTGTATTTTAACATTCAAATAACAAATTTCTTTGGTTTGTTCCATTTTGCATATTAAAAAAAAAAAAATAAAATATGTCTTTCACAATACTTTTCTTTGCTCCTTACAAAGGGGAAGGGGGAAAGCGCAGCTCAAACTATAAACGAAAACAGATGCAGACACAATCACTAAGGGTGACTTAGGCAATGCTGACATGTTTATGTTTAACTGTATGCATCCACTAATTTGTATTCATAAAAGTGAGCTGTGCTGGATGAACAACCTGCTTAGCCTCATTAGGATCCGGCACGTGCTTTTGCGGGACAGCCCTCCCACAGGAGACGCGCGCTCGCTCCCACGCCACACACACAGGCAGTTGCTGTTCGCTGTGATTTCCAGTCCTTCCATCAGACAAGGCAAGCAATGGCAGAGGAAAGGCGTTATCCAGCCCTTCTGACAACACAATTTTGGACACAGGAATAAAGAAGAGGGAGAGCAAAGGAGCTGCCCAACATGCTGATTTTTGACTGCTTTGTTTTTCAGTATCGCCTCCTATGTTCCCACCCCCATCACAGTTTATTCTCATCTATATTTTTTATTTGTAGGAAGAACACGTATACGTGTTCAGACTTCACAAGCATCAAGATTCAAGTGACTTTAACACAACTGAAACACTCTCAGAGAAAAATAATGATTAGTGATGAGCAGTTATCGTGGAACTGTAAATAAATTCCTGTTCTTAAAGTACAGTAGGAGGTCAGTAAATGCTGAGATCCCAGAGCAGTGATAATTGTATAACAGAAGAAAAGTTAAGAAAAAAAAGAGAAAAAAATAGAATTCAAGCAGTGAGGACTTAAAGGCTGCAGGAACAGAAATGGCTTTTTGAAAAAAAACATCTTTATGAAGCTACATGATAGTTGAATAAACATATAAAATAGGCAATTCCTGGAAAATATTATTTCCCTGTTTCTTGGGTCAGTAAATCCTCTATTAACTACCAAAATCTCCAAGAGTTTGAATTTTAGAGGTTTTGAGCATCCTCATTTCCAAACAAGGTCTATTCCACCCTCCTAAGCGTACCTCTGCATAACAGACAGTGCAACTGCACCTCAACAAAAACATCCTCCCCTGTACCTGAGAAAATGTCAGTGCCAAAATTCTGTAGGCAACAACACTGGGGCATCCTATAGGCAAAAAAAGAGACTTCAGGATGAGTTCAAAATGGCATTTTAGGCCAAAAGGCGTAATGAAATATAGCAAGAAGATTGGAGGGAAAATATCAGAGTCAGTTCTGGCCAGTGCTACAAGAAAAAAAAACCCAGAAGCTGCTCAGGAAAAGAAAGTTGTAAGAATGATGATGGGTTAGAGAGAGACACTAACGGAGATAAAATAAAGGGGGGGAAAAAACAACAATACCATAACTGCATCAGAAAAGGCACAGCATATTTGAAAAGTCTTGAAATATCACATAATCACATCCCTGCTGCAGGACTCTAAGTTATTAGTTTGCATCCAGTATACCATTATCCCTAGGTCTTCTGCAAATTTTCACAAAACAAAACCATGAATTATTCATCTTTTGCCCCAAACTAAAACTACTAAAAATCAAAAACCACCCCAAACCACAGTTTTGCACATATTGGATAAACAAAAAAAGGACTGCAAACAGCCTATATGAAACTAGAGGTTACACATTAAAAGCTATCAAGTATCTTCCTGCACATGGCGAAAAAGCTTGGAATATTAGTTATTGCACTATTTTTGGTCTCCATTTATATAAAGACACACATATAGAGTGGAAAAAATAATCTATAAACAAACATTTAGAGAAACATCGATACCTACTATTCAGCGTGGAACAACTCCTTATTTTGTTATTAAGCAGCATTTCAGCACTGCTATTGATTGGACATGTGATAGTGAAAGACGAGACTGAAACAGGTATTTTTAATGGGAAGATGTCTCAGACGAAAACACCACGCATGTTTGGTGGGCTTAGAGAAAAAAAATAATATGGGTGAGGTGTGCATTTAATAACAAACAGCTACTTATTCATAAATGGTAAATAAAAGATAAAGAGCAGAAAAAATAAAACTAAGGCTTAAAAAACAATTGTTCAGAATAATGATTGTGGCTCAGCAAGATCCAGAGGTAGTGCATTAATGCAGCATTCCAGTCAGAAGGCTACAGCTCAGTCTGTCTTTGTCAATCAAGGTTGAGGTTTCAGATATTGTAATTGGTAGCAAGTTTCCTAATCTCAACCTGCCAGGCAAGAAGCATTCAGCAAAAGCTCTGTCCCCAAAATATAATGAAATTTGAAGACAGAAATTTTCTAATATTGGCAACATGAAGCAAGATCACAGGTTGGGTTGACAGCTTTATTATGCTAAACTGACAAAAACACTACGCTCTGGTCCGTACTAAAAAGGGTGGTTTTCATGAGCAGTATGAAAATACAAAGCACTGGGAAACTCTGATGAACTCCTACTTTTATCTCATTGGTGCAGCATATGAGCTCGGACGTAGAAAAGTCTCCTGGCCCAAGTACAAAATGAGAAATTAATATATCTTGATTTTATACTCAGGTCTCCCGCTACACCAGTTTGGGGAAAACTGCAAAAACCCACTGTTGCAGCTAAATAGCCATTTAAAAAAAAAAAAGATACCAGTAACTTCACAGAAATAATACAATTCATTAACAATGATATGATACACAGTAGAATTCATCAAATGGAAGCCTTAATATATTTTATCGCTTCCATCTGAAAAGCATTTGGAAATGGAGTTAATGTATTGATATACAGGAGGTGTATGTTTGTGTGTGTGTGTGCATGTACATATATATATTTAATAAGTGGAGGGAAAGAGAGAAATAGATAGCCAGCCAGATAGACAGCATAAGAAAAAAACACTGAGAACATCTCAAAAATAGAAGGGGTGTAGAAATTATAACCTGCTTTTTTTCCCAACCACGGATATTTAGAGACTGCTGCTGTAATGACTGGCTAAAATTTAAAATTATTGTTAAGTAATACAACATAGGCATACTAGGTTTTAAAGAGAGGGAAGGTCTACAAACTGCCATTCAGCAAGCCTTTTCTGAAGTACAGCAGTTTGGTTAGGTCAAAGACAACACAGACGTTACTGGAAGCATCAGTTTAAACAGCAGAAGAAAGAAAAAGAGCAAGCGGTTTTAGCTGTACCACATTTACAAAATTCACTTCTCCAGACAGAGGAGGCCTCTCCATAGAGGCAAACTGGAGAAACTCTTTAAGTTGGGGAAGTTGTAAGAGATTCCTTTACAGGCCATGTTCTCAAAAAAGATGTGTCAATATACGTTAAAGCTGCCGCTGAAAGGTTGCTTTACTCATCCATGGTAAGGAAGATGGAAAATATAATGCAAATATAGAACACAGTGATTATTCCTGTTGTTATACACTATGTTTGAACAGAAATCTATTTGAGCAGTATTTTGCATTGCAATGGACAATTCTTAAAAACCTACTGGTACTACGTGTGTCCAACAAAGCACACACACATTGCACTTAATTGACATGCACAACTTAGCAAGTCTGTCAGCTCTAGGCTGGAGCTAATTCCATTTCTTCATGGGAACAATGACAAAAGGTTTGCTGAGCTTTCCCTGTGTCTCCCCTAAATGCTCAGTACATATGCTGAATCCAGCCTCAAGTCTCAAACCACTGCATCTACATCACTGCTATGTGATTTTGAAAGACATGGAAGAATGCACTACAAATGTGTGGAGAGTAAACATGTTTGCTCTAGCAAATACAATCTTCTAAACAGAAAAGGTGAGAGCAGAATCATCCTCTGGTTATAAAATTCTTGCTGATACAATCATGCAAGATCGAAGAAAGTAAACAGACTGATAAAACAAAAAGAAACAAAAACCTTTAAACTGCTAAAATATGTTGTAGGGAATAAAAATGTTTGTAGTTATTATACTGCTTTATAAGAGTCCCCCTCTGTTATCTACATCTTGCAAACCACAGTTTACAAAAAACATAGCAAACAGACTCTGATTATTTAGTTGTTGAGATTTGAAAAGGTAAACAAGACTCTGAAGCATCTGAACAAATGTGGAAGTTGCATTGTTTGCATCTTAGCGCTTATGTTCATTATAAACACCTACAAAAAGCCAGTACTTGGCTGTGAAGCTGAACTGTGTATCATCTCCTTTTCTAAGCACTGGGGCTATCACTGCAAAGCACGTTGGTCCATTCTAAGCCTTGAATAGAAAAAAGGAAGAGATCATTAAATTATAATTTCCCCACACAATTGGTGTAAGCATTTCTTACCAACAGGATTAGTATGAAAGCAAGATCCCAGAATAAAGCTGCTCAGCACTGAGGATGGCAGTTTAGCGTCTAGTAAATTTGATTTCTCTGAAAATCCTGACACATCATAATAGCAAAATCCTATTTACTGTACCAAGCAGGATGGATAATACTATTTAACACCTGGTATAGTATGTGCCATGAGCTCACAGCTTTGTGCTCTGTGTGCTCATGTTACCTTAAGGTTAATGCTCCTTGACAGCCTACATGGTAAGTAGAATCCCCAAATTAAGTGCCAAACCTATGATTTGCAAATCCTTCCTCAAAATTTAAGTCATGAAAAAATGTATGCAGATAAAAGTATCACATTTCCAGAACTTATGTCTATATTCTCAGGCTCTGATCTGGCAGTAAGCCCTGTATGGTGCAGGAGTCTGCCTGCACAAAGGCCACTAAAAGTCAGCAAGGACACGCACAGACATAGAATCAGCAAGAAAGAACTATCAGGGCAGTAACTTGCTGACTGCTGTATCTGTAGTGTATCTAACATAATGGTGAAACCTCCAAATGCTAACAGAATCATAGAATCATGGAATCATTTAGGTTGGAGAAGACCTTTAAGATCATTGAGTCCAACTGTTAACCCAGCACTGCCAAGCCCAGCAGTAAACCACGTCCCTGAGCACCGCACCTACACGTCATTTCAATCCCTCCAGGGATGGTGACTCCACCACCTCCCCGGGCAGGCTGTTCCAGTGATTGACAACTCTTTCCGTGAAGAAATTCTTCCGAATACCCAATCTAAACCTCCCCTGGGCACAACTTGAGGCTGTTTCCTCTTGTCCCATCACTTGTTACCTGGGAGAAGAGACCGACCCCCACCTCGCTGCAGCCTCCTGTCAGGCAGCTGTAGGGAGCGAGAAGGTCCCCCCTGAGCCTCCTTTTCTCCAGGCTAAACAACCCCAGTTCCCTCAGCCACTCCCCATCAGACTTGTGCTCTAGAAATATTTTATTACCTTACACCATATGCATATTCACATGCATATTACTCAATACTTACTGAAAGTATTTCCACGAAACTCGCAAACATAGAAACTTAGCTCAAATAAGAAATATCCTGATTAATATGGAGATACATATCTTGCTCATTCACACTGATAAACTAAGTAGTTGTGTCATACAGCAGTGTATTAAAATTAATTTCCTTCTGCTCCTATGACTAGGGGCATGATTCTCATAATGATGCATAATAGTATTATGAAGCAGTGTAACATGAAAATAGTTGGATTTGCTGAAGAAAATTTGAACTAGGGAGAGTTGCATTATTCTCAAACTGACAGAAGCACGCACAGCCACAGCTCATTGTGAGTGTCTGTATGATGGCAAAACTATAAGCAGAAGGATGAGAGGATCTAGTCATTTTTCCTTCACAGCAAAAATATTCTAAAGCAAAAGCAACTGGGTGAAGGAACAACTGGGTGTCATTCAGCTCTGTAGACAAAATGAAAGCAACTGTTGATGTTGACCAGAACCTACAGATCACAGCAATATTAGAGATGCAACAATGGTTATGAAGTCTATAGCCACTGGGGCTTGGAATGGACATTGAAACTGGTGGCACAACAGAAGGAAGGTAGACGTGGCGGACCTGAACAGAACAGTGATGAGTACAACAGGACAGAAGTGTGCCACTGTGTGTGTGGATACACACGAGACAGTGTTAGAGAAAGAGGCCGGAGAATTCTTCTTCCAGGTAGCAAGCTGCTCAATCTGCCCGAGACGTTAGTTATCCTTTTTCTTGCTCTGCTACTTCAAAAGAAAAATCAAATAGTTTAAAATACCACTAATGCCACCTCATTATAGTAAATAATTAAGATAACATAGGGTACACATATGTCAATGATTTGAATACTGCCATCTCTGGGTTTTTTTACTGTAGTCAAGAAGCATCATTAGCCTGTAAGCAGACAATGAAAAACACTGCCAAATTTTCCTCAAAGCTTAATGTGGAAACTCTTAAATAACAGCTTTACATCCTAGTCAGACATACAGTATGTGAAGGTTATTCTTTAACTCCTTTGTTAAACTATCTCATTTTGCTTTGATGCTGTGGAGCATGTAATAACTCATAGCTTATGTGCTATCTTTGACCTAGAAACACTGGCAGCTGTTAGGGGAATCGCTGGGTTTTTGGAAAGTATCAAAAGGTTTTTAGCACATAAACCAAATTTATGAACAGATATTGCCCTGGAGAATAGAATTGTTTATGTTTTAGTATCACAGCTGTCACTGGTGCACAGTTATCTTGTCCTGTATTAATCCCCTGAAAAGGTTGAGCATCTTCACTCAGTCACTGAAATATTTTATAATTGACAGACTTCATCTGGCACTGAATATGTATAATAATTTTCTCCATAAAGAGCACACTGTGCTGACACTAATCTGTTTTGTTGTCGTCTCCCCTTATTATCAATGTCTGCATTGTTTTTTCAGCAGCATTGAAGAACACAAATACGAAGCTTCTAATTGAAAAACCTAAGTAATCAAAAAGCCAATTAATCATACAGATGAGCTCTGACACTCAATGATGCAACAGACAGAAATACCACATTCGCATAACTGAAGTATTTTTTAAGTGTGCTTATTTGATGTAAGGATGATCTGAGAATGTAATTAGCATTCTTTGTCACAGGTGATAGACTCATATTGCACATTTCTTCATACTGACATTACTTCTCTGAGCTCCACTTACTCTGCTCCCATCCCACCTCCCCTTCTGATCTTTTCTCTGCTGAACAGCCCATGCTCTGACTTTGTGTACCTTTCACTGAAATCAGGACAAGTTTAGGAACAAATAAGCAGCCTATTATTGTACTCTGTAATTTCCAGAACGTTAGGCCTTTCCAGACCTTCCTTTTTTCTTTAAGCTCTATTTCCATCCCAATGCTCAAAAATCACCAATACAGAATCTCGCAAATGACCTTAATAACAGCTGCAGGCACCAGCCTCAGTGAAGCTGGGATTGCAGGAGACATGACCTCTCCGCTTTTGCAGGTTTTCATTCTGTAATCTCCACATCTCTGAAAAAGTTCAAAGTCAGTATTGAGCACTGAGTTCATCTCCTTTCAGAGCTCGAGCAACTCTTTTTTTTTTTTTTTTTTTTTGTGTAGAAGAGGTATGCACATCCACTTTGAAAACAAACCAGATGACAACCTGGCAAAGCAAAGGTTTCTTAGCTTACAAATAGAAAATCAGAATGAAAAGACAAGCCTTAATATTATGAGAACTCCACTCTGAAGACAGAGCAAACATTGTCCATGGCATAAGACAGTCAATTCAGAACCACCTGTTGTAGTCCTGGAGACTTCCAAGTCCAAGAGGAGAAAGCAAGAGATGGCAGAGTTCACATATTTCACATCACTTTGGGGACGACACTTCAGTAGTACTCAAACACAGTTATTTAAAGTTCATTATCTCTCTTGCACACAACAATGATATATTCACATGCACGTTAAAACGTGATTCCCCATTGGAAGTCTTCACTTAACAGAAGCAAGCAAAGGCACCGTATCAGCGACCCATTTTAATGTGAAAAATGACTAAGAATAAAATCTTATTTACTGCATAGCACCTTAAAAAGGTAAAAGAAAAGCTTTCCAACAAAGAATCACGGTTTATCACACATCCTCCGCCATAAATTACTCCAATACTACTTGAACTGTAATAATAAAATGGAAGGCTGATAACTAAGAGCAGAGGTACAACCACCCTGTAAGAAGCCAGTTCGGATGAGACAATGCAGATGCTTTTTCCTCTAACACCAGACAGTTTGAGAATAAGGAAGGTATTCTGTGGGAATTTTTTTTTTAGGGTCTTAATTTTTAACTGTTTAAATAATGCACCATTTTAGAATCATTAAACTAATTTACTCTCATCTTTTCAATCCATTTTGCATTGCCAAGAACATGGACTTCATTAATGTCACCTTTAAAAAGGCAGGACAAAACACTGACACAGTATCTGATATGCCCTCTATTTAAAATACTCATTAAGACCAATTATATACACTGATAATTCATGCAACATGCTCTTCTTCCTAATCCATAAAAACAAGGGGTTTTCTTCTATCTTGCTAAGCTGCAAAAATGAATATAGATCTTCTTTGGATCATTTTCAAAACTAACTAAAAAAAAAAATCCAAATTAATCAACAAGAGGTAGGCTCTGGAAGAAGGCAGAGGGGTAAAGAAAGCAAATATATTCAGGCTAAAGGTTACAACCAACCTGGGATGTAGAAAATGATGACAGTAATTTTTTTAAATTAACATCCTATAAAATAATACCCTATAAAGAGTAAGAATGCTAACAGCAATATGTTGAAACATCGTAAGCATGTTGCACAGCTTACCAAACTGTTCTGTACAGTTTAGTTTTAAGTCTACTGTAAAAAAAAGGCACAGAAGTGCTTTTTAAACATGGCATAAACAACTTGCAATTAAAATTAAACTCCACGTGCTGGTGGCTTTTGGAGGAACCACTAACTCCACCCAGCGAAAGCAACTGTGGACTGCAACGAAGGCAGAAATTCAGTATGTAGCTTGACACTCCATGCGCAATTTTAAGACTACTTGGTGTTACTGATCCACTTACACTGGCTCTTCGTCAGCGGTGGTATAAAAGTAACCTCGTTCGGATTTTTTCTCTGTATGTAATTACTGTGACAGATGAAATCTCATTGCAAATGTGAGAACTTAGTAAAGAAAACAATATCCTCAACATTAAAGCCTCCATCTTGTCAATATTAAGCCCAAAACAGTAGCAGTTACTACCAAAAAAACCCCCTCTTGCCAGATTTTTAATCTTTATCTCCTTAGAAAAGTCATCTGGTTTAACAGTAAAACATAACCAGAAAGTCAGTAGCAGAAATGAACAGAAAACTCTTGATTAAGAGGGAAAGGAGACTTGCCCTTTCTTCCAGTCGAGCCAGCTGCTCTTTGTAGTAGGCATCATGCTTCTTCAGTTCTCTGTCTTTCTCTTCCAGCTGCCTGGCCTGAAAAAAAAAAATAAAATGATAAAAACTGTATCAAGAAAGAGCCCCACTTGCAAAGGCAAAGCTTCTACTATAAATTGTACCAGTAAGGAATATACAGTGATTGCAAACTGCAGTCTATTAGTTTTTGCCAAACAGTACATTAATAAGATGATGATTGCTGCATTGAAAATGTAAAGAAATTGTCTATTGTACTGGGTTTTCTCCTTCCCTCCTCAACAGCTGTGCGCCATACTTTGTCCAAATGTATTTGGAAATGTCACAAAGACTGAACCAAGCATACCATGCTGAAATGCTTTGGGTTTT
>JAVJGI010000060.1:62585503-62606102 GCA_035590275.1 Ibycter americanus | reverse complement strand
CGTTTTTTGGGGGAAAAGCCCTAAATCCTATGTGATCATTCTCAGGTGCTTCCCTGGTTTCTAACACAGCAATAACCTTTGCGTCTTTACTGCCACATGGATCTCCAACCCCTACCTCCACAGCGACAGCAGACAGAAGGACCTCACTAGCACATCATCCCTCCAACATTGGCATGCCACCCCCAGGCTTATCTCTAGTAACAACTTATCTGTAGTAACAACCTAGCACTTGGGTATGCAGCGTTAAGAACTACCGCCTGTTTTTAGAAACCAATTTCATCCAGTGCAACATTACTCACCCAGTAAAGAGAAATCTGTATTTTCTTCCAGTCAGTGTACTTAGGTATTGCATCAATGATGACAAAGTGAGAAGCTAAAACATAGACACTCATACGCTAAGGCACACCACGTGAAACCACATTCATACGTTGCAAAACAAGATTCCTACTGAGTGAGTAGGTGTTGTGAGAAAAAAAGCCCATTTCCTACTTATGCATGGAGTCACGACAACCACCAGCTGAAGGTTTGAAGAGCGCAAAAATCTTTTAGCTACAGAAAAAAAGCTTTAAGATTAGAAATAATTTCCAAGAAAATAGTTCTTGCGTAGAAGTGCAGTGTCTTCAATTTTCTTTTAAACAGACCTTTGCTCATTGGTGGACGTTTCCAACAAAAATAGCCATGGCATCAAGCAACTGCATTTCTCCTGTAACATTTGCTGCTCACCAAGAAAGAGGAAGAAACCTCCTGCTGCCATGTCAGGACTGTCCCCATCAAGTACTACAGGAGAGTGTGGGGACAAGGAAGGAAAGGAAGCAGACAAAGGTGACATCAGCTGTGAGGTCACTTCTGTAAGGGTAGCCTGACTGGCCAGCAGGCAGGCAGGCATCATGAGGCCATCAAGCACATCACAAAGTCCAAGACTTGGTAAGACAGAACTGACAGGTCCTAGTAAAGCTGGGAGACAAGCAGGGGCCGTCACTTCTGGTCTTTACCAAAGAATCTGCCATCCCCAGGATAACAGAAGAGGGAAAAGCCATTGATACATAAGAACAAAGAGGGACTACAGAAAAAAAATAAAATCAGTCTATTCAAAAACCTATTATTATTACTTTCAACAAACAAACAAAAAAACCCCAACACTTGTCTAAGGCTACAGAAGAGAATCAATTATTTTTTTTAAATATTCTTATTTATTTCGTGGACTAAAAAAACACGCACCTTCATCAGCTTCTGCACTATATTACCCATTTGCATAACAATGCTACCTTTTTTGAACATTTCACGCTAGAGTAGAGCGTTTTTGAGGGAACTTCACTCTTCAGTTCCTCTGATGCAACCTCACTGCCAGAAGCAGCCCCAGTTTCCACTTCATCCACTGTCATGTGCTGCTATGGCAGTTTCCACTAACTCAAAGTTAGAGAATTTTGTGGCTACACAACACCTCTGCTCAGTACATTGCTGCTACACAACGCTGGTCCCAAACAAATATTGACTGCTAAACCAGATCAGACAACACAAAAATATGGCTACCCAGTGCAGCATTATGTTAAAAAGCAATAGGCTTACAGTTACTACTTCTAGATATAGTTAAGTCCCTGACTAGAAGTCATTAAAGCTCCACACAAAATTGCAGACCATAATGGATGTTAATTCAATGTCCCCTATTCTGAGAGCAATACTTGCCTTGCCTGCCTAACGCATGCTGCTTACTCATTTTAGGCTGAGCTTATACTGGTCTTCCTCTTTTTGTTCTGTCTAGCACTAAGCCATCTTTCAACAATACTAGTACTGTATTTTTCTCATTTAACAGCAAAATTTCATATAGTAGATCTTCACACCATAAATTGCTACTGTGTTCCACCACAGGAAAAAAAATACATCTGTGAATAGTGTGAGATAATATACTTAATTATATATTTAACTTGTAAAAGCCCTTTGAGAGGCCCCAAGATAGAATTCATTCTATGGAAGTTCTCTTTATTAATGAAAGTACTTATAGCAATTACTTTGAACTTCTATAGACAGTGCCTTATTTCAAACTATTTTAATCAATCCTCACAAAATCTCTTGGCAACAGCATACAGGAAGTATACAGAGACAAGGGAGTCATGGCGTTTCAGTCACACTACCAATTTTTTATGTTTATTATTCATCGTTAGCATGCTTTTTAATTAATCAAACAAAATAAAACCAATGTGGTTTCCCAGCCTGAAAGTTCTCCTTTATTAAAAAAGTGATTACATGCAGTAATCTGGATTTAATATTAGAAAGGCTCATAGAATTTTCCAGCCCATACTACTCACAGAGTAACTAATCATTCAAAGAGATTTAAATTAATTTGGGTCAAATGAGACTCAACATCATCTTGCAGGTGCAGCTGCTCCCACTGAAAGGTTACTGATCCCACTGACACGCTTACGGAGTAGCTCATGTGAATCTAGCGGCAAGGGAATCAGCTTAGCTCACGCCATTCATTTAAACTACTTCAGCAGATCAATGTTGCCCAAAGCAAGTTAAGGAAGCATTCCCGTGAATTGCTACTAGGCCAGTTGGTGAGGGACACTCACCTCTAGCACGGGGAAATAAGGAGCTTCTGAAGCCTTTAACTTTCTCCACTATTATTACTGGATCTAGAAGAAGATACTCGCCAAAGAGACCAGAGTCTGCCCAGGCAGTAAATGACAGGGATGAGATGCTGACTGACTTTCCATTTCAGCTTCAGCCCTATAAAGTTCTGGCTGCCAACTGAAATTATGTGCAAAGGTATATGATTTATATTCTACGGGATTACTAATATATTTGACACAAGAAACTACAGATGCCTTTAAAAGCATGAAGTCATTTCTTCAAGAAAAGTTTAATTATTACTAATCATAAAAAATAAAAGAGCACTATTTTACAAGCACTAATTTTATCATCTACTGAGATATAGTGAGCCTTGACACAGAAGTATGGGTTACTACAAATTCTGTATTCTTTGGACCAAAATACATGCTTGAAGATAATGGACACTACCAGCTTCTTTCAAACTGACAGTTTATGTTAGGCTAAACACAGATTGGTGGCTATGATCAAGAAAACTGGAATTGCTCAGGTATAGCTGCAGTTACTGGTGTTACTTATTTGGGAGCTTTGTGATTTAGTGAAATCACCGGCAATTGTTTAGCAGGTAATTAAACCATAAAGCCAAGCCCTGTGATTTTCAGTCTTTTGAAAGCAATAATCATGAGAATTCCCAGCACCATTTAAATGATTCCTGTCTAGGATCACCAGCATCATTTGTGTTATCATTCATTCCCTTCATATGGCTGTATTAGTGGCATTACCCAAATTACACACTACTGTCTGCTATTTTACTGAACATTCACTATAAATGTCCACCTCTCAGCAGATCTGGATCCATTCCTTAAACATGACATGGGTGTAAAATTTAACATTTCTGTTTATTCATTTTAAGCCAGACTTTCATTAGCATACAAAAAAAAAATATCTGAAATCAAGTAAAACTTGAGAAAGACTGGACGATTGTTTTCTTCACATTTTTTAAACCGAAGACTGCATTATATAAATTTCACAATTCCCCTAAGTGCCTTTAAAATTACAAGCAATTTAGACTATGATTCACTTTCATGCAGACTCTGACTGCATGCAATTTTTTTTCCCCCATCTCAATTATATCTTAATATTATCGGGGCTGAAATGCATTAAATAAATCATATTTCATAGTAAAGCAATAATACTTACATGCATTTTAGAAGAAACTGTCCTGCATTATAAATGTATTTATAATGTCATTACCTTATTTTCCACATTGACTGAAATATTAGGCAGCAGCAACTGCTCCAAGCTACGGATGGAAGCTTTTAGCAAACCTTGTGTTTATTCTGCTGCTGGTAATTAGCTGTTTTAGTTAATATAATACAACATTTACAAACAGCAATTTATCCAATATATAAACTCGCTCCTGTAATTAGTGAAACATTGTTATTGATTAAGATTTAATATGGCGGTTGCTGTTTCTGCAATGTACTACACAAAGGGAACGACCACTAATTTGTCAGAGGACAGTTCCTAGTCAAAGTAATCCCCTGGCAGAGTACCACGAATTTAATTCTGTATTTTCTGCAATATTTTATCCAATCTGCAAAGTTTTAAATTATTTAAAGGAGCAGGTAATAACACAAAGAAATTTAAGAGAGAATTACACACTCATCCTCTCTCAAAGAGATGAAAACTACTTGAGTATTCTTTCATTGCAAAACAAGTTTAAGGTGATACTTATATTGCTAAGACTTACTAATCCTATTCAAAATTACTTCGAAGAACACACATAAAAAATCTATGCCACCATTTTAGATTCAACAATAAATACACTAAAATGGTATTAAACAGAAGCATCAATTGTTCTACCGGTAGTATCAGTGAAGTATCAGGCATTGTATTTTGCATAGGAGTATAAACAAGAAAAAAATAATTGTCAGAAAGAAAAGTCTTTCTGAAAACATTTCAGTTCATCACAGAAAAATAAAGAAGTTTACAGTATTTCAATTATAAGTTTAAGGATGAACTTACACTATCAAAACTTGACCCTGAACTGTAATTTCTACTAACAGCACTCTGCATTCATGCTTGAATCCAGCAGTGTTGCTGAAAGTGAAATACGAGTCCTACACTCTTCTACTGAATCACTTATCTGAATAGACTGTTACCTGCTAGGAATATCACATTTTATACTTTCATTATCAAGAGCAAATGAGGCAACTCTAAGTGAAGTACAATTTCAGCTATTTAGATTTTCAGAACATGCAGCACATTTCAGTAAAATACAGAAGTAACATGCTCAGAAGCACCACATATTATACAAGATAAACATAACTGTGTGTGAATATAGAGCTAGTTATCTATTATTCTGGAAATATGAGTCAAACCCAACTCTAAAATTCTGTATTTTACAAATGCTGTAGTCCAAAAGATTTATTTTTTTTTATCGCCAAGCAATTTCAATTCTTACAATGCTATTTTTTTTGTTTGGTTTTTTTTAAACTAATGAAAAAGAAAGAAATTTTCTCTGACAAAGAAATGGACATATTTAAAAGCACAAAACACTCAGCCTAAAAACCCCTCTGTAAGTTTGACTGAGAAAATATATGCATCCTCTACAAGTTTAGTATAAACTGGAAAAATAAGGAGTATTCCAGTCTGGGATTATAGACAGCCTCTTAATATTACATGAGGTGCTGACATATTTTTGGTAATGTGTCCTGGTAAACCAGGACATAATGACAGAAATAACCAATATAAACTTATTATAGTAAGTAAAATTAACAAAACTACATGTATTTTCTATCCATTCCTACATACCTGTGGAATTCACAGAGTAAGATTCAAGGCCTCACTTTTAAATGTATTCTTCTAATTTAAACCAGTTACACATAACAAACGGAAACACTGGAAGAATGGGATTTCTTTTACAGAGAAAGTCAGGAAAATTATTATATTCATTAAAATGCTCCTAAAATGACTAGTTTATCATCTTTGCTACAGAACAGCCAAGCCAAGCATACAGAGCAAGCCAAGCATAAATTATTTATGATGTGTAACAGTTTAATGAAGTATAAAATAGCTTTTTTTCTTCTCACTGGTAATACAAGTTCTGATTTTTTTTGTTGTCAGCTCCACACACAGCAATGTACTCATTTACAATTATGACACGGAACAATTTTTAAAATCATTCTATATAAACTCTAACTTAAAGGAATCACTTATACCATCTATTTGTTAGTTTCTTGAAGCACTGCCATAGTATCCTGCCAAGAACACACTGTTGAACTGCATGAAATTCAAGTAAGTCACAGGACTGCTGTCAGTTCCTCCAGAAATTTAGAGGTCCTGGGATCAAAATCTGCATACAGCCTGACACTGTAACATCAAAATCATCATTGTGGGAAGATGCACTAAGATCAACTTTCATTTCCCCACGTGGCTACAATCACTCAGTTCGCAATCTTGTGGAACATGCTCCAGTCTCAGGGAGTGCATGAATAAGTAGAAATTTGTCATTACCCACGGGACCAAAAGAATTTTAACACCAAATAGTTAAAAAAAAGGAATAAATGTGTTCTGATAAAGAATCATAGAATGGTTTGGGTTGGAAAGGACCTTTGAAGATCATCTAGTCCAACCCCCCTGCCATAGGCAGGGACACTTTCCAATAGACCAGGTTGCTCCAAGCCCTGTCCAACCTGGCCTTGAACACTTCCAGGGATGGGGCAGCCGCAGCTTCTCTGGGCAACCTGTGTCAGTGCCTCACCACCCTCAGCACATAAAATTTCTTCCTTCTGTCCAATCGAAATCTATCCTCTTTCAGTTTCAAACCATTGCTCCTTATCCTGTCACTACAGGCCTTGCTGAAGTCTTTCTCCATCTTTCTTATAAGTCCCCTTCTATATATTGAAAGGCTGCAATAAGGTCTGCCTGGAGCCTTCTCTTTGGGCTGAACAACCCCAACTCCCTAAGTTTGCATTAGGTAAAGTTTTCTAAGAAAAAAATTATGGACAAGGAAGACCCCTCATAAGAAAACACACATCATGGGAATACTTTTCATTATGGTTCATTTCCTGATTTATTATCAGCATATTTTCTGTGACATGGATGTGGGCACCATTATAAATTTTATGTTTTGGGTGCAAATCACCTTACTTAAGTAGGATTTCTGCACAATAAGGAAGCCACAGTTAAACTAGAGCACCTCAAGCCCAAACACATACAGAGAAATGGACACTTCTACAAGATCAGCCACTTCATCATAAATTTGACATCTGAAACAGGTCAGAATCACATCCTAAAAACACCTGGTTCTCTCCAATTATAACCAGATCCTAGGTGAAAAGTTCTGGCATAGCTGATCAGACCTGTAAGTAGCTGAAGATGTAGGCAGAGAAAACGTACCTCTGTTTGCGAATGACTGTGCAGCTATACTTTAGATAAAAGCTTACAACAAGACCAGTATGTAGTAGAAAATCTAAATACTAAGCTTCTAAGGCTGCATAGACTGGTGATTCCCCTATTTGGATCTGTTCATCCTCTGCATAATTAACCATCACACACTTGAAAGTAAACCTGAACAGACATTAGAACTTATTTTGTGAATAATTGTGAATAACCGCTTGTATTTTTCCTCCAATTTATAGATCTGACTTGCACTGAAAGTTATCAGGAAAAGAAGTAGTTGTCTCCTTACTGTTCCACCATCTGTAGAATGCCTTGTGTCACCCTCTCCACAAAATAAAATTACTTTCCATTCATTTGCCACTCCATAGAGCCTCAAGCTACAGCATGTCAGAAGCAAGAGAAAGAAAAGAGTTAAATATGCTACACCCTTCATCTCCAACTTTTCTGAGGGCCTAAGCCAAATTCATCTCATGCACATAAAAAAGAAAAGAAAGAAAACCCTCTACTAACGGTAAATAAAATTTCTTTTTTCTGCTGAAAAGTTTGAGCATTCATGTAGTCCCCAAGGAATCTGACATCTGCCAAGGAGAGCGGTGCCCATCACATCAGTTTCAGGGAAACTCCTCCTCCTACCTCCAATAAAATCAAATATAAGCTTAGCCACGTCTGTAAGCCTCTGAGGAAAAACGAAACCAACAGAAAACAAAAAAGCAAACAAAAAACCCCACATATCAGATTTGGTAATTTTTTTGTCAGAGCCTGGCAATGGCGTTCTGCATTTATTTCATCTGCCATATGCATTCTCCATTGCTGAGAGCTCCCACAGGCCAATTTATACAGCCCAGCGACCTCCACAGCTTTGCTGAAGATACATCTTCCCAGACTGCAAGGATTACAGGGGATTCCTTCTGCAATTTTTCCTTCCAGCAGCTCCAAGACACTGTAGCAGCAGGCAACAGAAGCAAAGAGGACAGTTAGCTCCAAGGCATCATAGAAAAAAAGCAGTAGTTTGTTCTGAAGATATGAACAGAAGGACTTGGTGGTTCTTTTGCAGGGAGAGAAGAAAGGGAAAGAGTTGAAAGCAGGAAAAAAGAAATCAAAAAGACATACATGAAGAATGGGGTGACTAAGGGCAGGAAGGAGTTACAGGGGTTGGCAAAGGTGGAAAGAAGCTGGAGGTTTGAGAAAGAACTGGGGTATTGGGAAAAACTTAGATAGAAACAGTTGTCTAAGAAAACAATTTAAGAACAGCATTTGGGAAAGAAATACCCACATTAAAAAAAAATATCATTAAACCCCAAATATGAACCTATGCAAAACAGAGACTGACTCAGAATTCCTAACTGTCAAGACTACTTTTTGTTTTCAGGACAACTTGTAAAGCTTACAGAAGGCATGACGAGATGAACGTTCTTTCTGGGTTTCTCCAGTAGTTCACATGGTATGATAGTTACATCACTCTCCCCGATATCTAAAGTCTTACATGAACTTCAGTATCTTTCCTTTCATGGGACTTTGGAACGGTGAAGAGGAAAAGGAAGAAGACTTGGTTTTTAAATTAGAGAAAAAGTCAAGTAAGCTACATCAAAACAATAACATAGCAAAACAATGATTTCAGGGGTTACTTTATTGGATATTTCTTATCTGTTGAACTTCAGCTCTGAACTCAGTGTTTATGCAATCATTAAATCTAACGTAGCTATAACCTTTACACTTTCTCTGGCACCAGACTGTCAGTACTCTCCGAACAGGTAATTATACACAGCTTTTTCCATTATATTCCATGTGCAACAGACGCTACAGGCCTCTAAAATGAAACATACCAACCCAAATGAAATGCTAACTGGAAAAAAGTTATAGTGCTTTCAGATAAGTTAATGCTTCATATCACATCCCTCCAAAATTAGTTTATAGAGTACAGAAATCAAGACCAACACCAAACAAGACCAAGTAAGGTCACTGGATCTGGGTGGCCAACTAAAAATCACTACAGCCTAATTTTTCACAATACCTATGTAATTTTTCTTTTTTCCTTCTCCAAAAGTAACACTAACCACCTCTAAATTTTGTGATCTGAACACTCCTAACAGACTGACAGATTTACTTGTTGGGGCAGCCAATAGAAAAATATACTGTGTACCAGTACTGCAAAATTCAAGTAGTCAAAAGTTATCACATGGCAGAGCACACTGCAAACAGCAAATTTTCAAATTCATAATATCCACTCTAACAACTATTTAGTCACTGTTCATAAAAGGCATGGAATTTTTTTCAGAATCTGCTTTGTCCAATAAAGCGTTAATGGAAACGGCGATCAGCATTAGCACACTATCAGTCTGTATCGTCACAAATTTCAGTCTTATAAAGATATTCCACGCTCATCCTTCTAGTAGAACATCTCTTACTCCTCAAGGTTCCATGGATCTGCTTCCCTAATATACCAGGATTGACCAACAAAAACAAAAAAATCAACAAAATAAAGTTATCAAACATTTGGCAGCTCTTTCAAGGGCTGTGACCTCACTCTCACTTTAAGGCAAACCCACACCCCTGCCATATTGACCCACAGCAATTATATGGTCGCCCTTCTTTTCTTGCTACAAGCAATTGCATTTATACTTGACGGATCTTGACCACCAGTTTGCCACCGGTCTACTGCAGGAAGATAAAGTTATTTTTCTAAAAAGGACAGCTTAATCTTTCCATGAGCCTCCAAAACAAACAGGAATATGGGAATAAAACTGGCAGTACTGGAAAACAATGTAGGCTACCAAGAAAAGCTGTTTAAAATAAATGAAGGCTTGCCTTACGTGGTGGTTTGACCCTGGCTGAATGCCAGGTGCCCACCAAAGCAGTTCTGTCACTCCGCTCCTCAAACACACAGGGGAGAGAAAATATAACGAAAGGCTCGTAGGTTGAGATAAGGCCAGGGAGATCACTCAGCAATTACCATCACAGGCAAAACAGACTTGACTGCAGAAATCAGTTTAATTTTTTACCATTCAAATCTGAACAAACAAACACATTCCCCCCACCCCTCCCTTCTTCCCTGGCTTAACTTAATTCCCACGTTCTCCTGCCTCCTCCCCCTGAGTGGGGCAGGGCAATATGGAATGGGGATTATGGTCAGTCCATCACACTCCTTCCTCCTCATACTCCTGCCTTGCTCCAGCGCATGGTCCCTCCCACAGGAGACAGTCCTCCACGAACTTCTTTAACGCGAGTCCTTCCATGGGCTGCAGTTCTTCATGAACTGCTACAGCACATGTCCCTCAGGGCCAGCCAGCTCCAGCCTGGGTCCCTGCAGGGGCACAAGCCCTACCAGCAACCCCACCCCTGCCTGGGCTCCTCTCCACAGGGCCACAGGCCCTGCCAGGAGTTGCTCACAGCCTCCTTTGGGCGTCCCCCTACTCCAGTGTGGGGTCCCCCATGGGCTGCAGGTGGGGATCTGCTCTACTGTGGACCTCTATGGGCTGAGGGCACAGCCTGCCTCACCATGGGCTTCACCACAGGCTGCCGAGGAATCTCTGCTCTGGTGCCCGGAGCACCTCCTGCCCCTCCTGCACTGACCTTTGGTGTCTGCAGAGCTGTTGCTCCCACACAGTCTCACTCCTCTCTCACACTGGTGCAGATTTCCCCCCTGCCCCGCTTCTTAATATGCTATCACAGAGGTGCTACCACCATTCCTGATTAACTCAGCCTTGGCCAGCAGCAGGTCCATCTCTGAACCAGCTGGCATTGGCTCCATTGGACATGGGGGAAGCTTCTGGCATCTTCTCACAGAAGACACCCCTGTACCCCCCCAGCTACCAAAATCTTGCCCTGCAAACCCACTACACCTTAATAACCACTTTTCCTTAAGGCCACATCTGTTCATATAAAACTTTAAAAGTAATTTTTAAGACATACCAAACCACAAGAGAAAACCATAGGCATTACTTTTCTGCTGTACATTAGCTCACTTGCAGGTAGCATGTTCAAAGAATGATTTTCTCAAGTTCAGTATCTTCTTCCAACATCATTACTTTCAAAAGAAATAACTACGGAGTGTTTTTTTCTCATGCTTCCAACAGGCAGATAAAAGCGAGAAGGAAAATTAAAATATTACATGAGTTATTACAATGTAAAACAAAGATCCAACTGACCTACTTACAAGTATTTCTTAGAAGATGGCCATTACTAAGGCAGAAACAACATCCGCTCATTATCCTTACTGCTAACATCCTTCTTGCCCATCTTCAGAAGCATGAAAAGAAAATCTGATATTCTACAGAATTATTTCTTCCTTTGCACCAAAACAGTACGTACATTAAGCCATTGCTGTGAGTCTGCTGTCAATACTCGAATATTTGGTAGCCCATTTAGTTGCCTTACAAGCTAAAAATGAATTGGCCATCACTGTGGCATACAGTAATTCTCTTCCCTCTGAAATTTCAGAGCAGTCTTTCTGGCTCTAAATGCAAGACCCACCCAGTAAAATGGTGCAGAGGGCTCCTTGTTGTTTGCCTTAAAGACAGACACAGGGTCACAAATGGACTTTGAAAGTCAGCCTGTATTTACCTGTAAAATTACTTTAATAATTTTCAATTCACTCTTACACCCTTCGTCCATACACACTCCAACACTGCATTCAGCCAAAAAAGCATTCACCTACACCTAAAACTCCTTTTTCAATGTCATGGCTTTCTTCCTTTATGTATACTAAATGCCATAGTAGAAATTATTTTGAAATGCGACCATTAAAGGTATGCTAATGACTATGAATTGTGACAGCTGCTGCAGAAACAAGCCTGTTGGCTCAGGCACAGCACCATTAACTATCTATCATAAAGTACTCTGGACTTGCTCATTTATAACTGCTACATAGCCCAAGGGGGGAAAAGGGGGAACAGCAAGAGTTTCTTTCTCCGAAGTAAAATCATAAGCCACTTACTTATCCTAATGTCACGATCCCCACTGTTTATCTGCATGATAATTAGGAAAATGAGAAATAATGATTTTTTTATTTATTTATTTACAAACGTGATGTGAATTTAACCATCTACGAAAAAGACAATGCAGTATCATACTATGTTTACAGACAGCTGGATCTTACAAGCTCACAACTAAATTTTACGAATCAGCCATATTAACCAAGAAGTAACATGACAAGCAAGTATTATCATCTTCTTTTGCCATGGCTTCCCAAAAATGAGTGTCGACAAACTTCTCCCACATCCTTCTTATGAAGTTTTTTTAACAGCAGAAACCAGTTTCTGCTTTCAAAATTCATTAGAAAGGAAAAAAAAAAAGGCTACATGTTGAAATCAGCATATTTTGAAGTGGAAGGTACCCTCTGAAAAGAAAATGGCTTGGCTTCACTTCTCTAGATTACTTGTATAAATCAAAGTTTGATTTATTTTTTTTATTGGGAGCAACACAGCCACCCATATGTCAGATTTCCTGAATACACAACCTCAGAGAAAGAAAGACTAGCACACACATATAGTAGTTCATACAAAGGCTACCAACGCTACATTTCTTAGAAGGAGACTGAATTTCCAGCTACAAACTCCACAGTACTTTGCAGGACAGAGGCGACACACTGTGCGATTGGGAACAGCCCTCAGTCTTCAGCAGACTGTATTATCAACAGAATAATTTTTATTACCAAAATAAGATGGTATATTAACATTCCCAATTTATTAACCCTTACACTTTAAAGTGTTCCCTCCTTTAAAAAAAGGAGGCAGACTAGTTTTTCCTCTGTGCGCATATTGGCACACCTATCACACAATATATCATGCAAGTAATACATGAGAAGACCAAAAAATTTCTTAGCATCTATATAAAAAAAACCAAACCCACATTGACGATGACATTCATTTTCTTTCCTCACTCTCTCTCTGAAATATTCTTTTTCATTGGATTTGTACAGGCATATATAGGCTATAGGCTTTAGATGCTTTGGCACCTATTGCTACAACATTTAAACATCTCAACATATTCCAGACATCCAGTGGGATCCTGATATGAAAAGACATGTAAACTTAAAATTACCTCAAAAACTGAGATTTTTTTTTTTAATTTAATGTAGATCTTTAGATTTAGAGTAGATATTAGGAAGAAATTCTTTACCGTGAGGGTGGCGAGACACTGGCACAGGTTGCCCAGAGAAGCTGTGGCTGCCCCACCCCTGGAAGTGTTCAAGGCCAGGTTGGACAGGGTTTGGAGCAACCTGGTCTAGTGGAAGGTGTCCCTGCCCATGGCAGGGGGGTTGGAACTAGATGGTCTTTAAGGTCCCTTCCAACCCAAACCATTCTATGATTCTAAGATTAATTTGTCACCTCTCTCCCTTTTTCCCAAAATACCATTCCCTATTAGTATGTTTTTTCTAGAATTCAAATTACCATCAACTCTACCAGTATGAGCCTACCGCAAGTACCTTAAACCATCCAGAATAATTTGTGACACTATGTAAGTGGATTGATGGCAATGAGATCACCAATAGTAATTGTATTAGATGACACTTTTTGATCACATTTCATTCTGACTTATGACACACAAATTCACAAGAAGTGTTATATTTGATGAAGGTTAAATCATTTCTTCCTGAAGATGACTGTTACACTAATCATCAACTGTTGTAGGCTCCTTGCTAACCAAATGTGGTAACTAAGATGGAGAACTGACAGCCAAGGAGAGGCAACAGAACTTTTCAATCTACTAAACTGCATTTGAACTGGGGAAACAAACACACAAAAAAAACTGGAAAAAAAAAAAGCATGCAACAGTATTTCACAGTCATCATTTAATTTTCCTATGGACACACTGAAGTTTCACTACTTCAATAACTCATAGCAGAAGCACAAGTCATCTAATTTTATACTATTAAATAAAGAATATGTCAAAGTGCCCAAAGAGCACAAAAAGTATTAACAACCAAAACCAATAAAAATGTCTCAGGCATCACTTATGCTTGTGTTTCTGTTAAAGCAGAATATGACATCATTGTTGCAAATGTTGATAATGTAGATGGTCCTGCCACTTGCTTTGGCCTTACCAACATTAAAGTCTAAGTGCTTTTTTGTTTGAAGATATTAAACAGAGCTTTCCTAAAGTATGTTTTCTCTCTCTCCCTCATACAAGCACAGCACCAGACTTAAGCTTTCAGAAATGCATAACGAAAAATACTTTGTTAACATCACCTTGCTGGTACTAAGGCTGGGAAATCGCTTCCATGCCTGATAGCACTCAAGGTAGAAGAAACTGGTACAGGGTCCATTCCCTAATTAAGGGTACTACAAAATAAGCAGGCGGGGAGCAGGGGGGAGTTTTTGTTCTTATTGTCAAGAACATAATTTTCTAAATGGGAAAGAGATGTAAAATTGGGTGGCAATGGTACTCCTGAAAGCAAAAGAACTTCTAGTAGATCAAAGATGAAAATGGACATCTACCACTAAATGTCAAATTCCCCAAGAACCAGGTAAGTCAGGTCCTCCTAAACGAGGCAGTATACATGTAATTAACTATTTATCTACCGGTGTCTCACTCTTAATTACTCTCAAGTTTAAAACCCAATGATGGGCATAGTTGTGAATATAATAGTTGGTGGGGCATAGCCTATTCATCTGCTTAGTTACAAGGAAATTCAAGATTTCTTCCTCTCCTCCTCCTCCCATTCCCAAGAAAAACTGTCACCACAGAACTGTTTGGAAAACAGAGACAACATACCTCCCAGAGGAAAGAAATTTTCCATTCTTCCAGTATTTCTGAGATGTAAGAAGCACATATCCCACTCACTCCCGAACAGGCTCTGTCCACAAAACTCAGTATCCAGATTCTCAACTGCTCTCAATAAATGGGGAGGTATACTAAATTAAGGAGAGTTATACAAAAATTAAAAGGATGTCTACAAAATAAAACTATCAAATTAAGCCATAAGGAACATTATATGTACCACTGTCATCTTACTGGTACCCACAACAAATCCTTTTTTTTTTTCCAGCTCAATACTTCAAAAGGAAGGGCCTTCATCTCAGAACTCGCCTCCCACTGAACAGGCAGAGTCCTGATTATACCAAATACTAAAACAGTACACAAAGTGAATATCATAAAACAGCAACAGCAAGACCACTAATCAATATAGTGACTTTTTAATAAATAGTGATTTTTATACATAGAGTTGCCTAGATCCTTTCCAAACTGTCCTCTTTCAATGGCTTTTTCCCCTTCTTTCAGCTAGTGTTCCTAAACAAGATACCTACATTACACAGTGAAGAGTCCTCAGATAAGTTACAGATATCATGAAATAAGGATTTTCATTAATTGTTCAGGTGGTCATTAGTAAAACAAATTGCTCTTAATTTCCATCCCCTGTCCCCCAAAGCACTTTTCTTCTCGTAAGTCTTCTACTGCAACCCAACGGAAGAGAACTAGAGTACTCTAAAGGAGAGACAAGGGAATATTTGCCTAGCCAAAATTAACCTAACCTGAGAGTAAACAAACATTAAATGAAAGTCAGAATGAGAGTCCAAGACCCAGCAAATTGTTTTGTTGAAATGGAAGAGATTGTCTGTATTACGTGTCAAGACTTCTGTCAAATGAATATGTTTTAATCCATAGCATATATCTGTACCATGTCATGTACAAGGCCAAGTCTTGACAACTCTTTGATTTGGTTTTCTTGTGTCATACAAAAGACAGGGTGTACATGCTCCAAAGGCCCAGAAGTAATCAAAAGGAGTCTGGACAGGAATACTTATATACAAACATTGTTAGAAAAGCTTCAAGAGAACAATATCTAAAACATTCTTTTCATGATATCTCGAGGGCAGAAACAGGACTTCTCTCTGGAAGAAGGGGAGGTATATGTAAAAAGGATTGATATGCTTACTTTTTGCCCATGCATGACAAGGAATGATGATATTCATTTGAAAAGATAGCACGGCAATTTTGTGAGCCATTCAATAAAAAGGGAGTAGCAAGAACAAATTGGTTAATGAATGAGGGAGGAGAGAGGAGAGTATTATGCAGTGAATCTATAAAAATGAACTCAATTTGAATTCAACCAAAAGGACAAATTGATGGAGCAGCAGGCTTTGTAAAGCACTAGATCTTCATCTGGATGCTGAGATAACACAGTGATTAATTTTGCTTCTGTCAAGTATCTTGGGGTTTGCTATATAAGAATTAAAAAATGGCATGCTTTTAAATGCTGTTTGACTATTCAAAACATATTCCTCTCACCATTCAAAAAGAAATTTTAAAGAGAATAAATGCTCACCGTATGTACCTTCCTTTCCTTCAAATTTTTTTTTTTTTCTATTTTTACTTTGTTTTTCCTATCTGTCAAACTTTGACATAGAGGAAAAAAAAAACCAATTAATCATTCCATATGAAAATTTTAAAAAAATACATAACTATAACATGAAAAACTGAAGGAAGGTGAAAATTATTTGCATTATTCTACTGAGACAAATATTTTAAATGTCAGAATGGACGTTGTAAAAAGAAGACAGATACAGGTAAGCAACTTCTTATTCTAGTTCACAGGCACTCAATGGGAGTTTCAGAGATGAAATAAAACATTCGCTTAACAGTTCACATGACAAGAGATCGAACTGGGATTACAACCTACAGCATGAACAGTACTGTCACCCACAGGCTATTTTGAATTATTTTTACTGTTTAACTATATCAGTGGGGGGAAAACTGTTCACTCCTATTAATAAAGTAATTGTAGACACACAAATGGCTCTTTACCAATTCTTCAAGGCACATATATTTCTCCAGATAAGAAAACCATTCACGGTATCTGGTAGAAAGTCCCATTTATTGCATTGCTCAAAAAAAAAAAAAACCCAAACATTATCAATCTCTATTTGCATTGCAACAGCTTCTTCGTACAGGAAAGTTTCACATCATCTATTTAACACCCCAGAAAAACCAGAAAGCCAGATTCCTATCCCAAACACCTTAACACTGCAGTAGAAATGCCAGAATGACCGGAAGAGAGAGTTAGTGAGAGAAGAAATGGATGCCAGAAGGGGCATAAGCCATACCCATGATACAATGTTTATTCAAAGGTGAGCATGTACTGTGCAATGGAGCTTAATATTTTCAAAATGTAGATGACTTTCATTGTATCCCTCTTCCTTCTCTAAAAACAATCAAACAAAAAATATAGATAGATCACATCTGCAATACTAAAAAACAACTTCTTCCTCCATTCTTATCTTTTACCCTGTCTTTTACAACAGAAACTAAAACCAGATTACTTTTGCCCATATCACAAGAGTACTAATGCAAAAAGACTATTTGCTGCAACAAAACTGCTATTTCTGAGCCATAAGAACACCAGCAGATGCAAAAAAGCACCATGTACATAAACCTAAACAAAACCTTATGAGTAAATCTCCAAAAATCTCTACTTTCAAAGAGATTCAAGAAAATTTCTACTTTTAAATTATAAAACTGAGGAACCAAAGACAAAACAACTGTCACTAGATTTAATTCTGTAGTTTTGTACCATGTGGTTTCCAAACCTGAAGTCTAATTTTCAAATACGAGCCTTTAACACTTTTACTATCATAAATTATGAATTGTAGTCATAAATCGTACTGTACTTTTCAGAAACAGCTTGGCCCTCCCTACAGTAAGCAATCATGTTTTGTCTCAGGCTATGTAGTTTACCTCAAATTATTTCAGAATCATCTAAAAAGATTCTTTTTTCTATTAAAATGATGAATGAGCTAAATGAGGTATGTAATAAATACTGCAGGTTTGTAAACAGACTTCTTTTCTCTTGAGAGCTAATGCCTTAACTCATTTAGTAATTCTTCCCCCTGGTATTTTCTAGTGAAGTCATCCTTAAAATATGGTTAGTACAGGACTATTTGGAAAAAGCAAGAAGGGTCAGAATATAATCTGCTTATGGAAAATAGGGGACCTCCTCTTGACAAAGCTAATGAATTGAGGACAGGAAAAATAAATGCAACACTAAAGCAAAGGTCATTGCATAGCACATGTATGTAGCGACTAGAACCAGCCACCCAATGATGATAGGGAAAACAGCTAAACAGTTCAGACACAGAAGAGTGAAACACTCTACTTTAACAATATGTATTCAATTATGACAATAGGTCAAATGCATTCCTAACATAACTCAACATACTTCAGCTCTAATATATCGAGGAATGCATTTTGTCTATTGATTTCAGTGCTCGGAAAAGTAAAAGAAGAATTATACATCTCAAATATGATTTTGGTAGGAAAAAATATCTAGTAATCTGATCACCACATTCACCTAAGGTGCAAAAAGTGCTTTTTAATATAAGGATACTTCTACCAAATTGATTTTTTGAACACAGAATTTATTAATAGACCTTCTTGTGCAGAAAATAATTTGAGAAACAAAAAAATACCTCAGCAACAACAGATTTAATTCTCTAACAGGTACTTCAATGAAAGCCTGCAACAATACACGGGGAAATAGATATAATTGTATTAGTATGGATACAGATTTCTAATGATAGCAATAATCAAATTTTAATGTTATGGTTACAGCACATGAACAGAACAATATGTCTGTGCCTCTTCAGAGGGAAATGAGACTTTAATGTCATTGGCAGCTCAATAAAACCCTTTTCTAACACATAGGGTCCTAATGACAGCTCATTTCAGTCCAGACAGTGAAGCAAATATGTTAACAGTAAACTCCAGGTCATTACAAGGAGATGGAAATACAACAGGTCCTCTGCACTTTGGATAACTATTGATTTTCTTTACTCCATATTCTCTACTTCTCACCCTGACTCTCATAATGACTCAAGTGATGGAATGTCAATAAGCTATTTATGGCAAAGCTACAACATTTAAAGTCACTCAAGACTTAGCCCAACTCAACTATCCACAATTTTCAGATGTGCAGCAAAAATCTCCAATAATACATACTGCAAAGGAGAATAGGTGTGCCACCTATGTGAGTAAAATATAATAAAAGTACTCTTGGAGTGCTCAAAAGTACAGGGCCTTCAACTGCACCAATCTTTGCTAAAGAGGACCACACCAATACCAATTCTTTATGGCCAGAATGAAATAAAAGACTTAATGTATTATGAAGGTCTCCTTCAAGAGGGATGGACAGAAAAAATATCATATACATGCTAAGCGTATGGAAGAAAAAAATGTTTTTTTATCAGCTGCACTGCTACAGGCAGTTCTCAATTACTACTACAAGCACACAATGCACTTTGTCCTTTGGTAAAAACACCCAGATATACTTTGTAAATATCATGTCTCAAATACCATGTAAAGCTAAAGCTACAAAAACACTCTCTTTGGTGGCAAGGCCAGGTCAAGAGGTTTTAATTTTCTTCCCCCAATAACTTGCCCTCCATACACACTTTGCAATTTCCTCAATTGAGCTATTCTTGTAGTCAAGCTGTAAAGCAGATTGTGGGCACCTCTGCATTTGAAAAAGGGCTCCAGGACAGATTTGTAATGTGTTTGCTTCAGTCCACATCATCTGCACAGACACAGCAGAAAAGGAGGTGAACTGCAGTGCAGAGATGGCAACGGGTAGAAAAAGAGGTAAAGAAATCCTTCATCAGCAAAACATCCATTCCACCTAACACTGATGTGTATCCAACCCTTCAAAATAAGCTAGTTCACATCACTTGCCAGACAGGAGAGAAAAAAAAGGAAAAAAAAAAAAAAAGAAGGGGATAACTAACATCTCCCAAGTCAGCTCGTTTCAGCGTCAAATATCAGTCCTGCTGCAATGGAGACAGCAGGATCACACAGCCAGCAGTGGGTGAGAAGCCAGAGGAGATGCAAGTCCTCACCAGCTCTTCAGTACACCAAGTCTCACTGGCATTGCTTTTTAAAGACTACACCCAAATGCTGCATGGTAAGGAAAGTTGGGCTAGGTCTGAAATACGCCTCAAAGTCAATGACATCTGAAGGCATTACTAAAGGAATCAACAGCAGCTAGATTTATTTCTGCTGAATTAAGTACCAACACTTGAACAAATCCTCACAGACTCCACAAGGGATATCTAGGGCTTTGGTCAGAGTCTGGAAATTCCACTTGTAATTTCTACCTTGGTTGGTACAAACATCAGAATTACTGGTTTTTAAACCTGTAGATCTCCACCCCCCCAAATTGTTTTTGAAGACATTGACATCCCATCAGCCACTTTCCAGTGCACTTGCACTGAGGGAGCTTTCCCTAACAGCTTACACAGCACATAAGTAGTTCAGCTATCATTAGCTCATCTATCATCTCTGAGTTTCTTTCAGAGCTTTTATGAATATCACCCAGGCTTGAAGAGCTGTTACTGGTAAAATTGTCTATTTCCCTTAATGTTTTCTACTGAAACTTCAGATCTTAGACTTTCTTTGAAGAGACCTCTAAAAAGAAGTTTTGGCCTGTGAACTTTGAAAGTTCCTCCACTCTGAACAGACATGTGAAAAAACTCACAGAATGGTCGGGGTCAGAAGGGGCCTCTGGAGATCATCCAGTCCAACCCCCTGCTAAAGCAGGTTCTCCCAGAGCAGCCTGCACAGAGTCACGTCCAGGCGGGTCTTGAATGTCCCCAGAGAAGGAGACCCCACAGCCTCTCTGGGCAGCCTGTTCCCCTGCTCTGGCACCCTCACAGTAAAG
>JAVJGI010000060.1:62569808-62585403 GCA_035590275.1 Ibycter americanus | reverse complement strand
CCCTGCTCTGGCACCCTCACACTAAAGAAGTTCTCCCTCATATTCAGGTGGAGCTCCCTGTGCTGCAGGTTGTGCCCGTGTCCCCTTGTCCTGTCACTGGGCACGCCTGAAAGGAGCCTGGCGCCATCCTCTTGGCACTCACCCTTGAGATGTTTGTAGACACAGAGATCCCCTCTCAGCCTTCTCTTCTCCAGGCTAAACATGCCCAGGTCCCTCAGCCTTTCCTCATCAGGGAGATGCTCCACTCCTCTCATCATCAGTTAATTCAGGGTACTCTCCTACTATGTCCTCATTTCTTCCATGCGTTACTCGTACCCCTCAATCTGCTCCTGGGCCAACAGTCTTTGGTGGGTTCCTCGTTCCATGGTGAATGGGTGTGGGTGTGCATACACACACGTGTGTGTATGCGGTAGCTTTTATACCTTTCTTTAATTGTTCATTAAAATCCTTTTTGTCATACTTTATGTTTTTTGGAGGGGTTTGCTTTTTTAACATTTAGTCTAACAAATGTCACAGTTCTCCCCGTTCTGCTCACTGAAAAATTGTTTCATATTTTTTTATGGATGCCCTCCTTCTTTACCCTACCTTGCTGTCCAAGCTCTGCTGACTTCTTGTAAATTTTTTTGAGATGTGGAATACTTTCCCTTAAAGAGACAAATGATGTCTTTCTGTAGTTCTTGTCACCTGCAAAGCTTTTACTCATTTAGCCGTTCGATTTAGCCTCATTTTATCCATTTTTTTCATTTGTACGAAGAGTTAATGCTAACTTTCGGGGCATTAACACTTGAAACTTTGTTCCTTCTGAAACTATAAGTAGCAGCCAGTGTTAGAAATAGTTTAAGAATGGGAAATATTACTTTAATCAAACATTTTTTTGTCTATTTATTAGAACTGAATTAGCAGCCTTTATAAATAAAAAATAAAATTCTTCCTTTCTAAACATAGTTTCCTTTCCTGTGCACTATTCTAAAAATTTAGCAGCAGCAAAGGAATTAATTTTGCAGACAATGCTACTGACGTTTCAGAAGCACTCTTTTTTTCTCCAAAAAGAATCTGACAGGTCAAATCCTAGCTACATAAAATACAAACCCACTGCAGCAGTTTGCTGAAACATGGAATTACTCATTCTACCTGACAAGTGGTATACATAGATATATCCTCCCATGTTACAGATTTTACAAATTCCTCTTAGACACATGAAACAAACAGCTATCATAAGCAATGAAGCCAAGAGAATAAAAACTGACCAGTTACAGGAAAATAAAGGAGGCAACTTACAGAAGGACTTGCAAGGAAGGTGAGAATTATGCAATGTTTTAATACTTGGACCCATTTTAAGGAAACAAACACAGAAAGCCTACTTGCTACTTTGTTATCTTACAATACACTTCAAAGAATCAACAAACTATAGTGGGAATGACAAATCTGCAGTAGTAACAGCAAATGCACATAGCGATTTTCATCAAAGAACTTCAAGACATTTTAAAATTTCACAGATCGAAACAGTAAGATGATCAAAAATGAGATGACTGTGTCAGGATACATAAATCACTAGCAGAGCTCAGGTACCTTGCTTCTCTTCTGATGTGCAAAATCTATGCCCTGACATACCTATGCTTCCACAAAAGCATGTTTTTGGTAGTCAGCTCTAAAATGCCATGCAGCAATGCAGTCACCACGGAAAGGCAGCAAGGCATGCTGTCCTTCACATGACGGGACTTTTCCTGTAGAGTTTTAAGGTGTTTCCTTCATTTCATTAACATCACTTGTATGCTCTTCTTCCAACTGAACATGCAGCGACACCATACACCTTGAACCACCACTTGCCAGGTTGATACGGTTCAAAATTAGTTAACAGTAATTCCTGATTGCTTCACTTAGGCAGTGCTAACTTAAATATTCTAGAGTAAGTAAAAAAATAACAATGAAATTGACATAATGGCTAAATAAACCAGTTTGATATCCATAATAAGAAATCTCTCAAGCATCTGGCTGATGAGAAAGGCACCATGTGCTTCTCAAAAGCACAGTGTTAACTATAGTAAGTGAAAGATGCAAACCCCCTGGTAATTATGCAAATAATATTCCCCATTATAAATCTTCAGCTCCTCATTAGGTTGAGGCCACAAAACCCTTATCTCTCCTGCACAACATTAAGAATCCAGGGGTTTCAGGCGTAAGACTAAGGCTGTGCCTTGATCATAACTCCTCTCCATTTTCCTTTGTTCCCATAATTTAAAATGACAAAATATTAAACATTTGTTTACCATACTGTACTTATTCTTCAACAGTAACATTAACATGGAGGTGAAAGAGCATTGGGAAACATCTGCAAAAGATACTAATACTCAGGTGTACTTAGGTGAAATTTGTTCGGTTTTAAATTGTGATTTGGAAAAATAACATGGGCAATACATCTTTACTTACACAGCATAGATAAAGCTATTTCTTATTGAAGCGATTGGTTTTCTATGTTACCAACCAATAGATCGTAGAAAGCTTTGATTTTATTTCAGATAGAGGGCCAAAGAAATATTTATATAGTTGCTCATATAAGTAACCACGTTAATTTTCACAGCCATGCTCACCTGAGTATTTTATACTTTTTTTTCTTGAAAATACCAATTTGTTTACTGTTTATACTCAAGTAATTAAAAAAAAAGAAGGCATATTCATACCTCAGACAATAATGATTATTGTTACAAAGAAGAGTCAATACAGACTCAATACAGCAAGCAACTGCTATATATAAGAAGGTATAAATCTGCCAGACATCTGAAACGGACTGGAATATATAGTGACAGTTTTCAGGGAAAAACAGCCAGCCATATTTTACAGCTTCCTTGTCAGGAAGTTTTTATACGTCAGCTCTAATGAAATATGATTCCCGGATACAGAATTTTTCACTAAGCTGGTTCCAAGGTTTGAGACAATCACCAGAAGTTAAGACTTTTTGTTGTTGTTTTCTAGCACATAAGAGACTACAAAAACAATACTTTTTTTAATTCTTATTGTTAGCCAGATTTCCAGTCCAGAAATGTTATGGACTTCCTTTAAATATGAAGTAATTAATTTCTAGAAAAGTTCTCTTGTGTTCTGTAACTTCTTAATACAGAATAGCTGAATTTGGTAAGTAGACCTAGACTATTACAATACTCTTCCACTCTCTGGAAAAAAAGACATTCAACATTATCCACACACAAGATGTATTATATTTGTACCTTCAGAAAAGTTAGGCTCTTTCTAATCAGCTATTCCCAAGACAAAGATATTTGACAAAAAAAAGAAATAAAATGGCAAACAATTTACTAGTAATACAGAAAAAAAAAAATTATAGTAAGAGATCTGCTCTCCTACCAATAGTTTGAAACAAGTCTGAAGTCATGGCTGCTTGAAAATTCTGGGACTTCTATAAAAGTTTTGGAACTTACAAAACGCTGTGCCTTCTGACGTTCCTCTTCTGTCGCAGCTCTCTCTCGAAGAATGGCTCGAGTCAAATGTTCATTTGAAGAAATCCTTTCTTGCTCCAGAAGTTTGCCAAACTCATCACGGACATACATTTGTTCTTGTTTCAATCTACAGAAGGTGGAGGGAAATATACGTTGAAGGTATGTTTTCCAAATGTAGTTTAAAAGGACATAGGCACAGTCACTTCAAAAGCAGTCACTGTACGCCTAAATACAAATATTTGCTAAAAATTCCAGAAGTTTATTTCAGATTGAAGTGTCAAAATCAGAATACATGAAAGCTACAAGCCTTAGAATCACTATTCATTAAGTCATATAAAATACAACTTATTCAAGAGCTTTATTAAAATATATTTTTAAGTAACAAGAATATGCATGGAGCTCTGTTTGTTGTTTGGTTTTGTTGTGTTCTTAAGGAACGCTTTTCCCAGTAAAATCTCTCCCCACCACCTAATGAGCACCCAATTTCCAACTAAGAGCCTCACTCTTTTCTGCAATGGGATAATGCTTTTTTACCTCTGGACACACCATAAACCCAAATACTGCATCTATTCAGCAAACTGCAAAAAGATCGAACCACCACAATAAACCTTTCCCAGCGATTTGAGAAGATGAGATGAAAATAGCTATTGAACTTGTTGCAACAAAGTTAATAAAGGCAACTCCAGTCCCAGAAAATTCTCAACATTTGTACATCACAAACCGTAAATATATTTGAAATATTCACTATAGTACTTGCCATAAGCACACTATCTAACATCAATGAAAATACATAGATATAAATTGTTTAACTAATAAAACTTATCTGCTGCTTATATGTTGTGACACTGAACACAGAGTCAGCATTAGGGAACTCAGAATAGTAACAGCAGTATGAAACACCAGTTTTGAAATAGATTTTTGAAAGAATGATGGACAGGAAGCTTAAGTATTCTCAGTGCATTTATACGTTGTCAAGGGAGCTTCAGAGAACAAATCATAATGAGTAGGGTCACTTTGTAAAAGGTACTAGCATTACAGTACATTAGATTCTTCCCCAGGGAAAACATTTAAGTGAGGTGGGGAGGAAAAAAGACAATTACAAGACGTATTACTTCTGTGCTCAGATACAATCCTCTGAAATGCAGCAACCAACTGGGAATCTTTATAAAAAGTTTATTAAGCAGCATCTTCAATTACTCTAGAAAAAAAAGTCAGATTATGCAGACATGGACAAAATTCCATTAAGTGATTTCCCAAGGTCCCCCAAATTATTCCAGCAGCATTGATATCAAATCCTTCACACAATCAACAGTGCAGTCAAAACACACTGGTTGTCTTTTCCATTGGAAAAATCATGTTTTGTCTAAAATGAAAAAAAGGTGTCAAAATAGAAGTCTCAGAAGCTTTTTCTTGTGAGAGACAGCAGAAAAAGCATTTAGCATTCCCTGAGACTGAAGCAAGCTCCTTCTTCATCCTTTCTGGATTTTACTTCCCACAAATGGCTTTCCCCTAAAAATATCTCCTCTTTATGCATACTGTACCTAGCAGAGTACAAAAGAAAAATCAGACAATATCTCAAAAAGGCTGCCAGAGGTTTCCACATTACAAACTCCAAAATTTAAAAAAAACACTTTGATGTTTACAACTAACTCTTGCCAAATTATTCCTGTATTTGACACAAGCTTAGTTAGTCTTTCTCAAGTCTTCTCCTTCTTGCCTCTGGAATTATGAGCCTTCACGACATCACCTGTCAATCTCTATTGCAAAAAGAAGAAAGTCCGTTTTCCTAACACTTAAAAGTAATGGGCTCCTAATGTCAAGATAAACCCTTTGATGCCTTAACCTGACCACTGTTACATTCAGCTTCCCTGCTAAGTACACTACAGAAGGACGGGCTGTTCTTTTCTACTTTTGCCAAAACTCCACGTGTCCTTTACTGCAAACTTGCTACAAGACAATGACCCAGAATCCCATCTATGTTCATGAGCCACCTGACTCCTTACCCTACAGTGAGCCATTAAAAAGCTTTTCATCAGAAGCACTGACATCTCACAGAATTAGCAGACACCACCACAGCTGTGGGTACAGCCACACCAGTGACAGAAAGGATGGCTACACAATGCTGTTACCCATAAGCAGAGAATTAAGGGCAAGACTTGCTATTTTGACCTTAACCACCCCATTTAAAATTAGTCCAGGTATCTCAAAACTGCCTTGGAGCCATTCCAGTTTTGAGTATCTTCTTGGCCATGAACAGCTGCACGCTACCACAAAAAGACAGGAAAGGATGGGGATAAGACACTGAAAAATGGCACCTATAAACACCTTTGTAACCCTACACCTGATCTTCTAAGTTACTAGTTTCTGAGTACACCATGTGTTAAAATCCCAGAAAAAGGATCCCGTGCCATCCTTCGTTGGCAATCTCATCTCACTGTTGTTGCCAAACCAATCCCGCAAGGAACTTCCATCACAACAGAGTAACTGGTAGGGGTGCAGGGAAAGTCTCTCACTTCTAATTCCCACCTTTGGTAATACAAATTACTATCTGCTCACCTGCTTTTCCCCACTCCACCTGTAAAATGATATAACTAAACAGTTAAGTGATGTGTTCTTTCCCAATATATGAAGACAAAAAACAATATTTAATACTAGCTTGCTCATTGATACCAATAATGTGAAATATTTACATCACAAATGGAAAGATTTTACCTATGTGTTGGTTCACAGTTCATGCAAATTCAGTTTTTGTAGTTACAGATCACTCCTCTTCCTTAACGTGAGATTTCTTGATGCCTTCAAAAATGTACTTATAATGGTGTATGGTGTAAAAGTCAGCATAAATATCCAAACACAAAACTGTAAGCATTTACCAGGTCATCGGGTAGTTAACAGTCTTGCAGCTAAGCAGTAATGCCTTGCATAAACTGATCAACCTCATCCAAAACAACCACCAAAAGAAAAAAAAAAAAACAAAACCACAAAACTACCACCACCACAACCCTCCTAGCCAATAAACAAAAAAAAAACAACAAAAAAACTAAAAAAACACCCAACCCAAACTTTACCGCTGTCACTATTCCACCTGCAAGGCTGTGGCAGAAAATCACATTCTGGAGATTTTGGAGATGAAAAGAACATTACTGATTCAATTTATACTTGCCCTATTTAAAACCATGGGGCACACTTTGGGGACAAAGATCATTCTAAGATAACACCCTTGCTTGCTGTTCCATTTTTCATGCAAACAAAATCTACTCTTTCAGGCTTTTATAAGAACCGTTTCTCTGATCAACCCACCAGCTCTTCCCTACAGCTGCTGCAGAACTACATGCTCCATTTCTAGAGGATTTCACTTTGGTGATTAACTAATGCTTCCCAGGTTTTTTTTATTCTGCAAAATATGATAGTTTATTAGCAGAAGTACCTTGCACTTTCACGCCACTTATCAGGTGTCAATCATTTATTTCCTCACATACAACACCCTAACTTTTTTTTTGCAAAAGATTCAGTAAATTTTGTACCACACATCTTTCAGAAATGAAAATATTAACATTAGTTCCAAGACTGCTTTCCTAGAAGTCCCATTACTAACCACTTTCCAGACTAATAATCTGCATTCATCATTCACAACAGATCTCCACCTTCTCCAGTTTAACCAGTAATTTTCTAAAGGTACCAGTGTTTTAGTACCCATTGACAAGATTAGGCCTACCGCACTGCTACTGTTTTAAGGAAAATATGTTTAAAGAACATATTTTGTTATGGAGGGGAAATCAACTTATTCCCTGCTGCTAATTTCCTTTAGTAAATGTGTATTTTGTCGCTTATTTTCCATTCCTTTCTATGTCAGCAGCAGATCTTCTCTTCGACATTTGTTAGAACTTTGACACTAATTTTACTTCAACAGTTCCAGAGCTGTCTGGATTGCCTTGTACTCCCAACAAAAGCATCCTTCTTCAGTAAGTCAAAAAACAAACAAAAAACCAAACAAACAAAAAAACCACAAAACCAAAACACCTCCATCTCTTTCATTTTAAACATACTGGAGTAAAGAAAAGTAAAACTTCCACTTGACTTCCAGCAATTCTCATTTTGACTTCTTGGCTTCCTTTGGATCCCTGACTTTTGGAATAAAGCTTTCTTTGCTGGTCCAAATGCCTGCATACTCATCTTGGGGAACTCTTGATCAACTGCAATCTTTTTTTTTGAAGACAGCTATTCAGCAAGCAACGCTTGGGAGCTCTTTCCTACATGACTTTTCTTCTTGTTTGGCTAGTTTTCACAGCTTTTGTCTTTTCAGTTCTTTGAATTTCCAACTCTCCTGTACATTCCTCTTCCTCTCCTCTACGTGCAACGTTTATCAGCTCTTCATTTCAATTAGCTTAACTAGATGCCTCCTTTCATCAAGACATATTTGCTGATGTCACAAAGCAAATCTGCAATTTATGTGCTCATCTCCAGAAGCAAAAGCTTTCTCCTTCACTGGAGGCTAGCTGCAAGCCAGGGTAGTTCCCTGCGTTACTGTGTCTAAGCTCAAAGGCTAGGCCATGCCTGTGTGTTCAGCTTTGCCAATGCGCTTAGGAGTAGTTTAATAAAACTTCAAGATCAAGACACTCAGGTCACCTCAGTAAAAGCAAGCTGTAAAGCAAACGTGCTGATTTTTCTCCCTACCTTGCATGGCATTCTACCATTAAAAAAATATATACTCTTTCATAATCAAATGTTATACAATTTAGGCCAAAAAGGTACTTGTTTTATGTACATAAAAAACATTCAAGGCTGCCTTGCTTATAGCTGCACCTTAAAGAAAAAATTTAGTCTTTGATATCTACTCTAATCCTTGTTTGTGTGATCAGGAATGTATCTGATCACACTTACAGAACAAAATATAACTAGCAAACTTCCTGAAGCACCCACTAAACTTCTTCACTTAGGGCAATTTTTATTCACAAAATAGTCCTAAATAGCCATCTCAACTGATTTAAATTCACAAGAGTTTTAACAAAATAAGTAGGATTTTGAAGTAATTTTCATTTATTTGAGTTACATAATTGGGTGGCTTGTAGGAGCTTAATGAAACAAACACAAGGCAGATACATGCTAATCACAAACATTTGCTTGCATCAGTTTACAGTAGTTTTCTTCCTTGACATTACAAATTCATTTTACTGGCATTCAGCATGTACTGCAGCTGAATAAAGGCAAACATCAGTTAAGTCTACAGTAATAAATTAAATTATTATCTAGCAAAAAAACAAAAAGATAGATACACATCTGCAATTTATAAGGAGTTAAACAGCACGACTTGTCAGTACCGTCTACTACTCCAAGAATCCCACATAAATAAACCACTTAAACATTTTTAATTACAAGAAATATAAAGGCTCAATATAATGGTTCTCACTTTTAAGCACAAAACTCTAGTTAACAGACAAGAAACATTATGCATTATGCTGATCATTTATACAGAAAGAAAGAGTTTTAAAAAAAGGTGCTGAAACAGCAGTGCTGCTGGTTATATGTTTTTCTACACAGTTGATAGTTTGAATAAAATACTTCTAAATAATTATAAAATACTGTTTCAAGAAGCGTACAGCTATTTCGTTACAGTAGTGGATTTAATGAAATACAGGATGCAATGCTATCACTTTCCCATAGTACTATTTGAAAATACACATAAAGCATTAATAAGAACCTCTATGTACTAAAGTTTGGATTAATACTTCACAGTATTTCATGTTCTCAACTGTTTTATAGCACACAATCAAACACAAAAAGCAACAACTCCTGCCTTTCTACAGCACTGTCTTTCAGGACTTCGCCACTCTGAGCTAATGGTATGAAGAAATTACTTTTTGTAATTTAGTAAACAAGCAGCTAATGATTAAGTCACTTATCTTATTACTCCTAAAGCTTCTGGCACTCAAATTCTACATCATAGCTTCTTTCACCCATCCTTTAAATGCTGGATGATTGTCTCTTTATTAAGCGGAAAGTGCAGTCCACAGCTCCCTCAGAATCACGCAATCATTTAAGCTGGAAGGGACCTTGTGTGATCATCTGGTTCAAACTCCCTGCTCAAGCAGGGTCAGCTAGAGCAGGCTGCCTGGGACAGTGTCCAGTTGGGTTCTGAATCTCTCCACTGATGAAGACTTCACAAGCTCTCAGGGCAACTCCAGTGTTTGACCATCTTCACAGTGTTTTCTGCTGTTCAAATGGAATTTCATGTGTTTCAGTTCGGGTCTCTTGTCCTAACCCCTAGATCTCCCTGAAAATGCCCTTCTTGAAAACGTGAGTGACATTTGCTTTTCCTCAGTCTTCAGGAACTTCTCCTGATCACCATGACCTTTCAAGGATAACTGAGGGTGGCCTCACAGTGACATCCGCCAGCTCCCTCAGCACTCGTGGGTGCAACTCATCAGACCCCATGGAACTTGCTCTAAGTTCAGTTTGTTTAAGCCTTCCTAACTTGATACTCCTTCAGCTGTTCTCCAGACCTTCCCTCTGGTCTCACAGTGCTGAGATTCCTGAAAGCTGGCCTTAACAGTAAAGGCAGAGGAAGAAAAGGCAAAGGTGGCATCAGAGTATCTCCATCTTTGCTATTTCCTTTATAACCAGCGACTCTGCTTCATTTAGCAGTGATCCAAGCTTACCCCAGTCCTCCTTTGGCTGTTGATTTTAACACTATATTGTGGTATTCATATTTAAATACAAAGACATCTCCACGTATCTGTAGATCTATCTCCTGAAAGATAACTAAAAGTAATGAAGTATTTACATTAATTAAAGCAATAGCAAAAAATAAACAATATCTTTGATTTTGCTATTTATGTGAACACAAATTTTACAGACTGAAGACAGGAAAATGTTCAACGAAGTTCAGGAACATACGCTTGTTCAGTGGTACTCCAAAGCCAGTTTTATCTTAGAAGTAAGAGTAGATCCTTACAGTCAATGACTGACATAATTAGCCTACTGGACATACTTCTTGTAATTACGATACTTCAAACCAACATACTCCTATCAGCTCCCATGCTTGTTCTAGAAATCTGTTTTCAGTACAACCCAAACTTCTGAATATTACAATTGAAAAACATGTCAGTGAATACCTAAAATGCTTCCTGAGCTTTTTTTTGTGCTAAGATGCAAAAATTCATTTGTTATTTATGTTTTAATAAAAGCATGTTTTTCAAGTGGAAAATGAGGTCATTTCCTGTCTACAGATATTCTAAACAGAAAATATTTGGGCATTAAAATGGGTGGGTGGGTGGCAGGGAGAGCTTTTGTCAGAAGAAAATAAGTTGTATTGGCTAAAACTGGACACACCTTTGTACTGATAACCCTCAAAGTACTGCAAACATCCTGCTTACCTCAAAACAGAATAAAAATGTCCTGCCTGAGGCTCTTATTGCCGTTAAAGGCTGGACTTAAGATCTTCACTAGAGGAGAAAAAAATTACTGAATTCCCTTTGTAAATGAATGCTGTGACAGTTATGAAGCTTATCTATTTGAATGAAAAAGCTGAACCCAGACCCCCTCTGGAGAAAATTCATAGACTCAGGTAATTCCCATCTCATTGGTGACAGCAGCCCCTTGGAGTCACTCAGAGGAGAATGCTATTACATGCATTAAAATTACTGAACACAATAAGCAGACCTAAATATATGAAGTTTGCATTTTCCTCCAAAAAAACCAAACCACCAACCAGAAGTATGATTAAATATTGTTGTCACCGAGGGGAAAAACTCCTGGAGGAAACTGTAACAGGCTAGGTAAATCCTGATACATTAACAAGCAAAGATTTATGGATCTCAGAACAAACAGAGGCATAATAAGAATTTTGTAATTTTTGCTATCATATTATCATATTTTAGGTTCTACTACAAGACAAATTTTGGACTGTTTTATTCCTGAAGTCACTTTAATCAAAATAATGTTTGCAGTACACTCCACCTATATTAGATTCCGTTAAAACTGAATACAAACCTACATTATTCTCACAAAGCAAACTTGCACCAGCAGACAGATGAGAAGAATTTTGAAAGATGCTCTCCTATATATTGAGCACACCCTCAGCAAGCTTGCTGATGACACCAAGCTGTGAGCTGCAGTCAACACACAGGAGGGAAGGGTGCCATCCAGAGGGACCTGGACAGACCTCAGTGGTAGGCCTGTGTGAACCTCATGAAGTCCAACAAGGTTAAGTGCAAGGTCCTGCACCTGGGTCAGGGCAATCCCAAGCACAAACACAGGCTGGGTGGAGAATGGATTGAGAGCAGCCCCAAGGAGGAGGACTTGGGGGTGCTGGTGGATGAGAAGCTCAACATGACCCGGCAATGCACCCTCACAGCCCAGCAAGCCAACGGAACCCTGGGCTGCATCACAAGAAGCATGACCAAGAATAGGTCAAGGGAGGTGATTCTCCCTTTCCTCTCTGCTCTTGCGAGACCCCACCTGGAGTACTGCTTTCAGCCCCCAACATAAGGACATGGGCCTGTTGGAGTGAGTCCAGAGAAGGGCCACGAAGAGGCTGGAGCACCTCTCCTAGGAAGACAGGCTGAGAGAGTTGGGGCTGTTCAGCCTCGAGAAGGATCCGGGGAGACCTTACAGCAGCCTTTCAATACTTAAAGCAGGCCTGTAAGAAAGATGGGGACAGACTTTTTAGTAGGGCCTGTAGCAACAGGACAGGGATAATAGTTTTAAACTAGAAGAGGGTAGATTTAGATATTAGGAAGAAATTCCTTACTGTGGCAGTGGTGAAGCACTGGCACAGGTTGCCCAGAGAAGCTGTGGCTGCCCCACCCCTGGAAGTGTTCAAGGCCAGGTTGGACAGGGCTTGGAGCAACCTGGTCTAGTGGAAGGTACCCACAGCAGGGGGCTGGAACTAGATGGTCTTTAAGGTCCCTTCCAACCCAAACCATTCTATGATTCTATATAAGCCAATTTGGTTTTACATCTAGATCTTTTGAGAGGTGTGCAGGATGGACAGAAACAAAGTCTAAGTTATACAGGTGACAAAAACATCTGTCCAAACCATGTCCAAAAGCAGATCTTCAGACCAAAGCTGAACGGGAAATAACTGATTTAAACAGAATAACCTTTTTTGCTTCAGCATTCCTCTTTTTTTATTTGTATCTTTTTTTCTATAAAAACAGCAAATGTGAGATTCTAGGTGGCATTTGTTATTATATAGCTTTTGAACTAGCTATGAACACACCACATGCAAGATTAATTAAAAGAAGATCTGCATGTGAATACACCAAATGTTTCAGAGCATTACTTAAGACAGCCTGAAACGCTTACCCTACATCTCCAGGAAGAAAACCTCTTTCTCTGCAGATATGAAGGGCCCAAATTAATTAAATTACGGCATTTCCCCAAGCTAGTGGTACTCATTTAGCCCCAACTTGAACAAAGAACAGTTGAAATATCATGGCAGTGATGCTGTACTGTACATTGTCACCAAACGAAGAGGCTACAGGTGAGAACACCCAGCTAGCACCGAACAATCTCATCAATTATGGTTGATATCACAAGCACCATGAAAAAACCCCAAATAATAACGATCTCAATTGCTTAGTTCACCTTGGTCATTTACTGTTGTTGACAGTAGAGGAAAAGTAAGTTTTCCTAAAGTAATGCATATTAAAGAATCAATTGAATAAATTTATATTTAAAAACTTCAGTAGAGTTGCTCTTCAGGTTTTCAGAATTTTTTATTTTCTGTACATATCAGTTTAAGGTAATTACTTCTATTCAAGTGAAACTACTGTTAAATAACAATAACATAAAAATAATACCAAAACACCAACAAAAATAATTCCTCAATTAATGATGTTTAATAACTGACAAATATCATACTGGGTCCAATAAAGTCACTGAAGTCAAAACACACAACTAGCTCCATTCTCCAATAATTGTGCAGCATAACTAGAAATTTAACAAACAAACAAGAAAGCATCTCTGATGGGACTAGCAGTCTGTTTTCTGCATCTCTTAAGAAATGCAAAAATACATTCCAAAATAAGGCATGATAAAACTTTGCTTCACTCTGAAAAAAATTTCCATCATTTTCAGATCCATCTTTTAAATGGGTTCAAGACACAAAAATCATTAATTTTACTTATGATATGGTACTGTAATCTTACACAGCATGACCCATGTTAGCCACACTAACAAGATGAATAATTTAATTCTCAATCCAGAAGAATTCACTCTGTTGTTTACTTCAAACTATCCATTTCTGTCATTCTTGACTAACACCTGCAGATGTCAAAGATTATCATTAAGGAAAAAGCACCACTTAATTCACAGACAACAGCAAGCCACTAAGAAATGTTAAAAAAAAATTTTGTGCTTTGATGGCCACTACACACTTTATTTTAAATTAATCAAGAATCCATAGGAAATTTAGAATTCATAAACCATACGGTATTAAAAGAAAATATTGCGATAGATCGTTTTCAGCCCTGATCTCCGAATATTGAAAATTTATTACGCTATCAAAGATTAAACATCTTATTTTCATTACTTTTCAGGGAACGACTACTTGCCATTTGCTGTATCGTCATTACAGTCTCCAAGCTACACAATCTGATGGATCTGTGGTGATCCAAGATAAACTCATTCAAGTTCAAAGCATGAACTGTGTCATTTTTCATTATCTCTAACCAAGCAAAATCAAAATATTTCCTGTTCTAAAGTCCACTACCAGGAAAATCATCCTTTCCTCTTCTCTGTAAAAACTTCAAAAAATCTAAAATCTCGAGAGTTGGAAATGATCCTTAAGTACAAACTCCATGTAAGACACAAAACTAACACATCTCAGAATCAAAAGAAATACATCTGTATGCTTTCGTACGAGGTTTGGGGTTTTTAATTCATGCTAATTTTAGCCAGCTTCTTTCGTCTTTCATGATCTCTGAACACTTAGATTTCTATATGATACCTCCTCAATTCAAAAAGCTTACACTGACTAAAAATAAGAGTACACTATGTTTACAGTGGAAACCATTCATAAGGGTTTTTGCTTAGTTTGACACAAGCAAGTTTATTAATGCGTTCTGACAGACTTGCATAACATCCAAAAATGTTTTGAACAATGCAGTTTACGCCATGATGCAATATTAATGAATGAATAACGTTTCTGAGTACCGAGTTTCAATATTTAATGAGTGCACGCTGAATGTGCCACAGAAAGCTGTGGTTGAAAATCACTGTAGCTGACAAGGGATTTGGAAAGATGCGAGAGACATCACGAAAACAACTTTAACCTGAACTGAGGTCTGAGAAGTGTGAAATGGATATTTCTCCTACTCAATTCCTAGTAACTGATTATTCACCTGACTGCAAAGTCAGGTGAATTCTCTAAAGTTCATCTGCCTCCACAAAACATAGTTAAGAACAGAGATATGGAAACAGATTATCTGAAAAGGAATGTCATTCTGAGGCTTTTGTGAACAACAGCACAACACAAAAAATTAATCTAAATTGAAATTACTTCCTAGCACTATTTACACATCAAAAATTTTACTCTCTATTTACACAAGACTTTGCATACTACAGCAGAAGGGGGCTATTCCTAACACTAGCAGCAACTACATTTCTAAAAATCTGTCCTAAAATTTGATTTCCAAACCAAGATTTTCTGATTATGCAAATGTTAACAGAAAAATGTAACTTTTAATGCACCATAAACCCACAGTGTAAAAAGGACACATTTTGCCTTCAACTTCCTTGCATTCATATTGCCCACATATCCAAATAGATAAAAGGTGAATTATTTTTTTTTCTAATTTCCTGTGTTATTACACCAAAGCTTTATGTGAAATGTATTTTAAATGATGCATTGTCCTGTGCGGGTGGCAGGAGGGAGAACCCGACATGTTGCTAAAAATCATCTACAGGAAAGCAGTTGCACATTTGTAAATTTACAACTGCCATTTAACTTCCCTGAACTTATGTTCTAAACACGTGGGTTTTGAATGCATCTACATATTGAACAGATTTTCCATTACATACAAGAGAGTTAGGACCAGTAAAAGGAGAGTTTCCCGCAGCGTTCTTCTGGAGAAACCGGCTGCTCACGGCTGGGGCGGGTGTGCTGCTCCCTGGGTAAGAAGCTGCTGGGTGGCCGGGCCCAG
>JAVJGI010000060.1:62527901-62569272 GCA_035590275.1 Ibycter americanus | reverse complement strand
AAAAGGAGGCTCAGGGGGGACCTTCTCGCTCCCTACAACTGCCTGAAAGGAGGCTGCAGCGAGGTGGGGGTTGGACTCTTCTCCCAGATAACAAGCAGCAGGACAAGAGGAAACAGCCTCAAGTTGTGCCAGGGGAGGTTTAGATTGGGTATGAGGAAAAATGTCTTCATTGAAAGGGTGGTCAAGCATTGGAACAGGCTGCCCAGGGAAGTAATGGAGTCACCAACCCTGGAGGGATTTAAAAGACCTATAGATGTGGTGCTTAGGGACATGGGTTAGTGATGGGCTTGGCAGTGCTGGGTTAACAGTTGGACTCAATGATCTTAAAGGTCTTTTCCAAGCTAAATGATTCTATGATTCTAAGAGAAAAACAGCAAGGCAAACCTAAAATGCTAAAGCTTTAAAAATGCAGGAATATAGAGTGAAAAAAAAACATGCAGGTCATCAAACCTGGATTTAAAATCATTTTGGGAGTGCTTAGTCCAAAACCATTCGATCATGACTACACAGATCCTAATTGCTATCCACTTTATAGAGCACAACATGCACAATGAAAATTCTTTGATAAATTCACCACACGTGATCAAGAGCACTCATGATTATGGTGCATGCAGCAAGAGAGAAAAGATCATAGGTAGCAATAATGCTTGCAATCCCTATCCCATCCAATCCTTCTAATTAACACTTGTCCTATATACCAGCAGGCTGCAAAGGAGAGCCCTCCAATTCTAACCTGATGTACTCCAGACCTAGTGACTGGCTTCCCCCCCCTTACTCCATAAGCAAAAGTGCAACCAGGCACTTGCCAGTACCTCTGAAATCATCCCAGCTGATTAACCACAGCTATAACACAGAAGGCAGCAACCTCCAACAGTTCACAGTGAAGTTAAAATAAATGAGAAGGAGGAAGAGGAAAAGAGAGAGGCCAAGTTATACATTCCAGATATGGGTTGGGGTAGGTCTTTTTGTCCTTCGATGAGAGACAGCAGCATCTCTCAAATTTGCAGATTAATATTACAAAGACAAATACAAGCAATATCTGCTTCATGTCAGGGGTGTTTGGCCTATCTACCTCAAGCTGCATACTGTACTCTGAGTAAGATTTTCCTACGGTCCAATACTATATTACTGTTACTTTCCTATGCTCGCACTTCATTTTATTAAATTTAACAAGAACTCCAGTACTTTATTCCATATCCACTTATTCTTCACGGTGACCTGTTACTCCTTAATGCTGGCCATGCATGTATATAAATCACTGCTTCATTCATTTGAAATACTACTGAAAAGATAACAATTATTCCAAAATTGATCCCTAAGCAGCAAGTAATCTTCTCCCCTAATGCTAACTCCTTCCTCCAATATCATAGAAAGGTTTGGGTTGGAAGGGACCTTAAAGACCATCTAGTTCCAACCCCTCTGCCAGGGACAGGAACACCTTCCACTAGACCCGGTTGCTCCAAGCCCCATCCAGCCTGGCCTTGAACACTTCCAGGGACAGGGCACCCACAGCTTCTCTAGGCAACCTGTGCCAGTGCCTCACCACACTCATGCCTCACCACCCTCACAGTAAAGAATTTCTTCCTAATATCTAGTCTAAATCTACCCTCCTTTAGTTCCCATTTATAACCCTTTACATGCTTGCCTTTGGTCAGTCTCAAATTATCTTAAAATTCTTACATTAGTTTCGGACATGTCCAGTAGCAATAACAAGGAGGGCAAGGAGGCACCAAGTGCTTTGCTTGACTCTTCATGCTGAAGTCTGTTATTCAACCCAAGAACACACTAAACTTAATACAAATTATCTTTGTTAAAGACTATGTTCCACCTTGCCCCACTTAACCATTTCTTTCCATTCTCTCAATTACCCCCTACTTCAAAAGCTGTACTTCTCAAATTACCCATAACAAGTCCAAGTAATAACATTCAGCTGAACATATTCATTCATTTCCCTTTTCCAGCTGCCTTCCAGCCTCAGCATAACATTTGTCAATTGAAAAATCTTTGCTAATGGCCATGTTATTTTATGTGCCAGTCCTTGATCAAAAGATCAAAGACACTAATTTCAGAACTCGTAATTACATACAGCTCTTCAATTTATCAACAATACTTCCATGGACAGCTTGTTAATACACACTGCAATATAGACACTGACTCTTGTCAGTCCGATGGCTGCTCACACCATATAGAAGATGGTTGTGTTGACTTTCTTCATTAAGATACTTGGGGTTTTTTTAGAGGGGTGTTGGGTGTTGAGAGGGAGGGTGATTAGGAGGGAGGGAAGGTTCTTTGAGGGGATTTTGTAATTATACTTCATAAAGCCACTCTTTAAAATATGTGCATATAGATCGGTATTATATAAAGACAGAATAGATGAACAAATTTCTACCTTTATGCCAGAGGCATGCAGAGAACCTAAGTCAGAATAGTAAAACTGTTTTACATAATTTGTATATGTATTTAGCTAAGACTTTTCCCAATATCCACCTAACTCCACTTGAAATTACTTTTGAACTTAATATCACTCCTCTTGGGATCTGCAAAGGCAGTCATGAAATTACAACAACATTAATTATCTGTTAAAATGAAGTGACAGTTACAAATTTTTTTTTATTATTAAGTGTTTCTCTGATATGTCTACTCATTTGCTACTTTTCAAAATGAAAGAGCTCAGCAGTTTGAAAGCAAACGTTTGCTTAAAATTGCTAGGGGGGAATGGTTTCCCTCCTCCCTACCTGAATTTAAATCTATGAAGCATTATTTTTTTTTTATGCTCTCTCCAAATAAACTCACTGACTTCAAGTCATTTTCCCATCTCTCGTAGAACTTGGTATCCAAGTTGTCAGTTGAGATGCCAAGTTTTAAAATTGAAGTGAAAAATAATCCCTTGAAAATTGGGGTTTATAAAGGTAGGAGAGAATTATAGCACTGCTTCCTCCAATTTCCACTTTCTGTCTCCAAGATTCATCTCCATATATACTGAGAACTAGACATAATATATTAATGGAGAGTCAACCAGTAACAGAAATCTCGGAGAGTAACTCTACCACTGCCAAATACCATTTTTTCTTCCCAGAAAACAGTAGGTAACGTAACATGGGCTTCTAAGATAGCTTGATATTTCTGAACTCTCAACCTCATAAGCAGCATGGCTGCAAGCATTTTTATGCTTCCTTGGCATTTTGCAGGTGAGATCATGCACTAAACTCCTATGGTTTTAAAAAGGGTACAATGCAAAACAATACAGAAGGTGACTTATGCTTCCATAATAGAATTATGTTTTCAACAGATGGCTGTCCAAAGAGGCATCAGTTACAACAGCTCACCTAATCACAGTACTTGTTTTATAGGTAAATCTCTGCTTGAATCCAGAATGTCTTCACACTTAATCTTGGCTTCTTCCCTTGCCCGCAGAGGGATAGTTTTGACCCAGCCTGACCTTCCTTATGCCCTCTTTTCCTGTGACAGAGCAGTATTATTCCATAATCCTCCAGCCCTCAGTAATATTATAGCTATGGAAGAAAAAGTTCACTTCTAAATCTTTCACTGTGTGTGAGATCAGACAAGGGAAACTTCTGCTGTGAGAAAGATGAAAAAAAGCATTTGAGATGGCATGACTAAGAAGGAGAAATAGGAGGAACTCAACCTGTGAAAGTGATGATAATACTTGCTGCTGTATCCATGCATGTTCCCCAGCCCTGAGGACCAAGTAGCCTTTTGCGCATTCACCAAAGGAAATAGGTTTTATATTTTTATGAAATCAGCTACACACACCAAACTTGAATGCTTTGGTAAATTAATAGCCCTCACCACTGCCTGACATTACCTGATTTTATACTCCAGAAAAGTCTCCTCTGCAATCTTACCCAACTACTATTTTAAGTCTTCTCTCTACCGACTATATACCTTCAGACAGGGAAGAAGAGAGTCATGCACACATACATGTCACATTCAGAGACAGAAAGCCCTTATCAGATGTCACATTAGCCTTTCTTTCTAGTTTTTATGCAATTTAGGACTTACCCTGTTTATCACTATAAAATGTCCAAGTTTTGCTCTCTCAAATCAATACCCAGGCTTTCTTCTGATACACTGTATGTCATACTAGAAAAAGGTTACGCTTCCCAGCATTTGCAGAAGACAAGTCATACCACGTATAAAGGTGTATAAACAAAGATAGAATAATTATCCATAGACTACATAAATGTGACACTACTGACAACAAAACTTTACTTCAAAAAAATACCTTTTCACTCCGGAGTGTCTAACTCACACACCATCCCACCCCCAGGAATGACAAAACTTCCCTGTAAAAGCAGTTTCTCTCAATTGTATTTGTAAAAGTTCCTTGAACCTCTCTACAACATTTCATGGAAACCTTGTCAGAGAGAGGATGACCAAAAGAGGCAAGCTTTGGTGCACGTCTGTTGTACCAATTCTTGCATTCATAAATGTGATTATAAATTGCGTAATATCTCTAGCCTTTTTTTTTTTTTTTTTTTTTAAACAGTATGGTCACTCATGCCAGAAGATATTAAACTCTTGTTTTTGACCTATCAAAAGTCAAAACACTTATAATCACTTTTACTGCTTCAAAGTATTTCCAGCTTTCTATCCTACAGTCAACAGTAAAGGAGATGTAATTTTCTAGACTGTTTTCACAATCTAAACACCATCAAGAGGTCCCTGCGGCAGAAAACTATTACAACTATTTTCAAACAAAGTAGCTTTTTGTCCCCCATGAGAAGAATACGGCAAGAAAAAGCCAGTCTCCCAATTCAACACAGCTAATTACCCAGGAAAATATAATAATTTAGGAAGAAAATAAATCTACTTCAAAAAAGTTTTCACCACATTTAGTGTACTACCCATATGAATTGAAGACATTAATATGCTCTTCATAAATTTCTCTGTAAAATATAGAATGAATATTGTAAATAAATCAATCCCTTTATTTTTTCCTTAAGTTCTCCAGACCTATGCCAGTAAACTAGAATAAACATGTTATTAAAGCAGAAATCAATAGTGAGCTTTAAAATATACAGTAGCACAAAAAGGTCAAGCCCCAGTATTGATTTTAATATAACATTTTTGGTGTGTAGATTCCCAAAGGGTTCTTCTCCAATATTGTTCTTCATTCTTTTCTCACTTTACATTTTCACTGGTGAATTTGTTATTCTCTTATGCAAAAGCTGTCTACTCCAAGAAGTTTTCTAAGTGCTTGTCATATACGCAATGTACTGCTGAGACATGACAAAACAAGGTCGGGGGGGGAAGCACTCAAGACACATCAGAGTATCAATTAAATTGTAAAGTAAATTGCTGTTATATAGGGACCCTCCCCTAAGCACAACAACAACAAAACAACATACAAAGAAGCTAATGGCTGCAATCTAATAACCCACCACTGCGAGCCACCTTCGTGAACCAGTGTGTACATATTCCTAAGAGCTGATTTAGAATTTAGAAAAATTTCCTTCAGACAGATGAAAACATTTAGGAATACACAGGTTGCAATAAGTTATCCAGATAATGACAGATGAAGTACCACATCATATGGAGCCCAACTAGCCAAGCAGAACAGGCTCCAGCAATTCATTACCAAGGAATGTTTGAAAATATCATCTGTATTGCTGAAGAAAAGCATTTTTTATGTGGCTTTCAAGACATCACAGGAGACTATGTAGTCAAAACAGAGGAAAGCCTAGAAGTTATCAAAAGCCATCACAATCAGAAAAGTTTGGGTTGGAGGGGACCTTTAACAGTCATCTATGCCAATCCCCCTGCAATGAGCAGGGGCATCTTCAACTAGATCAGGTTGCTCAGAGACCCATCCAACCTGACCTTGCATGTTTCCTGGGACAGGGCATCTACCACCTCACTGGGCAACCCACGCCAGTGTCTCGCCACCCTCACGATAAAACATTTCTTTCTTATGTCCAATCTACAACTTTCCTCTTTCAGTTTAAAACTGTTGCCCCTTGTCCTGTCTCTACAGGCCCTGGGTAGAAAGTCCCTCAAGTCTGTCTTATAAGCCCCCAAATATCAAATGACCACAATAAGGTCTCCCCGGAGTCTTCTCTGGGCTGAATAACCCCAACTCTCTCAGCCTGTCTTCGCAGGAGAGGTGCTCCAGCCCTCTGACCACGTTTGTGGCCCTCCTCTGGACCTGCTCTAACAGGTCTGTATCTTTGTTGTTCTGCTAATTGGCTTTTTGGTGACCATACCAGAAAATAAGCAGAAGTCAATACAGGGAAGGAATAATGGGGATCCCAACAGGCAACTACTAGAAGGCCCAGAAAGCTGGGCAAGGACTGAGTAAGACTACAAAAATGCAGGCTTGTACCTGTAGCACAAGGTAGTTAGGAGACACTGCAACACTCTTGAGGTTGCAGGTAATAGTTCTCTTCTGGATCTACTGGTTAAAATCCTTACTCTCCAGATACCCAGCATTTCCCATCCACTGACAGTTACCACCCATTCAATTCCCTTCACAAGGGATCTCAGGAACATGTCCCACTCAGCTTCAGATGAAGTCACCTGGAGAAGTAAAAACATGTTCTTCAAATCAAATTAATCCATGTCCATGATCTTAACTTCAACAGAAGTAATCCTGCAGGGCTGAGACTGTCTAAACAGACATTTTAAAAAATGTTTAAGATACACTGTGAAACTTCTGCATACATCCGATCTTTTTAATAACATTTTGAGCAGCAGTTGCACAATGCTCAGTGCTAGTCCTGATAATTTTCTACCTTTGTCACACCTTAATTTTAGAGCAGACCTAGCAACAGAGTTACTGAAGGGCCACCATACCAAACAGAAGGCTACTTTTAAGCCTTTCCCTGCCTTAATATTCCTCCTTACAGTAGTACTTTTCCTCTAAGAAACAAATGCTGGAATCACAGGAGATATGATACAGGAGAATACAAGTAAAGTTAAACACAGGAAAACCAATCATCTGGGCATCTTGGGACAGCCATACATCAGCAAACTGCACAGGGACATATATTTGGCATACTAACAGAATTACATGCATATATGTATTGAAGACTTGAGCAAAATAAAAATTCTGCAATAGTGAAGGGACTGTCACGCACAGCATTTCATAAAAACACCTCATTCTACATATAAATAATATTTCCCATGTGCCAAAGCATATAGAAAAAGTGGAAGCTAGGAAACACTTGCCAAGAAAAAGAGACTGAAAACCCACAAATATCATTTAGCTTAGGCTAATTATTAGCAGAATAAGACTGAAATTTCCCTGATTTTCAAGGGGAAAAAAACGTAAGTAATCATTCGTGAATGTTCAATTTCTATGGGAAATCACATCCTTCACTTGCCTTTTGTATATATTTTAGTGGAGGAATTCAGCAGTCTGATGAGGTTGACAGTAGCTAAAATTTTATTATGCTGATGATAAAGGCTGTCGTTCACTTTCACTTTTTCAAAATATCTTTTCTTCTAGTTGTGCCTTTCAAAAGGCAAAGTCTTTATAAACAAAAAGATGTATTGAGCACCATCAGTGAAGTATCATGGACACTAACAAATTAACAGTTTTATATTCAAGAACATAAGTTAGTTATGTAGTAGGTAAACTTCTGTCCAGTTTAGAAATTAAAGATGGAGGAGAAGGAAAATCATCTAACTCCCCCGTGTCTGTTCTCTAGAGCCATAAGATTAGAAAAATTTACTTATTGACTTATTGGGAAATCAGAAAAAATGCTAAGTATTTGCTGAGCTTGTTCAGAACAAGCAGAGAAAGGCAAAATGAAGTTATTAGTGCATACATAGATTCAGACAGCCAGGTTCACAGTGATACTGCCAGAACATGGTACTAGAACTGCTGCACTAAGAGGACAACTAGAGCAAGCCGGGCAGACATTGAGACACAACAGTTAAAATTGGGACAACCTCATAACTGATGAAGTTTATTTCTTGCCAATAAACCCATTTAACCTGATTCTACTTCTTTTTACTCCAAATGTGTGTTTTGTGATCTCTAGTGCTAGTTTACTACTTTTGTATTGTCCCAGAACATACCTACTGGTCCACCTAGCTGTGCAGATTTCTTTGCAGAACTCTATGGAGCAGATGCATCTTGCTGACCAGAAGCAGCTTCTCACTGCTGAAGTTCATGAGCCATGGCACCATCTGGTATGGTGCAGGCCACCTCTGTGCTATCAGAAGAAATGCTTTCAAGCACTTCAATAGGAACAGCTATTTCAGACTCTTTCATCATCAACATCAACAAGACTATTAAAATAGAGGAGTTAAACAGCTGTGATAAGACATAGTATAATAATCTACACCTGTAAGACTAAACCTCAGGAGGAAATCTAATCAGCTAAAGGATTCAGAAGTTTCATTGTCATATTTTGTATCATTTCAGGTCATGGCAAATTAGTTTCACAGACTCCATGTCTCTTTCTATTATGACACTGCAAAATAATTTAAGAACTCTTAAAAAACAAACTACATCAACAATTACTATTTATCACCTGTCACTATTGCCAAACTCAAGTTCTTGTGCCTCTACTCTCATTTTTTAGAATCTTTTCTTCTAAAGTTGTGATTTTGGCAGGTATTTCACAGGCAGCAAAAGCCTGCTTCTTCAGTAGGTCTGAAGGGACCATGCATATGAGAGGCAGTAGCAAACAAGAAAATATATCTTTCAAAAAAAAAAAAAAATCACACCCAGAAAGCTTTTCAAAGATGCTGAAAGCAACAATATCTGTGTGGTTTGTTGAACCATTAAGGTACAAACTTATACTCTGTTTTCAGTAAATGCAAAACTTTATAGTGAGTGGAGTCTCTCCATAACACTACAAGGATATGGAATATTTTCAAGAGGTACTGGTAGGTACTGACATAAAATGAAAAACAGACTACAGGGATACTAAAGCTGTATTTTCTCTAGGAGGAAAGGGCACGTTACTCTTTCCTCTTCTGTTCAGAAGATTAAACTCTCTAGTATTATCAGCTGTAACAATAATAGTATTATTGCTATAATTGCTATAATACGACAATGTTATAATACTCAAGGTAACGTACAGGTGGTAAGACTGCAGCTCTGACACATTAACTGGTCACGTCTATTAACGCAGTCACTGCAAATTCTGTTGCAATCAAATAATAATCAATTTATTTTTTCTAAATGAAAACTTTTAAGAGAAAACATTTCAAATACTCAGAAACCAAAGTGAGAAACAATCGTTGGGCTGAGTAAAGGAGGAGTAAACTCGAATCAACTTTTACTCTACAGTGGGGTTTGTGGTCAATATGATTTTATTAGGAAACAAGATGGAGTTAACACATTCCTCTTTTTCCACAACTGATTGGAGAGCCTAAGAATACCTAGACAAGTCAGAGTAAAGGTCCAACATACTCATATAACCCATCTCCAGCACTAGCCAGCAGACACATGAGAAAAATATAAGACAATACAAGTGGACACCCTGCCTTCATGTACAACTTTTATTCTCAGAAACAAGCAATCTTGCTTCCTAAGATGATGGAAAGTAAAAAAAAAAAGAAAAAAGACTTCTATATACAGCAACTGCATTCATCCAGACTATCCAACTAAGTAGGTATATTCCCAGTGGACAATCAGCCAAAAGGCAGCTTTATCAAAGCATTTCCAGGAATGTTTGTCTATTAGTTGGACTCCAAAAACAGCAAGTGAGATAAGGTGATGTCCTGGCCCAGGACAGTCAAACATGGAGGAATTCAGCCACCAGTAAAGCTCAAATTTTCATCAACAGACTAGAAGCCACACACATTCTCATGACAGTAGCTATTAACCTTCAGATCAATTCACAGTGTTTCCACAACCTCTATATGGACTTTCAAATTCTAGGAGAAGAAAATCCTGTAAAGAGTCATTACTTGTGGGGAAATTTAAGTTCCCAGGAAGCCTCCTAGTTTTCATCCTACTCTCCTATAGCCAGAAGTTTAGGCAAGCTTCTTATCCTTAGCAAAGAAACATATAGGTTTGTAACCGTATTCAATCACACACACACACACAAGATTAACATACATGAAGAAGCATACAGAAATAATAAGAAAGACCAATGGGCATACCATTTTGGATGCACGTTCTAAGGCTGGGTCTAAATCACTACTTTATGTACAACTAACTATTCAAAGTCCCTTTAAATAAGAGCTGTGTAATTCATGTATCATGAGTACACTGATGGCATTAAAATACAATTTGAAGAGTCAGTCTTTATCTGTAATCCCAGAAGTAAGCACAGATCTTAACTTTATATAATAAGTAGTCCATCTGTACTGTGTCTGTATGTGTGAATAAATAAAATTAAAATTTCCTTCCTTCACAGTGTGAAACTAGTAAAATACATTTTGCAATCCAATCAAAATGTGGTCATACACTGCATACAGAAACAGTAATGAAATTAGCTATTAGACAGTTGGAATTGCACACAACAAACAGTTGCGAGTTTCAGATATTTATGTTTATATGTTGTTTCACTTAAAGGTTGGAAAAAACAATATTTTTGAGAAAGGAGTGAGAATATACACATGCAAAATACACCATCTACAGTAAAAAAACTCCTAAAATAAATGCAGAAAGAAAAGAACTTTAATTTTGTGTTGCATACCATTGGCATGTGTCTTAAAAGACAGTCAAAGAAAAGCAGTGGGTTATCAAATGAAATTGTTAACACATCAGAAGTGTAAGGTCAAGTTGTTTTTAGTACTAGGATACCACTTAAATTCATTAATGATGGGCTTATGCCATTACTATATCTGTTCCAAAAAAAGAAAAGAGTTTAGAAGTGCAGCACTTTGACTGGCCTTTCCTAGGTAAAAGTTGCAAATCTCATGTTCAGGGGGTCCGGCCTCATTACACTCATTTCCTTATCAAAAGGGCCTAACTGGTGCTGAGAGCACCAGAGATCCCAGCTCTGCATGTTGCTATTCACACACACGAGACACCATCACGCTTCAGTCCAGCTGGCACTGGACAGCAGCAGTGCATTTGTGTACCGCAGCCTTCCACAGAAGTTATGAAACCTGCATTACACTGTATTTGTTCTCATGCAACTGTTGACATACAAATACTATAAACTGTTGTCTGTTAACAGTTTCCTTCTGTTAGACATTTGAAGCACAGTATAGCTGAGAACACAAGTTTTGTTCTGTTTTCCAACACTGCATCAATGTGTGTGTATGTTTATTACAGATAGCTACAGCTGAGAGTAATCTTTCCCTTTTCATGTTTCTGTTACCTAGAACACTCTGCACTAGACTGACACGCAAGACAAAATACTTCATCCGAACAATATGCATCTAGCTCTTAAGTACATCCTTGCTTGAAAACTGAAGTCCAGTAATGACGAAAAATGATACCAGCTCTACAAGTACATGAGCGCCCAGAACACCATCACAGAAGGTTATACAGAAGACTGCATTATTTTTGCCTGAAAGTATGAGCCCTGACTTGAAAAAGAGCATTGCACAAATATTTCTTGTGCCCCTGCACTGTGGGGAGGTTGCTTTCTCAACTAGAATAAAACAGGAGGGGTAGGTATCCTGAACCTGAACAACACAAATCTGTTCTTAAAGTGATCAACAGAACACCATTTGCTACGTTCTTAGAAGAACATGATCCAGACAAGAACAGCTCCACAACTGCTACAGCGCTTCCTGAGTATTGTTAAAACACAAACCTCAAACAGAATTCAACCCATAAAGACCCTAAGTAACAGCTAAGTAAATACACGCATCTTTTAAAGTTGTTTCATCCAACATTAAAAGAGCCTCTACACTCTAGTTAAAACATTTTTATACTTAAATATACACTGTGTAAAAAGTGTAATAGAAAAATCCCTGTTTATTGCTAAAAAAATATCAAAACTAGAGGATTAAAGCTGCTAACAAGACTTGATATTTATTATTTTATTCTTTTTTTATCATGATTATTTATTTTTATAGTTTACATTTCAAAAGCACAGATTTTCCAACCTAATTTTAAGACAACAAAAAGGTTTTACAGGATCCTTTTAATATGTAACACCTTCCCCACTAATCCTTAGTCAAGTAAAGGGAAGGCTGCCAGCCTATACAAAATATAACATCGGGTATGTGACAAGCCAATCTGCTACCTAACTTTCACACACTAATGCGCAACCCATGAAAACTGAATTATGGAATACTTAATGAAAGTTACTAAGTGTCAAATGACAAAATACTGAAGTTACAAAACAAACATTTCCATATTGTAACCACATTTAGCTGAACTCTTGAGCAGTCAACACTAAGCTCAAATGTAATGCAAGTTTTCCTGTCGAAGCCCAGTTCAAAAGAGAAGAAATTTCACTGTAACACATTGATTTCCTTTACTGCTGATTCAAAAAAAAAAAAAAGCTTTTTTTTCTGGGACATTTATACAGTCCTATCTAATTATATACTCCATCAACCTAACTCAATTAAATAATAATATAATGATGTGTAGGAAACATCTGATATATATGCAGTCAGTTTAAGTAGTACTAATTACATTCTAATTTTTTAAATCCATCATAATGAGCCTTTCTTCCCATTCTCAGACTAGAGGACAATGTGTAGGTTAATATTTATGTTCATTGTGTCATATTATCTATTTAGGAAAATCACTCAAAGTACGAATTTACACACAAGTCCACTGAGTTCACCATACAGCCAAACTCAATTTCAAATACAAACAAGAACTTTTTTAATTGCTAATAATCCCACAGTATCACACTAAGCACTGCAGAGAACAGTTTTAAAATACTACACCCAATGTCTGCCACTGCATTCTGTACGCCTCTACCCAGTCTTTCACAGTATCTACAATCTCTGAAAAAACATGCATAAGAAAGTAATGTTTCAATATACAGCAAGGATATCAAAATGGTTTTCTGTTAGTAAACTGTTTTAATACAGTACTTTGCTCTACTAACCATTAAAGCTGTTCAAAACCTACTGCAGCTCACAGAAGTACCTAGAACTCACAGAAACAGCAAGAACTACCATTTCTATTGCTGTTAAAATTTCCCTTTCTATCAGAGGGGTTGTAAGTAACCCACCTCTGCATTGCTCTCAACATACTTCCGCTCTACACCACAAAGTGAATATTTGGACTCAAGAGAAATCAACGAAGATCGAGCTTAAAAGACTGCAAAAAGGAGTCAGGCTCATAAGGTCAAAAGAGATTTAGATCAACATTTTGTATCAGCTCTTACAAGGAAATGTCAGTTAATTTGTTGTTTTAACACCTATTCAGTATCAAAACTTGCTACGTTGCCCAAAGGTCTTACCTATCATTTTGTCTTGAGGCACAAAATTCAACTGTTTATAGTAAGTAGATAAATAAAAGTAACAACAGCATTAAGTACATGTTTGTTTTAAATATTGTTATTAACAAACCAACCTTCTCTTTTGAGCTTCAGAGTCCCTCCTGGCTCGTTCTAATGCCAGTTCTTCAGCTATTCTTTTCTTTAGCTCTTCATCAACTACAATTAAAAGAAAATTAAATTAAATGTTAACAGAACACAACATATGCCTAATTACAGAAACAACTGCGTAATACAGCGCTCTACTTTATTCAGTTTCTTTTCTCTATACAGCACTTGGAGCGCTTTCTTGTGGTCTAACCAACTTTCAAATTTTAGCATACACCACCAGAAAGCCTTTACAAATTACTCTTGTTAATCAACTTTTCAATTAGTGGAGTCTTTTGAAAATTAAAAACCATACAGTATATGTTATACTAAACACAATTTTCTTAAGAAATGTGCCTCTATAAAGTAAAATGGGGGACAGGGGGGGACACCACAATGACCGAGACCTAAACAGTAAAGTCATAAAATGCTGCTTTTTATTCATATGGAACCAAGGGAAGCATCTTCTTGTGTAATGAATCAAGTACTTTCAGATGCAGATTTTACAGAACAAAACATTGACAACATCCTAGATACCCATACTTTTTGTTTCTATTGTTAGAAAAAGATGTTGCCTCAAAGTCTCCCAAACAAGCAGGCATGGAAAGAGTATCTTCTTCATTTAGATTATGTCAGATGAATTAGTTGAAAGTCTGGTTAAGAACTGAAAAAGCAGGGAAGCAACTTCAAGTGTATGAATAAACTTTTCCACAGGAAAGGTAGAAAAGCATGACAGCCACTCATCCTATGAGCTTGAAAGACATTTATAAGACTACTGAAGTCCATTCAACCAGGTTTTGAAACATAACACAGGTCCATTTCCAACTCCCTCTAACATTCAAGGGCTCAGTCATGCAAGCTACTACACTGATACTGATAAATTCAATATTAACTATCTCCACATCTATAGACAACTGTGTATTCCTGAAAACTCTGACCCAAAGAGATCAGAAGTAGTTTGTGTTACTTCCTTTAACAGAACTTGTGACAATAAAACATGTTTCAATAGACTTCCAGAAGAAAACATACTAAAAAGATTGCTTCAACCTAAAAATATCAAATAAACAAAAAACTCTGGAGATGGTTTTGCATGTTTTATCTCCCTCTGAATACAACTTGACACATACATAGCAGGAATTAAAGAAATTAAAAAAAAAAAATTAAAACACCCAGTCATCTAGTAAGTAAGAACAACATTTTCCATTTGGGAAAATGTAGTAGCTTCACAACTACAAGTTACGCCAACTTCAGTAGAACAGCCGTTAACTTCACATAAAATGTTGATTTGTAGCAGTCAATAAGCATGCATCTTCCTACAGGAGGAAAAGAAAATAACTACAAAGTACAGCTGTAGAAAGAGATTATATATCAAGTAATTATTTCCAGGTTTATTCCAATATAAATCCTAGTCTAGACCTGCCTGTCTGGAATAAATGTGTACCTACAGGAGCTAAGTTGTACTTCCGTAACTCTGCAATGCTCTAGTATTCCAGTACAGGCAGGTGGACAATTCCCTCATTTATACAAAGCATCTGGCTCAGATTCCACTCTATGGAACCACAGAGCTAAGAGACTGCAATCTCACTCCAAAATGCCTATCATTTGAGCATAACAGACGTTAAATTCCAGGTGATACAACCTCCTCATCTGCCTCCAGAAGCAGTAACAAAACCACTTGCTTCAGTAGCTAAAAAACAGAGAATGTCAGGCTATATAAGACATGAAGCAACTACAAGACAACAAGCAATCTCCTTAGGGGTTGCTTTTGTATTAAGTATTTGTGCATTCAGACGGCATTCAAAAAAACTGTTAGCAGTTGGAAATTTGTGGAGATACTGGGGCAGAGGGGGGAAAGCCATCAGGCTCCTATTTCATTGCAAGCTGATAGTTATAGTATTTGCCCAGAAGGTAGAACATCTGGAATTTAGATCCTCCTAAGATGCACCGGTTTAAGTCTGCATATCACATGTAGTCAAAGTGCCCTAAACACAAAGCTACCACCTAATTTAAGCAGATACACCCTTTTACTTTTTTTTTTTGGTAAAAAATAAAGCTAAAGAAAAAGTGCCTTAGAGGGTATGTAGAGTTTCAAAGATAAACTTGAGACAGCCTCCAATTCTAGTACTCCCTTTGTGGAACCAGTTATTTGTCTGACATTAGGCAGCAAGCAGATTTTTAAAAATAGACACACACATTTTAAAAAGCCCGTGAAAAATGGCCATATATCTCAGTGACCTCATCTCCAGGAGTTGGCTTTATCTGCAAATATTATCCAACATCATTAGCCCACACTCCCATTATAGGTAATAGAGTCCAGTGTGTAATTCTTCTCATCCTAAAGTAGACTTAGAAAATAGTGAATTTCATGAATGAATGAAGCAGCTTCATCAACTATATGGAAGCCTTGGCCAACTAATTCAGTTATAAGCATCTTAACTAAAGCAGAATGAATCAATACCCATCCTGCCAGATGCAACAAATGCTTGAATGACAGAAACAGAGTTGTGCTGGGGAAAAGTGGGAGAACACGAACGGCAAGTGAGACCCCAGCCTAAAAATATGTGAACATACATGAAAGTTCAGAGGTAAATATGAATCTTGTAACAGATTATTATCCCAAACCCTAGATGAAAAAGCAAAACCCCATTTTATTGGAATACTCTCTGCAGACTATTGACACTGCTTCGCTATTTTCTCCTCTGAGGCTATGTAAGGATACTCTCCATTTGAGAACACAGAGTTGTTACAGCACACTTGTACATTTCCAAACAAAGATCAGCTAGTCAGTGAAATGCATTGCCAGAAGAGAAAAAAAAACGTTTAGCAAAATATCAGGCAATCACAAGGAACCTGTTTCTGTACTGCAGCACATATTAATCTCCCTTACGCCTCTGTAAGCATCACAAGCCAAAATGAGGGCAGTTAAGGTTCTGCATTTGTACACTTAGAAATGATTAAGCTGTCATAAAAGCAAAGAATTTATTTCACATCACAACTACCTTATTTGCAGAACAATCTGAAAACCCAAGATGCAAGCATTTCTTACTACAGTTCTGTTCAACACAGATGCCTCGATATTTCATGTCCTTTTAATACTGGACTGGAGAATCCACAAAACATTGCATAAAGTACATTGTTTGCCAGCATCTACATCAAGTTTATTGTTCTGGTGTGCAAAAATGAGTACAAAGACTCTTAACCAACCATAGAACATTTTTTTTAAGTCATAATGAAAAAAGATTCAGGCATCAGCCAATAAAGACATTTGACCTTAACAATCAATTAGGTTACCCATTGATCAGCCAAATACTAATAGGGAATAAAAGCGGAGCTATAGATCATTCAGTGGAATTATTGTAAGATATAATTGGGTAGCTCCCAAATGGGAACTTTATGATGTTTCAGTAAAAAAATTGCAGTTCTTCAAGCAGGAGGGATTTGTTCTAGGGAAAGCAGCATTTAAAAAGGAAAATGTTAATGTATTAGAAAGAGGACCAGGGAAAAGAAAAGGGACTGTTTCTAGATAAAAGCAGTAACATTTCTCTCTGATGGCAATCTCTGCTCAGACTACAGGGCATTAAAACAGGCAGCTGACTGTTAAACTGTTGCGAGAGTATTAGAATCTGGTAGGCTCAACACTGCTAAAATAAGCACGATCCAGAGAAAGTACGCAGCAGCTGCCAAAAATTACATAGCCATTCCTGCCACCACACCCCTTAGTATTTTAAGTTCTTCAGGATACTGAAATCAGCGTCAACTTCATAGTAAGTGCATCCCAGAGCAGACAAATTTGGAAGATTTTCAGGCAAGTACATTTAAGAAGGCCTCACTTTTATCCCAGTGCTATTTTACTCTGCTACAAGAGCATAAAATGAATGCAGCTCCACCATTTCCCAAGTCCAAATGTGCTAATGCACAGCTCACATCACAAGACAATTTAGACAGATGGTCAGTAATTGGAACTATACTCAAAAAGCCATAGTGCTATAGCCAGAAATAACTCTTCTCTATCCTCTTCGCATGTGAAGTGTGGATGCTGATAGGTGTCTGATAAGCAGTATTCTCTTCAGAATAATGGAAATAGAGTACCACCACCAGCATCACCAATGGGCTCATTACCATGCTCAGATCTAGCAGCAGGTTGCACAGTGTTTAGGAGAGTGACCAGACTGCTCCATGTAACACCACCACAGACACAGAATACCATTATATTGAGAAAATCACAAAGCTCTTGCTTGGATCTTAGCAGACCAAGCAGTGACTGTCAACGGACAAGGACGTTTTGCCATTTTCATGTCCTTTGGGATGTAGTAAGCTGAAGTTTCTTTATTTGTACACCTACTCTTTTGGAAAAGTTTGAAAGACATGGTCGTTTATGTCTAATATTACAGCACAAAAGCATGATGTATTTCCACCCTTCATGCACGCATTTAAAAGAGTACATAAATTAACCAAATATTATTATTTAAACCATTTTCACATATCACAAGCAAAAAATAATACAGGTATTTGGTTCACTTAACTTCCCCTTCCTGTACACACACAAAAAGGTAAATTCAGCTTCTTTCACATTTAAAGCAAAGCTTTAGGAGCATGGAAGAAAGAGGACAAAACAGCCAAAGGTAAGATATGAAGAAACTATAATTACATCCACTATGCACCTATTGGCAAAAATCTGTGACCATGCCCAGCAGAGAGAAGAAAGGCAACTTCCAGAATAAAAGTTACAGCACAAACTCAAATTTCCTACCAAATCATTCCAGTTGACTTCATGCCTTCAGACAAGACGTGCGGAGTGAAAGGGTGTAAGAGTACCTTCAACTGGGACAGGGCTTTATTTTGAAAAGAACACAGAGCAGGCTGGCAGTTACGGAAGCGTAAGAGCATTCTTTGCATGCACATGTTTCCACACTTCTCCATTCAGCCTTTTACAGACAAGGCAGACAGCAAGATTCCTATCCATCCAACCAACACCCTTCTGCAAACCTGAAAAAGGCTTATTCTGACACCTTTTTAAAAGGCCACAAAACGTATGAAAATGCTTTTGGGAGCTACTTGTAGAGATACAACATAGTTTTCTGTTGTCCATGTAAAGACTAACCTGATTGCTGTTTATTAAAAAATAATAATAAAAAAATTAAACAGAAAGAGCATGCAAAGCCATTTGCTTAACCCTTAATATTGACTCTCCAGTTGTGCTTCAAAGATCAGATGAAAAAGAAAGCATACAGCTAATATGTTTCCCAGGGTCATATTAGTTGACTAACTACAGGGACAACTGATGAGGACAGAGGAGCTAAGGGTACTGAAGAGCTTAAGCATTTACCAACAGTTACTGAGGTTTCAGATATGTAATATGCACTTCATCTTGGAACTGCAAAGGCCACCCACTAGCAGCATTGGGGAAAGCCAAGAGCTATGCATGATGACAACAATTCTTGAGAAGCAATCAGCAATTTTATCTCCCAGGTCTACTACAGGTTGGTGCATAAGGGTATGAGCAACTCAGCTACTCTCATAATATTTTTCTCCAACTCCTCTGCCCTTGCTAGTCATAAGATCTATATCCATACCTTTCTCCTCTTACTCTAAAGCTGTTGCTTCATAGAGAAATCATTCAGCGTGATACCAAGATTACAGCAAGAAGGCATCACCCAAAGCTGCAAGCAACACACATTAGTTAAAGCAGACACCTGCAGCCTCAAAAAGGTTAGCCTGAGAAATCAAGAATACAGTATGGACAAGTTAATCAAATAGCCTCTAGCCTGCAGAGCTGGGAATCTGCCCGTTAGCTTTGCATTTTAAAAAAAATTAATGGAAACAGCATTTATTATCAGGCACCTTAATCTAAATCCTCTTGAAAGGGCAGGTGCATTAAGTCATTAATGAAGACACACTTAGGTTTGATACAATCAAATGTCTTTCAGAAAATACTTACTTAAATAATATTCAGAGAATGAATTTACAAAAAGAAAAAAAAAGAAAAACTAGTTCTACTTTTCCTTTTCATTCAGCTTTGCTATTAAAAAAACCAGACATGTTCAGTGAACAGAGTGTCCTTCAGAAAGCAACTTCTCAGAGCCCAGAACAGAATCACACAGATGTACTCCAGGCCATTTGACCATCTTCCCTAAAGAGATAAAAATTTGCTTTTACAAGAAATACTTCCAAGGATGGAAACAGCACAGCCTGTCTGGGCAACATGTTTCAACGTCTGACTAACCTGATGGTGAAAAAGCTTCTCCTTACAGGTCAAAAGCACTCCTGTTCAAATGTATGCCTTTTGCTTATTGCCTCCCTGCCATGCACCACCATGAGAGACTGGTTCGGTCTTCTCAATAACTTCCTTCCTAGAATGGTACTTCCAAACCTAACAAGTCCAGGTCTCTCAGGGTCTCCTTTGGAGTTTCAGGCCACCACTCCTTCACTCAAGGAGCTCTGCAATGCGTTTGGGGCTATACTGGCTACTTCTGCCTTCAAATAAACAAGTAACAAGGAAGGACAACCCATGTCATTGAAATTAAGTGCATTGCTTGGGCACAACACAGAGGACAAATGCAGAGGTAAGAGACACAAAACCAAACCTCACAACCTTCAAATTAGTGTTTGAATACATCAACAAGATAGCAGAGGTGGTACATACGTGATTCAGATCTTTAACATCAGCACTCAGTAGACTTAGGTTAAGTGTAGTTATAAAATGAGTAGTATATTACTGTCATGGATTAGAAACAGGCTAAGAGAAAACAGAACAAAAAGCACTACCACTGGGAAAGCTGAACAGAGGCTTTATACTCTGCACATGAACAGTCTAAAATCATTTTAATCAAGACATTGTAAGACTCGAAAACTTTAAAGGGGAGAAAATAAGGCCAAGCAAGCTGAGCAGCATAATGGTATACATATTCAGTTTTGAAAAATGAATAGTTACACACATTGGAAAGCATAATGCAATTTTATCTCACATTTTACTTGGTTTTTAAATCAACCATAACCACATCTAAGTCACAAGTGTCACATAAAGAAAATATATTTAATGGTCAGCTGGCCACAAGAGAGAAGGTGGTAGAAGGGGAAGAGAAGGTCCAACATAAGTATAGAATATATAAAGTATGAGAGAGACAGAATATGAAAAACAGATATAAGATGATGCACCTCCATACTTCCTCAAGCACAGTGTTTTATCAGTCTTTCCACATGAAAACTAAACCCAAGGATAAGCTTTATAGAATCACAGAATGTTTTGGATTGGAAGGGACCTTAAAGACCATCTAGTTCCAACCCCCTGCCATGGACAGGGACACCTTCCACTATACCAGGTTGCTCCAAGCCCTGTCCAACCTGGCCTTAAACACTTCCAGGGATGGGGCAGCCACAGCTTCTCTCGGCAGCCTGTGCCAGTGCCTCACCACCCTCACAGTAAAGAATTTCTTCCTAATATCTACTCTAAATACACCCTCTTCCTGTTAAAAGTCACTCTCCCTTGTCTTTGCTGAGATTTTTTTCAGTTCCGCAAAAATTTATGGGCTTAACACAATAATCACTTCGAAAAGTTCTCCAAACTGTTTTGTCCAATAGCTTATGTCAATGTTTTCTTTCTTTTCAGGCAAAGGGGAAACATTAGAAAACAGTCTTTCAAACAAAGCATAGAAAAATCAAGAGGTTTTGGGGCGGGGGGGGGGGGGGGTCAGAAGCACTAACATAGACTGGTTTCTCATAGATCCACACCACATGTTTCTCTGACCCCTCACATTAAGTCAAGCTGATTTCTCTTGCCTCTATGACATTGCCTTCCTTGAACACTTCTCCAGTCTCCAAAACCCAGTGCTCTCTCATGTCTCCTAGCTTGGCAACATACGCCAAAGGCTATAGTAGCTTTTGCGGAAACAGTGCCAGTCTGCCAGCCACAGTGTATGTGTGAAGTGCTAAACCTTTGGCAAAACAGCCCAGGCAGCTGAAGGTCTTCTCTCAATTAAGGCATTTATCTTACTGTCTCATTTCTACCCAGCCCTTGATTTATTAAAACCTACAGAAACATCAGGGTCTTGAGTCTTTTAGCCCCCCTTAGTTAGATTTGGCTAAAATTGATTAAAAAATTCACAAGTTATCCAAAGGCAACTGGTAAATACATGGCACTACCACACAACTCTTTCTTTGGAAAAGCCCACAGAAATAATGGAAAGAAAACCTGAAACGGTTCTACACAGAAAAGAGACAAGTTATAGAATATAGTAATGTAAAATAGGCAGCTCTGGGCTTCTATTCATTCTTCCACCATATATTGTCAAAAAAGGCTCACAAAGCAGCTTATAGGGCAACATTTAAAATATTTTTATTGTTTTAATATTTGAAACACATAGTGGACAATATATTGTCAAGCTTTTCTTGCTGAAATGAAAAGCAGGGGGTAAAAAGATTACTAAAGAACACCAACAGGCCACATTTATATATAATGTGGAGTTGGAAAACACTGCTTCAAGGTATGTACCAACCACGGCCAGACACATGAAGGCTTCTTTTTTACTGAAAAAACTATTTCACAATTACTTACTGCAGGATTTCTTGCATTCACCTCTGTAGCCTCTGCTATTGACAAGACAGCATCAGGGCATTCAAACCATCGATCTGATCCAACAAGGCAGTTCTCATGTCCCTGTGCACATTAAGTATGAACATTAACCAGTTCGCTTGGGACAACATACCTTAGGGCTGTCTTCAAACCCATCATCTGTCTCAGTAGCTGGCAGGGCAACTGGAGCTTTGTAGACATTAAAGTTAATGAAGATGTCACAAGGAAAATCCCTAACTGAGCATTAACAGTCATAAATATTGAATCAGAAAGCATACATCAACAACCTGGTACCTTCAAACATCAAGCTGTGGGCTTACAAACGTATTATGGGCGTTCCACTATTAAAACACTTTTCTCACCCACATTCCAATTTAAGATTCATAATAAGAAAGTATTATAAGATGCAAATACCCTCAATTTACTTTTTCTACTTAGTAAATACTGCAGTTTGGTCCATATCTAAATTCCATACATCACGAAAAACATCAACATCAACACTCACTGTTTAAGTTGAACAGTAGACAAAATATCAAATCCATTAATCTTAATTTAGAAAGAGTAGCCAACTACATAAATGACAGGCACTCAAGCAGCATACAATAGTTTCCACTAGACCAGTAAAAAAAGTATATACTTTATTTCTTATTTAAATAAACAACAAGAAAATATTGTTACCTTTCACAATATTCTCAAAGTTCTCTCAAGTACTTAACCACGGAAACAAAATTTGTCTCACCCCTGAAATACGTTACTTGAGGTCCAGGTTAAAGTGCACTGGTAAATCAATGCAAGACAGTCCACCTCCACCTACCCATGCCGCGTGCTGTCTGTGCACACAAGGATTCAGCTCATCAGAGCTGTCAATCAGGAAACCCTTACAAGCATAAAATTTGCTGGTAGAATTATATCCTTTAGTTTGCTTTGCATATCAGTAACACTGTCAACAAACTCCTATCCTGGACTCCTAAAACCAGGAGTTCTTAAGAAAGCCATATAAATCTTCATTGCACACTAAAATAGTAAAACTTCTAGTTTTTAAATGAAACTGTATGATTTCAATGTCAATTAAAGCCCTAGCAAGTGTATTTAGTGTGCTTACATTAGGTGGCATGTCAATGACACCACTAATTATACTCTTCCTTCTTTATTATTTTTTAAAAAGCCTGGATTTGCTGGTAGCAGCATACAAGAGGAAACAAGGAAGTGTTTAATACTGTTGGTACATCAGTACTCCTGGCATACAACTTTTTGGTTTTTTTAATTTAATGGTTTTCAAACACTGTTGTATCTGATCTTTAGCACTATAAGCAGTCCAAATTAGCCTTACACTCAATGGAAAAAACAATGAACGATCCCTTCATTCCATCAAAACTAAATACAAAACCTCCAAGAATAAGTTATTTGCTTTAAAGACCAAAGTATTTGTTTCCCTGTCTCTCAACAAAGGAATCCCTTAGAGACCCTCAGGAAGTTTACTGATGTATATACAAGTGAATTATCAGAAAAAACTATCCATGTGAGCAAGAACAGTCACTTTCATGAGTGACCTTCTTACACATCTCCCAGATTTCTTGATTATGAGCCATGGATCAAGGCGTGGTCAGTGTTCAAAAACTCGTTTGCTTTTTTTTAATTTGTTTTTTTTTTAAAATAGCATTCTTAAAAATAAATTCTATTGTCAGACTCATACAAATTTAACTAACAGCACATAAAGCAATTCGTCCATTTAAATTCACAATTACAGGCACTTCTTACAACCATGGATTCAGTACAAACAAAGCACACCTCCAAGGACAGAAATTTGTATTAACTGTTAAATATTGGTAATGTGCAGCAATACTTACACAAGCTCATAGGATAATTAAATATAAAAACAATGCAATTAAGTGTGCATAATTTAAAAATATTTAACATTTTAGTTTCTGAAGGCACTCTTGAATATATTACATTATCTATTTTACAATGTAAATGCTGATATCAATCAATTTATACTAATTTAAATTAGAAACTAGATGGCATGTGATCTAGAAATAACAAAGCAAAGTTAGTTCATATTATATTTGGAACATTCTCTTTTCAGTATCCCGTAATGGTTGTAACTTTAGCAGTAAATCCCAACAATGAACTCAGGAGGGGGGCTGGAAAAAAATGGGAGAGCAGGATTACAAGGTTTTCCCCTGTGATTCTTTGAATTGGGTTCTATCTGTGCTTAACAGCCATATTTAACAAGAATAACTTATTTTTGAGATTCACACGTAAACAAGAAAAGCAGAGAAGATAATTTTCATCACTCCCTAGCATGTCCAAGGTTACATTTTAGTAAGCCAACAGGAAAACCAAGTAAACAGAAATGGATGTATACAATCCACAGAAAGACATAAAATTAAAAAATACAAAATCCCGAGGCTAAACTTAGAATTAGATCTTTTCACCCATACACAAAGGAGAAATGAAGCTTAGGAGAATAAAGCAGTAGGAGTCAAGAAGCAAGAACACATGAGCAAAGCTCTATGCAGGACCAGGCCATCATGCTGCCCCAAAAGGTCTGCATAGCCAGCCCTTCCAGTCACCCCTGGCTTAACAATAAAAGTGTGAGCTCTTCCACTACAAAATTCTTATGCAATACTCAGTCTGGGTTTTCACATCACCCAGAAGACACCTCAACCTCTCCCCTGTTCATTATAAGCTCAGACTATCATCCCCGAATGCAGGCAGAGAGAGATGTCCTGGAGCCACAACAATCACGGTGGCAGAACAGACAGAAGTTCTCACCCAAATTTAAAATGGTGTATTTGTGTGATTCTTCTGTCAGACTTCATGATTATTAATAAAAAAATTCACAGGAATTTCAATGCAGTATAGTGAATCCTCAAAGATCTGTGAAGCATTTTCCTCCAGAAACTTAGAATTCATTACAAAAAAGATACACACTTGACACAGAAAAAACATCCTGTCTTAGAGGACTTAAGATAGATACACAGGGAAGCAATGCAAGAGAAGAAACATCAAATATAGGCAACATATCTTGAAACATGTGACAGGTAATAAAATAAGTCATTTACCACCGATAAGTGGATTGAGTTGAAGAAGCCAGTTAACAAAAATGTACCTAATTTTTCTTTTCTCTAGGAATTCCTGCTGTGCCAGCTACATGACTACATGAAGTTTTATTGTAACTTTTAAAATTGTTCTCAATGCCCTTACAAGGTTATGAATCATTTCAACCAAACCTTCTTAATAATGCATCCTTGCCACCCACCTCCGTAATATAAATATATATATATGAAATAACTTATTTCAGCAGCTATTTAGCCAGAAGTCATTTTGCTGTCCTGTTCATCTTAAATAATAAAAAACAATAATAATAATGAAATGGAAGTATCACATGCCCTTACAAGACTATCGCTGGCATAACACCCTTAGATTGAATACAACAGTTGAGAGACTTGCTATTTCAGCTGTGTTAGTAATTCCTACTATACACACACTGTAAGGCTTTTCCTGCTGAATATAATGGATAAAAGCATCAGGATTCCATCACTCAATATTGGGAAAAAAATAAACATATTGTAAGCAACGATGGGAAGGATTTTATGATTCTGCTTTCAACAGGACTACGCATGCAGTGCTCTTTCAGGACAATTTAAGTTGTCCAGTCCCTGATCTTTATGGCTCATAAGTTTATTGTAAAGCTATTTTATCTGACAGTATGGGGAAATTTACTGGTATCCTCTTTTATTTTCTTGGACAAAATCATTTCTGAATTCTTTCATCACATGTATTTCAATGAACATCATCTACCGCTGTAGAGGACAGTGCAATAATCACGTATTTCTATTCATAATAGCTAGGTAAAAAGGTTTATAAACTAAGACATCTCTTTAGTTTTACATTTAGAAGTCACCACTAATTGTGAAGAATTACTAACTGCTATTGCACAGGCCAGCACTCTCAAATGGGACTCTGTACTGTCAAGGCTACATAAATAGCAAATTTTGATGTTCAGTTCATCTACTACCATCATCTTTAAAGAGGATTTGCCAGCTCTGATAGCACACTATCAGTGGCACTGAAAAGTCAATTTTACCCAATTACAGCTCTGGATTACAGTCGCTTTGGACAGGAATAAGTAGATTCACAAAGTTGTTCATGATGCTGAATCAGCAAGTCCAATGTTGCAGGTATTTCTGCGTACCTTTCCACTGATGGGAATACAGGCTCAGAGCAGCTATCTCTAGGCATCGACTTTTATTGTCAAATGTGCAAGTGCCAACTGTTTGTGGGGCAGGGGCCCTGCTTTTACATAAATGTGGTTCAAAGCATACAGAACAGGCCTTGCTACCCAAAGAAGGTAAGTAGAAGACTTTTAATGAGTGACTGAACGGAATGTGTTAATGTGAATAGGTAATGGTATAAAGAATAATGTTATCTTCCAATATTGTGCATTCTACACGCAGTGCAAATGACTGTACACACTCAAGGAACACACACACACCTTTTTTCTTTTTTATAAATAAATGTTTGTAAAATATAAGTTTCTATTCACCTAACTTTTCAACCTAAACTGAAATTTTGTGTTCCATTCACACTCACATATTGGTAACTTTAAATCATCTTATCATGCCCTGTGATGGAGCCTGTCCTTTCGTAGCAAACCAATCTGAACAATCAATCCGGAGAAGAGGGCAAAGCAAATAAAGAAAGATAGCCAAAGACTGGTATTTGCTGGAGGATACAGCTTCATGATGACGATGCTTCATCAGCCTTCTGACATTCAACCCCTCCACTACTGCTTACACTATTTCCAAAGCCAGCTGCACAGTCACAGCTCCAAATGCCAAAGGGAATTCCCTCTGCTTTGTGAAATTCAAAACCAACAGCATTTTCCTTCCCATGAGCAACTAAATTAGTGATAGCCTGGCTTCTTGTAGCTTTAGGTTCTACTCCTCTAAAATACACTATAACTATACCTTCTCTCATGTCACTGTACTAATTCGCTTTGTACTTTGTTCAAAGAACAAAGAAGGTGAATTTTATGGCTGGCACACAGTGACTGCCCAGCAGCACACATGATATCCCATATTTTTTTCCAAACAGAGTTATGCACAGGTAGACACAGCAAGAGGCACCATTCCCTTCCTGGCCAAGACGACCAGCCCTTTCGAAGGGACTGGTGAAGAAATTCACTAAGGAGGATGGAAAGACAAATGCAGAATTTTCAAAGCACTGATAAGGTGGAAGCGGAAGGAAATGGGATTCAGAGAGGCAAATCTACAATTAAACTAGAAAACAACAGTAATGATGGAGAAAGAATATGGACAATAATGATGGAAAAGGTATGGTAAGAGAGACCTTTGTAACCTTTCTGCAGCAGATCCACATCCAGTGAGGAGCTTCCCCCATCTGTCCTGAACACATCCTTTTGAGGAAATTCCTAGCAGTGCAACAACAGTCTTAATATTCAAATAAAGTAAGTCACAACATGCAACTTTGAAAGTTATTCTGGGAAAGAGGGAAGATAAAAACAAATTATATAAGAGGACATAATGCAATGATACTGTGAAAAAACAAGCAGTGAAAGTGTAAAGGTTAATGAAAGAAAAGAAAAAAAGATTTCTTTCACCCAAAGATAACACTCATCAATACATCTGCTGATCCCATTAACCAGATTTCTCAGTGGTTAAAGCTGCATGAAAAGATAAATCAAGATGCCAAATTTATACATTGTACATTTAAAGCAATCTAACAACTTAACACTAAATTTTAAAGGGAGTAAAAATTTTCCAGTAGAAGCTGAATATTCAGAAGAAAAAAGTATAACCATCTCCATATCAAGCCATAATTTTACTTATTGATGACATGGGCAATGAAACTTGCACGAAGTCTGAAAGCAATCACTTCACTTAAAATTAGGCACAAAGAAGCCAGTAGTGATAAATAAGTAGATTTTTAACAGCTGTTGTGGTGCACTCAAATCTAATCTCCTGTTCATTCATTCAAGTTTAACAACAGGCTGATAGATGAATGTTTTGTATCAGCACAGAGAAAATATTAATTCCCAGAATTTGTTTATTCAGCTCAGATGCAAACTACAGCACATTCAGTCTCATCATTGCTGACTCGAGAAGGATACAAGGAAAAGAATTTAACAGCATTTGTAACAAGGTCCTGTAAATGAGAATCACTGATTTAGAAAGGGAAGTGCAGGAGAATCTGCAAGTACTTTCTTATGTTTTGAGGACAACATTTCCAGTTTCCTACATCTCCCAAACAGCAGCATGTCTGTTTGAGAGAATAATCTAGAAGCCAAGCTTTAATAACAAAGTGACAGAACACTCCTCACGTAATATTAATGGTAGGATACAAGAAGTCAGAGTAGAAATAGCCAATGTACACATTTCAAATGCATGCACCACAGAAGTATCAAGGGCACTTGCACTCCTTGCACAGTAGCAAGCACGTTTCTGTTGAGGAAAGTGAAGGTGAACTTACAAAGCATTGTAACATGCCTTCCTCTAGCTTCAGCAAAACCAGCCCCATATTGAATCATCAGGAGACAGCTACAGTATTGTCAACTTTGAAATGTGGCACCCCTAGTATTTTCAGCACTGTATTACTGCTTATAGTAATAACTGAAAAATTATTATAAACAATATGAAACTATGATGTTCATGACTATTTTCATTATTCAGAAATTATATAAAATTAAAGGACAAATGTTGAAATGTTTAAAATTCTCATAACAACAATAATTTAACACCTACATTTTTAATAACAGGTAATGAGATCTGCTAACAAAAACAACTTTTTCAAATGACTGGTCTCTAAACTGACGTAATACTTAGACCATCTCCACCAGTGATAGCTTTTCAGTGTTATAAGCTGCCAGCATTAAGAAAAACAAGATACTACAGAAGGATGTGGTAAGTAGCAGTATTGCCAAACACAAGCAGATCTGATTCCACCCTAGGAATCAACTGTCTTGAGTAGTCACCAAGTAGCATGATAACCCAGCATGAATAAGCAAGAGCTAGTAGCATCTCACATACTAGAAGGTGAATTCAGGAATTTAATAGTAAAAGCAGAGAAAAAGAGCCTGTTCTAGCAGGCAAGAGGTCAGATATGAAAATCCTAAGGAGAAAGAGTAATCTGACTGTCAGCAAGGATGGTTCCAATTAATTCTAAATATGAGGTTCACTTTTTCCTTGAGTAAAACATTCTCTCCTCTCTTCTGCGAGCAGATTAAAAGGAGCCAGTGTGTTCAGCAACCTCTCCAACAGACAGACTGCCACAGAAACAGAAGATTGGTCCTCAGTCAAAACTTAGTTGACAAAGCAATGGAATATCCATTACTGCTTCTCCAAAAATTAGTTTCCTTATGTTTCTGATTAGCATTGAAGTCACTCTTCTATGTAATTACTGCCTTTATTAAGTCTTTCTACCAACTTCTGCAGACACTACTTTTTTTCCTTAGCTTTCATAATAGTTCCATCCCCCCATGTTGAGAAGTGTCAGTTAGTAACATCAGGGATAACTGAGTCCTTTCTCTTACGATACACTGCCTCCTTCTCACCAAAACAGAAAGAGAAGGAAAAAAACACCTAAGAAAAAAAGTCAAGCAACTTTGATGAACCACTTATCTCCATCTCAACTCATTCTGTACGAAGCTGCACAGATTAAGGAGAAACAGAAGCCTTTCACAGGATGGGATGAACCACTATCTCACCCCTAGCCTAAAGACTAGCTTGGAGTAGATGCTTACTTCTCAGATGATTAACATTAGGTGAAATCAAACACAGTTAATGAAGCTAAACATGAGAATCAGGTAAACTGGCTTCATGAAGCACTGTCAGCACTACACAACCAACCTCGCAAGCAAAGGGAAGAAAGAATGTCCTTCCTCTATGTCTTAAATTTAGATTTCAAAAAACAGGTAGTAGTATCTGAAAACTGCAATTTTCAGTCTGGTTGAAATATATTACTAAAGTTTTGGAGAACACATGAGATCATTGAAAATTAAGGAGTTCAGAACACATGCAAACCAGTTGGGGAAAAAAAAATTATGTAGCAGTAGCTGAAACAGCACCCTGTTCCCCTGAGACAGAAGAAAAGAAGTCTAAGTGGTTACCTCCTGTTTAACTAAAAAACAACTAGTACAAAGCCTTCAAGAAGCAGCACTATACAATATACTTAACCTGCCTGATCTGACAAGTGATGAGGAGTTTCAGTAACACTTAGCTGCAGTCTGAAGATGAAAGAAGAAAACAAAGCTTTTCTTTTCATCTTAATGTGATAAAGCATACATTTAAAGTATTCTTTAATATCGCTCTGAAGATTCTCTAACCGGTAAATAAATTGTGATAGGAAGAAAAGTAGCATTTACTATTAAAACCACAAAGTTTTCATTACCTGGAGGTCTTCTTGCCCTGCTAAAGTAACATTGCACCTAACAAGTGGTATTTTTAAATAATACGACAAAAAAAAAGCACTTAAAACCCCCTCCTACTCATGTCCGTGGAGAGATAATTTGGATAAGAATATATTGTACTATAAAACCAGAGAGGATGCTATATAGCAGAACGACAATTTCCTTGCATAGTGCTATCAAGACTAATGCTGGTGAAAGCAAATAGTTTTAATTTAGTCATTGGTTTTATTTCATTAAAATTATCAATATCTTTGATTTTATTCTTTAAGATAGCAAAATGATTGACTGCTCCAAATGACTTCTAACAATCCTTTAAATTACATACCCTTTTATCTTAGCCAGCTATCTGCTCTTTTTGACCTATAATCCCAGGAAGGTCTCTGAAGGACAAAGGAGAAACACCTGTGTTTTACTCTGGTGCCCAGACACAGCACAGACCAGAGAAGCCAAAGGCTGAAATTTCAGAGGAAATATTAAATAGTTCAATGCCTACTACTGGCAAGCTGCAGCACATTTAAATCTCAGCATGAACCAAGAACTTGAGCGTCTGTGAACTCTGATTTCTGCAAGAACATACATGGAAGATTTCTATCAAAGACTGCAACAAATGTGTCCCAAACAGGCATAATCATCCGTCAATTTCTGATTTCTAACAGATGATGTAAGAAACAATTTAAGAAAAAAAGAGGGGGGAAAAAAGAAGAAAAAAGAAAGCATGTTGCCAGAGAGATTTCAATTTAAATCTAACATGGGGGGTGGGGGGGGGAACAAACAGCAAAACAAAACCCAAACCACCACATAGTCTTTCCACGAGTTTGCCTCACAAATATTTGATAAACCCTGGCTGCATTTTCCAAAAGTTCAGCCTAAGGCTAGGCTCTGACTGACTACACTCAAAGGTCTAAAACTTTGCCAGAATTTAACTACAAAATAATTCAGAACTAGTAAAAGGCAATGGCATCAATTCCACACAAAAATGCATAACCATTTAGTCCTCAAAAGTCATTACTACATGCTGTTTTGCAACGGGCTCCATGAACTTTGCACAATCTCTTCCCAGATTATTTTTTTTCCCCTCAGTGTTTTTAGAGACAGTTCCCCTAGCCTTCTTGATTGAGCTTACTGTAGCACTAGAAATTAATACAAGAATCACACACCAGCCACCAACAGTTGTTTTTCAACATGATTTTCTGCTAACTACTGGAAGATTATGTTTTAGCACACGCAAATCTTGTGCTTCCACATCAAAAAGCAGGTGGTTCTAACTTTTAACTCACAAGCCATTTCTAAGCAAACAGTTTGGATATGCTTGTTATATCAGCTACAACAAAAATTGCTTTATACATGTACCGCACAACTACTCCGAAGATTTTTAGAGCAAATGGCTGCACTCGGTAAACCCAAATACAGCTCGTGCAGCCTTAAGCAGAATAGCATGAAATTTAATTTCGACAAATCCACTAGAGACCAAAAAGCACACACTATGCGGTACATAAGAATTACCTGTTTCCAAGAACATACAGAAACAAAAATGACACTTCTAAATGAATGCCCATTGAAAGATAAATTCTGCCTATCTGCAAAAAGCCACATATACAGAAAGTCATTTGTGAAAGAAAAAACTCTAAGAGAAGCTGACAATCATTGCAAACAATCTACCTCAGCCTGAGACCTAGTTACTTATGGGTACGAGTAGGACAGGATCAGACACAGAGTGCTCCTCCTTTAAATTTCATTTGGAATATCAAGAGTTCTCCATTGGTTGTAAAATGAGAACCCCTAAATACATCAATCAAGTGTCTCTAATATTAGCCAACATATCGCACAAATATTGTCATTCTTCCAGACCCTCATGAAGGAGGAAAAAAACGACACAGCTCAATCCACAAGCTCTCAAAAACCTAATACCGCAATTTGTTGAACCCTTGCAAACATCAGAATTTGTTTCTTTAGTTCCCTTTACAACAGTGAATAACAACAAATAAAGCAATAGCAGGAGAAGGAGGGGAGGGGGGTGGCAATCAATTACTGCAATTCTAGCCTTAAATGCTTCCCACACACGGACCACTTTTTTTTTTTTTTCTCAGAGTTGAACATGATCATTTCATTACAACGAAAGAAAGAAACAGAGGAAGAGAAGAAGGGAGAGACAGAGGGACCTCTTCTACATTTGGCCTGTCCTTCCAACTGCACAATCAAACTTAAACCAAATCTTTATCATTTCAAACTCCAGGTTAACAGTAACACAGATGTCATTTTTTGGAGCATATTTAAGTGTTATGCATTTCATGCAATCCACTACTACACTGAGGTATAAAGAAGGTATTTCAGGGGAGTGGTTGCATTGACTTTTTTTAAATTGTTATTACTAATTTACCTGTAAAAGTTCTTTTCTGTTTGGGGGGGGTAATCCTTCACTGAACAGCATAAAATATTATTTCATTATTGGGGGGGGAGGGGGGGGGGGAATAATTCTAATCTACAGAAGCTTGAGGATTGCTTCACCTCGCAACACTCTGCTTCTGAAGATTCAGTCCAGACCACTTAGCCATGCCTATGCTCTCCAGCCCCATTAATTGCGTGATCAGGCTTGCTCCCTTCCACTAGCACCGGCACTTTGATGACTGGCAGTGAAGTTGCTTAAGCAGCTGATTCAGGAAAGACAGACTTAAGTTTGACATAATTTGCAAAAGGTGGTTGTCACCAAACAGGAAAAGTGATACCTATTGCTCCTGTGCATACTCCTGCTTCCCTCTTCTGGATACACAAGGTTCAACTACGGGTGTTAAGCTAGTACAAAACTCTTCTTGTAGGGTGTTTCTGGATGGTTTAGATCACAGGACACCGAGGTACTAGAGGAGCAGACATGATCAGACATGAGACCATCAGATGACGTTAGTTGTAACATCAGACCATAGTTTTAAATAAACGATATTTGCATGAGAAGTGCCAACACCGTTTGCCATTCATTCTTGTCCTAGCCTTAGACGTGCATTTAAAATGTCTGTTTTCCACAAGACGTATCAGCACTTGAAACGCAATTAGAGCAGGCAGCCCAAAGGCACAATCTGGGTGACATCTCAAAGACAGCACTTGAGTGAAGAATCAAAACACGGCTTTTGAACTGGATAACTGTTGGGAACATAGTATAAGAGTACCCCAGACACATCCAGGCTTTTTCATTTCCACCTTGAAAAGCTTCTGTTCGTAAGAAAGATGAGCCTTCCTAAGTTTCTAGATGTTCCTTATACATTTATGTACCTTTTTCATATTCAACAATCCAAGTCTTTTAAACAACTAAATTATGGCTTTTTGCCTACTCTGAGGTTCTCATCACATCTTCCCAACCCTCCATTACACACCGTCTTTCACATGAGGTTAATTTGTACTTTAAGGACACAGAGTGAACTAAGCCCTTCTACAGCTCTGAACTCCAGATTACTATGAAATAAAAGAAGAAAAAAAAAAGCCCAGATGTTTAAGTTGCATTATTTGCTAGTTTTTCCTTCTGCTTTCAGAACCATTTCACAAGGACATACCCAGCCACTTGACAGCATTCACAGAACACCTTGCATGTCACACAGACAGTGAGACTTTAATTTATGCAGTACTTGCTTCACCTCCCATGCATAATTCTATCTTCCCTCTACTCCTGCAATCTAGCAACATGAATGTCAGGCTGAACTAAAGATTTGCTGTTACACTGACAGCATTAAGAGTTTGGCATCTTTAGCATTCTTGTGAGTTACAAGACGTTTCACCTTTTGATAATAAAATACTTCCATCAATAGTGAACCTTTAACCCAAAGAATATCAATATACACCACTGAAAATAAAGTTATCTCCAAGAAACTCAGTGACAACTAAGTGGCAATATAGCAAGCCACAGGAGAGCAAGAGTGAGTGCTGTAGCATCACATATGCAAGAATACCCAAGACAGCTTGCTCAAATTTAGATCTCTCATCAAAAAATATATACCCTGAGCAGACTATTCCCTAGGTGTCAAAAGCAATGACATTCTGACGAAGCTATCCTTCCTCTACATGTAAAGGTATTATACCGTATATCTACTTCCTTCAGCAACAGCAGTAGGATGAACCTTACTCAACAAAACTGCCGAACATTCTTTGGAATGTATTCTTGCCACGACAGCTACATTAAAGGCTTCCAAGATTTTCAGACCAAAAGCCTATCAGAAGTCATCAGTATTTCTCACAAATATCTCTGCATCCCTTTGAAAACCTTTTTTTTATTTCCCCGAGGTCAGAGGGAAATCAAACCAAAACCGCAAATATACTACTAAAAGCAAACCCAGTATTATCCTATGAGATGCAAATCACAGCCTTCTAGACTACCAGAGGTCCACCGACCAGCTCAATTCCTTGACTGAGGATTCCTACTTGATTTATTTTACAGAGTACCGGTAAAGTTTAAAAGCTCCTTCTAACAAGTACCCAGAGCTGTACCTAGAGGGGGGCAAATAAACACTACTAAATGGAGAGGCCAAGTCCTCCCGGTTGCTCCTGCAGGACAAAAGGCTGCAAATCCATGTCAGTGGCCGAAAGGAACTGCCTGAGATTTACAACAGTCTCACAGAAAAGTAAAGAGCAGGGCATCAACCTAGGCGTTCCTAACTCTGGTTTTTTTCCCTTTTCTAAAAATAAGAGGAACGCTACAAAATAAAATCACAGAAATGTCAGTTTACACAGAGAAAAGGCGTTGTTGCAACAGAAAGGTAGACAAAAACAGTTAATACATTAAACAGCACAGAACTAATGGGATTTATTTGCAGAGGATTCTTGCTTAACTGGCATCAATTTAGCCAAACTCTGTAAACTTCCAGACACTCATAAAAACTGAATATACAAAAAATCAAAGTTACAATAATGCAGAGCCTCCCACAACATTTATCATGAGGTATTCCAGTTTTACTTTTTTCATGTAGCATCTGACTATCCATAATTACTACTACCATCAGTACATGCTGCAGTTCTTCAAACAAAATCAAATTTTTCAAAATCTTCCTAAAAGCCATACAAAGAACAAGGTCAACAACTCTGGTGTAGAACTTCCCAGCCACGTTCCCTTGGGCTGCACATTGCAAGAGACCAGTCCAGGCAGTCACAATGGTCCCTTCTCATGTTATAAATGAAAAATGTTCTGTTGCACTAAGCAAACTTATTTTCACAACCTACTACAAAAATCACAGGATTCAGGCTGGAGGGGCCTTAGAAGTAATTTTGTCAAACTCTCTGCTCAAAGCACAGTCAGCCTTGAGATCAGACCAGATGGCTCAGGGGTTTATCTACTCACATCTTTTATGCCTCCAAGGATGGAGGCTGCTCAGCCTCGTTGGAAGACTGTAAATGACACCTACTGCCCTCCCCTCATCTACAAATTCATTCATTTTGTGGTCTGTCTCTGCTTCCACGTCCTGCTGGACTCATACTTACTGAAGCTCTATCATGAGCTCCCTGTTTAACCACACCAGCCTCCCAATACATCTACTCATTTTCCTGAGTACTGGCATGGACCATTCATGCACTGGGAAGAGGTTGTCCTTAAGGACCTCACAGCTTTCCTGAGCTTATCCCTCAGAGCTACCTGTTGTGGGATCCCACAAACTAGCTCTCTTCATAACCTTAAGTTTGCTTTCTTAAAGTTCAGTTAAATCCTGGTTATGTCTTGAACTACAACCTCATTCTCCAAATACACATTCCCACACATCTCAATACTACTTCCTTATATGTTTCCAACTAAGCCAAGACACCCTGGGCCACTGAAACTCCATCAAAAGATACAGACACCAACACAACAGGGTACACAATTAAAAGGCATCATTCCACACAAATGAACAAAGCTAAGAAATATATCCTTCTCTACTGGAAACATGCAAGGTCTAACCTGATTTCTGAGGTGTCAGCAGCGCTCATTTTATTATACACCTACACAATACACAGTACTTTATAACACGGGCCCTTTATGAATTTGTTTTCCTGGGAACAGTATAGTAACAATAATAAATAATTCAGTTTAAAAAAAAAAAACCACCTCTGTCCTCAGTGTAATCTGTTTCTGCAAAGGGAAAAAAACAGTTGTCTGAGATGCAGAGACTCTTGATAATTTAAGCATTTGTTCTTTTTTTTTATATAATAGACTAACAGCTTTTCAGATATCCACTAAGCTGATGAATTAGACCATTCCCTTTGTCTGTTATGACTAAAGCTTTAGGTATAATACACACTCAGGGAAGAAAAAAAAAAAGTATTCATTGTCTGACCAAATTACTTTTCATCAATATTGCTTTAGGAATTACAGACATACTTTAAAGATTTTACACTTGTTAAATATTTTAGTGTGTTTAACATTACTCAGAAGCCAGAAAATTAGCCAAGCAAGTTAGGATGCTTTAAGACATAGTATTTAGATGTCAGATTCATTGTAATTGTATGTAATTTCATTTTCCGACCCCAGACTGAAGTCAATAAATTCGTCATATATTGGCAAGCAACAAGATACACATTCTTTCATGTAATGTAATCCATTATTCCTCCACCCAAAGCTATCAAAGACTTGACTTAACGAAAGGGCTGCTTTTAATAGCTCTAATGTTTCTCCCTCTATAGATCTTTTTTATTTGTGTAGAGAAGTGGTTTTTGTCTAGAAGATACAAATGCAGGCTAACAAACTGTGGAGTTCGAAAGCTGCCCAGCTGGCAATTCAAAAGCCAGAGCCAGCCTCCAAAGACCACCATCCTTGGGTAACTCTCTTCAGAAGCAGTGAGAGACCCACTCTGTCAGAAAAACAAGTCACTATCATCAGATTCATTAACAGAAGAGGAGGAGCTGCCTGGAAAGAGGTCTCTCCTTAACAGCGCAAGAGGCTTTACCAAGAAACCAAGCCCCAGCACTGCTGCATCACAGAAGATTGCCAGATTTGGGACCCAGCCCCCACACCCATCAATGGAGAATAGGTCAATATTCAGTGATCAGGGCACTGGCTTTGAGGCAAGTGCCCTTCCTGTAATGACACCTTGTTAGACAAATGCAGACTCTGACAAGTTAGATGTAGCTACAAAATAAACAAATAGGTTGACTGTTCTTACATCGTCAAAGAAATTCAATAGTTTGTAATTCTTCATCAAAAAACATTCAGTGAAAGAGGAACGAATGATAGGGTAACATATACTTAAGTATAATTTAATCCTCTTAAACACAAATCATTTTAGCAACTGAGGTATAACACCAGTTATACTTTCGTGTGGAAATACAAGCACTTCACCTAAATCACTAGTTCTTAAAGCAAATATACGCAAAAGCTTTCCCAAGCTTGCGAGCGGTCAAAGGAGTCACTAAGCCTTTCAGTAAATAAAAACAAAAATATTTCAAAAACACTATTTCCAACACACAAAGAGAAACAAAATAAAGGATCAAGATATGTACATACTGTGAATTAGCAAGGAATTACTGGGGTATTAAAGCCTCCACTTCTAGTCACCACATGCCAAAAATCACAGATGCTTATTCGCAAGACTACTTCCATAACCCAGGTTTAAGGATAAAAAAGCAACAAGCACTGCCGTGGAAGTATGTAGCATGTACAAGTATGATTTCATATAAATACTTTGTCTAGAATAATTTCTTCACCACACCAAAATACATGTACAGAAAACTAGTATTTAAAAAAAGGATGGACAATCTGGCTGCCCATACATTAGACTACAGTCCTACTCCATTTAAATCTTCCTTAAGCAAGCACTAAATTCTAAGCAATTTTATTGGGCAAACTGTATTTCACAAGCCAGGTTAACAGTTGAAGTCATTTTTAGCACTAGTATTATCCTTGCCTTCACTATGCCACGGGCTTCCTATTCATAAAGTGGAAAAACAAACCTCTAACACAGCACCATTTGGGAGCCCCAATCTTTGTAAAACACCCTATTGGTGGATTTGCTTGACAACATTAAATGCTTACATCTGACCTCTTCACCCTGGCATTCCTAGAGGGCAATTCATCTCATCCTGAAGTAGAATTCTCAAATAAGCCAGGTGAATTGTCCCCCAAAATGCCTTTTTCTTTCTAATAACAACAAAGGGAGTCCAGCTTAGATAGAGACGCCTACAATTAAGCAACAGGAAACCAACTTTCTATGCTTCAGATGAAAGAAAGATGCTATGTTCTGTTCATTCAGGTCTTGCTGCAAGGCCTGCTACTGCCACAGGACTTGTTTTTAATCATTATTGAGTTTCAGTGGGATTTTTTGTAAGTATCAAGGCAAAAGGCCCTTAGGGAATACTGGTATCATTAATATTTTTGGAGCACTGATAAGAAGTCTTACTTGAACCTTACACGTTTCACGTAGTCAACAAACATAAATCACATGTTCCAATCTCTGCCATTCATTTTCACTCCTTCAATAGCTATGTCGCATTCACTGTGCTGCAGTATTTTAAGTTAGAGTACAGGCTGCCTGTCAGAAAGCCCGTTTGATGCATTTGAACAGGCCTCAATAATTGAATATAAAAAGTTAAGAAAGCCATCATTCTGAGCCATCGATCTGTACAAACAGTATGTGACTTGTTTCCACTATTCCATGATAGGAAAATAACATATTATTCTTTCACTGTTTGCTTAAGTATATTTCAACAGAAGCTCACAATACTATGATTCACAGTTGATCAAGTATGCAAGAATATCCACTTCAGAACTCAATACATATTTGGAATGGATATTTGCTTTTTTTTTATTAAAAAAAAAAAAGTCTTTAACAACAGATAACACTATAGAAAACCAAGTCTAATAAACTGTTGTGTTTCACACTTCAATGTCAGCCAGAAGAAAACAAAGAGTAACTTAACTCCTCTAAAAGCCTACAAATTACTTCCTTCTTCCAAAGATGAGCAAAAAAGTTAATGTCAAAAAATCACCTCTACAAAATGGCAATGAGCTCATTACAATGCTCTGAACAGCACATTAGATCTTCTTCCTCACATTAAAAAAAAAAAAAAAACAAACAAAACAAAAACATGGGTATACCTGAACCAGATGTTGATCGGTGCTGAGACTGCGGTCTTCCACTGGGCGAAGAAGGTTCCTTCATACGATCAATGACACTGTCAGACAGCTGAAAAACATAACCCCCAATCCAGAGTCAGACTGCACCTCCTCCTTTATCCCCATTACCCCTCTCTTCCCCAAAAAGTGAAGTAAACCCAAAAAAAGGCCATAGAGCCCCAAAATAAGGTATGACAGCTGCCAAAACTCTATTCACAATGCAAAATAAACCATTTCCCCTCATTTGCGGGGTGAGCGCTCATCTCTGAGTGCAAACAATTACATGAATAAGATTATTTTGGCACTCTCAGAACACAAGAAACTGATATGACAAAAGAGAGGATACAGGGAACAATAAAGGAAATAACACCCTTTGACACATTGCTTGTAATTAATCAGGCTTTTGCTTTTCCCAGTTATGTGCATGACAGTCAAGTATCACACCACACAAGCACAAAGCACTTAACTCAGGAGGAACTTCACCCTAATAAAGCCCTCCCTCAAAATACTCATGCAACACAAGTGGCCACAACAAGTGTAGTCAATCACGAAGTTCATTCTAATGTTGACACATCCACACACAAAAATACTGTCACAAATTATGCAGAATCAAACAGAATAAGAGTAATGTCCAGTTTCAGCTCTACTGTAGCCTATGCATAAAATTAACAGAAGGTAAAGAAGCAGTAACATGAAAACTCCTGTTTTTCAACTTCAAACTTTTTATTGGTCTCTGAACACCAACTCTATCAAAATACTGTTTTGGCAGCCCATGAGAATTAATTTTAATTAGCAAATTCTTTACTAAAACCTACAGCATGATGTCTCTCACTGGCAGAAATCCATTACAAAGATTTCGCTAAAATCTGTAATCTAATATGCACGTTTAAAATTTCTTTGGCGTATGATTTCTCAACCCAATCATTAAAACTCTCAATTTAACTTCACATAGTTAAGTATGTAAACAGTGATGCATATCCCACTTTTGGATGCTCTATTGACTAACATCATTTAATTAGTGAATCTACATCTTCCTAGTACCATGATATCACTCTGGTTTTACTCCCAGTACTTCAAAATCCAGGATGCTTTAGAGAAATTCCAATAGTCTTTCCCTGTATTTAAGCACATTTCAGAGCTGATGAACTCTGCTGTGAACACTTAGGTTACCATCACCTATTTGCCTGAGGGCATTAAATGACCAGAACTGAAAAATATTAGTGTGCTGAAATAGGCAGCAGTTACTATTGTGGTTCATTCTGCCCCGCTCCTCCCTATGAGCGGCAATAAAAGACAACTTATTATCATTCCTAGCATGAACTACAGTGTCTTCCACGGAAAAAATTCTAAGCTGCAAGATTTCTCAAAGCGTCTTGTGTCACAAGCTATCTTCTGGTATAGCATAGGCAACAGCACGCCATAAACTGGGAAAGAATGGGAATGCTTCTGCTGGCACACAGGCCGTCAGCTACACGGCACGCAAGAGCGCCGAGTGTGGGGAAGGGAGGAGCTCTCACACGTAGAGGTCAGGGAAAGACAGAACCACCTCTGCTCGTCACGCATCTCCCCTGCAACTGTTCTGCCGCCCATCTGCGGTAAGCAGGCTGCGGGCAAGGCTCCCCGACGGCAGCCTCCTATTCCCGGTGTGCTTCCTGCCACCGCAGGCGCCTCCAGACCCGAGCAGCGCGGCCCTCGCCGGTCCCCTAGCAGCCCCAACGGCCCAAGCGGCGCGGGGGGAATGGGTGGGGGGCACTGCGGGAGAGGGGACGGGAGCGGAGCCCAGCAACCGTGCGGGGCCGGCAGCCAGCAGTCTGGAGGCAGAAAACGACAAGCGAAGGGCCGGGGCGGGCCGAGCTCAGGGCAACCCAGGGCCAACCAGGCCGCCA